>ONZH01018665.1:0-743462 GCA_900303285.1 Rhinella marina | reverse complement strand
TAATATGTACCTGAGGGAGTGGCACCTTCAGGTGTGAATGCGCTCTTAGCTTATCTTGAGTAGCATTCTTGTGCACTTTTGCTCCTGCTATCAAATTGAGCGTCTTGTTGCGTGGTACATATAGGTGTGTTTGCTCCTCCTCTCATTGGTTGCTGTATGCACGTAGAGGTTACTAGGAGCAACAGCCTATATGTGCGGCGTCCACGCTCCTAGATATAGATGCCCAACGGCATAGTTAGGTTTAGCGTAGGACCTGCCTGACCTGAGACCACCGTGACGCTGGGTAGGTGGGCACAGATGTGTTTTGATCAAAATATATTGGCTAGAGTCTCAGATTTTATCATATCAGAATGAGGTCTTAGTTTATACAGTATATATTGTTTGCATCTTATTTTTGTGCACTAATATTCCTTTTCTGTGATTGATTTGCATAATACTTTGAATACTGTATACTGTATGGAGCAAGCGCTCTGTACAGTATTAGAATGTATTGGCTCAGATGAGAGCCGAAGTTATTACTATGCGAAGTCTCTTGAGACTTTGCATAATAACTTCATAAATTAATTTTACTGTAAAAAAAATGATATATATTTTTTACAAAAAATAATAAGTTGGCTGGCAATGGATGTTTAACTCCTTGGAACCTGAAATCCAAAAAATTAACATCACATAAGGGATATCAATCACCCATCAAAATCCGTTCCTGAAACCTTGTAATAGTTTTCTCACAGATGCAAATGTAGATTTCGCAGCAGTATTTTTTGAAGTTTGAAAAAAATTCATAATAGCTGCAATGTGTGAATAACCCTTTTTAAAATTAGGATCTGCTGGTGATCTGCTATCACCAGGCATGGGATTCAGCCGGTTCCTTTCGGTTCTCCAGATCCGGTTGTTAAAATTACAGCCGGATCGGACAACCGAGTTTACCAGCTGAATCCCGATCCAGTGCGGCAGCAGGAGATGAGCGCTTCCACAATGGAAGCGCTCATCTCCTGCAGCACCAGCCTGACCTTGTACAGCGTCAGGACTTAGTGCGCGCACTCTGACCTGACGCTGCACGCAGTCAGGTGACAGTGCAGCGCGGGCAGAGAAGAGGAGTGCCGGACCCTGAGCGGAGCCGCGGCGCAGGAGAGGTAAGGAAGGTGTTTTATTTCAATCTGATGGGGCAAAGTGGTCTGATCTGAGGTCTGATGGGGGCACAGTGGGCTGATCTGAGGTCTGATGGGGCACAGTGGGCTGATCTGTAGTCTGATGGGGGCACAGTGGCTGATCTGAGGTCTGATGGGGGCACAGTGGGCTGATCTGAGGTCTGATGGGGCACAGTGGGCTGATCTGAGGTCTAATGGGGCACAGTGTATTGGTTTTGTTCCCGTTTTGTTTTTTTACTTTAAATTAAGATATGTGCAGTGTGCATAGGGATTTGTTTATAGTTTTTTTTTTATAGTCCAACGGTCTGAGGGACAGTGAACTGGGGGGCATTGCTGGCATATGGGGACCACTATGGGGGCATCTACTTGGGGGCATTGCTGACACATCATGGGGGTATTACTGGCACATTATGGGGAACACTATGGGGGCATTTATACTGGCACGTCATAGTGGACACTGTCGGGGCATCTTAAACTGGCACATTATGGGGGCACTGTCGGGAAGAGGAGAAGATCACTATGTGGGCATTTACTAGGGGCATTATATAGGGGTATTTTATACTTGCACACATTATAGGGGCACTAAATGGAATTTTTTTTTTACTGGCATACATTATAAGGGACATTCTTTGTACCGGTGCTCATTTTAAGTATTGAAGGTGGCAGGATGATGGAAAAGTAGGAACCGAAGATGTCTTTTCATCAAACTGCAGAGACTAGAGATGGGTGAAAAAATCATCATGGCGCCTGGTCTGAAAGGAGAAGATGAGAAAAGAGAACGTCTGCATCAGAGAAATCACTGGATGTAAGAGGTACAGTGCCTTGCGAAAGTATTTGGCCCCCTGGAACTTTTCAACCTTTTGCCACATTTCAGGCTTCAAACAAAAAGATATAACATTTTATATTTTTGGTGAAGAATCAAGTGGGTCACAATTGTGAAGTGGAACTAAATTTATTGGATCATTTAAACTTTTTTTGTAATAATAAAACTGAAAAGTGGGGCATGCAAAATTATTCAGCCCATTTACTTTCAGTTCAGAAAACTCACTCCAAAAGTTCATTGAGGATCTCTGAATGATCCAATGTTGTCCTAAATGACTGATGAACATAAATAGAATCCACCTGTGTGTAATCAAGTCTCTGCACCTGCTCTGTGATAGTCTCAAGATTCTGTTTAAAGTACAGAGAGCATCATGAAGACCAAGGAACACACCAGGCAGGTCTGTGATACTGTTGTGGAGAAGTTTAAAGCCGGATTTGGATACCAAAAGATTTCCCAAGCTTTAATCATCCCAAGGTGTTATGCCTTCTCAGCAATATTTCTGATTAGTTATCCAACAGCTCCACCTATTGACATATTTTGTATTGCAGCTTCATTTATTCTGCCTAAATGTTTCTATGCTGACTAATATTGTCCTTCTCAAGGCTCCGTAGTTTCCCATCAGGCCTTGTTTAGTCCAGCCCCCTTCCTCTTCAGCAGCCATCTTTCCTCATGTGTGGCAGTCACACTATGACCTCTGCATTAGACAGTCAGTTCTTCTGTTGTTTTCATCATAGCAGAGTCGGTGAGTTACTATAATTCCCTGTATTGTCACTAATAGCTTTCTAGTTCTCATGTCTTCAGAGCTATATCTTCTGCCTTGCAGCTGTCCCTCACATTCACTATGCTGTGTAATCCATGTATCTACATAATGTGATGTACTGAGATATGCTGTATACTTTATACTGAATACTGTTATTTTCTTGTAGTTTTACACTGATCCTATTAATAAAAGTTGAAAAGGACCCCCCCTGCGTCCAGCTCAATGAATTGATAGGAAAGAGTTAACTGTCTGACAACTAGTTCACACAGACGGATTGAGGGTGTCAGAACAGTAAAACGACTACTATATAACGGGGGTTGAAGCACAGATACTGTCTATCAGCAAGCAGTCAAGCCGCATGCAGCCACAATGTCAGACAGAGCATCTGAACTGTATGCAACACGTTCCCATGTTAGCTCAGCAGCTTCAAGGACATCTAAGAGCAGCCTTGCAGCTGCCGCTGCCAGGGCGAGGGCAGAAGCCGCCAAAGTGAGAGCTGCCTTTGCTGAAAAAGAAGCAAAATTAAAGAAACAAAAAGCACATCTAGAAGCCGACCTTGAAGCCAACCTTGCAAAACTTGTTGCGGACAAGGAAGCCGCAGAAGCTGAAGCACGCTGCACTAGTGAAGGATCCAGCATAAAACTCGGACCCAAACTTAGCCATCAGGATATCTCGCAACGCACTTCAGATTACGTGCTACAGCATGCCCAGTTGGATCACTACCTGCATCCACCTCCAAGAGTGAGAGCAAACTCTGATGATCATATAGGACAAAATCCTGTCATACAGTCAACGACCATCGCACACCAATCATTCCACCCTAAGCATGAAGGTAATTCTATCTACCAATTACCATCCAAGCCACCTGCATCCAGGCCCATGGATTCCTGCCACGCAGCGACCGCCTTCAAGAAAGGAGGTGCCGATGGTGACCATTCCGACGATGGCGCGTTTTATTGCAATTTCTCAATGAATCCTCACCACGGCGATGCTCATCCAGATCGCCCTCTCAGAGATCAAGAGCTACCAGCTTTCCTCAAGTTCTTTGCACGTCACGAGCTGCTCACCAAAGGTCTCTCAAAGTTTAACGACCGTCCTGAAAGTTACAGAGCATGCAGAGCTTCCTTCAGAAATACCACTGTAGACCTTGACCTCTCTGCAAGTGAAGAGATTGACCTGTTAGTCAAGTGGCTAGGAGATGAGTCATCAGATCATGCAAAACACATCAGAGATATCAACATCAACTACCCGCGCAGAGGCTTGGACATGTTATGGGAGAGGCTCAATGAGTGCTATGGCTCCTCAGAGATGATAGAAGAATCCCTCTTTAAAAGGTTAGAGGACTTTCCTAAAATCTCCAACAAAAGCTTTCACAAGCTAAGAGAATACAGTGACCTCTTGATAGAACTCCAAGTTGCCAAGTCTGAAGGAGACCTGCCAGGCCTCGCACCCCTAGATATGGAGGCATCAAATTCATAGTGCAAAAGCTACCTTATAGTTTGCAGGAGAAATGGATCAACCGGAGCTCAGAGTACAAACAAAGACACAACGTGCTGTTCCCTCCATTCTGCTTTTTTTGTAGATTTTGTACGTCAGCAGGCAAAGATCAGGAATGATCCCAGTTTTGAACTTTCCACCGTAGACCCTGTCAACTCAAGGATAGGTAATCCTGCTTCAGTTCGTAACTCGAGGCACACCTATTACTGTACACAAAACAAATGTATCTTCTACCGATTTCTCACATAAGACCTACAGTACACCAGAAACCAGTGGGACATTAATGAAAGACCCAAGCAAGGATTGCCCCTTACATAAAAAGCCTCACTCATTGCAGAAGTGTAGAAGTTTCAGGAACAAATCTCTTAAGGACCGCAGAGCGTTCCTCAAAGAAAATGACATATGCTATAGGTGTTGTGCATCTACATCTCACTTAGCCAGAGATTGCAAAGCCAGTATTACTTGCTCCGAGTGCAACAGCCAAGAACATAACACAGCTCTACACCCAGGGCCAGCACCACAGATTCCCTCACCCTCAGACCAAATAACAGAGCACGGCGGGGAGAGGACAGACAGTGTACCTCCTGAAGTGTCACCCCAGTGTACTCAAGTTTGCGGAGAAGGTCTGAGTAACAAATCTTGCTCGAAGATCTGTCTTGTTACAGTTTACCCTATAGGTCACAGAGAAAGAGCAGTTAAACTGTACGCCATCCTGGATGATCAGAGCAACAGGTCACTTGCTAACTCAGTTTTCTTTGACATCTTTAAAATTGAAGGACTTAGTTCGTCCTACTCACTTAAAACATGTACAGGGGTGAGGAAGGAGAGCCACAGGCTACCAGATTGAATCTCTGGATGGTCAGACATCCTGACCTCTTCCTACATTAATAGAGTGTAATTCAATTCCAAACAATAGAGAAGAGATTCCCACACCAGAAGCAGCTATACATCATGCTCATTTGAGAAGCATAGCGCATCTCATCCCCACACTAGATCCTCAAGCCAAGTTGGTACTTTTGCTGGGCAGAGACATTATTAGAGTCCACAAAGTGAGGAAGCAGATAAATGGTCCTCATAACTCTCCCTATGCTCAGAAACTAGACCTAGGATGGGTCATTATAGGGGACGTTTGCCTAGGAAATGCTCACAAACCAAACAACGTCAACTCTCTTTACACAAGCACGTTAGAGAGCGGGCGTCCATCCCTTTTTCTGCCCTGTCTCAACAAATTCCTTGTGAGAGAGAAGCTTACCAACCCAGCATACCCGAACACCGTAGAGGGCAGGTACACTACCAACTATCTGTGCAACGGAGATGAAGATCATCTAGGGTGCACTGTTTTCCAAAAGACTAAAGAGAATCATAAAATAGCTCATTCAATCGAAGATGAGACCTTCTTGAAGATAATGGATCAAGGATTTCACAAACATGAAATCGATAGCTGGGTGGCCCCGCTACAGTTCAAGCCTCAGAGACCCCGTCTTCCTAACAACAGGGAGCAAGCTCTAAAATGCCTTACCTTGCTAAAGCGCAACTTTCTAAGGAAGCCAGAGATGGAAAAACACTTCCTTGCTTTCATGAGCAAAATATTCGAAAATGGCCATGCAGAATTGGCTCCACCTCTAGAAGAGAGCGAAGAATGCTGGTATCTCCCAATATTTGGTGTCTATCACCCCAAGAAACCAGATCAGATACGTGTAGTGTTTGACTCCAGCTCAAGATACCAGGGACTCTCTCTGAAAGATGTTCTTTTAACAGGTCCTGACCTCAACAACACTCTCATTGGTGTTCTCATCGGATTCCATAAAGAACCAGTTGCCATCACTGCAGATATACAGCAAATCTTCCATTGTTTCTTTGTCAATGAAGAGCATAGAGACTTCCTACGTTTCTTCTGGTTCAAAGATAACAAACCTACCAAAGACATAGTAGAGTACCATATGAAGGTGCACGTTTTTGGCAACAGCCCATCCCCTGCTGTAGCGATCTATGGGCTTAAGAGATCCACACAGGGAAGTGAAACAGACTTTGATGAAGATGTCCAACAGTTCATTGAAAGAGACTTCTACGTAGATGATGGTCTAAAGTCTCTTCCATCGTCAGAGGCTGCAATCAGCTTACTCAAAAGGACTCAGAGTGCTCTTGCTCGTTCTAACCTCAGGCTACATAAGATGGCTTCTAATAGCAAAACCGTGATGGAGGCCTTTCCTACAAAAGACTATGCCAACGACTTGAAGGACCTGGACTTAGCTACAGACTCTCTTCCTGTACAACGTAGTCTAGGACTCAACTGGGAACTCAAATCTGACAGCTTCACATTTTAGGTCAACCTAGAGCAAAAACCCTTCACATGACAAGGCGTCCTGTCCACAATCAACAGCCTATACGATCCCCTTGGATTCGCTGCACCTGTGATCATCCAAGGTAAGACCTTGCTACGTGAATTAACTGTGGATTCAGCTGATTGGGACACCCCTCTTTCTTCAGAGAAAGAGGTTTCGTGGGTAACCTGGAGAAATTCTTTAAATTCATTGTCTGATCTCAACATACATAGGCCATACACGTACATGTCCTCTGAAGAAGTCCTCTCCAGGAGGCTGTGCATATTTTGTGATGCTTCAGTCAAAGCCATAGCCACAGTTGCTTATTTGAAGACTGTAGACACCTCAGGTCACATCCACATAGGGTTCATCATGGGAAAAGCCAAGCTAGCACCATGTCCCAAACCTACCATACCAAGACTAGAGCTCTGTGCTGCTATTCTTGCCATTGAGCTGGCAGAACTCATCACGTCAGAACTTGACCTACGGCTTGAAGATGCAGAATTCTTCACCGATAACAAAGTAGTGTTGGGATACATTCATAACGAGACTAGGAGATTCTATGTCTACGTGAACAACCGAGTACTTAGAATTAGGAAGTCCTCACAGCCTTCTCAGTGGGGTTATGTACCAACTAACCACAATCCTGCTGATCATGCTACCAGAGCTGTATCAGCATCATGCCTTAAAGACACTACCTGGCTCGTGGGGCCTGCATTCCTGTATCAACCAACACCAGCCGCTCTTCAAAAACACACGCATGAACTTTTTGAACCTGAATCAGATGTGGAAATTCAACCTCAAGTCTCCACACTTAATACAACAATCACTAAAAGGCACCTTGGTTCTAGCCACTTCAACAGATTCTCCACCTGGAGGTCAGCCTACAGAGCCTTAGCTTGCCTGATTCACATTGTCAAATCCTTTAAAGCCACGCAGTCTACATCAGTTCTACGCAAAGGCTGGCATTATTACCATAAACCTTACTCAGCGGAGGAGTTCATACAGGCAAGAAACAAATGGCAAACAAGTAGGCCCAACATAGAGCCTGGAAACATTGTTCTAGTAAAAGACAACCAGTCCAAGCGGAATGAGTGGCCTTTAGGATTGGTTACTAAAGTCTTCCCAAGTCAAGATGGAAAAGTCAGGAAGGTGGAGATCAAGATCCCCAAGCAAAATGGAAAACTGTTTCTTAGACCCGTTTCTGAACTTGTTCTATTACTTTCCAGTTGAAATGTTTATGTGGTATCCCTTGGAAACCAGACGGGGAGTGTTATGCCTTCTCAGCAATATTTCTGATTAGTTATCCAACAGCTCCACCTATTGACATGTTTTGTATTGCAGCTTCATTTATTCTGCCTAAATATTTCTATGCTGACTAATATTGTCCTTCTCAAGTCTCCATAGTTTCCCATCAGGCCTTGTTTAGTCCAGCCCCCTTCCTCTTCAGCAGCCATCTTTCCTCATGTGTGGCAGTCACACTATGACCTCTGCATTAGACAGTCAGTTCTTCTGTTGTTTTCCTCATCATAGCACAGTCGGTGAGTTACTATAATTCTCTGTATTGTCACTAATAGCTTTCTAGTTCTCATGTCTTCAGAGCTATCTCTTCTGCCTTGCAGCTGTCCCTCACATTCACTATGCTGTGTAATCCATGTATCTACATAATGTGATGTATTGAGATATGCTGTATACTTTATACTGAATACTGTTATTTTCTTGTAGTTTTACACTGATCCTATTAATAAAAGTTGAAAAGGACCCCCCTGCGTCCAGCTCAATGAATTGATAGGAAAGAGTTAACTGTCTGACAACTAGTTCACACAGACGGATTGAGGGTGTCAGAACACAAGGAGCACTGTGCAAGCGATCATATTGAAATGGAATGAGTATCAGACCACTGCAAATCTACCAAGACCCGGCCGTCCCTCTAAACTTTCATTTCAAACAAGGAGAAGACTGATCAGAGATGCAGCCAAGAGGCCCATGATGACTCTGGATGAACTGCATAGATCTACAGCTGAGGTGGGAGAGTCTGTCCATAGGACAACAATCAGTCCAACACTTCACAAATATGGCCTTTATGGAAGAGTGGCAAGAAGAAAGCCATTTCTCAAAGATATCCATAAAAAGTCTTGTTTATAGTTTGCCACAAGCCACCTGGGAGACACAGCAAACATGTGGAAGAAGGTGCTCTGGTCAGATGAAACCAAAATCAAACTTTTTGGAAACAATGCAAAATGATATGTTTGGCATAAAAGCAACACAGCTCATCACCCTGAACACACCATCCCCACTGTCAAACATGGTGGTGGCAGCATCATGGTTTGGGCCTGCTTTTCATCAGCAGGGACAGGGAAGATGGTTAAAATTGATGGGAGGATGGATGGAGCCAAATACAGGACCATTCTGGATGAAAACCTGTTGGAGTCTGCAAAAGACCTGAGACTAGGACAGAGATTTATCTTCCAACAAGACAATGATCCCAAACATAAAGCAAAATCGACAATGGAATGGTTCAAAAATAAACGTATCCAGGTCTTAGAATGGCCAAGTCAAAGTCCAGACCTGAATCCAATTGAGAATATGTGGAAAGAGCTGAAAACTGCTGTTCACAAAGGCTCTCCATCCAACCTCAAAGAGCTTGAGCTGTTTTGCAAGGAAGAATGGGGAAGAATTTCAGTCTCTAGATGTGCAAACCTGATAGAGACATACCCCAAGTGACTTGCAGCTGTAATCGCAGCAAAAGGTGGCGCAACAAAGTATTAATGCAACCGGGACGAATAATTTTGCATGGCCAACTTTTCAGTTTTATTATTACAAAAAAAGTTTAAATGATCCAATAAATTTCGTTCCACTTCACAATTGTGACCCACTTGTTGTTGATTCTTCACCAAAAATTTAAAATGTTATATCTTTTTGTTTGAAGCCTGAAATGTGGCCGAATACTTTCGCAAGGCACTGTATGTGCGCTGTATGCTGGATAGCACTGAATATAATGTGTATGCAAATATGTCTGTAGTGCTAGGTACAAATGTGTATAAAATGTATATGGAGCAGGTAAATCTACTGTATGTGTAGCCTAGGTGTAATTTATATACTGTATGGTGTATATTGTATATGTGATTATGTGAGTGTAGTGTCTATATAGTCTTTTTATGTATGAGTACCTCCCAACCATCCCAAATCTGGCATAACTACTGTGTGGGGGGGGCACAATGGAGACTAGGCAGGGTTTGAACATGTACAGATAGACATTGGGTGGAGTTAGAGTTGTGGGCCAGCGCTTTACAAAAACTCGAAACGCTGGTAGTTTAGCTCCTTAGGCTTTTTAAAAGTGTTGTGGTATGTATATATATGGTGTATTTATGTATGTGGGGCATGTATATGTAAACACGTGTCGTGACGCTGCGTGTCCGCCGTTTAGTACGGAACCTGTTCTTAAAAATTTGAATCCCACCCCTGGCTATCACTGTAAGTTCAACAGCCAAATCCTTGGGTGACTGGCTGTTATCACTAGGAAAAGCTTCAGGTATTACATGACTAATGTGATTAGAGGCCACCTATGCAAAAGAATGTGGCTCTTGCTAATAAAAGAGGTCCATCCAAAGGGTTATGGGACAGGCTTCAGCATATGAGTTGGAGTTTATTTTTTATATTTCCAAGCCATTTTTATTGGATTGTGCAACAGGCGACTGCATTCTTCCAAAAACCCCTTGGAGGGGGTAAACATAAACAAAGGTATACAACGTAAAGGCATATCGTAATTATACAAATGGAAGAGTAAAAATAAAATCATGCTAATAGGATTTATATACGTATTTTCCACAGAGGCCAATACAACAGCATGAAGAAGCATAGCAGTATTACAATGGCACATAATAGTTGGGTACATTGGACATGTGAAATCCTGAGGGTTCATATATTTTCAAAATGCATAACCCACTCTAAGCAAATAACTGTTATTTTATCTCAGAGCACCATTTTAATCACTCTAGCTACTACCAGGTTAAACATGGGTTTGTCTTTCACCATTGCTACTCTACATGAATACTGGCTGCCAGAGTAATGTACTGCACGAGTTTCAATTCTGCATTCTTAATTCTAGGGGGTTTGTCGCCCAATTACAAAATTGAGGGGGGAAGACTAGAAGGCGCACAAGTAATGGATGCAATAAGCTGGCTTAGCTTACACCAAAATTTCTAAACAATTGGGCACACGCACCAAATATGTAGGTGAGTGCCACCATTTAGTACACCCCCAGAAACGTAAATCTGAAACATCCGGATGGATTGTACACAGTTTCACTTGTATCAGGGGTTACCCATAATTAATGTAAAAAAAATAAAATCAGACATCATAATACATGACAACAACTAACAAACCTAGAACCAGCCCTGTACCTCACATGGATCCAGAGATCTCCACATATGATTTTTCTGCGGCAGGTCAGGGGGCGTGTCTCAGATCTCCCTATTACAGCTCAGGAGGCAGTTGAAGGATGAAACTGAGCATGTGCGGCCATCTCAGTGAGCAGGACAAAGAAAGAAGAAAAACAGCAGATACATTTTATTGAATAACTCAGTGGCTATAGAAAATTTTTAATAGCCTGCAATTACAAAAGTATCCAGATCCAAGTGCTGGTTTGAAAACTGTAGAATATTTTTTGTGGGACAACCTCTTTAAGTGATGCCTCAGTAAGACCTATGTCTTACTGTAATAATACATATGTAACGTAAATGGATGTTTATAACTATGTTTCACCCTATTGAATAAATGGAGCTTATTATTTAAAAGGAATCTGTCACCACATGTAAGACAATCTGAATGCTGCACTGACAAGACATGCTAATTTCAGCATTAAGCCCTCTTCTTAATGCAGAGCCCAAAATTAATAGACTTCCAGACCAAACAACCTAGGTTAGGCCCCAAATCTCCCCCCCCCAATTTCATATAGACCCCAGATCAGACCCCAAATTAATAAAGACCCCAGATCAGACCTTAAATTTATACAGACTGCAGATTACACCCCAAGTTTGTACAGACGCCAGATCAGCCCCCAAATTTATACAGACCCCCAAATCAGCCCCAAAATTTACACAGACCTCAGGTTATACCACAAATTAATACAGACCCTCAGATCAAACCCCACATTTATACAGATTACACCCCAAATTCATATAGACCCCAGACTACACCCCAAATCAACCCCCAAATTTATACAATTTCTAGATTAAACCAATCCACCGCCAAATTTATACAGACCACAGATCAGACCCCAAATTATACAGACTCCAAATCATACTGCTTCCGCTCCTATAAATGCCACAGAACCCCTCCATCCCCTAAATGCAGACCTCAGAGCAGACAATACTCACCTCTCCTGCTCTGGGGGCTGCTACCATTCTGGCTGATGTCCTGACATTGCACAGTGTCATATTATAGTGAGCACCTATGTGCACTATGTCCTGAAGCTGTACTCTGTCAAGACATAGGGCAGCGCCGCTGAGGAGGACCAGGGTGTGGTGAGTAATATCAGCACAGCGCTATCAGTAGAATGAGACTTTAGTACCCCCTCACAATAGTGCTGCCCCCTCAGTGCCCCCAACACAGGTAGTTATGCCCTTAGTGCTCCCTCACAATAGCGCTGCCCCCATAAGGGGGTTACAAGAGTGCTGACTTCTTAGTGCCTCCTTGAAATAATGCTTTCACCATAGTGCCCCCCTCACACATCATCCCTCAGCCTGTGCTCTCTCCCACTCATTGCAATGCGTCTGCCTGTTGGCTAGCACACAGGCTAGCAATTGGTTAACTGTTCCCTACTTCACCATTATATTCAACTATCTGCATCCTCAGGACACAGATACAACTGAAGTCAGCTGTTAGGTGTTTAATTTTAGATGTGAGATTGCCCTGAACACAAGGGCAGCTCAAGGGGACACCAGGTATACATTTACATCTTGCGGTACAGCCGTGATTTGTGCAAAGTCATGAAAAACTGATCACTGCAATTTAGCATAATTTGTGGTAAAACCACAGCTAAGAGAGTTGCAGGACCTTCTGTGATATCATAGCCACAGGGGAAAACTTTCTGCACCAGAGGAGCAGACCTTTGGATGATGTGTTTATAACACAGCGGGTTTGGACCCCCTATGCCACTGAACGATATTGGCTTGGAGCTACTCCTGAGGACGTTATTAAAGTGGAACCCTGGTTTTCATCCTTTCACCCCTCCCCCATACGAGGATATGGACTTTGCTGCAGGGGCCACCCAGGGGCATAGCTAAAGGCTCATGGGCCCTGGTGCAAGAGTTCAGCTTGGGCCCCCCTTCCCTCAGCGCTTTGTGGCCAGGGGCAGAGGAGCCAGAAATTAAAACAGCACCTACCTTCATGCCAAATTCCTGACCTAACCCCTTCCCTCCAGCCAGAGGTGTAACTTGACCAGCATGCACTTTCTCTAATACAGGTGTCTTTTTTTATCACCACAAAGGTCTTTAGGCCCCCTCAGGCTCCTGGGCCCGGTAGCAACTGCTACCTCTGCACCCCCTATAGCTACGCCCCTGGGGCCACCATATCACTACCTATTAGTTTCTATTCAGAGGCTGCTGATCAGGTGGGTCAAGAGACACCAGAGTTTGGCACCAAAGGAAAAACAAAATTGTGGTCAAAGAGCCAAAGCCAAAATAAAAAAAAAGCAGAGCTTGTGCAATACAGTAAAAAGGCAATAGGTCAGGGCAGGTGGCGCAGGGTCAATAGGGAAATCAGGCAGAGGTCAGGAAAGGAAGCATACAGTCAATATGATAAACAGGCAGAGCTCAGACATGGCATACAATACATGTCTTTACAGTACTGGACAAGCTAGGAAACTTTGGTCAGGCACCTTCCCACAGGGGAAGGCTCTCTATATACCCCAGAGAATGCTGGACTGGTTAGCCCATGAGCATGCTGGCCCTTTAACAGTAGGAAGTGTGCATGCGCCCTAAGGGAACGTGCGCCAGGAAGCAGGCGGAGAAGGCCTTGAGAGGCCTGCAGTAGGGAGGGTAAATACTCCAGCGTTCATGTCCACCCAGAGAGATGAGATGCCCATGGGCACGGACAACCTATGGCACAGTGTTGCTGCTGTGAAGACGGTGGTGGAAGGTAATGATGGGACTGAGAGCCAGAAGGAGCAGTCTGTATGAGAGAGAAGGGCATGGGATAGCAGTGTCTGAGGAAGAAGCAGTGAGAGCAGTCTATGTGACAGCTAAAATCAATCTGTAGCACTACAGAAAATACTTGTGCAACCCAGGTGTAACGGGGAGCCGGCGTCCTCGTATTCCTAGCAACCTATCCTCCATGCCCTGGACAACAAGCAGCAGGGGAGCTGAGCACTGACGCCCATGAGTCGGCGCTCAGGTGTATTGCGGTTTCTGATTTGGGTCACGTGATGCTGGCCACGTCACGTGACCCATCTGCTGGGCCTATTTAAACAGGCAGCCTGCTGGCCACAGGTTGCCTGTGATTGGTCTAATTATTGTGCTTGCATTTGTGATCTGCTGTGACTTAGTAACTTGACTTCGGCTTGTTTTTAGACCTCGTCCTCGTTTTGTCCTCTTGTACTTCACTAACTACCTCTCGGCTTTGACCTCGGCTCGTGTGTTTGACTTCGCCCCTGCTCGCTCCCATGGTTTTGACGTGACTTCCTGGTTCGACTTTGGCTTGGTGACATTCTGCTATTGTGTGTGTTCTGTTTTTGTTTATTGTTTTCTCCCCGTTGTTCCCCCTCCCTGTACGACCCAGCATGTACCTAGGTTAGGGACCATCGACTAGTTGTACGCCGTTGCCTAGGATGGGCCGTGGAAGTAGGCGGGGTCAGAGGTGGGGTTAAGCTCAGGGCTGTACACATCCCTGAACTGTGACACCAGGCCTAATTGGCAACTAGGCAATACCATTCTGCTTGTCAACAGCACGTATCTGTACGCACTCTCATGCTACCTACAACTATTGGAGACTGTCAGACTGTGTAGGGACACAATCCTTTGACAAGGAGAATTGGAACAACTAATTGTCTATTTAGTCATAAATTTCCAGGAAGAATAACAGAGGAACATCACAATGTAGCGTTCTAAGAAATGGTGCTCTAGAGGTTCGTTGGGAATAGTGACAGATCATAAGAGATGTGACTGCATCTGATTAGTACTGTATTCTCTTACTCTGCAGACCACGTTTAGACCTGGTATCTGACCACTATATGGACACTGTGTGGTGGTATTATTGGTTATGGTAGTGTACTCTTGTTCTTGAAAAAAAAAGTAAGTCCTTGAATGATTAGACGTTTTTGTGTATTTTTCATGTTTGTGTTGGTGTGATTCACACATTTAAGGGAGTGGAGCATGATCAGATAAAGTAAAGTTTGCCGTGGCACGCATTAGGCAGTTCTATGTTTTGATACAACCCCCCTCCCCAGGATTCAATTGTGAATGCATTCAAATGTGCCACAGTAATTTCTCCAAACCAGTCTCAATTTTACTTTAATCAACTTTTTCTGCCTTCTTCAAAGATGAGAACGTATGTATGTATTTGGTGCATGTCCTAAATATCTGACCATTGGTTTGGCATTTAAATGTGTTGCTTTTGTAGACATTCAGCTAACCAAGAAAGTGCCTGCAGGTAATGTTTACTGTATGAAAGGAATCAGAAGTTTATTTTTTCTAGGGCATAAAGGCCTCAGTTGTGTGTGGGATACTTAAGAGGCATTGTTACTTAGCGTGCACTTACAGGCATTATACCTTTTTAAGGGGAAATTCAGAGCATTAAGATGCACAGGGACATTATTGTTTTTTAGGGGGCACTATTACCTAGTGAGAACACAAAAGGAGCATTATTACTGTGTAGGGCACTGATAAAATCCGTGGCAAACCATATGGCACTATTGCTAGGTGGTACACTGTGTGGTATACTATAATCATCTGGGGCAATATATGGGGGGCACTGTTATATTTGGGACCAGTGTTCCCTGTAAGCTGCGCGGGCGCGCGGCCGCGCAGCTTACTTTGTGCCTCCGCTCAGGGCCATTGCAGGCCCGCTCACCGCCGCAGCCCGGACTTCATATTATGGTATGTGCCTGTCTGTACTCAGGCTCTGGGGAACCCCATCCTGGCAATGCACACAATTTTCACTGTGCGCATTGCTGTGGTGGGCAGGCCTAGAGCTCAGAACAGGTACCCACCATATTGCCCACAGTGCCCTTAAACGTCCTGACGTTTACCAGTGTCAGGACGTTCCTGTGCGGCACTTCAAGATGACCCCCACCTCCTCCTTCATGCCACGCTGCTGCTGCTAGAAGAGGACACGTGCAGCGCAGCAAATAGGGGAACAGAAGAAGACCAAGACCCCCAGGGCCCCAGCCCCCTCCAAAGTGGCGTCCGAGATTCCCAAGGCCCAAGCAACTAAGTAAATGTAAGTTTTCATATATGTTTGTTTTACACATATAGCATAACTGTCCCACAATATACAGTATACCTATACACTGTGTAGGAGTTATACTGTATATTGTACAACATGGTGTAACCTTCATACACCATGCTGTACAGTATACATTATCCATACACCATGCTGTATAATATACAGTATAACATCTACAATGTGGGGTTATGTAGTATATTGTACGACATGGTGTATGGATTATACTGTATATTATATAGCATAGTGTATGGATTATATTGTATATTATATAGCATAGTGTATGGACTATACTGTATATTATATAGCATAGTGTATGGGCTATACTGTATATTATATAGCATAGTGTATGGGCTATACTGTATATTATACAGCATGGTGTACGGATTATACTGTATATTATACAGCATGGTGTACGGATTATACTGTATATTATACAGCATGGTGTACGGATTATACTGTATATTATACAGCATGGTGTATGGATTATACTGTATATTATACAGCATGGTGTACAGATTATACTGTGCATTATACAGCATGGTGTACGGATTATACTTTATATTATACAGCATGGTGTACGGATTATACTGTATACTATACGGCATGGTGTATGGATTATACTGTATACTATACAGCATGGTGTAGGGATTATACTGTGCATTATACAGCATGGTGTACGGATTATACTTTATATTATACAGCATGGTGTACGGATTATACTGTATATTATACAGCATGGTGTACGGATTATACTGTATACTATACGGCATGGTGTATAGATTATACTGTATACTATATAGCATGGTGTAGGGATTATACTGTATATTATACAGCATGGTGTACGGATTATACTGTATATTATACAGCATGGTATATGAATTATACTGTATATTATACAGCATGGTGTATGGATTATACTGTATATTATACGGCATGGTGTATGGATTATACTGTATATTATACAGCATGGTGTAGGGATTATACTGTATATCATACAGCATGGTGTATGGATTATACTGTATATCATACGGCATGGTGCAGGGATTATACTGTATATCATACGGCATGGTGCAGGGATTATACTGTATATTATACGGCATGGTGTAGGGATTATACTGTATATTATACAGCATGGTGTAGGGATTATACTGTATATTATACGGCATGGTGCACGGATTATACTGTATACTATACGGCATGGTGTAGGGATTATACTGTATACTATACAGCATGGTGTAGGGATTATACTGTATATTATACAGCATGGTGTACGTATTATACTGTATATTATACAGCATGGTGTATGGATTATACTGTATATTATACAGCATGGTGTAGGGAATATACTGTATATTATACAGCATGGTGTACGGATTATACTGTATATTATACAGCATGGAGTACGGATTATACTGGATATTATACAGCATGGTGTACGGATTATACTGTATACTATACAACATGGTGTATGGATTATACTGTATATTATACGGCATGGTGCAGGGATTATACTGTATATTATACAGCATGGTATATGGATTATACTGTATATTATACAGCATGGTGTATGGATTATACTGTATATTATACAGCATGGTGTATGGATTATACTGTATATTATACGGCATGGTGTAGGGATTATACTGTATATTATACGGCATGGTGTAGGGATTATACTGTATATTATACGGCATGGTGCAGGGATTATACTGTATATTATACAGCATGGTGCAGGTATTATACTGTATATTATACGCCATGGTGCAGGTATTATACTGTATATTATACGCCATGGTGCAGGGATTATACTGTATATTATACGGCATGGTGCAGGGATTATACTGTATATTATACGGCATGGTGCAGGGATTATACTGTATACTATACGGCATGGTGCAGGGATTATACTGTATACTATACAGCATGGTGCAGGGATTATACTATATTGTATGGGATAGCACAGAGGTTATAATGTATGTCTTTGATGTGACAATTATCTTAGGTTTTCCTATCGCCCACCTTTGATGGCGTTGTGCCCAGCTCTGAGCCGACCCCGCTCAGCAGCAGCCCAGGCTTAGAGGGAACACTGTTTGGGACACTATCTGTCCATGTGACTCTATTTTTTAGGGTCTAATTATTGTTACAATGCTACTTATGAAGCACAGAAGAACAGTATTTGAGGGCCACACAGGCAGGGGCGTAACTACCATAGCGGCAGACCATGCGACTGCTATGGGGCCCAGGGCAAGAGGCGGCCCAGTTTAGTTGGGATTATCTCCTCTTCTACTGGAGGTGAAAACTTGGTCAGGACTCTACCCTCTAAAGGAACAACTTTTAGCAAATGAGGCAGTGGAAAAATCCCTACTTCTCTATGTACGCCACTGCACGCAAGAGTTACAGAAACAGGGGCAGCAACAGGAACCGAATTAGGAGTATCATCAAGATGAGGAGTTTGCGTATGGGAAAGATAGGGTGGATGAAAAGCGATAGGCCAAAGATGTGGGTTTGCATCTTAGGCCTCATGCACACGAACGTGTGCCGGCCGTGCCTGTGCTGTGGGCCGCAAACTGCGGTCCGCAATGCACGGGCACTGACCATGAGGCCACCGCATGTGGATCGCGGACCCATTCGCGTAGTGCTTCCGTGGTGTTCTGATCCGTGCCTCCGCTCCGCATCTCCCGGATCGTGGACCCATTGAAGTGAATGGGTCCGCGATCCGTGATGCGGCCTGCACACGGCCGGTGCCCGTTTATTGCGGACCCGCCGTATGCAGCCCGCAGCACGGGCACGGCCGGCACACGTTCGTGTGCATGAGGCCTTAGTCTTAGACTTTCTCAGTTTGGCTTTATTTTCCCTGGGTCCTAGTGTCCTCCTGTTAGGGTAAGTATTGCAGATGACGGTTTTCTTTTAGGAAATGGGGTTCAGTCATGTTGGTATTAGGGTGAGTATTCAGGAATAGATCTATGGAAAGATTCAAGAAGACTTATGCCTTGTTTACACTGACCAATTTTTCAGCAGATTTTTGGGAATGAACGTTCCACCGATCACTCAATGAAAGAGCGAAACCTCAATGAGGTGCAGACACTTCAATCATAATTTCTGACTAGCAGATCCTGAACAGCTCTCTGCTGCCCATAAAAAATGATTCTGTAAGGGGACGAGAGATAGCTGTAACCATCCTCATACCTAAAATGCACTCTAACCTTTACAGGTGAACTTAATGTGACCTTCTCTAAACTTTTGAATGCACACGTTCAGCTGTTCAATGTTTTAGTACTTTTTGCACAACCTGCTGTTCTCTAACAAGGAGCGTAAAGGCAAAATTCACAACAGGTGTTCGATCCTTGAATCACCCAATAAATTTCCTGGTTCAATTAAAATTGGTATTTAAACAGCCCTATTTAAGGGAGGTGAGATGCACCCAAGTGACCATTCGAAACCGTTTGCATGGTCTCCATGCTAGATGATCTGCAAGGGTACCTGACCACACCACCAGGCACAGGCGTCATCGTCTTGATCCAGGGAGCATCTACTCTGGAAGAGCTGTTCACTGATGAAAGTCAATTCACGCTGAGCAAAAATGATTGCCGCCAACTATGTTGGAGACGTCAAGGAGCGCTATGCGTCAGTCACTGTTGTCACCAGAGGAACCTTTGGTGGTGGTGGTGTTACAGTGTGATCATGTGTGTCTAGTCAATACAGAACTGCCCTACACTTTGTGAATGGTACAGTGACAAGCCCATACTACTTGAATAACATCATTAATCCAGTCATTGTGCCTCTGCATGAACAACACAGGCCTAATTTTATCTTTATGAACGACAATGCGCCAGCTCATAGAGGTCGCATCATTAGGGAATGGCTTCTGGAGACGGGGTACCTCAAATGGAGTGGCCTGCACTTACTCCAGACCTGAATCCCATTGAAAACCTATGGGATCAGCTGAGTCGCCATGTAGAGGCTCTTAACTCTGTACCCCAGAACCTCAATGACCTGAGGGCTGCCCTTCAAGAAGAATGGGATGCCATGCCTTAGCAGACAATAAGTCGACTTGTAAACAGCATGAGACATCGTTGTCAAGCTGTAATTGATGCTCAACACCACATGAGGGGTATACCCTCTGGCTTTTGTTTCAAAAAATTTGCCCCGTTTTCATGATATAATATCAGTGTAGCGTGAACTTTTCATGTTTCCATAAATTTCACCCAAAAGTCAAATATCCCTAACTCCCTATGCCTAAGTAGTGTAACAGTAATTTCAATAGGGTTGCACTTTTTTGCTTTTTATGGGCTACAAAACATTTTTTTCTGGAGTAAATGTGTTTTCCTGCTTCCTTATCACTTCATTTCTCACTACTAGTAGCATGTCAAGTACATGTAATTTTGCTGCGTATTGTCCTTCAATTCTTTGAATTGAGCGTATGGGTAGATAAAGACACAATGCATGAACCGCTTTAAATAAGAACTCATCAAATGTTATACAGTACTTATATTTATTTTAAAAATCTTTTAGAGCATATCCATGACATGTATTCTTCCTGCACTATTCAGAGATCACTAGGAAAAAATGGACAATACAGTGACATGTAAAGGAAGGTGGAGGAAGTTTGAAATGTGAGGACAAGTCTTTACTGTGTATCTTTCAAGGTTTAAAGTAGAGATGGTAATCCACTGAATGAATTCTTTTTTTCACAGGAGTAACAGTGGAAATTGAACCTGGGACAAATCAGAATACCTCTTCTTGCTTCTACCTTTTTAATGAAGTACCTCAGCCTTCATATTATCTGCTTTGGCTGCTTACAAACATTTGAGGATATAGAAATTACAAGACGTCCCCCTTGGACAATTACACAGCTTCCCAATTCGTGCTCCTTTTCTTACTGCACATTGCTCCCCAGCATCGCACTAAAGGAAATAGAGAGATTAACCAGGAGAACAAGAACAATAAACGTTAAAGCCAACATAAAAGAGTTCTAAAGTCTGTTTACCAGTAGCCAACATCTTAAAGGATGAGCAGATGAAAAAAAACAGCTCCATCCTGTGAAATATTCACCCCTAGGTTATGAGCTGGATGCTTGAAAGGCCTTTAGTTAAAAGAAAAAATCTCTTTGTACTGTGCTAGTCAGTAGAAAGAAAAGATAAAAACTGAGAGTCCTCAGTTGTCGATATCATTTAATGGCTAGCTGAAGTAGTAAATGTAATAAATTTGGTAAAATAAATTCATACAAAAAACCTTCTCACTATCCTGTGTATAACAACACCAAATATGTGTGCTTTGTTTAAAGACCACCTTCTTCTTCTTTGATCTCCTGACCCCATAAACACTCATTATCGCTCAAGTCTTGTCAAACTGATAAGAATATGGCTTAAATAAGTATTTATAAGGTCAGGAGATCTGAGATAAGAACTATACATGAGCCCTCAGATGACAGGATTCAAAGAAAGCACAATGTGACAGCCTTCAAACAGACTGATTTTAACTCTTGTATCTCACAAACGGCTGAACATTTTTAATAAAGACCAATTGAAAAAATGATTTGTAGCCCAAAATGAGTAATATGCAATCTTAAAAAATGCCCCAAAAGTGTACATAGCCTTGAAAGTACAGATGTAGCTGAGCTAAAATTAACTCTGATTACACATCACAGTTTTATCTTAGTTATATCGAGACATAAGCCATTGAAATCCAATGAAAAGTTAGTTAACATTTTCTTGCCATTCTTTACTTAATGGCTTAGCTTAGCTGCGTCTGTACATCATCACTGTGATACCCGAATACCTGAGAACAAAGATCCTTGTGTATCTTCTGCCATTATTGGGTATTAGGGCTTGCTTTGAGCATTGGACTCAGCAATTTTTGTGACCTATGGCTGGTCATTACATTCTTTATCACTTCAGTAGGATCTGACTAAATGCCAGCCCAATCTATTTCATGCCAGAGTGCTATGCAACATGATTTGCCATTAAAGTTGAGGATGTTTATAAACGTCCTAACTGCATGGTGCATTCACAATTAGAACGGAACCCCACGGAAGCACCACAGCGTGCTTCCGTGGCATTTTTCTCCGTGCCTCCGCACAAAAAAATAGAACATGTTCTATATTTTTGCTGTGCGGACAGATAACGACCCATTCAAGTTGAATGGGTCTGGAACCATCTATGGAAACAGCATGGATGCTGCCCTATGCATTGGGGACCGCAAATTACAGTCTGCAATGCACGCAACTCCCAGGCAACAGCCGTGTGCATGAGCCCTTAATATGTGACTTAACAAACTGGTTAGATTGATATCAGTCACCAGAGTGGTGGCAAAGTCTATGGCAATCTTTAGTAAATGTACACGCACAAACGATATAAACTGTATAATATATTACATAATACTGAAATCTCAAAAGTAATGCGTAGTATTAATAGGAGAAATACACCATTCATTTTCCTATCTAGTGCCCTTTTTTACTATGATTTTCATGTGCTGAAAGGCATGGTCCAACTATAAGTAAAAACATAGGGGGAGATTTATCAAACTAGTGTAAAATACAACTGGTATAGTTGCTCATAACAACCAATCAGATTCCACCTTTCATTTTCCAGTGGAGCTCTGAAAAATCAAAGGTGGAATCTGATTGGTTGCTATGAGCAACTAAGCCAGTTTTCCTTTACAAAAGTTTGATAAATCTCCCCTATATACTCTATCATAGACCTTCTAATTGTATGTGTATATGGAGGCTCGCCTTGTGAAATTGTGCTAGATATAGGCACAACTCTATTGAAGACTTTTTTGCTCAATGTTGCTTCTGGTCCTTAGGTATGCAGAGGAGATACCCGTCTCCCAGGTGAATAAATTCAGCTTCACAAAGAGTATTACTGCTTGGTGCAAAAAACAGTGTGACCTGGATAAAACCAGCATTTTGGGGATATAAATTTCCCCTTCCTCAGGTAAGCAATTTTTTTTACCTGAGGAAGGGGAAATTTGTATCCCCAAAACGCGTTGTATATATTGCTAATTATCTAAACAATAAAAGAAGGTTTCCTATATTCCCTGGTAACGCTGTTTTTTGCGCCAAGTAGTAATATTCTTTGTGATGATGACATAATGGACAGGATCCTTGTGTGCATGCACAGCAGTCTTGACAATGTATTTCAGGGCAGCTTTGAGCACTGCCGATGGGGGGAGTAGGGGGCAGTAGTAAAAAAAAACAAATAAAGATCTAGACTCCTGTAGTACTGCAGATAAGGGTGCATTCACATGAACTGGGCACGGCAGTCCCATGGTCGTGTGAACGTGGCTAATAGTCCAAAATCCTGGTGACAAATTCCATTTAAGAAATGCTTTTTTGCTAAGCCACACCCCTTTACCACTAAGCCACACTCACTTGTTGCACAAATCCAAAAAGTTTTTGCATATCTTAGGAATATTAAATACCAGATCAATTAAGTCTGTCATAATCACCACTTACTGAAGGTACCCATCCTAGCTTCTTGTCCAGAGGAAGGATCCTTTTGCTTTTGAGTTTCTCCAGAACTTCCTGCAAAGCTTCTATCTGAAAAAAGAAGTATAAACATATTATTTGCATGCTGCTTTCATTTCTTAAAGGGGTTTTTCGGATATGCCGTTACTTGTTGATCAGAGGTCCACCTTTTGGGACACCTGTAGATCATCATTCAGATCAATTCAAGTGAATGGTCTGTACTCTTACTGCGAATGGATAGATGCAGTACTGTGCAGGAAAAATATATAAGAAACTGCAGTATGGCAGCTCCTTTATTCTAGCAATTAGAGGGGATTCCAGTGGCCAGTGCCCTACAACCTACAAGTGATGGCATATGCTGGCTTTTGCTGAGACTGGAGAACCCACTAAAGTGGACCTGATTTCCTGAGTTGCAAATGCCCCAAATTAATTATTTTATTGGATGATAACTGTGCTTAAATATGCACAACAAATTGATACTTAAAAGGCCACTGTTTTTACTCAAGACAAATAATCAGCACAGTGTCATGAACAGAGAAAAGTGAATTTCCCAAAACTCGTTTTAGGTCTGATTTTATAGATTTGGTTGCCAGACCTGATTTAGTCCAAATAAATTTGATCCAAACTGAAAGTGCACTGATTGCCTTTAAAAGGTACAAATGACGCTCTAAGGTCTCCTAGTACTGTATATAGTCTCTTTCATCAATAATGTCAAAGTGATAGCAACAAACAGATAGCTGCAACGTCAGATGTTTTTATGCTGGTGCCAATAGTGCTACTGCTCATGCTACTTTCTTACTGGCGGATGGTGAGGATCAGTTGTTTCGTTTTACATTACAACATACACTGGCACTAACAGAAGTTTTATTTTTAAGTCTATAGTTATAAAGAAAAAGAATCCAAATTCACACAGACTATTGACTAAAAGTGCACTGTATTGCTGGAAAAGGGTACAGTATAATTACAGTGTAACCGTGATGTGGAACAATACGTTTAGGCACACTATGAGCAACAGAATTTATTAAATTTGAAAAAATATTTCAAGGAAAAATGCTCACTTGGATAATTATTATCCAGTATAATTGGTGAATAACTGTGATGCAGAACAATACATCAGGCACACTATCAGCACTAGGATTACAATATTGTAGAAGATTAGATTGTGAATGTAGATTGTGAATGATGTGATGAAGATTGGGGTGATTCACATTAATAAGAAATTGAATTGTATTAAGTAACCTGCGCAGCACCACAGCAATGGCTGTTAGCCTGTCTAAGTAACACAATGACACACTGACTGATTCTGACTATTGTCTCTCTCTAAAAACTATCTCTCTATAAATTAATTGTAAATCTTACTGTTGTCTCTTCTTCACTGTGAAACACACAAACTGATTCTAAAATCTCTATATTCTCCGTTTTAACATCTTCCTCTGTCAGGTGCCCTATCTCTCCTATGTCTAACCTCAGAAAACACATACCGTATTTTTCGCTTTATAAGACGCACCCGAAGATAAGACGCACCCCAGATTTTAGAGTAGGAAAATGAGAAAAAAATATTTTTCATCAGACCTCATATCTGACCCCCCATAAATTTCAGGACATCACATCAGGCCCCCATCAGAGCTCAGAACAGCCCATTGTGCCCCCATCAGACCTCAGAACAGCCCACAGTGCCCCTATGAGACCTCAGATCAGCCCAGTGTGCCCCCATCAGACCTCACATCAGCCCATTGTGCCCCCATCAGACCTCACATCAGCCCATTGTGCCCCCATCAGACCTCAGAGCAGCCCACTGTGCCATCAGACCTCAGATCAGCCAACTCTGCCCCCATCAGACCTCAGACCAGCCCACAGTGCCCCCATGAGACCACTCTGTGCCACCATCAGACCTCAGACCAGCTCATAGTGCCCCCATTAGACCACTCTGTGGCCCCATCAGACCTCAGACCAGCTCATAGTGCCCCCATTAGACCACTCTGTGGCCCCATCAGACCTCAGACCAGCTCATAGTGCCCCCATTAGACCACTCTGTGGCCCCATCAGACCTCAGACCAGCTCATAGTGCCCCCATTAGACCACTCTGTGGCCCCATCAGACCTCAGACCAGCTCATAGTGCCCCCATTAGACCACTCTGTGGCCCCATCAGACCTCAGACCAGCTCATAGTGCCCCATTAGACCACTCTGTGGCCCCATCAGACCTCAGACCAGCTCATAGTGCCCCCATTAGACCACTCTGTGGCCCCATCAGACCTCAGATCAGCCCAGCGTGCCCCATAACAATAAAAAAAAAAACTTCACTTACCTGTCCTGCCGCGGCTCCGCTCCGGTGCTTCTTAGGCTTCCCGACCCGGCGCTGCACTGTCACCTGACTGCGTGCAGCGTCAGGTCATAGTGCGCGCACTACGTCCTGACGCTGTACGTGTTCAGGACAGTGCAGCGCCGGGCCGGGAAGCCTAAGAAGCACCGGAGCGGAGCGGCGGCAGGACAGGTAAGTGAAGTTTTTTATTTTATTGTTATGGGGCACGCTGGGCTGATCTGAGGTCTGGTGGGGGGGTCCCAGCCCCCCGGCAGCTAAAACATACAAGTGAGCGCTTCCATAATGGAAGCGCTCACTTGTATTCGTTTTATAAGACGCACTGCAATTTTCCCCCTACTTTTGGGGGAAAAAAAGTGCGTCTTATAAAGCGAAAAATACGGTACATTTCCTGGTTGGGATGTTTCATAGTCATCAGTGCATTACACCTACAGTCCCTCTGTCTTCTGAACTATAAAGTGGTGGATGCTATTTTGACCAAATCTTGTGGGACAAATCCAAAAAGTTTTGGATTCAAGAAAACCAAAGCTTTTGGGAAACTTGTAACAAATTTGATGTTGTGTATAATCGATTTGTTCATCTCTAGTCATGAGCCATTCCATTATATTACATAATTGTTATCTGAGTAGCACTAAAACACCTCAATCAATTGTTACTACGTTAAAATAATTGAGACCGGGTTAAATATTTGGTTCCTAACAATTGGGAATGGCGGGGTCACTATTCAGCCCTATTACTGTCTGTTTGCTGAGGTGTTTGCTAAAAGCTCTGCCCTAATGTTGGCTAAGAGGAGCACTCACTCTGACAGGGGCGACCCCAACCAACACTGGAACCTATTCTCTAACCTCTCTATGTAACCCTGTTCTTAATGAAGCCCCTAATCCTACGTGTTTTACCATGGAGATAACCTGGCTCATCAGGGATCAATCGGGCAGCATGTTCACTCATGCAGGGAAAAATGGTAGAGTGGCGGAATTAACAAGTATTCCATTAAATTACTGCACATTGCTGAACAGTACATAAAATTATAAAGAGGTCTCTTACATTGACTCTCAACATTTTGTAGTAAATGAGCTTAAAAGAAATCTGCCACCAGGAACATCACTGTTAGACCAAACACAAGGCTGGGTTCACATAACTCACCGTTTCATGTTCCGTTCTTCGGATCTGTCAGAAGAACAGAAAAAAAACCCCAAAACACATCCTATAAAAAAACGGTTCTGTCTGAGGCCCATTTTTTTAGACAGAAAAGAAATTCCTGCATGCAGGACTTTTTTTTCCGTCTAAAAAATGGCTAATATGGATGCAAAATATGCAGGATCTCCTTTTTTTGTTCTTCTGAACATGTAATGATGTAAATGGAACAGTGATGTGAAATTAGCCTTAGTGCTATATCAATTAATAAGATAAATACAAAAATAATTACAATTGTAAATGGGGAACAAAAAAAACCTAACCATAGTGCACACTATGGGGCAGATTTACTAAGACTGGTGTTTCCTACACCAGTCTTGGTAAAAAGACTGTTGGAGGATGATGGGCCAAATTTATTAAGAGGCACAGGCCACGTGGGAGCCGCAAAAAATGGGAATCAGACGCAGACCCAAAATACAGTTGTGAGCTTGAGCCCTAAATCTGACGGCCCAGGGACACGCAACCCGCCCAATTTATCTCACCACTTTTGAAAAGTGATGAGAAAGTGAAAGGTTGCAAATTATGCTGTAAATATGGCATGTGCCCCTATGAGCCTAGGCAGGCAGGATTAAAGTTTTGTCAACTTTTTAAACAAGGGAATTTGCTAAATTGCAGTTACGATATAAGTAACTGGACTGGACACTTAAACAGGTGGGATTAAATTCATTAATTGTATAAATCGATGTAATTTGATATCTTACCAGCTCCTTTTCTTCCTGGCTATTGTTGTCCGAGATTTCTGCTGATCTGACCCCAACTGTCTCCTCGCTGCATACCAGCAGCATTAATAAGGACAAGGAGACATAGATAAGTGGTAGGCGGCAGCTCAACATGTTGAAGGTACAGTCGATTCCTTTTTCCTGGGCAGTCTATGGTCCAGATCCTCACTTTTATACCTCATCTCTACACAACCATTATTAAAATAACGTCAGTCTAATTCCTCCTCCACCGGATTTTTTCATGTTTGTTGTTTGCACATACATCACCTCTCTTCCTGGCACACACGTTTCCTATTAACCCATTGACTTAAGCAGAAACATATTACATGTTGTTGAATATGAGGCATTACAGTTATACCCAAGGGAGCCTCGATGGATTAAGAGGTGGGAGGTTTTGTAAGCATTGTATAATTAGAATCTATTTCCTGATACAAGGCGTGTTAACCCTTCTTAGGGTTATTGACTACAGTTGTGACTACAGTTGTGCTTATAATAATATACTATACATATAACATATATGAATTACTTTATTCTGAACAGGAATTTGAGAAAATATGAGTCTTCTATCGTTAGGTATATTAGAGGGTTTTTCTTTCTTCTTGGGGGTTGTGGAAATCATCAATAGACATTTATGTTATAGTGATATACACTACTCACAAAAAGTTAGGGATATTTGGCTTGTGGGTGAAATTTCAGGTGTTTCAGTACTTTTTGCACAATTTACTGTTCTTTAACAAGGAGCTTAAAGGGATTCTGTCAGCAGGATATTGGATATAGAGATAATTACATCTCTATACCGGCCTTACTGCTGTGATTGTAAATATGTAAGTGTAATTGTTATTAGGGCAGTAGTTTACATAAAAAAGCGTTTTTATTAACATGTGAAATACCTGGATAAGGAGCCCAAGGGGAGGTCCTGCGAGCCGTTGGAGCCCGGGCACACCGCAGATTTCAGAGCCCAGCACCGCCCTCCAGCTAATTATGCACGCCCCTTCAGCGCTGTCTTCTCCCCCGGCTGCGGCGCATCTTGCGCATGCGCCGTGCATACAAGAGTCTGCCGCAGCCGGAGGAGAAGACAGCGCTGAAGGGGCGTGCATAATTAGCTGGAGGGCGGTGCTGGGCTCCGAAATCTGCGGCGTGCCCGGGCTCCAACGGCTCGCAGGACCTCCCCTTGGGCTCCTTATCCAGGTATTTCACATGTTAATAAAAACGCTTTTTTATGTAAACTACTGCCCTAATAACAATTACACTTACATATTTACAATCACAGCAGTAAGGCCGGTATAGAGATGTAATTATCTCTATACCCAATATCCTGCTGACAGAATCCCTTTAATGGCAAAATTTACAACAGGTGTTTGATCCATGAATCGCCCAATAAATTTCCTAGTTCAATTAGAATTGGTATTTAAACAGTCCTCCTCATCAGGCTGTTCACATTTTGACATCATGAGACCAAGACAACACCTAACAATTGATCAACAGTACCCTGTCATTGCGAAGCTTCAGCCAGGATGTTCTCAGATGGAAGTGGCCACTGAGCTTACAGTGCCACAAAGTGTAATCAGCTGGTTGCAACAGAGATATAGAGAGACTGGAAGAGTCACAGAAAGGCATAGAAGTGGAAATCCTTTGGTCAAATCCCACATTGATGACCGCTTCATTGTGAACAATGCCCTGTGGAACCGGATGATGAATGCCACACAACTCCAAGCACACTTAAGGGAGGTGAGAGGCACCCAAATGGCACATCAGACCACTTGAAACCGTTTACATCAGTGTGGTCTGCGTGGTGTTAGACGACCTATAAGGATACCTGTCCACAGGTGGCATCGTCTTGCATGGGCCAGGGAGCATCTACGCTGGACGAGGGACCAGTGGGCCTCAGTGCTGTTCACTGATGAAAGCCGATTGGTTTGACCTGTAGAATGGAGTGTACATATTATTTTTACCGCATAGGGAACAGGAGGAGGTAGAAGTGATTACAGAATTCATTCACCGAAGTCTCACGCTATTTTGGCTGAAATGAATCTTGCCGCCATGGAGGCAATACATTTTAATGCTGTACGGAGACAGGTCTCTGTACAGCATTAAAACAAAATGTTTGAACGAAGCTTGATACGGTCAACACTACTCATCATTATCACATTGGTGGGGGTCCAAGTCCCGGCACCCCTGACGATCAGCTGTTTCAGGGAAATCACATGCCCAAAGCTTTATTGAAAGGACACACACAACAGGGGGGGGAGGGGGGAAGGAGAGGGGTTTAGTCCTCTTCTTCGTCGACATCGTCCAAGATGTTGTTGTCCCACAACAGGCTGTGGATAAGCCTGCGGCAGTCCAGGACGGACATGCTCTCCCTCCTGAGGATGAGCCCGTTCCTGGCAAGCCATATAGAGTCCTTAAAACAGTTCATAAGGCGCCAGGCCTCCTTGATGGCCTCAACAGAATGAATCCCAGGAAATAGTCCGTGCAACACTGAGGTGTGTTGCAGGCTGTTCCTAGGCACTGAGTCTTTGAGTTAATGTTCCAGGGAATCCAACAGGCTCTGCGTAAAGGGGCACTCCCAAAACAGGTGGTATGATGTTTCTTCTGTGAAAGGGCACCTGGGGCAGTACTGGGTTTTGCACAGGTTGCGGGCGTGCATGAATGACCGAATAGGCAAGCCTCCCTGGCAGGGGCGTAGCTAAAAGCTCATGGGCCCTGGTGCAAGAGTTCAGCTTGGGCTTCCCCCCCCCCAGCGCTGGTGCACCTAGCTTTTCTGCTGAACCCCCCCATGCCAAATTCTCACCCTAACCTTTTTCCTCCTAACATTACGTGTATCACTACAGAACATACAGGGTAAGGCTACGTTCACACGACAGTTGTTTTTGCGGCCTCCGATCTGCATATTTTGCGGCTCAGATGCGGGCCCATTCACTTATCATTCACTTAAATGAGCACTGTGTGCTATCCGCATCTGTATGTCCATTCCTATTTTTGTCCATTTGTGGACAAGGATAGACTTTGTACCAGTGGATCTGCAAAAAAAAAACGGATGCCATACGCAACATCATCCTTTTTTTTGCGGATTCGCAATTTGCAGACTGCAAAACACAACGTTTGTGTGAATGTAGCCTGATACCCTTACCTCGTACATCCAGTGACGTCTTCTCTGATGTAGATCTTCTCTTTCCTCATCTTCTCCTTTCAGACCAGACGCCATTTTTCAGCCATTTCTCATCTCTGCAGTTTGACAGAAAAAAATCTTAGTTTATTACTTTTCCATCATCCTCCCGTCTCCTGGACAAATCATCCTACCACCGCCAGTACTGTGCCACTAGTACCACACAGATAGTGCCCTTCAATAATTATTGGCACACAGTGTCCTAAAATAACTGCGCCCAGCAAATAGTGTCCCTGACAGTAATAGTGTAAACATAACGTCCCCCAGAAATAACTGCGCTGATACTGTGCCAGGGTGCCCCCCACAGTAATAGTGCTCCCCACAGTAATAGTGCCCCCAAAGTCCCAACTAATAATTCTCTGCCAGAGTGCACTTGTTAGTAATAGTGCTCCCAGCAGTACTAATGTCCCCACTGTGCCAGTAAGAAGTGCCCCCAAAATTTCACCCCAATAATGTGCCAGTAAGAAGTGCTCCTCACCCATAGATGCCCCCCAAATGATGTGCCAGTAAGAAATGCCCCAATAATGCGCCAGAAGTTCCCCCCATTGATTCCCCCCCAAAATCATGTGCCAGTAAGAAATCCCACCAGTGCCCCCATGTGCCAGTAAGAAATGCCCCAGTGCCCCCATGTGCCAGAAAAATGCCCCCAGTGCCAGTAAAAATACCCCCATGCCATAAAGAAATGCCCCCAAGTTCCAGTAAGAAATGCCCCCAGTGCCAGTAAGAAATGCCCCCATGTGCCAGTAAGAAATGCCCCCAGTGCCAGTGACAAATGCCCCCAGTGCCCCCATGTGCCAGTAAAAATGCCCCCAGTGCCAGTAATAATGCCCCCAGTGCCCCCATGTGCCAGTAAAAATGCCCCCAGTGCCCCATGTGCCAGTAAAAATGCCCCAGTGCCAGTAAAATGCCCCCAGTGCCCCCATGCTCCAGTAAAAATGCCCCCAGTGCCAGTAAAAAGGCCCCGAGTGCCCCCATGTGCCAGTAAAAATGCCCCCAGTGCTCCAATGTGCCAGTAAAAATGCCCCCAGTCCCAGTAAAATGCCCCCATGTGCCAGTAAAAATGCCCCCATGTGCCCCCAATAGAGCTCCGGTCCATGCTACAATAAAAAAAAACAAAAAAAACACTAATACTTACCTCCATGGAGCCGGCAGCGATGCGATGCAGGCCTCTTCCGGCCTGTGTCCCGCGCTGTACGGCTCAGGCGGCGCAATGACGTCATCGCCGCGCCTGAGCTGGCTTCTGATAGGCTGCAGTCCTAGTGCCTGCAGCCTATCAGAGGAACGGGCAGGGGAGACGCCTCTCCCTCCCCTGCCCTGCAGTAGAATACAGGCATCTGTATCGCCGCAATGGAAGCGCTCATCTCCCTCTGCCCCGCCGCCCCCATCTGTGCGCAGGGCCGCGCCGCACCTGGCTAATTGGCGGTGCGACCCTGCAAGTGGCAACTGCGACCCCTATAGCTACGCCACTGCTCCCTGGATGGCCATCCATGACAAGTCCTTGTGCTTGGTTAACCTTTGTGAAGACACATTTGTCCATACTGTCTCTGCGTTGTCATCAGGGAGCCCTGGAATTGACTCCACCAAGTCTTTTGCTCTGATTAGCTTGTGGATCGTCTTGGGTTTTCACAGCCTCCAGTTGATGTTCCCTCACAAACCTGACAACGTCTCCGTAATACCATGGAGCATGCCAGTTGTAAGGGATGGAGCTGTCCCACTTGTCCCAGCCTAGGGCCCTCCAGAGGTGCAGGAGAAAGAAGCAAGACAGCCTTGCCCACAGAGCCGTTTGCTGTTCTTAGAGTCCAGCGAATGCTGTCACAAACAAAGGCGATCTGCAGTAACGTGGGCAGGTCCGGAATGCCTTTCCTGCCCTTGCAGGGCTCTTTGTACATGATGGCTCGCTTCACTCTGTCCATTTTCGAGCCCCAAACAAAGTGAAACACTGTCCTGGTAACGGCCCTGGAAAAGGTAGGGGGGGGCCACACCTGTGCGGTGTATTGTAGCACAGGCAGAACTTCATTACGCAGGACGATTGCCTTGCCCTCAATAGTGAGCTGTCTGAGGCTCCATAGTCCAATCCTTTGGTTAACCTTGGCCAAGCGTTCTTCCCAAGACTTGAGGGCTGCGCCTTCCTTCCCGAACCAGACTCCAAGGATTTGGATGAAGTCTGATTTGATGGTAAATGGGAAGGGGGCAGAAGAAGCCAGTTGCCAGTCCCCGAAGAGCATTGCCTCCGACTTCCCGCAGTTGACTTTGGCCCCTGAAGCTTGTCTGAACTCCTCGCAGGTCTGGACGAGTGCAGTCACCGAACGCTGGTCAGCATAGAAGACGGTCACGTCATCCATGTACAGCGAGCACTTGACCTCGTAGTGTCCTGGTCCTGGTGATCCCTCTGATCTCTCCATTCTGCCAGATAGACTCTGCGAAGAGCTCTATAACACAAATAAAAAGGAGAGGTGATAGAGGGCAGCTTTGTCTGACCCCAGAGAGAACTAGTAAGGGGTCAGTCTTCCAGCCGTTAACCAACAACGTGCTGCAAATGTCAAAGTACATCAGGTTAACAAACAAACAGAACCTCTTGTCCAGGTTTGCGCAACACCTTGCCCATGAATTCATGGGAGACTCGGTGAAAGGCCTTCTCCTGGTCGAGGCTGACCAGGGCCGCATGTACACGGCGGTCTTTGATAAATTGTACCGTGTCTCGCATGAGAGCGAGGCTGTATGAGATCCTGCGGCCAGGAATACCGCAGGTCTGATCCGGGTGGACGATCCTGCTGATGACAACCTTCAGCAGGTTGGCCAGTACCTCGGCGAGGATCTTGTAGTCCACGTTCAGGAGAGAGATGGGATGCCAATTTTTCAAGTCACATCTCTCCCCCTTCCGGTATATTTTTTGTGTATTTTTGTATATATTTTGTATATTTTTTCATATATTATCATTTTATGTTATATTATGTATAAAACGGATGAAAATGCAATCACATTAAAAAAAAACGCATATATACATAAAAATGCATTGAAACCACAATGCGTTTTTTCTGCTTTTTCTTCTGGTTTTCTAAATGAAACTCAAGGGAATATGATTGGGGATGTTTCTCCAGAATGAAATAGGAAGAATACCCATTAATGTGACAAGTATAGAACTAAAATGAGTTTCAATAATTTGTCTGAATCCTGTGGGGGTTTTATATGGGACTGACGTGTGGGTATAAAAGTGGGAGGGACTTTGGAACCTTTATGGCCACTGAAGAAAGAGTTAGTAGTACTCTGAAACGGGTCTGGCGCTTTGGAATAAAGTCCAGATTCCATCAAACAACCCACTTATATCTGGAGGTACCTGTTTTTCCTTAGGAATAAAGAAACACATAGCAAGGAATACTCTATGTGATTTGCAAAAGTACAGAAGTAAGCTAAAGCGCAACTGATCACGTATATCGATTATATGACGTGACCCACAGAGACCCGAGCATGAGTATACGGGCTTTCTTCAACAGCAGCGGGGAGAACGCTGCAAAACACGTGGGACACCACGAGTTGCAGTGGAATGCAAACATCTAACAGTGAGTACTAACTCTGTAGAAAACTGGCAACTATAAGAACTAGCACTACTAACTGAATGCCACTATACTAATCCTCATGGTATTTGGATGAACTGCCATTATACTAACCTTTATGTTGCTTGGATGAACTGTGACAGAATATCTCCATTTAATAATTGAACTTGGACACAAAAATTGTGAAGATTAGTATTGTCCTCAATTGCAATGACCAGCTGAATACATAACTGTATGTCCATTATACTGTTACCAGCAACTTGATCTGGATATTAATTATCATCAACATATGAAAACCAGCGCATAAACCGTGATTAATTATCACATCTCTGGAGGAATTTGCCAAGGAAGCGGAAAGACAATTGAATATTGAGAATAATATTAGGAAATATAGGCCCCCATTGATTACGATGTATGGGGTGGAAGTAAAATACTATCCGCCACATGTATAATAAATCAATGAGAAATCGGGAGATGCTTTGTTGTTTTTAATGTACTGTATATCTTTATATTTTTACTTTTCCATTTTTTAATATTTGTATATTTCAATTGTAATTGATTAAATATTGGGAACATATAATTTGGAAGTGATATATTCTGATTACTCCAATATGAAGTGTGCCTGTCTATAAAAGTTTACTATTGCATATCACTTAAATTAAATGACTGGGTGAGTCATATAGCCAGAGCACCTGATCCATATGATAAGGTGAGCCACTAGAAATAATTTATTGATAAATGGCAAACAATTGTAAAATAAAAAGGAGAAAACATAGAAAGTTCTGATACTTAGCAGTTGCTTTGTAAAAGTCCTTCCTCTCAGGGGATTTGGGCAGAGTAATGGTGCACAAACCAATTTGATTTAATCTCCCACTTTATGACACCCAAATATCCCGGGATTACATTTTTATGTCTTTCCTCAAGGGGAAGGCTTGAGAGAGACTCCCCCACACCTCTGACTCAGCCCCTCTGTGCTCAGCTTCATTACACATGCAGTCTGCCCAATGGCCATCTAGGGGACACGTTGGAAAATATCCAAAAGATATTTTCCAAGTTGCTCTGGTGAAAATACAGGGACCAGCCCTTCTTCATAATTCATATCTCACCGTTCTGAGTCCTAGCATATCAAACGGGACACGTCCAGGATGCTTGGAAGGTGAGATCAGGGGCGGATTGGGAACATAAAGTGGCCCTGGAAAAAACCCTAAACGTGGCCCCATGTTGTAGGAGGGTCCAAATTTACAGTAGATGGGCCAAAACAAGTAGGCAGAGATAACAGAAGTAGGCGGGGCATGTAATACCATAGTGCAGTATAGACTTTTCAATGCAACATAAGCACCTAAAGTTCAGGTAGCTACTGAGCTTTGCAATCTGTACTCCCTTACAGCGCTGACATGTTGTGGCTCCTGCCTGTACTTGTCCCACTCTCCTACAACAGTTGTTAGCAGAGTGTGCACAGGCAGGATAAGTGATGTACTAAGCCAGCTCCTGTCCTGCACTCACTCCGCTCTGCTCAAATCCTGCAAATCACATCGGTCCAGGCTTTTAGCAGAGATATGCTGAGCAAGCACTTATCATACCTGTGCCCACTTTGCTAAAGCCTGAAATAGCCCATGCATGCCAGATTTTAGGAGAGTGTGGCAGGTACGGTCCCTGTGGAATCCGTACTTCCTTACACAACTGACAACTGAGGGAGTCTAGATTGCTTAGCACAATAGTCACCTCAACTTTAGGCGCCTATTTCTCATGAAAAATAAAAAAAATTTAAAAAATTCTTTCTTTCCATAACACTTAGAATAGGTTTTAATAAAAATGTGGAGATGTACATACACTTTACTAATACACAGTCACAATGCATCACAATAGGTGCAGCCTTTAGTCCTGAGGCAGCACCACTTCCATACAATGTATAGCAGAAGGTGCTGTTAGGGGGTCACACCTATACAGAGCTGGATGACATAGTTATAGGTCCAGGCACGTCCTATACACCTTCTCTTCACACAGCCAGGGCCTCTTCATGGGCAGGGATATGTCAGCTCTCATTCCTGCTATCTAGTGCCCAGGCAATGCAGGAGCCATGCTGTGAGTGTGGTTGTGACCTGGCCCCGCCCCCTGCTCCTCCCCCTCCTTTTCCCATAACAAGGCTGCAGCAGCCTCTGTTGCGTGGCAGAGCTGCTGGTGGCCGGTGATGTGTACTAAACACATTGCAGCAGCTCCTATGGGTTCAGTTTCACTTTAAACATGGTGGCTTTCTATTACAGCACTTCAGGGCTGGAAGCCAGCCCCTTCTCTGCACTACACATCGATGGCCACGCTATCAGTATGATAATAAGGTCGGGGGTGGGGCGGCCCATAGCATAGAAAACTCCATCGGCCCACCGAGAAGATTCCCAGTGACTTAGATTGCCAATCCGCCCCGGGTGAGAGCCTTCTTTTAGGAAGATGAAGGCGAATTGATACTCCATGTCGGGTGTCCATGCGATGCCCCCATCATACCAGAGGTGGTGAGCTGGATTCTGGAGACATCTGCCCCCTCCTGAACAAGTTATGAAGGACTACAAATTATTGTTCATTCTCTGGTTAGGATTTTCCCCCTGCTGACTCGACAAATCCCGGGCATCTGCAGTCCTCTTCCTGAAGTGTGATCCACAAATGGGACAATCCTCATTAGCACCTCGGTGCTAACTACCTCCCAGGGAGAAGTTTGGCTGTTTCCCAGGAACTAGGCAGACAGCTCGACTCTCTATGCAGCCTTAAATCCATTCGTAAATCAATTACCCCCCAACATGGCTGCTGGCCTTGTAATACAGAAGATACAGATACATAAATACACACTGTATATATAGGTAAATCCCACCGGAATATGTTACACTACGACATATAACCATAAAACACATAATATCACTGCAAACATTATAATAACTAAGGATAAGGTGGACCTTATTCCTGACAGCCATCAATATCAATTCCTGGATTGCCCCTGTAAGGAAGAAAACTCCATGTGATCAGTTGATGTTCAAGTGTCCCAACGTATCCCAAACAATGAAAATGCAAGAGAAAATGTTGATTTACATCTGCAGTTAAGTCACATAAACCCCCAACCAAACAAGTACAGATGGCAGGTGCAATGTATATGAATGAAGGAGACATCACATGGAGGTGATTTGCCTGGTCACATGATCCTCCATCAGTGGCCATCTTATGGACAGGACCTCTGTGTGGACAGCAAAAACTACTTTGTAAACAAGGGAGCACATCTTATATATTATAGAAAATAGTGCAGAATTTTAACAAAGTCTATATTAGTAAGTGCCATATAATCATCTCACAAACACATTGGTCAACAGTAGCCAGAGAGTGGCCAACCTCTTTAAGTGACTACAGCTGCCTATACATGTTATATAGGCTTTATACAAGAACAACTATTGGTAATAAATGAGGACAGTCAGAGATATATACTCCCTATGAATACCCTACACTCCTAAACTGGAACCCATGGTATACAGTGGGGAAAAAAAGTATTTAGTCAGCCACCAATTGAGCAAGTTCTCCCACTTAAAAAGATGGGAGAGGTCTGTAATTGACATCATAGGTAGACCTCAACTATGAGAGACAAAATTTTTAAAGAATTTATTTGCAAATTTTTAAATAATTTATTTGCAAATTATGGTGGAAAATAAGTATTTGGTCACCTACAAACAAGCAAGATTTCTGGCTCTCACAGACCTGTAACTTCTTCTTTAAGAGGCTCCTCTGTCCTCCACTCATTACCTGTAGTAATGGCACCTGTTTGAACTTGTTATCAGTATAAAAGACTCCTGTCCACAACCTCAAACAGTCATACTCCAAACTCCACTATGGTGAAGACTAAAGAGCTGTTGAAGGACACCAGAAACAAAATTGTAGACCTGCACCAGGCTGGGAAGACTGAATCTGCAATAGGCAAGCAGCTTGGTGTGTAGAAATCAACTGTGGGAGCAATAATTAGAAAATGGAAGACATACAAGACCACTGATAATCTCCCTCGATCAGGGGCTCCACGCAAGATCTCACCCCGTGGAGTCAAAATGATCACAAGAACTGTGAGCAAAAATCCCAGAACCACACGGGGGGACCTAGTGAATGACCTGCAGAAAGCTGGGACCAACGTAACAAAGGCTACCATCAGTAACACACTACGCCGCCAGGGACTCAAAACCTGCAGTGCCAGACGTGTCCACCTGCTTAAGCCAGTACATATCCGGGCCCGTCTGAAGTTTGCTAGAGAGTATTGGGAGAATGTCATATGGTCAGATGAAACCAAAGTAGAACTGTTTGGTAGAAACACAACTCGTCGTGAAGGAAAAACTGATTGACATAGAAGATAGGTCCAGGCGATCTAACATAAGAATGCTGGGAGTCCCAGAGGGAGTAGAAGGGGAGGATATGATTATGTTTACCAAAAAATGGATACAGGAAACGGTGGGGAAGGAACACCTATCCGAACATTTTAATATTGAGCACGCACATAGAATCCCCACCAAACCCCCTTCCCCCAGGAAACCCCCCAAGAGCGATCATGTTAACAACATTAATGTCAAGAGACAGGGATACAATCCTTAGGAAAATGCGAAATCTTGAAACCCTGACGATAGAAGGATCCAAGATCTCCCTATATCCTGATTATTCTAATGAAACCCAGATGAGAAGGCGAAGCTATAAGAAGATTAAAAAAAGATTGCTAATGGCTAAGATAGAGTACTCCCTCATGTTTCCATCAAAACTGAGACTGATTTATAAGGGACAGACTGTATTTTTGGACACCCCGGACGCAGCCGCAGAATGGCTAGATCAAAAGGGCCTCTAAGCACAAGGTGCCTTACTGTGAAAATATATGCATAAGATAATGAAATAAGAAGGGGGTGGAGAGGGGTGGGGAATAGAGATGTAAGAGTACTGCGATCCAAAAGCAGAACACTATGGGGTGGGGAGGGGGAGGGACTTAGGGGACTGGCTGCCGGGAAGGGTTGTATTATTACCATGTTGCATAAATTTTCTCCCTACTTGTTCATAGATGTTAGTATCCCTCTGTAATTTAAAATATAAATGAGAATTGTTACATGGAACGTGAGAGAACTGGGTGATAAAGTAAAAAGAACGATCGTATTTGATGTAATACAGCGTCATCTGCCAGCGATAGTAGGACTTTTAGAAACTCATTTAACTAAAGACAGTCTACATGTTGCAAAAAAAAAATGGCCAGGACAGGAATATCACTCAGTCCTGTCAACATTCTCAAGAGGGGTATCGGTTTACATCGCTCCATAGATTTTCAGATGATTCAATGTATGAGTGACGTAGAAGGTCAATTTATTTTTCTATTCTGACAACTAGAAGGTATGAAATGCATAATCGCGTTTGTATATATCCCCCCACCTTTCTCTGCTGAAGTAATTAACAAACTTATGGGATTCACTAAGAGATGTGGAGAATGTCAATTAATAATAAATGGTGATTTTAATGGTGTATTAAGCCCAGAATTGGATAGAATAAGTATATCTAAAAATAAAGAACGTAGTAGGAACACACAATTAAATAAAATATGTATAGAACTAGGATTAAGGGATGTGTGGCAGGAAAAGAACGGGGACAAACAGGTATATTCATGCCATAGTACATCATATAACACCAGATCTCGCATCAATATGGTATTAGTAAATGAATTTGGATTAAGTAAGATAAAAAATATGAAATATGAGACTATTACTGTATCTGATCACTCCCCAATGATTGTGGAATTTATCTACACTGGTTTAAAATAATAGATAATTTACTAGAGATTGGGAAGGAATTGAGGTTTTTTTTGGGAATGTAACAAAAATACAGCACATATACATGTTGTTTGGGATACACTGAAAGCTTATCTAAGGGGGATATTGTTTAAAGAAATTACATATAAGCGTAGATTATTTAAACGAAAAGAAGTGTCATTAGAACAAAAAGTTATGTACTGGGAAGGAGAATCAGCTAGAAACCCCATGGAACAGTGCAAAATAGAACTAAATAAAGCATGTGCAGAACTGAAAGAATATTTGGTGCTGAAAGCACAACAGAAAATATTATTTTCAGGTCAAAACTATTACTCAGAATCAGGTCGTCCTGGTAAGTTATTGTCCACCATAATTAAGACTCAAGCAGGACCACAAAGAATTACTGCAATTAAAAATGAGAAAGGGGAAAGTTATACAGATACAGATAAGATAAAGGTTGAATTCAGTAAATATTATAAGTCCTTGTATACCTCAGAAATTAATATAGACCTCCAAGAAATAAATAGTTATCTGGACCAGATTAAATTCCCAAAAATAACACAGACTCAGAGTGAGATGTTGGAGGCAGAGATCACTTTAGATGAATTAAAAGAAGCGCTTAAAACGTTTTCAGGCAATACAGCTCCAGGGCTCGGACGGATTTCCTTTCGAAGTATATAGACAACTAGGGGAAGTCCTGCTACCAATGTTATTGGATGTATGGAATGGGAGTATAGAAGCAGGGAAATTAAGTCCCACAATGTAGGAGGCTATCATTACATTGATATGTAAAAAAAGAGAATAATCCAACCGAGAAAGAATCTTACCGCCCAATCTCACTTTTAAATATTGATACTAAAATTATAGCTAAAGTATTAGCAAATAGGATGAAGAAGGTGATCACAACTATCATCCATCCTGACCAGTGTGGCTTCATGCCAGGAAGGAATACTGGTATGAATCTCAGACGAATATATGCAAATATGCAGTTAGACCGGGGGGGGGGGGGACCCGCTCTTTCCTGTCTTTAGACGCATCTAAAGCGTTTGACAGGGTGGTGTGGATCTTCCTCTGGCAGGGGATGGAGAAATTTGGAATAGGTGAGAAATTTATCAATTGGACTGAGAACCAAAAGCAAGTGTTAAAGTAAATGGAGAACTTTCTGAGTATTTTACCCTTAGTAGGGGAACCAGACAGGGATGCCCATTCTCACCACTTTTGTTCGCCCTTTTTATAGAGCCACTAGCAATAAGAATAAGAACTGACCCTGGAATAATTGGATTTGGATGTGAACAAGAAAAAGATAAGTTTATATGCAGATGATATTCTGTTATGTATTAATGAATCAGGAAAATCCATTTCCAAAATAATTGAAACGGTGGAGCAATATGGAAGAATGTCAGGCCTGAAGATTAACTGGGAAAAATCAATAGTATACCCAGTAGACAACATCAAACTACCCCGGATTCCGGATCTTAAAATACTGGATCAAAATCAAAGCTTTGAATATCTTGGGCTTAGCATAAATAAGGATATGAAGAAATATACATCTCTTAATATAGATCCCAGTCATGAACAAAATAGAAAAAAAAGTAAATATATGGAATATATGGTGGAGTAGGATTACCTTATTTTTTTATGTATTATATAGCATCACAAGTGCAGTATATAGATGAAAATAGAAATTCCCACATAGTCAATAAGTTACTAGAGTATAAAGCAGGTGATATTAGTGATATTTTTGAGTTATTAGAATCGGGCCAATTGAGCACAAGTATGTACAGTAAATTGCCAATTGCAAAAGCATGGCATAAGAGTTGGCAAGTATATAAAAGAGTATTAGGGATAAGGGGAGCCACAAAATAAACTGTAATATGGGATAATATATATTTCAAGGAATTCTAAAAATTCCCAGATTCACAGTTCTGGAAACAAAAAGGTTTAACTAAAGTGACACAGATGTTTAAGCATGGCAAATTCCAAACATTTATAGAAAATCAACAACTAAGTAAAAAAGACTGGTTGAGATATTGGCAGTTGGGACATATATATGGAAAGGAGAAGAATAAAGAAGGCCTTAGAATAAATAGAAAAGATATATCCTTAGTGATAGATGAATTGGTTGTAGGGAACAAAAACTTGACCAGAATATATCACCGAATGAAGGAATTGACAGTATCCAAACGAAGGCACGGGAGTCAAGATAAATGGGAGAGGGATCTGGGTACTGGGGTTTATCTAAATTGGGATAATATATATGGAAATGTTGAGAAGATGTCTAGTAATATGAATCATAGATTGATTCAATTGAAGATGTTATATAGAATTTACTACACTCCACAATTGGCTCATAAAATGTATTGTGGTAAAGAAGCTAAATGTAATCGATGTGGGTTAGAGGACGCAGACTTATTACATATGGTGTGGAGTTGAAGAAAAATAAAAAGATACTGGGAAAATATATACAAGATAATATAGGATACTTTAAAAGCCCAAATCCCATTTATACCACAGATAGCTATTTTAGGTGGGACACCGAGTACAACAGCTTCATACGTCATGCAAAAACTCATAATTATAATACTACATTTAGCGAGGGTGGTGATTATGAGACACTGGATAGAAACTAAGGAGCCAGAAACTATGGAGTGGATTAAACTATGCAGAAGGGTCAAGACCTATGAAAAAATAAGATGTAACACTCAGACAATGAAACGAAAATGGGAGAATGTATGGAAACTGTGGACAAACTAAACTTTTAGATATACTAAAGTATTAGGATTACCGGCAGCCAGATATAGGGAGGGAGGGGTGTGGGATGGGATAGAGGGGGAAAAAAAAAAAAGAAACACAACTCGTCATGTTTGGAGGAGAGTGAATGCTGAGTTGCATCCAAAGAACACCCTACCTACTGTGAAGCATGGGGGTGGCAACATTATGCTTTGGGGCGGTTTCTCTGCAAAGGGACCAGGACGACTGATCCGTGTACATGAAAGGGGCCATATATCGTGAGATTTTGAGTGCAAACCTCCTTCCATCAGCAAGGGCATTGAAGATGAAACGTGGATGGGTCTTTCAGTATGACAATGATCCCAAGCACACCGCCAGGGCAACAAAGGAGTGGCTTCATAAGAAGCATTTCAAGTTCCTGGAGTGGCCTAGCCAGTCTTCAGATCTCAACCCTATAGAAAACCTTTGGAGGGAGTTGAAAGTCTGTGTTGCCCAGCGACAGCCTCAAAACATCACTGCTCTAGAGGAGATCTGCATGGAGGAATGGGCCAACATACCAGCAACAGTGTGTGCCAACCTTGTGAAGACTTACAGAAAACGTTTGACCTCTGTCATTGCCAACAAAGGATATATAACAAAGTATTGAGATGAACTTTTGTTATTCACCAAATACTTATTTTCCACCATAATTTGCAAATAAATTCTTTAAAAATCAGACAATGTGATTTTCTGGATTTGTTTTCTCATTTTGTCTGTCATATTTAAGGTCTACCTATGATGTCAATTACAGGCCTCTCTCATCTTTTTAAGTGGGAGAACTTGCACAATTGGTGGCTGACTAAATACTTTTTTCCCCACTGTACATACTTTTCATAGTCTATTACACACACAGAATATTTTTTGTGCTGCTTGTCATATTAGCCCCTCTGCCCTGGACTGTACAAGGGCAGTATAGTTCACTGAAATTGACCTGTCAGCTCTCCCCATAAAGTAACACTTCTAGAGCAATTGTTCTTAGAACACATTGGGGAGATTTATCAAACTGGTGTAAAATAGAACTGGCTTAGTTGGCCATAGCAGCCAATCAGATTCTGCATTTCATTGTTTACAGCTCCTTTGGAAAATGAAAGGTGGAAACTGATTGGTTGCTATAGGCAACTAAGACTGTTCTACTTTACACCAGTTTGATAAATCTCCCCCAATGTGTCCTTCCTCTACGTCTCCTGGAAAGGTATACATAAATTGAAAACTAGGTGTTAATATTCCCCATCTGTAGGATGATTTCCCCCTTACATAGTGTGACAATGAGCAGGGATGAGCGAATTGATTTGTGACCATTCACGCTTCTCCGTCTGGCAGACTGATGAATGAGTCTGGGTTTGGTGAATGTCAGAACGTTACCTGCCTGACTGTATTGGGCCAACAGTAAAGTTTGGTGGAGGAGGGATAATGCTGTGGGTTTGTTTCTCATGGGTTGGCTTAGGTCCCTTAGTTCCAGTGATAGGAAACCTTAATGTTTCAGCATACCAAGACATTTTGGACAATTGTATGCTTCCAACTTTGTGGGAACAGGATGGGGAAGGACCTTTTTTGTTTCAGCATGACTGTGGCTTGTCTTCACAGTACAGTGGAAGTTGTTATAGCTCAAAGGAGGGACCAACTCCACATTAAAGGGGTATTCCAAGATTTTTTTTAATTTCATGTCTCCCCTCCCTTATTGAGACTAACAACTTTTCCATTGATACTTATTAAAAGTTGCCAGTACTGCACTCCTTGGTCAAATGATATGCTCCTGGATCACGTGCCGCACATTGTGCACATGATCTTAGACTGGTTACAACACACAATGAATGTGTCAATGATCACTGATGACACGTTCATGCCCTGCCCCCCATAATCACAATGAATACATGAGAATGAATCTCTCGCTAGCATTGTCAGGCGTCATGACATCAGTGCCCCAGGCTGCCTGAGTGTGCAAGTACAGTCGGCATGGTTAGGGGGCAGGATAGTATTCTATGCTAGCAAGTGATACATTCTGACACATGTTCTGTGATTATGGACCATGTTCAATGTGAGGTAAATAGTATTTTTCGGAAATGTTAATAAAAGCATAAAAAATGGTGTATCTCGCCTGATCCAAACCTAAAGTTATATGGTTTAGAAAACTCATCTATAAATACTGCATTGACAAATCCTGAGTAAAAACTTGCTGGGACCCTCACCAATCCCAATAATGAGGTGCTGGAGTCCCTGAACTAAATGGACTGGCGGGTCATGCATGTGCGCTGCCACTCAATTCACTCCACTTTCTCTATGTATTTTGATCAGGGATAAATGACAAAATCGTAATCCAAATGTTCATCACTCTCTTAATGGTCTTTTATAACTAATCAAATTAAATCATGTGAAAAATCTACACTATAGACATTAGAGCATTACTATGAAGGTCATAAAAATGTCAGGTACCTTTAGGTCAATATTGTGTGGGCATCTACCAAGAACAAAGTAACTGCTTCAGATGGGAACCTACACTCATCAGACTTTCCTTCCTAGAACTCTTCAGATGTGAATCTACGCTATCAGACTTTCCTCTCGTAAGCGTAGGCCCCAGTCACACGACTGGTGTCACCTTGTCACTGGTAGATGGTTCACATAATTTTGATCACAACTGTGCAAACAACCTTAATTTTATATGAATAGTAAGTAGCAATGCAATTTAGAATAATTCATATATACAATGTTTTCATGTCTTAGCACATAAAAGTGTTCTGTTCAATGTACTACTTACCGTATTTTTCGTCCTTTAAGACTCAAGGACCCTCAAGGTGGGGGAAAATGTCAGTGCCTCTTATGGGGCAAATACTAGTGAGTGCTTCTATTATGGAAGTGCTCATTAGTGCAGGAGGACTGGGGAGCGGTGAATGCAGGGCTCCCTGTGTGGGCTCTGTACTCACCGCTTCCTGGTCTTCTCCTGCAGGTCTCTGCATGCTGTGCTGTGACCTGTGCACAGCATGAAAACATTGGCTCGCTCTGTACCTCAGGTCACAATGCAGCATGGCAAGAAGGCCACTGAATCTTAGGAGCAGGATAGGTGAGTTGATTTATTTTTTGTCTGCTCTGAGCTCTGATTAACAAGAGACTCTGATCTGAGGAATGAATGGGGGTCATTCACATTGGGGGTCTGATCTGAGATCTGAATGAGGGTCTTTTCCACAATGGGGGTCTGATCTGAGGTCTGATTGGGGGTCTTATGAACATTGGTTTGAGCTGTGGTCGGATTGGGGTCTAATCCGAGGTCTGATTAACATTGGGGGTCCGAGCTGAGGTCTGATTAACATTGGGGGTCTGATTGGTGGTCTGATCTGAGGTCTAATGAAAAATATTTTTTTTCTTATTTTCCTCCTCTAAAACCTAGGTGCGTCTTATAGGGTGATAAATATGGTATATATTGTATACACTGAACAGTTTATACCTGTGCACATACCATACAGTGTTAACTGAAATACCATTATGAAAAAATGGCTTCCTTATGGTCATATCTGCCACCCTAATCCCTCAGTATAAACAAGCACATGCCTGATTTATCATTCATGTTGTTTGCTAATGTAGAAAATAAAAAAAAATTGAAAATGGAAAGGATGCATGTTTACATAATCTGGCTGTATCTATGGGGAAAGACACAGGGTCACTGACAATGCGTCAATGCTAGTCATATTACTTCCGCTTTTTGTTTGTCCTTTTATTGACAAATCTCACACTCTGTATCCATTCAGATTGTGAAAAAAACATAATTACATTCATCTTGCATACTGAAACTTAGATATTGGCATTGCAGCAATAATCTATTAAAGAGAAACTGTCACACTGTGTCTGGGCTGAAGGCAGCATGTTATAGAGCAGGATGAGCTGAGCAGATTGATGTATGGTTTTATATGAAAAGATTCAGTATCACTTGTAATTTATACATTTATGTCAATGCTCTTCCCGGGCATTGAAGTCAAGCAGGCGGTCCTATCAGTGATTGACAGATAATGTCTCCCTGCACAGTAATAGGGGGAAGGACTGCCTACCTGACTTCAAAGTTCAAAATGAGCAGGAATTTAAATAAATACATGTTATACTGAATCTTTTCCCACAAAACTATATATCAGCCTGTTCAGCTCCTCCTGCTCTATAACATGCTGCCTGCAGATTATTTTGCATTTTCATGGTGACAGGTTCCCTTTAAACTATACATACACTAAAAGAATAAGCAGAGATTTGGAAATAATTTTTATTATAGCACTTGATTTTTTTTGTATATCTGGGTTTCTCGACATCTGTGAGCATTTATACAGAGCTGGGTAAAGGGAGGCGGAGGAGGCTGTCCATAGGGGCATAGGGGAACTTAGTGAAGCATCCTGCCTTCTCCATGGGAGAGATAATCATTCTGTCCTGAAAGCAAAAAAACAACAACAAAGATTAAATAAACTAATCATCTGGCTTCTTGTACAATTGTAAAATGAATAAAAGGACAGAAAGAGCAGAAGCGCTTGCCGTGCCGAACACGGCAAGCGCTTCCATCCTTGTGCGCACGCGCCGCAGCGAAGTGACGGCGCGTGCGCACAAGGATGGAAGCGCTTGCAGTGTTCGGCACTGCAAGCGCTTCTGCGCATGCGCCGGCGCGATCGGACTGCGCAGGCGCCGGATTTCAGCGCTAGGCCAAACGGTCTAGCGCTGTCAATCTATTTTCAGAGGGGCGCGGACGTCGGCATGGGGGAGAGCCTCGGTGCTCAGGAAGAAAGAGCCCGCCCCCCGGTGCTCCGAAGGCTCATTAGCATACCGTTTTAAGTTCGTTTTTCAGCACAACCGCTGCGCTGTACTCTGCAATAAAGGTATGTGAGAAATGTACAAGTTAAGGGGTTTTAACCTATGTATTTAAATACATAGGTTAAAACCTAGTGACAGCGCCTCTTTAATTAAAAATCTTGGACAAGTGGTGCGGTCCAGTTCTCCTGTTAGTTTACAAACAGCAGTGGCGATGTAGACCGCGGAGGACAATGATTGGCTGCAGTGGTCACATGCCTTATCCAGAAACAATAACGCTGTTTGTAAAAACAATGGTAGAAGAACCAGACCAGAGCTGCAGATAACTGCACTTGAGATGCTTTTTTATTTTAATTGATTTTAGGGTTTCTACATAGGTTGGCAGTTCTTAAGTCTCATGGAGGAGCAAACTATTTTTCACACTAGTAAGCCTTGGAGGACTATGGGGAGCTCACTCAGGACTCTGGGAGGCACTGTGCTATGTGGGAGAGGGTGCAGTGATACAGAGTGTGGGAGATCATAGCTGTAGTGCCTAAGCCTTCTGAGCTGAACTCATTTAACACTCAGTTAAAGATGCAGTCTGCAAAGGAGAAAACTGTTGATAACATTTTTGTCAACAATACTGTTATTACTCCAATACACAAAATTGCTTATTCTGAAAATGGACCTGCTATGATAAAAATGCTTTAACCTTAAAGGGGTTTTCCAAGATTTTTTTTTTATTTATGACCTATGCTCTAGATTGGTCATCAGTATTTGATCAGTGGGGGTCCGACACCCGGGACCTCCGCCGATCAGCTGTGAGCACCACTGCCTTCTCACAGCTAACCAAGCACAGTGCCATACATTGTACAGTGGATGTGCTAGGTACTGCAGCTCAGCCCCATTCACTTGAATGGGGCTGAGCTGCTCCTAGGCTATGTGATCGATGAATGTGCTGTCACTTGGCCTAGGAAAAGATGAGAGAAGGCGGTGCTACTGCATGCTCTGCTCCCTTCTCAAACAGTTGATCGGAGAGGGTCCAAGGTGTCCCTGCCCCACAGATCAGGTCAGGTCATAGGTTTTATGTGCCTAAAACACTGTCCTTTCTAAACTATATTTTTCTACAGTCTTTTAAATTACACAGATAGGATCCCTAGGTTCTTAATGCCATATCTCCATAACACAATGAGAAAAAAGATGAAGCTGCTTCAGTCAGACTATACATAAAACCCATTCCTGGAAGAGAAAAAACTGCTCACCTGATCACGCTATTTTCTTCTGGATCCTTTTTTAAGGTTGGGTCTCAAAGCTTCAGCACGGCCCTGTTTTAGCCCCTAAACACAAAAAATTGGCATTACTATTAAAGTAGTAAAATGACCAGAGAAATCTCCTCCGAATAGAGAACAATGTAAAAGTAAAAGGTAACTTTTAATTAAAAATGTATCCAGTATAAAAAGACTAAGGGGCACATTTATTTAGACTGGCGTTTTAGACAGCGGTCTTAATAAGCCCTATAGCTGGCGGTGGATCGCAAAAGTTATGTAGGGGCACCGCCCTCTACATAATTTCAGCGCATCCAGCTCCACTTCTAAATGTAAGACAGCTTCCGAACTGTCTTACATTTAGACCATTTTCTACACCTAAACCAGGAATAGAAAATGATGCCAGCCCATCCCCTTCCCTATCACGCCCACTTTTTTAGACCTGGCGTGAGTGGGGAAGAAGTCGCAGACTCTGGCGCACCATGGCGTGCGACAGAATAGGCGACAAATATATCTGGTCATAAATGGCCCCCTAAATCTTCACTGGTAGGGGTGCCACAGTCATCAAAACAACCAATGGTAGGCAAAAAGTGATGTATAGATGAAATATGTATAGATGAAAGGAACGGTCTTACCAGGTCCTATGGATCTGAACCATGAATGAACCAGAGGGTATGTTCAAAGAGGGAAAAATACATTCTGCATCATAAATAAATACGCAGATGTACATGGCCACATTTAAAGGAAATGTGTAACCAAAAATCTATCTGCCAGTTAAAACCAGATACAGTTCTAATCCGATTTTATTTTCAGATTAAAGATATTTTTAAAATTTTATTTCCTGAACAGGATTATAGGGGCTGCCATCTTGCCTGAGCTGTTCTTAGCAGCATTTACACAGCATTAAAAAAATTGCTTTACGGCAGCCACATGGTCCATAGCCACAATGGTCAGGAGGAGACCTTATTGACTTCTATGGGAGAGTTTTTTAGGCATGCTCTGTGACCTTTGCATAGGTCATTGTACAAGGAAAGATTACATAAGCTCTGACAATGACCTATTGTGAATGGTGGATCCTATACACAGAAGTGATATCATTATAGGCAGGAGTAGAATGACAGATAAGCAGATAACTGCAGTAAAGTAAGGCTACTTTCACACTAGCGTCTACTTTTTCCGGTATTGAGTTCCGTCATAGGGGCTCAATACCGGAAAAAAACGCTTCAGTTTTGTCCCAATTCATTGTCAATGGGGACAAAACTGAACTGAAGACAACGGAATGATTCCTAAAACCATTCCGTTCCGTCTCCAGACCGGAGAGCAATCCGCAACATGTTGCAGTTTGCTCTCCGGTCTGGGCATCCGCACCAAGACGGATCCGGAATGACCCCCAATGCAAGTCAATGGGGACGGATCCGTTCAGTTTGACACTCTAGTAAACTGCTCTGTCCTCCATTGACTTTCAATGGAGTTCATGATGGATCTGTCACCTTGCACTTCCTCTGGAGGTCCAGCAGGTGGCGCTGTGCAAGCTGCTCTGCTCTGGAATCTTCCCTCTTGGTGGTCTGCTGCACTATTCTCCTGCGGACAAGACACCAGGTAAGCTCACATTCCGCCCCCGATGCCACTGGTCTCTCCCTTCACTACACTACATCTACACTACATCCCTTCAGTACACTACTATCTTCACTACACTGAATGGGGCCGGAGCGCGGTTCCGGCCCCACACGTGCACCTGCGGCAGCAGGGATCCGGCAGGACCCTTCACCCGCCGGATCCGTGCTGCCGCTAGTGTGAAAGTGGCCTAATCTAGACAGACCAAGAAGTGGTGCCTATTTGTAGGTTTAGTGCTCAGTGGGAAAATTGCAGGAGTTTATGGTTTTTATTTTAATATAGACATTGACATGGAAAATTAAAAATAAACTCATCAAAAGTTCTTTAAAAATATGTAAACTTAAAAACATGATTTAAACAATAGGTCATTTTTGACATAAAGAAAACAAATCACAGAAAATAATAGCATAACACTAGATCTCAGTCATTTAGGAACCTACTCTATTTGATACAGTACCTGTCACTATGCCATTGGGTATATACATTTAGGAGCGCAGACCCTGCACATATAGTGTGCTGCTCCTAGTCACCTATATGTGCATCCAGCAACCAATGAGAGGAGGAGCACACACAGCTATATGTACCACCTAATCAAAAGCAGCCTGTGGAATAGGGGGGATAATGAAAGTGCATTGGAGACAGCCACTCCGTAGGTGGGATAATAGGACTTGGAGGTGTGGTGACAGGTATCAAATAGAGTAGGCATCTGACTTACTGAAATCACCTTGCCATGGTACGTGGGCACAGATGTGTTTTGATCAAAATATATCGGCTCAGAATCTCAGATCTTATCATATGAGGTTTTAGTCTATATATCTTTCGTATCTAATGTTATGCGAGTACTAATAATTTCTGTGATTTGTTTTCTTTATATATCCAAAGAGGGTCAAGGCGGGGTTGGGTAGCTTTCCCTCATTATACCTACTTGGACTCAACTAGCCTTTACATTCAGGTAGGCACAGCCCCCACCCTGTAAAGAGCAAACCCTCTAGCAGCTGGCTAGCATGCCCTAGATCCTAATCTTAAACAGCATGATCTTCTCTTCCCATATCACAGGCTATCTAGCCTCGCACTCCTGAGTGAAGCGCAAATATAGGAGAGGCCTCAGTCTGCTCATGTAACAGTACGGCGCTTCCTCTGTTAAGGGTCCATTCACACGTCCGCAACTGTTTTGCGTCCCGCAAATTGTGGATCCGCAAAACACGGACACCGGGCATTTTGCTGACTGCACATGGCTGATACTATAATAGAATTGCCTTTTCTTGTCTATGGATGCGGACAAGAATAGGACATGTACTATTTTTTTGCGGAGCTGCGGAACGGAATTGCGGATGCAGGCAGCACACGCTGTGCTGTCTGCATCTTTTGCTGCCCCATTGAAAATGAATGGGTCCGCACCCGTTCTGCAAAATTGTGGAACGAATGCGGAACCATTCATACGGATGTGTGAATGGACCCTTAGCATGGTGCATTTGTACTGACAACTGCCCTGAATGGTGGAAACAGTGAAAGTCCTAAAGATGGCAAAATACTTAACCCAGTTCCAGGACTCACATTTTGCGGACGTGTGAATGGACCCTAAGAAAGCTTTTGATGACGTGTGCAAGGCAGAAAGGGGCTTGTTGTAGCGTCGCTCTGTTATTTAGAACCACATGTGAGATGCCGCACTTGCTGACTGCAACACATGTGTAGCCTGCTCTTCTACCCATTAATTTATGCCATTCGCGCTCTCTCTCTCTCTCTATATATATATATATATACAGTATCTCCGAAAAGTGAGTACACCCCTGACATTTTTGTAAATATTTTATTCTATCTTTTCATGGAACAGCACTGAAGAGCTGACACTTTAATACAATGTAAAGTAGTCAGTGTACAGCTTGTATAACAGTGCAAATTTGGTGTGCCCTCAAAATAACTCAACACACAGCCATTAATGTCTAAACCGCTGGCAACAAAAGTGAGTACATCCCTAGGTGAAAGTAGCCAAATTGTGCCCAATTAGCTACCGTATTTTTCGCTTTATAAGACGCACTTTTTTTCCCCCAAAAGTAGGGGGAAAATTGCAGTGCGTCTTATAAAACGAATACAAGTGAGCGCTTCCATTATGGAAGCGCTCACTTGTATGTTTTAGCTGCCGGGACCCCCCCCCATCAGACCTCAGATCAGACCAGCGTGCACCATAGCAATAAAATAAAAAACTTCACTTACTTGTCCTGCCGCGGCTCCTCAGGCTTCCCGGCCCGGCGCTGCACTGTCCTGAACGCGTACAGCGTCAGGACGTAGTGCGCGCACTATGACCTGACGCTGCACGCAGTCAGGTGACAGTGCAGCGTCGGGCCGGAAAGCCTAAGGAGCGCCGGAGCGGAGCCGGGGCGCTGGACAGGTAAGTGAAGTTTTTTATTTTATTGTTATGGGGCACGCTGGGCTGATCTGAGGTCTGATGGGGGCACAGAGTGGTCTACTGGGGGCACTGTGAGCTGGTCTGAGGTCTGATGGGGGCACAGAGTGGTCTAATGGGGGCACTGTGAGCTGGTCTGAGGTCTGATGGGGGCACAGATTGGTCTAATGGGGGCACTGTGAGCTGTTCTGAGGTCTGATGGGGCACAAAGTGGTCTAATGGGGGCACTGTGAGCTGGTCTGAGGTCTGATGGGGGCACAGATTGGTCTAATGGGGGCACTGTGAGCTGTTCTGAGGTCTGATGGGGCACAAAGTGGTCTAATGGGGGCACTGTGAGCTGGTCTGAGGTCTGATGGGGGCACAGATTGGTCTAATGGGGGCGCTGTGAGCTGGTCTGAGGTCTGATGGGGGCACAGAGTGGTCTAATGGAGCACTGAGCTGGTCTGAGGTCTGATGGGGGCACAGAATGGTCTAATGGGGGCACTGTGAGCTGGTCTGAGGTCTGATGGGGGCACAGAGTGGTCTAATGGGGGCACTGTGGGCTGGTCTGAGGTCTGATGGGGGCACAGAGTGGTCTCATGGGGGCACTGTGGGCTGGTCTGAGGTCTGATGGGTTACGCTGGGCTGGTCTGAGGTCTGATGGGTTACGCTGGGCTGATCTGAGGTCTGATGGGGGAACGCTGGGCTGATCTGAGGTCTGATGGGGGAACGCTGGGCTGATCTGAGGTCTGATGGGGGAACGCTGGGCTGATCTGAGGTCTGATGGGGGAACGCTGGGCTCATCTGAGGTCTGATGGGGGCCTGATGTGATGTCCTGAAATTTATGGGGGGTCAGATATGTGGTCTGATGAAAAATATTTTTTTCTTATTTTCCTACTCTAAAATCTGGGGTGCGTCTTATCTTCAGGTGCGTCTTATAAAGCGAAAAATACGGTATTTTCCCTCCCTGGTGTAATGGGGGAGCAGGTGTGTTAAATTAAATGTTATCGCTCTCACACTCTCTCATACTGGTCACTGGAAGTTCAACATGGCACCACATGGCAAAGAACTCTCTAAGGATCTGAAAAAAAAGCATGATTGCTCTACATATAGATGGCCTAGACTATAAGAAGATTGACAACACCCTGAAACTGAGCTTCAGGACGGTGGCCAAGACCATACAGCGGTTTAACAAGACAGGTTCCACATAGAACAGGCCTTGCCATGGTCGACCAAAGAAGTTGAGTGCACGTGCCCAGAATCATACCCGGTTGAGGTTGTACTTTCAAAATAGACGTATGAGTGCTGCCAGCATTGCAGCAGAGGCTAAAGGGGTGGGGGTACGCCTGTCAGTGCTCAGACCATACACCACACATTGCATCAAATTGGTCTGCATGGCTGTCATCCCAGAAGAAAGCCTCTTCTAAAGATGATTTACAAGAAAGCCTGCAAACAGTTTGCTGAAGACAGGCAGACTAAGGACATGGATTACTAGAACCATATCCTGTGGCCTGATGAAACCAACATAAACTTATTTGGTTCAGATGGTGTCGAGCGTGTGTGGTGGCGACCAGGTGAGGAGTACAAAGACAAGTGTGTCTTGCCTACAGTCAAGCATGGTGGTAGGAGTGTCATGGTTTGGGTCTGCATGAGTGCTGCCGGCTGTGGGGAGCTACAGTTCATTGAGGGAACTATGAATGCCAACATGTACTGTGACATACTGAAGTAGAGCATGATCCCCTCCCTTCAGAAACTGGGCCACAGGGCAGTATTCCAACATGATAATGACCCTAAACACACCTCCAAGACGACCACTGCCTTGCTAAAGAAACTGAGGATAAAGGTGCTGGACTGACCAAGCATGTCTGCAGACCTAAACCCTATTGAGCATCTGTAGGGCATCCTCAAACGGAAGGTGGAGGACCGCAAGGTCTCTAACTTCCACCAGCTCCATGATGTTGTCATGGAGGAGGATTCCAGTGGCAACCTGTGAAGCTCTACTACAGGGATGCTCAACCTGCAGCCCTCCAGCTGTTGCAAAACTACAACTCCCACCATGCCCAGCTGTAGGCTGTCCGGGTATGCTGGGAGTTGTAGTTGTGCAACAGCTGGAGGGCCACAGGTTGGGCATTGCTTCTCTAGTGAACTCCATACCCAAGACAATTAAGGCAGTGCTGGAGAATAATGTTGACCACAATAATAAAATATTTACAAAAATGTGAGGGGTGTACTCAATTATATATATATATATATATATACACCCATATATATTGGGTAGGAGTTAACCAGGCTGATTGACTGCATATGGTTATATGGTTACCACTGTCAATTGCAGATTTTGGATGTGTGTTCTAGAGTTTTGTCCCCTGGTGAGATTAGATGCTATAGTCCAATTAAAACACATTAGGGACACATAATTTTTGCTTACTGGCTACTTTTCCCTATAGCCTTCCCAGTATATTATGTGAGCGGGATTGATACCACCTACCTAGGATTGGAACTAGAGCATCCTAGCCAGCTGCTAGGGATGGTCCAGAGAGGTCGCTCTTTTCAGGATGGGTGCTCCACCTAGCTGGATGTAAAGGTTAGAGAAGGCCAAGTAGGGACAACTAGGGAAAGCTACCCAACCCTGCCTTGACCCTCTCTAGACATATACTACTGTTTATTTATGCTTGGGATCTACAAGACCTAGTAAGACCATTCCTTTCATCTATACGTACGCTGGTGTTAACATTACTTTTTTCCTACCGTTAGTTGTTTTGTTGACTGTGGCAACCCTATCATTGAGAGGTTATACTTTTTATACTGGATAGATGTTAGTATTTTTGATGAAAAATTATGTTTCACTTTTACATTGTTCTCTATTTGTAGGAAATTTCTCTGGTAAATTTGCAATCTAATTGTGAGTTTTTTTTTGCAATTCACGTTATCACCACCACTTTATTGTGTTGTGTTTTTTGCTTTGTTATTAAGTTAAGATACATTTTTGCTGCATGAACAAGAGGGACACCTTCATACTTCTAAACCTTACCATCTTCTATATACTTAACTTTCTCACTCCATCTTCCACTGATGAAAAGAAAAAATTGGGCTCCTAGCCTTGATTTTCTGCTGCTGCACCGATCCACTTTTTTCAAGGTGCACGCAAGACTATCTATTAGAGCAAATCAGGTATAACAGGGAGAATATTGTTGGATAGTGATACATTAACAGATTTCCAAGCCGATAAAACACAATGGACATTTTGACATTGCAGCCTATGTTGTCTACCTTGTGTTGTCTCTTTCTACAGTATTTTAACAGTGAAATAAAAGGTTACTTTTTTTTATAGCATGAAAGCATGAATTTAAATTCCTTCCTCCCACAAGTTACTGACCTCTGTTTACAGCATCCCTGACCAATGATTACAGTCCAGTGATTCCTGACCTCTGTAGAGATCACCAAACCTTCCAATACTGTTCGCTGTGAGTGGCAGTCATGTGATGAAAATCATTGACCACAGTCTGCATTGAGTATGAGGATATGTGCCTTCTTTGTAAAACTTAACCAAAAATGGGAAGAGAAGTCACGGCACTCACCGGTTTTCATAAAATACCGGCCTTTATTGGCTCCAAAGCAGGTAAAAATATGAGATGAAACCACACATATCAGACGGCCAACGGCTGTTTCATGCGAACAGACTCTTTCTCATGGCAAATAGGGGGAGGTGCAACCACCTTTTTATCCCCCCACCCTTGATGCACATATGCAACATGTAAAACACTATAAAAAGACATACGATTGGTACAATATCATTCAATAACTACAACAAACATATAACAAAAAGGAGGATAAATCATTCTTGGATAAGACTACTGTGACCCCACCTAGAACACAGGGCTTTTGCCATTTTCACTCCACTAAGTAATAGTCTAAAACCAGTATCTGCTGCCAGCTTCACATTGCAGCGTTGAACTGTTGTTTGGCTAGTTAGACAACACTCACTCAAAGTCAAGAATATGACATAGCAATACCTACAGCAGTAATGCACAACCTTTTTATGTCTAATGGCCAAATTGTCAGACTGAACTATTTCCATCTGACACATTAATGACATGTCAAAAGTACAGGGTGGGCCATTTATATAGATACACCTAAATAAAACCAAGCACACCACTGTTTTTCTTGTGAAATTCTTAATAAGTTTGATGTGTCACGTGACCCTCTTCCCATTGAAAAAACTAAAGTTGGATCCAAAATGGCCAACTTCAAAATGGCCGCCATGGTCACCACCCATCTTGAAACGTTTCCCTCCTCCCATATACTAAATTGCCACAAACAGGAAGTTAATATCACCAACCATTCCCATTTTATTTAGGTGTATCCATATAAATGGCCCACCCTGTACATGCCATAGATGGCAGTTCCACATCCATGACTCCCACCTTGTGGGTAAATGGAGTCTTCTTCTCTGTACTCCAGAAGGTGTATTTTTCTCCATTATAGCTTAAGGGAGTTGCTGAAACATCCAATTGCTTCACTATTCTCATGAATGACCATGAAGATTACAGCATACCATGCATGACCCCTTCTTCACTTCAATTACTCCTTTCTGGAATGCCACACAAGGATCACACCTCCATTGTAGCAATGTAGATGGGTCCAAGAGATGAATACACAGTGCACCATTAAAGGGGTTTTCCAGGTTCACAGCAGAACCCGCACATAAACCCTTCTTCACCCAGGCAGCTCCTCTGAGTTGAGCATTGGAGCTTTTTCAGCAGATCCAGTGACGTATCATGTCTCACTATAGGAATGCTACATGGAGGCTTCTGCCTAGCAGTGAGCCCAGTGAGGTCACCAACACTAACGGGTGGGCAGCACTAAAGACCACCCATTAGTGCCGGTGACATAAAAATATAAACAAAACAGTCCTTGCCCTGCTCCAATGCTCTACTCAGAGGGGCTGCCTGGGTGAATTGGTCCTGCATTGTAGGCCACTCTTCTTTCTGACGTGTAAATTACATCTGGCAACCAACTGACACAAAGAAGCATGCTAGTGGACAGATGGTTGGGGGCCGCATATGAACAGCATTGCAGGCTGGATGTGGCCCCCAGGCTGCAGGTTGAGCACCCCTAAAGTAATATACAGTGCTGTAAAAAAGTATTTGCCCCTTCCCAGTTTCTTCTATTTTTACATATGTGTCACAAGTGAATGTTTCAGATCATCAAGCTACTGTGATACCCCAAGTAAACATAAAATGCTGTTCTTAAAGGGAGTCTTTCACCTGTTTTTCACCTATACAACTAACAGCAGTGCCCCACAGAAGATTGCATACACATCCCAGACATACCTGTGTGCACTTTGTGTCTGTATTACATGTCCAGGAAAAGCACTTTTATTCTGCAGGAAAACAGCTCCCAAGTGCCCAGCTGAAAGTAATGCCAGCTTTCTCTCCTGACTCGATTTCTAACAGCTATATCTTCTGATATACTGGATATAATGCTATGATTCTGGTATCATTTGAAAGCTTGGAATGCCAACTTTCAAAGAAGGTCAGAGCCATTTCTATCTGCTACCAATCCCAAGATATGAGCAGCTAAAGCAGCCCTCCCCTCTTCAGTCTGGTTTGCTTTGGGCACTTGCAGCAGCAGAGCCAGGCACTTAGGAGCTGTTTTCCTGCAAAATAAAAGTGCTTTTCCTGGACATGTATTACAGACACAAAGTGCACACAGGTATGTCTGGGATGTGTCTGCAATTTTCTGTGGGGCACTGCTCTTAGTTATATTGGTGAAAAAGAGGTGAAAGACTCTCTTTAAATGATTATGTGAAAATCATATATGTGAAAACCTTAATGCCTCCTAAGCTTAGTGAAGCAAGATAGAAGTCTCAAAAAGCAGCACATAATGCCGTGTTCTAAAGATATTCAAATACAAGTGCGAAACAAATTGAAATCTGAAACCAGTCTAGAAAGGGTTACAAAGCATTTGGCTCTGGGATTCCAGCAAAATAGTAAAAACCATTATCCACAAATAGTGTAAACCTGGAACAATGGTAAACCTTACAAGGAATGGCCAGCCTACCATAATTTCACCAAGAGGGCATAGACGAGTCATCTAGATTTTCATCCAAAAATCTAGAAGACTGCATGTCTCACTTGATTCAGTTAAAGTTTATGTTCATGATTCCACAATACTGTCAGATAGACACTAGTCTGAAGGTGCAACCTTTTAGAAGACATGGGTCCTGTTACATCTGGTGTAAAGCTAACACCACATTTCACTATATGAACATCATACCAACAGTCAAATGTGGTGGTAGGGTGATGGTCTGGATTTCCTTTGCCAGAACCTAGATAACTTGTCATAACTGATGGAACGATGAATTCTGCTCTCTATCAGAAAATCATGAAGGAGAATGTCCGCCTATTTATTTGCCCACCTCCAAATGGCTCAAGCTGTAGTTTTTATTGGTACTGTTCTGTGGTATATTTGGCTTTTTGTTTACTTTGTATTTCATTTTTGGGACTAGAGGTGGGCAGAATTGCAATTGGAGAGATATATACAGTACAGACCAACAGTTTGGACACACCTTCTCATTCAAAGAGTTTTCTGTATTTTCATGACTATGAAAATTGTAGATTCACACTGAAGGCATCAGATTAGAGACCAGGTCAATGCCACACAGAGTTCTAGCAGCAGACACATCTCTACAACAACTGTTAAGAGGAGACTGTGTGCAGCAGGCCTTCATGGTAAAATAGCTGCTAGGAAACCACTGCTAAGGACAGGCAACAAGCAGAAGAGACTTGTTTGGGCTAAAGAACACAAGGAATGGACATTAGACCAGTGGAAATCTGTGCTTTGGTCTGATAAGTCCAAATTTGAGATCTTTAGTTCCAACCACCGTGTCTTTGTGCAATGCAGAAAAGGTGAACGGATGGACTCTACATGCCTGGTTCCCACCATGAAGCATGGAGGAGGAGGTGTGATGGTGTGGGGGTGCTTTGCTGGTGACACTGTTGGGGATTTATTCAAAATTGAAGGCATACTGAACCAGCATGGCTACCACAGCATCTTGCAGCGGCATGCTATTCCATCCGGTTTGCGTTAAGTTGGACCATCATTTATCAACAGGACAATGACCCCAAACACACCTCCAGGCTGTGTAAGGGCTTTTTGACCAAGAAGGAGAGTGATGGGGTGCCACCCCAGATGACCTGGCCTCCACAGTCACCAGACCTGAACCCAATTGAGATGGTTTGGGGTGAGCCGGACCGCAGAGTGAAGGCAAAAGGGCCAACAAGTGCTAAGCATCTCTGGGAACTCCTTCAACACTGTTGGAGCACTATTTCAGGTGACTACCTCTTGAAGCTCATCAAGAGAATGCCAAGAGTGTGCAAAGCAGTAATCAAAGCAAAAGGTGGCTACTTTGAAGAACCTAGAATATAAGACATATTTTTAGTTGTTTCACGCTTTTTTGTTAAGTATATAATTCCAAATGTGTTAATTCATAGTTTTGATGCCTTCAGTGTGAATCTACAGTGTGAATCTACAATTTTCATAGTCATGAAAATACAGAAAACTCTTTGAATGAGAAGGTGTGTCCAAACTTTTGGTCTGTACTGTATATATACAGTGCCTTGCGAAAGTATTCGGCCCCTGGAACTTTTCAACCTTTTGCCACATTTCAGGCTTCAAACAAAAAGATATAACATTTTAAATTTTTGGTGAACAATCAACAACAAGTGGGTCACAATTGTGGAACAAAATTTATTGGATCATTTAAACTTTTTTTGTAATAATAAAACTGAAAATTTGGGCGTGCAAAATTATTCGGCCCCCTTGCATTAATACTGTAATTAATAATGTTGCGCCACCTTTTGCTGCGATTACAGCTGCCGTCGCTTGGGGTATGTCTCTATCAGTTTTTCTCTATCAGTTTTGCACATCTAGAGACTGAAATTCTTGCCCATTCTTCCTTGCAAAACAGCTCGAGCTCTTTGAGGTTGGATGGAGAGCCTTTGTGAACAGCAGTTTTCAGCTCTTTCCACATATTCTCAATTGGATTCAGGTCTGGACTTTGACTTGGCCATTCTAAGACCTGGATACGTTTATTTTTGAACCATTCCATTGTAGATTTTGCTTCATGTTTGGGATCATTGTCTTGTTGGAAGATAAATCTCTGTCCTAGTCTCAGGTCTTTTGCAGACAGGTTTTCATCCAGAATGGTCCTGTGACTCCATCCATCTTCCCATCAATTTTAACCATCTTCCCTGTCCCTGCTGATGAAAAACAGGCCCAAACCATGATGCTGCCACCTCCATGTTTGACAGTGGGGATGGTGTGTTCAGGGTGATGAACTGTGTTGCTTTTACGCCAAACATATCGTTTTGCATTGTTTCCAAAAAGTTCGATTTTGGTTTCATCTGACCAGAGCACCTTCTTCCACATGTTTGGTGTTTCTCCCAGGTGGCTTGTGGCAAACTGTAAACCAGACTTTTTATGGATATCTTTGAGAAATGGCTTTCTTCTTGCCACTCTTCCATAAAGGCCAGATTTGTGAAGTGTTGGACTGATTGTTGTCCTATGGACAGACTCTCCCACCTCAGCTGTAGATCTCTGCAGTTCATCCAGAGTGATCATGGGCCTCTTGGCTGCATCTCTGATCAGCCTTCTCCTTGTTTGAGATGAAAGTTTAGAGGGATGGCCGGGTCTTGGTAGAGTTGCAGTGATCTGATACTCCTTCCATTTCAATATGATCGCTTGCACAGTGCTCCTTGGGATGTTTAAAGCTTGGATAATCTTTTAGTATCCAAATCCAGCTTTAAACTTCTCCACAACAGTATCACGGACCTGCCTGGTGTGTTCCTTGGTCTTCATGATGCAGAACCCTGAGACTATCACAGAGCAGGTGCATTTATACGGAGACTTGATTACACACAGGTGGATTCTATTTATCTTCACCAGTCATTTAGGACAACATTGGATCATTCAGAGATCCTCAATGAATTTCTGGAGTGAGTTTTCTGCACTGAAAGTAAATGGGCCGAATAATTTTGCACGCCCCACTTTTCAGTTTTATTATTACAAAAAAAGTTTAACACCTGAAGGACCCAGCCATTTTTCACCTTAAGGACCAGGCCATTTTTAGCAAATCTGACATGTCTCACTTTATGTGGTGATAACTTTAGAACGCTTTTACTTATTCAGGCCATTCTGAGATTGTTTTCTCGTCACATATTGTAATTCATGACAGTGGTAAATTTGAGTCAAAATATTTCATTCTTATTTATAAAAAAATACCAAATTTACCAAAAATTTAGAAAAATTAGCAAATTTCCAAATGTCAATTTCTCTACTTTTAAAATACATAGTAATGCCTCCAAAAATAGTTATGACTTTACATTCCCCATGTGTCTACTTCAGGTTTGGATCACTTTGAAAATTACATTTTATTTTTTTGGGACGTTAGAAGGCTTAGAAATTTAGAAGCAAATCTTGAAATTTTTCACAAAATTTCCAAAACCCACTTTTTAAGGACCAGTTCAGGTTTGAAGTCACTTTGTGAGGCTTCCATCATATAAACCACCCAAAAATGACCCCATTTTAGAAACTACACCCCTCAAAGTATTCAAAACTTATTTTACAAACGTTATTAACCCTTTAGGTGTTCCACAAGAATTAAAGGAAAATGTAGCCAAAATTTCCAAATTTCACTTTTTTGGCAGATTTTCCATATGAATCATTTTATTCTGAGAATAAAGCAAGGGTTAACTGCCAAACAAAACTCAGTAATTATTGCCCTGATTCTGTAGTTTACAGAAATGCCCCATTTGTCATCGTAAACTGCTGTACAGGCACACGGCAGGACGCAGAAGGAAAGGAACGCCAGGGCAGATTTCACTGGAGAAAGTTTAAGTTGCCATGTCACATTTGATGCACCCCTAGAGTAGGAAACTCCAAAAAACTGACCCCATTTTGGAAACTACGGGATAAGTTGGCAGTTTTGTTAGTGCTATTTTAGGGTACATATGATTTTTGGTAGCTCTATATTACACTTTTTGTGAGGCAAGGTAACAAAAACTAGCAGTTTTGGCATAGTTTTTATTTTTTGTTATTTACAACATTCATCTGACAGGTTAGATCGTGTGATAGTTTTATAGAGCAGGTCGGTACGGACGCGGCAATATCTAATATGTATACTTTTTTTTATTTATTTAAGTTTTACACAATATTTTTGAAGCACAAAAAAATCACATTTTAGTGTCTCCATAGTCAGAGAGCTGTAATTTTTTTATTTTTTGGGCGATTGTCTCAGGTAGGGGCTCATTTTTTGCGGGATGAGATGACGATTAGATTGGTACTATTTTTGGGGGCATACGCTTTTTTGATCGCTTGGTATTACATTTTTTGTGATGGAATGTGACAAAAAATGCCTTTTTTTAGACAGTTTTTATTTTTTATTTTTTACAGTGTTCACCTAAGGGGAGAGATCATGCTATATTTTTGTAGAGCAGGTTTTTACGGACGTGGCGATACCGAACATGTATACTTATTTTTATTTATTTAAGTTTTACACAATAATATCCTTTTTGAAACAAAAAAAATCATGTTTCAGTGTCTCCATAGTCAGAGAGCTGTAGTTTTTTTATTTTTTGGGCGATTGTCTCAGGTAGGGGCTCATTTTTTGTGGGATGAGATGACGATTAGATTGGTACTATTTTTGGGGGCATACACTTTTTTGATCACTTGGTATTACAATTTTTGTGATGAAATGTGACAAAAAATGGCTTTTTTTAGACAGTTTTTATTTTTTTATAGTGTTCACCTGAAGGGAGAGATCATGCTATATTTTTGTAGAGCAGGTTTTTACAGACGTGGAAATACCTAACATGTATACTTATTTTTATTTTTTTAAGTTTTACACAATAATATCATTTTTGAAACAAAAAAATCATGTTTTAGGGTCTCCATAGTCAGAGAGCTGTAGTTTTTTTTATTTTTTTGGGCGATTGTCTCGGGTAGGGGCTCATTTTTTGCGGGATGAGATGACGGTTAGATTGGTACTATTTTTGGGGGCATACGCTTTTTTGATCGCATGGTATTACATTTTTTGTGATGAAATGTGACAAAAAATGACTTTTTTTAGACAGTTTTTATTTTTTATTTTTACGGTGTTGACCGGGTGGGCTGGATCATGTGATATTTTAATAAAGCAGGTTTTTATGGACGTGACCGCGGCATACAAGGGGTTAATCCACCGGCATCGGTGTAATCACCGATGCTGGCGGATACAGCAGAGGCCCGGCTGTTAGTATCAGCCGGGCCCCTGCTGCAGATTGCGGCAGCGGGGCAGCAGCAGCACCTTAACCCTAGGACGAGAATGCTCGTCCTAGGACGTTAAGTAACGCCATATTAGGACGAGCATTCTCGTCCTAGGTCGGCAAGGTGTTAAATGATCCAATAAATTAAGTTCCACTTCACAATTGTGACCCACTTGTTGTTGATTCTTTACCAAAAATGTAAAATGTTATATCTTTTTGTTTGAAGTCTGAAATGTGGCAAAAGGTTGAAAAGTTCCAGGGGGCCGAATACTTTCGCAAGGCACTGTATAAGCAGCTTTAGGGAAAATGATTCAGTACAATTTGTAAGTTGTTCATTTGAATCTCTGCTCATTCTGAACTCAGTAGTCGTGTAGGCAGCCGCAGTGGTCTCCTAGGCATAGAAAGTGTAGAGATTTAAATGAATAAATTACAATAAATATCAAGTTATACAGAATCTCACAAACTACAGTACTGTACAGAAGTTTTAGGCAGGTGTGGAAAATGCTGTAACGTAATAATCCTTTCAAAGTTAGAAGTGTTAATAGTTTTTTTTTTTTATCAATTAACAAAATGCAAAGTGAATGAACAGAAGAGAAATCTAAATGAAATTAATATTTGGTGTGACCACCCTTTGCCTTCAAAACAGCATTAGTTCTTCTATGTACACTGCATACAGTTTTTAAAGGAACTAAGCAGGGAAGTTGTATCAAACATCTTGGAGAACTAACCACAGATCTTCTGTGGATGGAGGCTTGGTCAAATCCTTCTGTCTCATCATGTAATATCAGACAGAATCGATGATGTTGACATCAGGGCTCTGTAGGGTCCATATCATCACTTCCAGGACTCCTTGTTCTTTTTTATGCTGAAGATAGTTCTTAAAGGGTTTCTGTCACCACAATTTCTCATATTAAAAAGAATAACATTTCCAATGCGCAAATGTCATTTGATGCTTAATATGTAAATTATTTTATTGTCCCTTGCACCGTTTTTGAATAAAATTTACTTTTATAATATGTAAATTAGCCTCCTAGGAGCAGGGGGGGCGGTAACCCTGCTCCTAGAGGCGCTGTTTTGCCCACCTTCATAAATGCCTTCTTTTTCTTGATTGACAGGGCCAGGCAGCTCGCTCTATCTGCTGCCGGCCCTGTCCGATCCAAATCCCGCGCCTGCGCCGTACGTCCTTCATTAGGCGCAGGCGCAGTGAGTGTAGCAGGCTCCCGGCTTCCTCACTGCGCCTGCGCTGCCTTCTCTTCCGGGTGGGCTGTGACGTAGTTGGCCCAGGCGCAGTGAGGAAGCCGGGAGCCTGCTACACTCACTGCGCCTGCGCCGAATGAAGGACGTACGGCGCAGGATTCGGATCGGACAGGGCCAGTAGCAGATGGAGCGAGCTGCCTGGCCTTGTCAATCAAGAAAAATAAGGCGTTATTGAAGGTGGGAAAACCGGCGCCTCTAGGAGCAGGGTTACCGCCCCCCTGCTCCTAGGAGGCTAATTTACATATTATAAAAGTTAATTTTACTCAAAAACGGGGCAAGGGACAATAAAATAATTTACATATTAAGTATCAAATGACATTTGCGCATTGAAAATGTCATTCTGTTTAATATGATAAATTGTGGTGACAGAACCCTTTAATGATATTGGTTGTATGTTTGGGGCCATTGTTCTGCTGCTTAAAATTCTCATTTGTTCATTCACTCTGCATTTTGTTAATTGATAAAAATTCTTCTAATTTTGAATTCTCACTTGTCAGCATTTTTCCACACCTCCCTGAAGCTTTTGCACTGTACTGTATGTATCATTCTGTTCTGCTTCCTCTGCACTGCACATTTTCATGGTGACAGCTTTTTTTTTAACGTTAACATGAAATATAGTGTGGATAACACTATAGTCTGGCTACAATTCCAGAAAATACTTTCTGAAGCTATTACCTTGTAAAATCCAGTGTGATATCCAGTCATGTACCAAGCCATAAGCATACAAGCTAATACATCTTCATCCTCTTGTTCCTCTTCATCATAATCCTCCCACTCTGTGCTGAAGAAAGGGGGTGGTGGTGGAGGTGGGGGAAGGGGTGCTGACTAGGAGGAAGAAAATAAAAACAAGCAACATTTACAAATAGGTCTGAAAGAACACTGGGAAAATTACAGGGTATGAGGTGACAGTGACATACAGGGGGCCAATTGTGCCAGGAAGGAAGATGAGCTCTCACAGGAGGTGGCGGTGGTGGCCAAAAGCAGCCCTGTAATGACAAAAATGAAAAACAGTAAAAAATAAGACCTTGTTTTCCCAAATTTTCTTGGTCTTTCTGCTCCATATCTTTATAAGGCTCTATATATAGTTATAGTGTTTGCTGTCTCACTATAGCACAATATAGTAATGACTGGGCTCCTCACTTATTTTTTATTTATTTGACTCACTTATACAGTGATCCCTCAAGATACAATGGCCTCAGGATACAATATTTCAACATACAATGTTCTTTTCTGACCCATCGTAAGTTGAAACCAGACTCAACATACAATGTCTCAGACTCAGATGCAACCAATTAAGGCCACCTCTCTGGTAATATAGCTGGATTAGTTTCTAGTTAGCAGCTATTTCTGACAGTTATATGTAAGGACTTGTTTTATCTGTCTTAGTTATCTGCTTATTTTTTTTTTTAATTTTTAAATCTTCATTTTCTCTTATCTTTGATGACATTTTGGGGCTTTGGAACCGATTACTCAACTTACAATGGTTTCAACATACAATGGTCCTCCTGGAACCAATTAATATTGAATCTGGAGGGACCACTGTATAGCACTGACATAACCTGCAGCTCTTTACAAATATTATCATTACTCACTGTCCACAGTGGAGTTCACAATGTAAGTTCCCTATCATTATGTCTTTGGAGTGCGGGGGGAAACCAGAGTACCAGGAGGAAACTCATGCAAACACGAGAAGAACATACAAACTCCATTTTTGGAAATGAACTTAGGACATCAGTGTCAACCACTGAGCTACAATGCTGCCCACATGTCACTATAGGGTTGGATATCACATGATGGTCCTCCATATTTGACTACAGAGCTGTCTATAATGGTTGGGGGGCTTTGTCCAATTTTTTTAAAAGTGCATCTCATTGTATTTTTACACTGACACAAATATGGCACAAACCCACACCATAATATGGGGCCATTTTTATATTTTTTCCACTTGAAGTTCCCAATCCGCCTCTGGATACGACATATACTATATTACTTCCTCTGTTGACGACAGTTGTAACCATACAATTCTGCACATTTTCAGCAGTAACGTTTAAAAGTGACTTGTACAATATACCTTTTTTATTAAAATAACTAAAAAACCATAAAAGATGTGAGTGAACTAAGGAGATCTCAAATACTGGGCTTGACTGGTTACTGAAAAGGTCAGATGCATATTTGACCAGTCATGGAACTATTAATGTGTAGGAACAGAAATGGCTCAAGTATTTTATTAGATGTCAGACTGTAGAAATAAGGGTTTGTTCTTTTAACCCTTCTGAACTCTGCCATACATTTATAGCACTTGAAGGATTTCATTCCCGCAGAGCAACTGTTATCAGAAGTAACACACAGCTGACATCCTGCTGAAAGGGCAAGGATAAGGCTACATTCATATGACTGTATGTGTTTTGCGGTCTGCAAAACACTGATCCGCAAAAAATACGGATGATGTCCTTTTGGCATCCGTATTGCATCTGTGTTTTTGAGGATCCATTGTAACAATGCCTATCCTTGTCTGCAAAACGGGCAAGAATAGGACATGCTCTATATTTTTGGGGGGCTACGGAACCGACATACGGATGCAACAAAAAAAAACGGAACAGACACAGGAACAAAATACATTTGTGTGAATGTAGCCTCACTCTGATTCTAGATGGCGTGGTCACTAAAAATCATAGGCGGCTCCTTTTGTAAGCTCGTTGACACTTACAAGATGATCATTGGGTGCCATATGGTTGCCATGACAACTGAAGACCTAAGAAAGGCTTCCATGTCTGCTATGTATCAATACCTAATATGCCGCCTGTCAGTAAAACACTGAAAGGCATAATACACTGTGCATTATTGAAGTGATCTCCTAGTGGGACAAAAATAAAAATCGTACATAGTGTTTGACTGTGGGGAAAAAAGTAATCCAAAAAGGTACATGTAATTGATACTGTTGTATCTGTAATAAAGTGAAGAGAGGGAAAACATTAGGGGTTACTATAAATGGTATAGTAGATTTATACCAAGTAGTGAAAAAGAAAGGGCGCCAAAGGGACGGTGAAATATAATAAATGATGAGATGTAGGATGAAATCAGTTATATTACCAGGCAGCACAGGTGGTCAATAGACAGAAGGACATAATGGCATAGGGCAGGGGTCCCCAAACTACGGCCCGCGAGCTGCATGCGGCACCCTGAAGCCATTTATCTGGCCCCCACCGCACTTCTGTCTTTTCCTGGCGGATAAAATAAAAAAACTCTCTTACCTCTCCTGCGCCGCGGGTCCGCCGCTCCTCTGTCTTCTCTGCCCGCGCTGCACTGTCCTGACCACGTACAGCGTCAGGACGTAGTGCGCACACACTGACCTGACGCTGCATGCAGTCAGGTGACAGTGCAGCGCGGGCAGAGAAGACAGAGGAGCGCCGGACCCAGAGCGCAGCCGCGGTGCAGGAGAGGTAGGAGAGTTTTTTATTTTTTTTCTGATGGGGGCAGAGTGAGCTAATCTGAGGTCTGATGGGGGCAGAGAGGGCTGATCTGACATCTGATGGGGGCCGAGTGGGCTGATCTGAGGTCTGATGGGGGCACAGTGGGTTGATCTGAGGTCTGATGGGGCACAGTGGGCTGATCTGAGGTCTGATGGGGGCACAATGGGCTGATCTGAGGTCTGATGGGGGCACAATAGGCTGATCTGAGGTCTGATGGGGGCACAGTGGGCTGAACTGAGGTCTGATGGGGGCACAGTGGGCTGATGTGAGGTCTGATGGGGGCAGAGTGGGCTGATCTGAGGTCTGATGGGGGCAGAGTGGGCTGATCTGAGGTCTGATCTGAAGTCTGATGGGGCACAATGGGCTGATCTGAGGTCTGATGGCACAATGGGCTGATCTGAGGTCTGATGGGGCACAATGGGCTGATCTGAGGTCTGATGGGGGCACAGTGGGCTGAACTGAGGTCTGATGGGGGCACAATGGGCTGATCTGAGGTCTGATGGGGCACAATGGGCTGATCTGAGGTCTGATGGGTGCACAGTGGGCTGATCTGAGGTCTGATGGGGGCACAATGTGCTGATCTGAGGTCTGATGGGGGCACAGTGGGCTGATCTGAGATCTGATGGGGGCACAATGGGCTGATCTGAGGTCTAATGGGGCACAATGGGATGATCTGAGGTCTGATGGGGCACAATGGGCTGATCTGAGGTCTGATGGGGGCACAGTGGGCTGAACTGAGGTCTGATGTGGGCACAATGGGTTGATCTGAGGTCTGATGGGTGCACAGTGGGTTGATCTGAGGTCTGATGGGGGCACAATGGGCTGATCTGAGGTCTGATGGGTGCACAGTGGGCTGATTTGAAGTCTGATGGGGGCACAATGGGCTGATCTGAGGTCTGATGGGGGCACAATGGGCTGATCTGAGGTCTGATGGGGGCACAATGGGCTGATCTGAGGTCTGATGGGGGCACGTTTTGCTCGTTCGTCGGCTGATTAGGGCCACTTTTACACGGGCCGATTATCGGCACTAGCGTTCCTAGGAACGATTTTTCGGCCGATAATCGGCCCGTGTAAAAGGACCTTTAGGTGTTATGTGCTTATCCTACAGACAACCTCCTCTGTGAAGTGAGTTGAATTTTTTATCTGTTCATTCTGTTTTTATCTCATGTTTTAATCTAGCACCTGGCATTGGTGTCTTGTTTTTAATGCATACTGTTTTTACACACCATCTATGAGATATATATAGTGATCTTTGCTACGATATTCATCTGTATACTGACTGTAACCTTTCCTACCATTGGCGCCTCACTGTGGGTCTAAAGATTTTTGTGGGTTGGTGCTTTTTACACCCTATGCCATTATGTATCTGTAATGACCCATACTATGAAATAAATGATTATTACCCCACACGGTGAACAAACCAAAAGCAATCCCAGAATAGCTGTTTTTTGTTCATCCCACCTCCCAAAAACCTACCCAAATAATGCAATAATATACAATACTCACTTTAGGTGGTGGAGGAGGAGGTAATGAAGGTGGAGGTGGTGGAGGGGGAGGTGGAGGCGGTGGCGGAGGTGGAAAAGCGTACATCCAGTCAGACTTCTTCCCTTGTTTCCTCCAATTGCGGGACAAGTCAGGTGAAGAGGTAGAACTCCTCCTTGTGTACAGCCAATCAGTGTCTTCCTCATCCTGCCAATCAAAGCTGTAAAATGTGAAAGCCGGCCTGCTTCTGCTGTGCTTAGTCTTCCTATGTGCCTGTCCTACTGGAGATAAGTACAGCCTCCCAGAGTATTAGTCACAAACCATTTAGCATCAAATAGACCGATTTATAACCACAGCATCTCAACTTATAACAGCAAGGTGTTTGGATTTTTTGGGTCTCAGTGAATGGATTGATAGTGACCTTTATATCCTATGCAACAGCTGGATAGGGAAGTCGCTGGTGACAGATTCCCTTTAACCCTATGTCAGAAGAGGTTGAGCAGATTGATATATAGTTTTATTGGAAAAGGTTCAGTAATTTGTACATATATATCTCTGTTCTTTCTGACTTCAGTTGTACACGAGGAAGGTGTTATCAGTGATTGATAGCATTCTCTGTGTAAGTGTGTATACATAGATAGCTGTCAGTCACTGATCGTTGGACACAGGGGAGGTGTTATCAGTGATTGACAGTATTCTCTGTGTAAGTGTGTATACATAGATAGCTGTCAGTCAGTGATAGTTGTACATGGAGGAAGAGTTATTAGTGGTTGATAGCATTCTCTGTGTAAGTGTGTATACATAGATAGCTGTCAGTCACTGATATCTGTACACAGGGGAGGTGTTATCAGTGAATAATAGCATTCTCTGTGTAAGTGTGTATACATAGATAGCTGTCAGTCACTGATAGTTGTACATTGGGAAGGTGTTATCAATTATAGCATTCTCTGTGTAAGTGTGTATACATAGAAATCTGTCAGTCACTGATATCTGTACACAGGGGAGGTGTTATCAGTGATTGTACAGCATTCCCTGTGTAAGTGTGTATACATAGATAGCTGTCAATCACTGATAGTTGTAGACGGGGAGGTGTCTAAGTGTGTGTACAGAGTTGGGTTGCATTGGGTATCGAAGCATTCATACTTTTTCAATAGTTTGATGCCTAGTTCGTTCGATACTGAGATTGTCATTTTTTTCAATACTAAGCTGTGCAATTCCAGGCACTGTTCTAATCTTCCTCCCCAGAAGTCCATGGGGTCAGGGAACAGGGTATGTGCTGGATTAAGGTCATGGTCATTTAGAAAATGAGACAATTTTAACAGACAGCTGGCCCGAAGTGCTACTGCTTGGTGAATAAAATTTGGATGAATGCATGGAACTGTGCCACATTTGGAGAACGATGAGACAAGTTTTACGGACAGCTGGCAAAAAGTATGAATGCCATAAAGAAGAATAACATTTTGGTGAAGGCACATAAATGCGCCACATTAGGAGAATGACAAGACAGTTTTTATGGACAGCTGGCCAGAGACAACAATGCCTGCAGTGCAGATTAGAGAACATATATGCACAATATGGCACACCCAATGATCTCATCAGTGTCAGTGGAGCCACAGGAAAGCGCAGTAGCTGAGAAGGCCACAGGGGTGAGAACCAAGAAAGAGCACTATGAGGACTGAGCTGTCCAGTCTCTGCAGCATCTCCTCTCTCTTGCATGCTCCTTACTTCACATCCCTCCTGCTACTCACTAGTCATGTGACCATGCAGATGTGATGTCACAGGAAGAGGCAGGGCTTCGGCTCACTGTACTCTAGCTATGTCATCTGATGAGGACAGGAATCAACAACAGTGTTATTGTTTACACATATATACTGGTGAGAGAGGAGATTATTTACATGGGACTGTATGTTACAGAAGACTAGGGAGGAGAGTGATGTTATTTACATGGGACTGTATGTTACAGAAGACTGGAGGGAGAGGAGTGAGCTGTCTTACATTAAAGGGGTTGTCCAAGTTATGGAAAAAAAAAATAGCACTGTAAATCTGATGGGCAGCAATATATAACTAAGTTCAGCAAGTTTTAGGCAAAAAAAAATCTATATTTCCTCATTTCCCTGGTTCTCTTCTGGTCTTTGTTTACATGCAATAACAACAATCTCAGCCCCTCCCCCCTTCTCTGCAAAAGCAGTAAATACAAGTGCTGAGTGACATGTCTGCCTGCTGGGATACTCAGCAGCATGTTGTTTGTGTAGGACTACAAGTCCCAGCTGTACAATGACACTGCTGATACACACAGGAAATTCTCCCTACCTGTTCTTGTACAATACAATTCCTCTATAGCTCCTTGCCCAGCATTTGTGTCCTCTCACTGCTGCAGCTACTATTTGTTGTAAAGCCTTGAGCCCTCAGTGTGTTCTGGCTGAAGGGGTTAATGTTTTATCTGAAGGAATCCAGGGATAGAGCAGATAGCAGCCCGGCAAAGAAAGGGGGTGTGGCCAGTGATGTCTCGTGTACAGACTGTTATCTGAACTCTGAGGCTTGTACACGAAACATCACAGACCAGGGAGGTAAGGTGACATCACAGGTCATGTGACCCTCAGTCAACTCTGAGAAACCAGCAGCTTTAGAAACACAAAGTATATGGGAAAGTTGTTATACCTGACAAGTTAGAAACATATAAAGAACAAAAAAATAACTCGGACAACCCCTTTAAGACCATTTTCTATGCCTAAAACAGTCGTAGAAAATGATGATTGAGATGGACCTGCTGGCCTGTCCCCTTCACCGCCACACCCATAATTTTAGACCTGGTATGAGCAGGGCGAAGTCGCAGATTGTGATGCAACTAACAGCTGTGCCACCATCTGCATCTGATATACGCCTAATTCAGGCACATTCCAGTATAGTAAATGACCACCTAAATGTATAAATTACATGTTTTACTGAATATTATCCCAAAAAACTATATCTCAATCTGCTCAGCTCCTTGCACTCTGCTGCGTGCAGACTGCACTGCATTTTGTGGTGACAGATTCTCTCTAACATATATTTATAGCATGTGGAGCACCATCTACAAATCTCCTGCATAGACATAGATTTAACCCCTTAGTGACCAGTCATACATATTTTTACAGTGGCTTTAAACCTGCACATATGCTTGTTTACGGGTGTCCTGTGCAAGGTTTAGCAGTTTTCCGGCTGTTTAGTGACAACCAAGCACCTGCTCTAACGGCCAGGGTTGGAGAAATCTCTGATCCCTGCCGTTCAACCCTTTAGATGCCGTGGTCAATATCTATAATACATTGGCCCTCATGAATGTGGCAATGGGTTGCCGATTCCTTTACATGTCAATTAATGTGGTCTAATGTATAGACCAATTAGGTCTTGCAGGTGAATGCCCTACTAGATTGCCTGCCATTTTGCCACTGACAGGTGGCAAAAAAAATGGCCAGAATACCTTTTTTTTGGTTATATGCAAAAAAACAATAAAATGCAATCAAAAAGTCTTAAGTATACCAAAATCATACTAGTGAAGACAATTAGTTGTCCCACAAATATAAGGCCCCCAGAAAAGGGAATAAAAAACATCAAAATGTCTTATGTACTCCAAAATGGTACCAATGAAAACTACAAGTTATTCTGCAAAAATCAAGCCAACACAGCTTGAAAGAAATAAAAAAAAATGTTAGGGCTCTTTCGATTTGGTGATTCAAAAACATTTTCTTTAAATTTTTTATTGTAAAAAAGTAGTAAAAATTTAAATAAAAAATTTTAAGCAAATTTAAGCCATATTCATATCAGTTTGATAAGTGTTTAGCTATAATGATAATTTTTTTTAGGTCAGGAGATCAGAGATAAAGCTTCACATAAGCTATCAGCTGATGGGACTGTGACAGCTGACGAGAAGTGACCAACTGGAAAAATTATTTTTAGCCCAAAATGAGTAAAATGCAATCCTAAAAATTTTTCCCTAAAGGTGTCCATAGCCTTTAATATTTTTATTATTATTTTAAAAACCTCCCTGCATTTGGCAAAATAAAAAAATATCCAGGAGAACCCCTTTAAGCCATAACATTCTGGTTGACTGCAGCTGGCACTGGAGGGAGCTTTCTGCATACTATTGTAGTACTGTGTAACAGTTTAAAGTAAGTGCTTGCTTGTTCAACACACTTACTGCCAGTATGTTTACTTTTAAATTAATATCTATGCAGTGATTTGGAGCATTGTATAAGAAAAAATTAAGCTATGACACCTATAAAGATATATTAAGAAATCAGTCACCACAGAATTTTGAATTTATTTAAATAAAAATATTGTTCAGGGGTGCACCCTAACTTCAAAGGGAGTCTGTTAGCAGTTTTGCTAGGTAGGAGCCATAGACAGCTGTTTAAACATACCTTTGTCCATGCTTTTATTAGTGGCATCACTGTTCAAAAAAAGTTGCAAACCAGAGAAACTACTCCCGTAAGTGCCCTGTCACTCAGGACTTGCAGGAGCAGTGCGCACTGGATTCGAGTTTCTTTTGCACTGTGATGCTGCTAATAAAATAATGGAAACATGTATATTTAACCAGCTCTCCATAGTCCCTACCAACCACTTTCACTTTCAGCAGTTTTGCAGGGTCAAGACTGCTGACAGATTCCCTTTAAAGACTGTGGGGGAGATTTATCAAACTGGTGTAAAGTAGAACTGACTTAGTTACCCGTAGCAACTAATCAGATTCAACCTTTCATTTTTCAGAGCTCCTTTGGAAAATGAAAGGTGAAATCTGATTGGCTGCTATGGGCAACTAAGCCAGTTCTACTTTACACCAGTTTGATAAATCTCCTCCTTTGTTCTGTCTACCTTGAGATGTGACTCAACCTTTTTACTTTACGTACTATAGTCTAATCTTACAAAGGTCAGTATATCCATCCCCAGTTACCGGTAGCACATTGCATCATTCTCAATCTTGCTGAAAACTCAAGGTTCTCTGCACCAAATCCCATTCGGTCCAACACATATCAGGCTGTGTACCCCTGAGCTGTCCAGTCCTAGAGGTGCAGGACTCGCCTGCTTCTTGCTGCGAGTGCGTGCGTGGACACTGGATGGAGGCGTCAGATCAGCCAAGTTCTGCTCCTCCTCATTCTTATATCCCTCATACACCACCACACAGGTGCCCAACACCTCATCCACAGAGCGAATAACGGCTGAGTATAGCTGTTCGTCCTCAGACCACTGTACTGAACAACGGTCACCAACCTTCCACTAAATGAGAGAGAAAAATGAGAGATGGTGCACTTGTAGGTTCTGTTATAAAGTTATAAATCTAAGAAATGTATTAGAAGCAAAAGAAATATACAATACTACCGATCCACCAGTTTGGGGACAGGAATATTAGTCATACTTAGTCAGGTAATATGGTTTGGAAGGTATTTAAAGATATTTTCACCAGTGTGGCTTTAACAGTGTCATGAAAACAAAATGTCATTGTTTAGTCACTTTTCGGTCATCAGCCCGGTACACAAAGCAGAGGTGACTTTTTGAGGAAAAATATTGTGGATGGAAAAGGAAGAGACTAGGGCTAGGGCTATACAACAACATTGGCTGCACGACATGAAGACCATACTGTCACGTTGCGACAACGACCTACAGCAATTGTGACATGACTGTTGCTAAATATTCAACCCTGCTTGATTTTTGGTCTCAGGTCGCAAGTTACATGCGAAGAGGTCATCATAGACTGAGATTTGCTTGTAACCTGTCTGCGATTTGGCCGTTTTTTTTTCTTACTCCCAATTTGCAAATCTAGCAGCTGACAGAAAGTTGCAGCCAAGCCATATAAATTTTATTGTTGCACAACTAAAGTTGCAGTGCAGCCCTAGCCTTAACGGGGTTGGGACACTGATGGCATATCACTAGGATATCAGAAAAGTGCAGTCCCACCTCTGGGATCAGCTCCTATCCAGAGAACAGTGGCCCTGAAGCGAAGGAGAGCATGCTGCTCATGCACAGAGCGCTCTCAATTCACACTACAGGAGTTACGAAAGTAACCAAGTGAGCGCGCTCACCTATTTTTGGATGTCCCATAGTGGTGAATGGAGAGCTATCACACTGCCAGAAAAAGGAGATCCGAGATCCAGCACTTGGCTTTTTTCGGAATTCCCATAGGAGTGAATCGAAGGTGGCTGTGCATGCGCAGCTAATCTCTGTTCACTTTGGGGTCCTGTTCTGGAGATAGGAGCGGGTCCCAGACCTGCAACTTCCTCACATCTATCCTAGTGATAGGCCATTTATGTCCCAGATGTGAATAACACTTTAAGGTGCCAAAAATAAACAGAAATGTCAAGTGTAAAAAGTGTCACCACTGGGGGAGATGTATCAAAAGTGTAGTAAAGGTAAAATGTCTTAGTTACCCATAGCAACCATTCAGATTCCACCTTTTCTTTATCAGAGCTCCTTTGGAAAATGAAAAGTGGAATCTGGTTGCTATAGGCAACTAAGCCACTATTCCTTCACTCCACTTTAATAAATCTCCCCCTGTTATATACTAAATACAGCTGAAAATGCCACTGGATGCCATGGGTATAGCAGGGTTCATTAATGTGTTGGGGTAAAACGTTGTCAGAAAAGGTAAATTAAAAGACAGAACGTGTGACGAGTCAAACACTATAGGAGGTGAGGGACCATAGGGAGGTGATATTAGTGACAAGACTAACAAGAAAGATTTAGTCACCTGTTTAACAGGTGGGGTGCTATCCCCGCTACTCCCCACAGACACTATTTCATCCAGCTGATGCCTCTCTGTATTTCCATAGCCGTCATACTGCACCACACACATCCCTGTTTCTCTATCAATGGATTTTACTGTTGCAGGATAGACACATCCATCTTCTGACCAAACAGCACTACAAGGGTCTCCCACCTTCCACTAAAAATCAAGACAGAGATGAAATTAAGAAACATAATACAATTTCATACAGTCTTATGCTACAAAAAACTAGACCATGCCTTACCAAATGACATGTTCTCATGGTCTCAGCAAGTTACTTAAATATGACGCACCTCTGCACAATGTAATGCATTACCTCCAATTCTAAAATGAATCATGAAGTGCCATTTGGCAGAAACTGGAAGTTTTTAAACGTTTCTTCGAGCCAAATAACCCTTCCTGGTGGACTTTGCTCTTCCTTTCAGAAGGCTTCTAGTTCTGAGATATTTGGTTATCTTGGCCATGCCACTACGTTAACGTGGTTGTCTGAGTTATAAAAAATGAACCCCCAGCTCATAAAGTAATAAAACATATACTCACCCCTTGCTGATTCCAGCAACGTCCCTCTGTTCCTCCCCAGAAGAACTTGTTTGTTCAGATGCAGCAATAACGTGTTCATATACTTCACATGACCACCGAAGCCAATCACTGGCCTCAGCAGTCATGTGCCGTATACCACCAAGCCACACCAAAAACAAATATCTAAGAGGTGCAGTGATCAGGAATTACTGGCTAGGGTCTGAAAAAATAATGATTTGATTGTGATCAAAAGAGCAGACAAAGTAAGGACAGCAGTGGGGATGAATATGGGTCAGTATGTCAAGAAGCAGCTAGTCAACTTTCTGATGTCTGTGTATATAAAAAAACTTAAAGGGCATCTGTCAGCAGATTTGTACCTATGACACTGGCTGACCTGTTACATGTGCACTTGGCAGCTGAAGACATCTGTGTTGGTCCAGTGTTCATATGTGCCTGCACTGCTGAGAAAAATAATGACTTAATATATGCAAATTAGCCCCTAGGATGGGGGTGTTGCCGTTACACCTAAAGCATCAACTCTCTCTGCAACTGCCGCGCCTTCTCCACTTTAATTGAGCAAGCCACGCAGGGTAAACCTCATGGTGCCTGGCCCTGTCAATCAAAGTGCAGAGGGCATGGTAGCTGCAGATAGAACTGGGCTTCTAGGAGTAACGACAACTCCCCTGTTGCTCCTGGAGGCTCATTTGCGTATCAGGCACATATGAACATGGGACCAACACAGATGCCTTAAGCTGCCAAGTGCACATGTAACAACAGGTCAGCCAGTTTTATAGGTACAAAACTGCTGAAAGATGCCCTTTAAAGGGGTTCTCCAGGAATTAAGAAAATGAAAATACTTAATTATTACTTTAATATAAATCTAGTTCCGATATACCTTTCATTACTTATAACAGCTTCTTTTGTCTGGGGAGCAATCATTAGGAGAAATAAAATGCCGCTGTCCTATTACTACACACAAAACCTGTCCTAATCACACAGCAGGACAAATTACTTCACAACACTGAGGTAAAGAGCTGCCTCATCCTCCTCTCCTACTCGTCAGGAATTATGATCCCGAATACAGCAGATAAGATCTTCAGCTGAATCTCTGTAGGAATGGAGGTCATGAGGAGACATGAAGTACAGAGAGGAGGGTGAGGTGTGGATAATGAACAGCAGCTCTTGTATGCAGTCTCCATTACCACAGCTCCACATTACCACAGTCTGTCCTGTCCTTCATCTCTGTACTTCATGACTCCTTTCCTACAGAGATTCAGCTGAAGATCTTATCATCTGTATTCAGGATCATAACCCCTGACAAATAGAGCAAAGAATAGGATGAAGCAGCTCTTTACCTCAGTGTTGTGAAGTAACTTGTCCTGCTGTGTGATTAGGACAGGTTCTGTGTGTACTGATAGGACGGCAGCCCTTTTATTTTTCCTGATGATTGCTCCCATGACAAAACGAGCCATTATAACTAATGGAAGGTATTTAGGGATATAGTTATAATAAATTAATATTTAAGTATTTTCATTTTCTCAATTCCCGGAGAACCCCTTTAAAGGGGTTCTCTGGCTTCTACTTGAATTTTGGCCATCTTAATAACCTGTAGAAGGAAAGTTATTACACCAATACTTACCCTCCACAGCGCAGCCCTTCCTACAATCCTCTTCGTGGTCACGTGACTGCTCCTGAAGCGTTTTCAAGCCTTCCGGTCCAGCGCCGTCTCCTTCTTTTCCTGCCTGAGGCAGGAGATGGAACGTCATCACTGACGTCACCGCCTCCTTCTGGCCTTCCTCGGTCCCGTCGCTTGCACACTACTGCGCATGCGCCGGGACCGCCGGCCGTCTTCTGAGTGTACAGGCTTCTATGTGAAGCCTGTACTAACTCATGTACAGCGCGATGTAAGCGCTGTACATGAGTGACAGCATAGCGATTAGCCACAGAGGCTGATCGCTATGCTGTGGAGGTCATTGGAAGAGCTGGCACATGGGGGGCACTTTGGATGGCACATGAGTGCCCTTGTGTATAGCGCATTGACACTTTGGGGGCACTGTGGCAGTCATTAGGGGCATTAAGGGGCATTATGGGTGGCATGTGGGCACTGTCTATGGCACATGGGCACTTTGGGGCACTGTGGATGGCAAGGGCACTGTGGATGGCACATGGGCACTTTGGGGGCATTGTGGATGTCAGAGGCTTTATGGATGGCACATGGGCACTTTGGGGGCCCTATGGATGGCACATGGGAACTTTGGGGCCATTGTGGATGTCAGGGGCTTTATGGATGGCACATGGGGGCACTGTGGAAGTCATTAGGGTCACTGTGGAAGGCACATGGGCACTTTGGGGACACTGTGGATGTCACTGTTATGGGGGCACTGTGGGTGTCACTGTTATGGGGGCCTGTGGATGTCACTGTTATGGGGGCACTGTGGAGGTCACTGTTATGGGGTCACTGTGGATATCACTGTTATGTGGGCACTGTGGATGTCACTGTTATGGGGCACTGTGGATGTCACTGTTATGGGGGCACTGTGGATGTCACTGTTATGGGGGCACTGTGGAGGTCACTGTTATGGGGGCACTGTGGAGGTCACTGTTATGGGGGCACTGTGGATGTCACTGTTATGGGGGCACTGTGGATGTCACAGTGTATCATAGAAGATGGGATTAGATATACACTTCAGCAGACAGTATCGCACACACCAGGCTGTGTATCAAGCACACACATACATGATAGGATTAGATACAGATATATTTGGATGTGCATGCTGCTTCCAGCTGTTTATCACACTCTGGAAATAGTGAGGGCAGAGCCTGTGGACAGTCAGTGATGGGATTAGATACACAGCTCAGCAGGCTGTATCACACAGGATAGGATTAGATACACATGTGAGGGCAGAGCCTGTGGACAGTCAGTGATGGGACTAGATACATAGCTCAGCAGGCTGTATCACACAGGATAGGATCAGATACACATGTGAGGGAAGAGCCTGCGGACGGTCAGTGATGAGATTTACACACTGAGTGAGAAGTAGATTCAAGTCTGAGTGTAGAAAGATGGACACAGGAGTTATAGTGGGTCAGTAGCTGCTGCAGACAGAGCAGTGTGGGGGGCGTGGCCAGCCTGTGACTCATCACTGTGCAGTGCAGCCAGGTTTGTGTATCAATAAAGTTATGTATACAACAAAAAAAGTAAACAGATCTGCCAGGATAATGTGATGTCTTCCAGGGGGGAAGGAAAGCTCAGACATGAAAAACAGGTATTGGAGGCATATGTATGCATGGTGAGGGGTGTTAGGAGCATAGAAAAATAATTTTGATTTTGGGACTGGACAACCTTTTTAATGGTGCCTCCACAATAATAGTTAAATACAGAGTGGATTCAATGTTGAAAGAAACATTAAGGGCAGAGATTATTGATATCATATGGATTTACTTAGGTACGGATGATCATCCACTTGTCCCTATCTTGTATTTGTTGCCCAAAGTACACAAGAATGTGTCTAAACCCCCTGTAAGACCTATCATATCTGGGGTTAATTCAGCTTTATAGCAGCCTATGTGGACTTGTACCAACAAAATATTGTCAAACAGTTAATTGTTTAATAGATACACTTCCTACAAAAGATTACATCAATTAATGTATCTGAGGTTTCGTCTCTATGTACTCTGGACATAAGCAGCCAATATACAGATACTGGTATTTCATATGAAGATGGAATGGCATCTGTTTGTTTTAAACTATGTCATGACCCTGCAAGATAAAGCGATCCTGCACTCAAGCTTCATAATAAAATCCACAGGCTTCACTGAAGAGATAAAAGAACACCATGTAGCACAACATGTGTTTCCTAAAAATTTTGAACCCTGAGGTTCTTCATCATGGCCCCATGTAATGATCCTAGTTTAAAGAAGAACTCCCGACAAAAATTTTATTCCATGTCCTGCTAGAAATGTACACGATATAATCTGTAGTGAATGTCATTTTCTTACCAGTATCTGAATTTTTGACTTATATCATCCTGAAGTTTCTTATCTGTGTCATGTGACCAGCAATTAGACCCACCAACTCACACATAGACTTATGTGTGGACAGGAAGTCTAATTCTCTATGTATTCCTATGAGACTGAAAGTGAGGCTCCCATAGGAATGATTAGAGCAGTGACTGGCTTTCTGTCCTGGGTCAGTTGGAGGTCAGGGAGTTGGTCACATGACCCAGCTACAATAAGAAGAGAGGTTTTTACTCACAGAAACAGTCACTGATAAGAAAATGACAATCACTACAGATTATATCATGCACCTTTCTTACAGGTCAGAGAATAAAATTTTTTGGGGGAGTTCTTCTTTAAAGGGATTCTGTCAGCAGGATATGGGGTATAGAGATAATGACATCTATGTATCGGCCTTAGTGCTGTCATTCCAAATATGTTACTCTTACTGTTACGAGAGCTGTATTTTCCTTAAAAAAGCGTTTTCATTCATATTATAATTACTTACATAAGGAGCCCAAGGGGATGTCCTGTGGGCCGTTGGAGCCCGGCCACGTCGCATATTTTCAAGCCCAGCACCGCCCTCCCGCTAATTATTCACGCCCCTTCATCGCTGTGTTCTCCTCCCGCTGCGGCGCAGACTCTGTAATGTACAGCGCATGCGCGAGATGCACCGCAGCTGGAGGATAACACAGCAATGAAGGGGAGTGAATAATTAGCAGGAGGGCAGTGCTGGGCTCGAAAATATGCGGCGTGGCCGGGCTCTAACGGCCCACCGGATATCCCCTTGGGCTCCTTATGTAAGTAATTATAATATGAATAAAAACGCTTTTTTAAGGAAAATACAGTTCTCGTAACAGTAAGAGTAACATATTTGGAATGACAGCACTAAGGCCGATACAGAGATGTCATTATCTTTATACCCCATATCCTGCTGACAGAATCCCTTTAAGTAATGACAAGATCCAGTTTTTGATGTCTTTGATGGATGTCACTTTGACTACAACATTTTCATTTTGGAGATGATTTCTGCTTCCGGCTAGAGATCCTTGACAGGGTAACCTGTATCATCAAGTTAGGAGGCATTCACACTGCAGTATCCGTTTTTCAGTCCGCAAATCGTGGATCCGCAAAATACGGATGCAGTCCTTCTGCATCTCGCACTTTTTGGGGCCTTATGATACTATTTTGATGTCTTTTTTTTGAAACATCGTTTGTTATGGAATCTACTTTTGCAGACCAGATGATGCTTTGGCTCTGCTATATGGATTATGCTCCTGAGGCGGGGTGAAAAGGCCCAAATGGAACGATTTTGAACTAAGATGTACTGGAACGATGTACTCTAGGTCTACTGATAAGAATGATGAAGATGTTGATAAAATCACAATTTTATTCGTTTGCTGGCAGGCAATTTCGAGCACTAGGAGGCGGGCTTTTTCAATACGAGCACCGCTATGTGACATCTACCGACATCTAAACACCCCCCCCCCCCCTTCATTGACAGCACTAGCCAAAGTCGAAGTCGTATTCTTGCGCTGTCAATCAACGGGAAGAGGGTTATGTTTAGAAGTCGGTAGGCATCGTATATCGGTGCTTGTAGTGAAAAATCCAGCCTCCTGGTGCTTGAAATTGCCTGCCAGGAAAGGAATAAAAGTATGATTTTATCAACAATCGTGGTGCTGACAGTGAGGAGAAGGATATTACTTTAAACTGCAAGATCACTCCTAAAAGGCTATGTGCCTGGTTTAATAGGGGTGATTCGGGTGACAGAGTCACTTTAAAGCATACCTAGCCTTTCAAAAAAATATTTCTGGCCATTAGATGACTCGTATCTGGCACTTTTACCAGTTTTCTCATCGGTACACTGTATTTCTAGTTTGCAGTTCTCCCAGATCTAGCTCCTATCCACTGCACACAGAAAGTAGAGGAGAATCTGCTTCCTAACTCTCTATCTCTCGCTGTCTCTCACTCAGAAGCAGTCCCAGGATCATAGAGTACATTATAGAGATATAATGACTTGACTTCTACTGATATGAATAAACCACTTGTAACCAAGTGTATTAACCACAGTTAATAACTCTTAACTCTAGAATATAACATTTTTTTCCCGCCATCTTCAAACTTCATATTCTCCACTTTTTGCTGCGCCTGCCATTATACTGCCTTATCACTCTCCACCTCGTTTATTCTGCGGCATTGTGTCTGATGAAGGCCTTTGCGCCACAACGTCACATGTTGATGCCGTGCTTACAATAAAGCTTCACTTTAGTTAAGTCTAAACAAGATTGTTGTGGTTTCTTTAAACAAACTCACAAATACAGTCACTGGTAAGAAGATTACCTTTCACTACCTTTTACATCATGTACCTTTCTAATGGTCCAGAGAATAAAGATTTCTATGGGGTTGTCTCATCACAACAATCAATGTTAAATGAATAAATGATATCTATATCATCAACTTTGCAAATACCTTGTTTTGTGTACTTTATTTTTCTATCTTGTTTTTTCCAAAACTTTGATTCTTTATTTCTGCTCACTGCCAGGAGATCTGGCCACCGTTCTCACAGTAACAGCAGTTCCTGCTGTTTGTACTTTTGGCTGGAGCTGTTGGGAACGAGCGCGCATTGCTACCTGTTCATGCGCACTAGCTCCCAGAGCCAATAAAGTGAAGGAGGGTGAGCCACTCTCTATTTATTCCTGTGGGAGCGCCGGCTATGTTCAATGCTCCCATAGGAATTAAATGAGGTCAGCAGCACATGCACACTAGCTCCTGGCCACCTTGTAAGTGCCGGCATGTTATGTTTGCACAAACTACCTGTCGTGACTGCATGACTCTTGCTACAGCCGTGTAGCTGATCCGTACTGACAGGTAGTTTGTGTGCTCTAACAAAGATTCTCAAGTATATTATATGCGTCCATGTCTCAGTTACCTTCAGCTTTGCAACATGAGACTTTGTACTCCTTCATTATACAGTCTGACAAGGATTCCTGGTTCGGAGCTTGCCCGTACATAAGAGGGTTGGGGGTTACAGAATTCAGGGGGTGCTCCTCATTGGGTGAAATACTCTGATATTAAACGACCACATCAAGTCTGAAAATGCACACGGAAAATCAGGCAATCTCCTGATATGAGCTGATCTTAAAACAGACACGGTTACTAAATATGGTGTTTGTGATGAATTGCTACACAATTGATAAAGATTTATAGTAGGAACATGTTAATATGTGACAGAGAAACAAAGTAATTCTATTAAATATTGCTTAAAAGTGCAATGTGGGATATTTACTAAAGCTTTTACGCCACAGTTGTAAATATAAAGTTGCAAATTATGGTACACGCCATATTTGCACCATACTTTCTGGCTTTTTAAGGGGGTGGGGCTTAGAGTGGCCAGCCACATTAACTATAACTTCCAAGTAGAGCTGGGCGATATGGCCCAAAAAAAAAATCTCGATTTTTTAAAAATTTTGGACGATTCACGATTTAAATCTCGATTTTCTTATGTTAGTGAAAATATAAAAAAATAAATAAAAAAAGCCTACTGTGGCCCCACCAGACCTCACATCAGCCCACTGTGCCCCCATCAGACCTCAGATCAGTCCACTGTGCCCCCATCAGACCTCAGATCAGCCCACTGTGCCCCCATCAGACCTCAGATCAGCCCACTGTGCCCCCATCAGACCTCAGATCAGCCCACTGTGCCCCATCAGACCTCAGATCAGCCCACTGTGCCCCCATCAGACCTCAGATCAGCCCACTGTGACCCCATCAGACCTCAGATCAGCCCACTGTGCCCCCATCAGACCTCAGATCAGCCCACTGTGCCCCATCAGACCTCAGATCAGCCCACTGTGCCCCCATCAGACCTCAGATCAGCCCACTGTGCCCCCATCAGACCTCAGATCAGCCCACTGTGCCCCCATCAGACCTCAGATCAGCCCACTGTGCCCTCATCAGACCTCAGATCAGCCCACTGTGCCCCCATCAGACCTCAGATCAGCCCACTGTGCCCTCATCAGACCTCAGATCAGCCCACTGTGCCCCCATCAGACCTCAGATCAGCCCACTATGCCCCATCAGACCCCACATCAGCCCATTGTGCCCCATGAGACCCCACATCAGCCCATTGTGCCCCATCAGACCCCACATCAGCCCATTGTGCCCCATCAGACCCCACATCAGCCCATTGTGCCCCATCAGACCCCACTGTGCCCCATCAGACCTCAGATTAGCCCACTGTGCCCCATCAGACCTCAGATTAGCCCAATGTGCCCCATCAGACCTCAGATCAGCCCAAGTGCTCCCTTCAGATCAGCCCAAAGTGCCCCCTTCTGACCTCCGATCAGCCCACTCTGCCACCATCATAATAATAAAAAAAAAAATATCTCTCACCTGTCCTCCGCTGCGGCTCCTCTCCACGTCCGGCGCCCTTCTTCTTCTCCCGGTGCTGCACTGTCACCTGACTGCGTGCAGCGTCAGGTCAGAGTGCGCGCACTACGTCCTGACGCTGTACGCGGTCAGGACAGTGCGGCGCAGACCCGGAAAAGAAGAGGAGCGCCGGAGCGGAGCTGCGGCGCAGGACAGGTGAGAGGTTTTTTTTTTATTTTATATGTCGGTCGCCATTTTTTAGGAAAATCGAATTCACGATTTTCCTAAAAAATGAAATCGTGAGGCTTGCAATGGGCGAATTAATCGAATTAATTCGATTAATCGCCCAGCCCTACTTCCAAGCATAAATTAAGCGAATGAAGGGAATGAAGACTTGTGTATGGGAAATAAATGTCCCTGTGTGTATTTTTATTGGTTGAGGGTTCAACACTATTTAAGCACCTGGAGTGTTTCACTATTCACGCTTAAAAAAGGGGTGGACCCCCGAAATGTTCCTAGGTTATGGTTATACTTGTTTGGCTACTTCTTACAATATCTCTATGGATCTTATGGACTATAATTGATTTTATCTGGCTACTGTTTATGAACTTCACCTGCGATAAGAACCATAACTGGATATGTCTCTTCACTGTATTTATGGTATATACAACGTGATGAACTGAAGGCAAGAACGTTTCCCATGCAATCTTTACACAGACATCGCTGAGCAGAATGATCGGCTTCAGCGGTGTTCAAGGTATACAAACGCATGATCATTGCAGCCAAGAAGATGATGTCATGGCTTAGGTGATGGGGAAGATTGGAGTGCTAGCACTTGGAGCAGCAAGATTTTTATATGTTCTTTTAAGACAAATCCTGTCTAAGGGTGACCTTTCTTTATAATAACTATGACAACCATTATAAGGTTGATTTTGAAGAATATTTTTGGTCATTAAAGGGCTTCTCCAGGAACTAAGAAAATGAAAATACTTAAATATTACTTTATTATAATGATATTCTCAAATACCTTTCATTAGTTATAATGGCTCGTTTTGTCTGAGGAGCAATCATTAGAAGAAATAAAATGGCTGCCATCCTATCAGTAGATACAAAACCTGTCCTAATAACACAGCAGGAGAAGTTACTTCACAACACTGAGGAAAAGAGCTGTCTCATTCTTCTTCTGCTCTGCTTGTCAGGGATTATGATCTTGGATACAGATGATAAGATCTTCAGCTGTATCTCTGTAGGAATGGAGTTCATGAGGAGACATGAACTACAGAGAGGAGCAACACTTGTATGAAGTCTCCATTACCCCAGCCCCACGTTACCACAGTCTGTCCTCTCTGTACTTCATGTCTCCTCATGATCTCCATTCCCACAGAGATTCAGCTGAAGATCTTATCAGCTGTATTCAGGATCATAATCCCTGATCAGTAGAGCAGAGAGGATGATGAAGCAGCTCTTTACCTCACTGTTGTGAAGTAACTTGTCCTCCTGTGTGATTAGGACACGTTTTGTGTGTACTAATAGGACGACAGCCATTTTATTTCCCTTGATGATTGCTTTCTAGATAAAACGAGCCATTATAACTAATGAAAGGTATTTTGGAATGTATTTATAATAAAGTAATATTTAAGTACTTTAATTTTCTTAATTGCTGGAGAACTCCTTTAACTTGTAATATCTAACTTCTTTTCAGCTTCAGTTTTTTCATTGACTGTAGGATATTGGCATCCATCATTTGGAGACATTTAGTAAATTGAAGTCTTTTCATTATCTACACAGTATTTCCAGTCTTAAGAATGTATTAGATTAATATTGAGCTCTCTCTTTGCTGCAGGAGATGGTCTGATAGTCTAGAATCTCAATTCTCCTGCAGTGAGGAGACAGAGTCCAATATGTGAGTGATTCAATCTACTCGTGTCTCAGCTCTCAGTCTTCACCAATCAAAACTTTTGATATGTCTCTATAACATATCAAATGTTTTCTGAAGACTAGGTAACCATTTAAGTCAGCAACTTAAAGGGGTCATTTATTTCTCTTGATAGTATAGCACCAACATATTCTGAAGCGTTTTAAAGACATTGTCATCACTCACCGTCCCCAGTGGGGCTCATATTCTAGATTCCCTATCAGTAGGCCTTTGGTGTGCTGGAGGACACCAGAGTAACCCTATGCAAACATACAAACTCTACGCAGATGCTGCCCTTAGTCCTGTTTGTTTTTTCAGTTTCCTATGCAGTAAAACTGACCTATTAATTTTATTCTCCAGGTTACTACGATTACAATGATACCACATATGTATAGTTTATTCAGACCCCCATAACTTTTTTATTTTTATGTGTACAGAGCTGTAAGGGCTCATTTTTTGTGGGATGATCTTTACTTTTCCTTGACACCATTCTGGGATGTGTATGACTTTTTGATCACTTTTTATTAAATTTTTTGTGGGAGGTGAAGTGACAAAAGATAGTGAATTGGCCATTTTGACTTTTTTTCCCGTTTCACCGTTGGCCGTATGGGATAAATATTTTATATTTAAATAGAACTGCGTTTTCGCACTCGCCGATGCTCATTATGTTATTTTTTAAAATGATTTTTGTTCATTTTGGGGAAAGGGGGGAGGATTTCAATATATATATATATATATATATATATATATATATATACAGTACAGACCAAAAGTTTGGACACACCTTCTCATTCAAAGAGTTTTCTGTATTCTCATGACTATGAAAATTGTAGATTCACACAGAAGACATCAAAACTATGAATTAACACATGTGGAATTATATACTTAACAAAAAAGCGTGAAACAACTGAAAATATGTCTTATATTCTAGGTTCTTCAAAGTAGCCACCTTTTGCTTTGATTACTGCTTTACACACTCTTGGCATTCTCTTGATGAGCTTCAAGAGGTAGTCACCTGAAATGGTATTCCAACAGTCTTGAAGGAGTTCCCAGAGATGCTTAGCACTTGTTGGCCCTTTTGCCTTCACTCTGCGGTCCAGCTCACCCCAAACCATCTCTATTGGGTTCAGGTCTGGTGACTGAGGAGGCCAGGTCATCTGGCGTAGCACCCCATCACTCTCCTGCTTGGTCAAATAGCCCTTACACAGCCTGGAGGTGTGTTTGGGGTCATTGTCCTGTTGATAAATAAATGATGGTCCAACTAAACGCAAACCGGATGGAATAGCATTCCGCTGCAAGATGCTGTGGTAGTCATGCTGGTTCAGTATGCCTTCAATTTTGAATAAATCCCCAACAGCGTCACCAGCAAAGCACCCCCACACCATCACACCTCCTCCTCCATGCTTCACGGTGGGAACCAGGCATGTAGAGTCCATCCGTTCACCTTTTCTGCGTCGCACAAAGACACGGTGGTTGGAACCAAAGATCTCAAATTTGGACTCATCAGACCAAAGCACAGATTTTCACTGGTCTAATGTCCATTCCTTGTGTTCTTTAGCCCAAACAAGTCTCTTCTGCTTGTTGCCTGTCCTTAGCAGTGGTTTCCTAGCAGCTAGTTTACCATGAAGGCCTGCTGCACACAGTCTCCTCTTAACAGTTGTTGTAGAGATGTGTCTGCTGCTAGAACTCTGTGTGGCATTGACCTGGTCTCTAATCTGAGCTGCTGTTAACCTACGATTTCTGAGGCCGGTGACACGGATGAACTTATCCTCCACAGCAGAGGTGACTCTTGGTCTTCCTTTCCTGGGGCGGTCCTCATGTCAGCCAGTTTCTTTGTAGCGCTTGATGGTTTTTGCGACTGCACTTGGGGACACTTTCAAAGTTTTCCCAATTTTTCGGACTGACTGACCTTCATTTCTTAAAGTAATGATGGCCACTCGTTTTTCTTTACTTAGCTGCTTTTTTCTTGCCATAATACAAATTCTAACAGTCTATTCAGTAGGACTATCAGCTGTGTATCCACCTGACTTCTGCCCAACACAACTCATGGTCCTAACCCCATTTATAAGGCAAGAAATCCCACTTATTAAACCTGACAGGGCACACCTGTGAAGTGAAAACCATTTCAGGTGACTACCTCTTTAAGCTCATCAAGAGAATGCCAAGAGTCTGCAAAGCAGTAATCAAAGCAAAAGGTGGCTACTTTGAAGAACCTAGACTATAAGACATATTTTCAGTTGTTTCACACTTTTTTGTTAAGTATATAATTCCACATGTGTTAATTCATAGTTTTGATGCCTTCAGTGTGAATCTACAATTTTCATAGTCATGAAAATACAGAAAACTCTTTGAATGAGAAGGTGTGTCCAAACTTTTGGTCTGTACTGTATATACATATATATATATATATATACATATTTTTTTTTATTTTTTTTTTTACACTTTTTATAGTTCCCCTAGGAAACTATAAAAAGCAATTATTGGATATTTTTTCATAGACTCCAATGCATTATGACAATTACATTGTGTTCCTCTGGAGCCCTGCCATAGGCAGGTTCTCCATAGGAACTAGGGTGCAGCAGCCCTGTACCACTCCTAAGTACAGGGACTGTCGCACACTGCATCCGGCTCCCCTGATCCTTGCCACGGCACCTGAGAGGGGCATTTGGGAAGGAGTTAAAGAAGGTATCTGCACCTAACTGTGACTTTACAGGAAAGGGGTCATGGCCTAACGTGCAACAGGTCTAGACTGGCTGTCTAAAATTCATCTAAGATTAGTAAATTTGCCCCAATATGTGTAAGTACAATAAAGTGAAAGAATTGACCGATCACAGACTTTATTATATTCTGGAGTTGTCTAGAAATCAAGGCTTAAAGGGGTTGTGCAAGAATGAAAGGGGAAACTCCCCCACTTGGCTGGACCTGTAAAGGGAAGCTTACTTACCTGCTTCCCAGTGCCACAGTGGAGACTGATTCCTCTTACATCATTACAAATGGTCACATGATGCAAGGGGATCTGGTCACTCTACTGCGGCCATTTATTGGCTGCAGGTGGTGTCAAGCGGTCACTGAACTTTCAGAAAACTTTTGATATGTCATAGAGACCCCCACTGATCCCTAGAATGTAGGAGAGGAAGCAAGCCAGACTCAATAGAAATTTTATGGACCCGTTTCGACTCCATCTCCTGCAGTAAGGAGAGAGAGTGCACTATGCAAGCACTTCTCTCTCCTCATTGTAGAAAAAAAGGCCCTTTTACTTAAAAAATCTACAGTACATGTCATTTGACAAAGTACCCCAACCTGTTTGCATAAGACTGTATTAATATATTTCATATTACGAGAAAAGCTCTATAAAAAAAGCATCAACATATATACAACTGTGAATTAGTCATAGGGCTTTTGCAGATTTTCAGCTGAGTACTCACTTTGGATATAAGGCAGCGAGAAGTAGGCTGTGTGGTTGCGTGGGTGAGAGGTGGAGGAGGCTGTGCCTTCTTTTTCTTGCTCCACTTCTCTCCGTCATCTTTTGGGTGATCCCTGTGGCCATCTCTGTCCCACTCTGATTCTCTAGGTGCCTCTCGTTGACAATCTTTTTGGGTATCACCAGGTGCAGTGGCTCCTTCTTGTCTCCGATTCTTATCACTGCACCTAAGCATATCCTGGAGGGTAAGGAATGATATAGTTGAAGGGATATTCCTATCCTTTTATTATTATCAGTGATAACCAGTACTAAAATTTTGCCAAATATATTTCAATAAAAATGCAAAATTCTGTAGATATTTGCTCACCAACTGTACAAAGTTATAGTCGTGCTATGAAGAGCTGCCCTTGGACAACTTTAACCTCCAGCAGTGGTCACCATGTATGTGCAGGTCAACTGTGCTCTCCTATCTCTCCTGATGATAATTTCAGGAGCACATATTTCTTGTGCAGGCACTCTTAGTCCATCGCACTCACACTACAGTAGCTCGCAAAATTAATAGGAACCTAAAAGCTGCAATACAGTACGATAAATTACCTATAAATGGCAGCACTGGCAATGTGTGCTAGGCAGTAGGTGCTATTGTGACTCTTCACCTCTGCTGCTTGGTGGTCACAGGGGCTCAAGCTACAAAACCCACAGTCTGGTACAATTCTAACAGCACAGATATGTCCAATGAAAGGAAAGTGATTGCTAGTAATGTATCTGTTTTTATAGGGGAAAATTGGTTTATATCACAAAGAGGTGGGAATGACCATTTCACTCTTTTTACATTGTAAATTGACCTGTTTACAGGCGTAACTCGAATCTCATGGGCCCTATGCAAAATCTGTAATAGGGCCCCTACCTGCCAAATGTCATTTATAATACTGTAGTCTTCTGCAGGAAAGAGGCTATTGGGCTCCTCTCAGGAACCAGGGTCCAGGGAACCTCTGCACCCCCTACAACTATGCTTCTAGTTCAAACTTCAGCATTATATTGTCTTTTTAGAACAAGCTTATGCATAAGGGATCTAGTAAAGAATGCAGTTGGCCAACTACCCAATCCTTTTAAAGCCTTACCCCTTGGCCTGTTCTGGGTCTTACTTAAATGGATTGTCCAGCTTACTTAATAAAGCCCAAAGTCACTAAATGTTAAAGATCCTATACTCACCAGTTAATCCCTCCGCTGTTGCACCAGTGCTCAGCTGTGGTGTAAGTTTACATGGCTGCAGCAGTGATATGGCCATACACTCCACATGACCGCCTCGGCTGTCTCACACCATATACCAGTGAGGCCAGTCAGTTGCTGCAGCTGTGAGGTGTGGTATACGGCCTGTCATCACTGCAGTCAAGTAAATGAATTCTGGCAGGGAAGACAGGAGCAGCAGCGCTGGAAATGGCAAGGATTAACTGGCGAGTATAGGAGATTTTTGGTCTCATTTTTTGAGGCAAAGCTAGAAGTGGGTTGGAAGCATAAGGACTTATACTGTACTTCTCCTTCCTGTAGGGTCCACTTCTGGCTTTGCAGAAACCTGAGTGTGACACCACCCAGAGTGGCTGTGGGGAGCTTTTAAAGGAGTTAGTCAACCCCTTTAACAATTTTTAGGTCAGTGAAATATAACCAGGCATTTCATCAACTGTCTGTCAATCTCAGAAGGCTCACCTGAATTTTAGAAACCCAATTTCTCTAGATAATGAAAGAAAATGTGAGGGACAGAGGAACATACGCTTTATCTTCCTACACACTGTCTCCCTTACAATACTGTAAATGCAACTTTTGGGTTCAGCCCAAGGCTCGGATTGACACCTAGATGATTGATCAGGAATGCAAAAAGTGTGAGGTGAAAACTGGCATTCTTCATTCCGTTCCAGGAGACAAAGCTGGAATTCTGATTTCAGTCTAACCAGAGCAGAGTATAATGTGATATTTCGCTGGAGACTAGGAATTAATTAGGTATATTCCCCTTAGGGCTCCTGCACATGACCGTATCTGTTTTTGCGATACACAAAACAAAGGTACCGGCTGAGAGCTTGCTGCCATTTTTTTTTACTCCTTCAGAAATGTCCTATACTTGTCTGAAAAACAGACAAGAATAGGACATCTGCTATGTTTCTGCAGGGCCGCGGAACAGACTTGGGTGTGCTGTCTGCATCTTTCGTGGCCCCATTGAGATGAGTGGGTCTGCATCTGATCCGCAAAAGACACGGATGGGATGCGGACCAAAACTACGGCTAGGGGCCTGCTGCTGTTTTTTTTTTTACCCCTTCAGAAATGTTCTATCCTTATCTGCAAAACACACAAGAATAGGACATCTATTTTTTTGCCAGGCCAGGGAAGGGACTTAGGGATGCAGACAGGATCTTTTGCGGCCCCATTGAGATGAATGAGTCCACATCTGGTCTTAGAAAAACCTGGATCGGATGGGGACCAAAACTATGGCCATGTGCATGAGCCTTAGAGAGAAAGATTAGGTAAATGCAGTTAGGTGTTAGGTACCTGGAAAGATTGGACAGCCTTTTCATAGGATTTAATAAGAGCAGCATCGTCCCACTCATCAATATCTTCACTCTGAAAGACCCGAGAGAAGATATTTCAAGACACATACGTTTCTCATCTTCTCTTCATTAGCACACATATCCATTAGGGCAAATACAGTCATTACTTAGCACCCAGGCATCATCATATCCATTCTTGTAATACACAGTGCTAACCAGCTTCTGAGATCAGAACACATACAGGATCCCCTACCTTTAATGCTCATTCATAAGGGCAGTCATCATGATATAAAACTCAACTCATCTTCCTAATGTACAGTCACCAAGAAATGAATCATTCTTCATTTTATAATATACAAGTAGAAGATCATTGGTTTATAAGCCTCTTACCTATTTATAACCAAGGCCATTTATTCTTATTTTCTCCAACTCGCATTTACGAGTACAGAACTTGTTAGATCTTTTGTGGAACGGACATCTGTACGTTCATTCGGCAAAAAAATAGAATATGTCAACAAAATGCAGACCACGGACCCATGGGTCTCCATAAAAAAGGAGACGGCACACAGGCTGCATCTGTATTTTGCAGCTCCGGGGTTTGGGTACCGTAAAACAGTGATGGTCGTGTGCATGGGGCCATATACAGTGGTATCATGATATGATCCTATGACTGACCTGGATGTATGTCGTAATATATCTGCACATTTCCAGTTATGCACACAGAATGACGAGGGTTTTTTCTGGACAGCAGCATGGACTGTGCTTCCAACAAAAAATATATAAAATCCTTGTTTATTTTTATGGAAAACCTGCAACATTTTTCGGAAAAGAACCAAAGTGCTGTAGATCAGGAAGACACCTACAGAAGCAGATTATAGTTTTGATACTTTTGGTCCACATTAACCATAGAACATTGGATTTTAGTTAAAGGGGTTGTCTGGTTTTATGACACTGATATCCTATCCTCAGGATAGGTCATCAATATCAAATAGGTGGGGGCAGACTCCCAGCAGCACCACAATCAGCTGAATGGCAGAGGAAGCAGTAATTACCCTGTCCTGCCTCTACCGTGGAGATGGTGTGCAGGTAAACACTGAAGAGGACACTCACATGAGCATCATAGCCCCATCAAACAAGTGATTAGTCAGGGTGCTGGGAGTTGGACCCCTGCCAATCTGATACTGCAAATAGGTAATCAATATCTGTAACCCAGACAGCCCCTTTAAAAAAAAAAACAGTGGCTTCTCCTGACATACTGTACATAGCAAATAGAGCATCAGTTCTTAGGACTCTGCATTATACTGTTCCATTATTGGGCCAAATTCACTTCAGTGTTGTTTTTCCCCTTTTCCTTTTCTGTCAGAGGAACAGAAAAACAGGGGAAAAATCAAATTAATTTGAAACTCCATTACATCAGTTTGTGTCAATTCTATCAGGTTTTGGTTATTTTTTTTACAAAAAAAAAAAGTACAACAGATGGACTTTTTCTTCCATCAAACCTGATGGAACTAACACAAACCAAACACAACTGGTTCTCAAACTAACCATTCACACAAATGGGGATTTAAATGAATCATTATCATCAAAATCAAAAATAATTTTTCCCAGTTTTTATGTCCCTCTGATGGAGCGAAAAACAAAACAACCAACAAAACAAAACAAAAAGGAAACAACCACACTATTGCATTGTACTTATTTTGAGCTAAAAATCATGTTTTTAATTGGTCTTTATTAAAATATGGAATCTTTTTTCTGTACATAGCTGAGATGCTTTAGCAGCAGCCTGTGGATTTCTGTTTTTTCCATTATCTAGGTAGCTGATTGGCTTCTTATCTCTGCTCTCTGACATTATAAGCACTCATTACAGCTCAGTTCATATCTTACTGATAAGAATGTAGTGTCACGGTTGGGGTACACAGAAAAAGGGAATGTGATCCCTGAGCTCTCCCCAACCCCTGTCCCTGCCTACTTGCCTCCGTGTCCTAGGCGACACGGCGACAACCACGAGGACTGCAATTACTCTTACTAAGGTGCAGGGAAAAGGGAAGACAAACAGAGACGAACAAAACACAGAAGAGTAGTCAACTAGCCGCGTCAGAAAACCAGAGATTACATAGGTACAAATCGGAAGACGGTAGAGTAGTCAGGTACGAGCCAAGGGTCAAATATTAGCAGTCAAGATACAAACGATACAAAAGCACAAGCAGGTAAAGCAAGGATTTGCAAAAACCGGCAAAGAGCAGAGAGGAAGGTAGGTATTTATGCAGGAAGATATCCCACCCCCAGGTTCGGAATGGAGCAGATTCTGAGAAGCCACTCAGCCCAGCACCTGAGTATTAACCCTAAGTAGACAAACAAAACATGAAGATGGGCGTTGGCTCCAAAACAACCCCACAGTGTGAACATGGTTAAAGGCAAGGCGTAGGCACTAAACAGAAACACACAAAAACTCAGAATACCAAGCAAAACATAGAAAACCTATGTTCTCCGGTGACCAGACCTGACAGTACCCCCCCTCCACGAGGGGCCTCCGGACCCTTGGACCCTAAGGATGGTTTAGACGGATAGTCCCGATGAAAAGATTTAACCAATCGTGGAGCATGAACATCCCTAGCAGGGACCCAAGATCTATCCTCAGGACCGAAACCCTTCCAATGAATGAGGTATTGAAGAGAGTTCCTGACCAGTCTGGAATCGACAATCCTCTCTACCTCATACTCGAGATCACCCTCCACCACAGATGGCGAGGGAGGGTCAGGGAGGGGTACCACAGGATCCACATAGCGTTTCAACAGACTCTTGTGAAACGTATTGTGAACCCGCCAATCAGTGGGCAACGCCACCTTGAACGATACAGGATTAATAACATGAGTTACAGTAAACGGACCAATGAACCTAGGAGCCAATTTCAGAGACGGAACTTTCAACTTAAGGTTCTTAGTAGACAATAGGACCTTGTCACCCACAAAAAAAGTTTCTGAGACAGTACGCCTACTTCTGGATGAATGGACCATTAAAGGGGTATTCTCATCTTAGACAATGGGGGCATATCGCTAGGATATGCCCCCATTGTCTTATAGGTGCGGGTCCCACCGCTGGGACCCGCACCTATAGCCAGAACGGAGCGGGGAGCGCTGCGCCTGGTGGTGGCCGGACCCCCGGAAACCTGGGGTCCTCCAGGCGCAGCGCTCCCCGCTCCGTTCTGGCTATAGGTGCGGGTCCCAGCGGTGGTCCGGCCACCACCAGGCGCAGCTCCCCGCGCCGCTCATAGGAATGAATGGGAGCCGGGCCGTGCATGCGCGGTCGGCTCCCATTCATTTCTATGGAGCCGACGGAAGTAGCCGAGCCAGCGCTCGGCTATTTTTGGCGGCCCCATAGAAATGAATGGAGGGCGGCTGCGCATGCGCAGTGCGCCCTCATTCACTTCGGGGGCTCCGTTCTCGATATAGGTGCGGGTCCCCATTGTCTAAAATGAGAATAACCCTTTAAACTTTGTGCTCTTTTCAAGTTCTGCTGAACTTGCGACCACACTGTGCACAGTTGGTTAGTTATGGACTCAGCACGAGGGGTATCCGAAACTGACGATGACGAGAAGGAAAACCTGGGATGGAATCCATAATTACAGAAGAAAGGAGATGTGAGTGTGGAACTAGTCTGACTGTTGATGGCAAACTCTGCTAACGGAAGATATGAGACCCACAGATGTTGACAGTCAGAAACAAAAAGACGAAGGTACTGTATGAGTTCTTGATTCATCCTCTCCGTCTGCCCATTAGTTTCGGGATGGAAGGCAGAGGAAAAGGGACAACAAACAGAGACGAACAAAACACAGAAGAGTAGTCAACTAGCCGCGTCAGAAAACCAGAGATTACGTAGGTACAAATCGGAAGACGGTAGAGTAGTCAGGTACGAGCCAAGGGTCAAATATTAGCAGTCAAGATACAAACGATACAAACGCACAAGCAGGAATAGCAAGGATTTGCAAAAACCAGCAAAGAGCAGAGAGGAAGGTAGGTATTTATGCAGGAAGATATCCCACCCCCAGGTTCTGAATGGACCAGATTCTGAGAAGCCACTCAGCCCAGCACCTGAGTATTAACCCTAAGTAGACAAACAAAACATGAAGATGGGCGTTGGCTCCAAAACAACCCCACAGTGTGAACATGGTTAAAGGCAAGGCGTAGGCACTAAACAGAAACACACAAAAACTCAGAATACCAAGCAAAACATAGAAAACCTATGTTCTCCGGTGACCAGACCTGACATGTGGCTTAAATAAGTGTTTATGACCTCTTAGTAGTTTAAAGATAAGGGTTCTAAAGATTAAATGACCGGCACAAAGTGAAAGTACCAGTCACACAGCTAGAAAAACCCATTGTGACAGAACGGCTTAATATTTTTAACAATTGAAAATATGATTTTTAGCCAAAAATTTGTAAAATGCAATCAAAAACAAAAATTGCCTCCGAAGGTGTACATATCCTTTAAGTTAAGCTTATAGAAATATATGGATAAAATGTCAATTGGGGTTTACCAGTGGGATGTGTCTCTACATATTATGACACTGTCCAATCAGTGCTGTGTAGGACACACCCCTTTGACAAAGGAAACAGTAGCTCAAACTAGTCAATCTATTCAGGAGTATTTTTTGAGGAATAACAGAAGAATGACATAATGTAGGGAATACATGTATTTATTAAAGCAGACTTAGGAGAGCTGACAAGTAGAAGGCTCTGTTGTTAAAGTGATACCTTTTATTAGAAGGACAGAGAGTGCAAACTTTTCCTAAGATGTCTGACAAAGAAGTCTCAAAAGATTGCACTCTCAGAGGGAGATTTATCAAAACTGATGTAAAGTAAAACTGACTTAGTTGCCTATAGCAACCAATCAGATTCCACCTTTCATTTCCCAAAGGAGCTTTGAAAAATGAAAGGTGGAATTTCATTGGTTGCTATGGGCAATTTTGATAAATCTCTCCCCCGTCTTTCCAGCCAACATAGGGCATCCATATCTGTACATAGAGGAGGCCCCATACTGAAAATCAGTTGGCACAGATTTTGACTCTTTCCACCCATGCCAATTATTGCTCTTATTCTTTCACACACATGTAATGTGTACTGGATGTTAGAGAGAACCGATATGGGCCCCTGCCTAGCAACCATGGAGAAAGGCTTTTATGGTTGATGCCATTTTTATCTAAGTTGATAAGAGAATGCAGATATATACTGTATAAGTGCTTCTGTGAATATATTTACTGTGGCCTCATTCACACGTCAGTGTTTGGTCAGTGATTTTTAGCCAAAACCAGGTGTGACTCTTAACACAGAACAGGTGCAGAGCTTTCCCTTATCAGCAGATTTGCAAGGGTCAAAACTGCTGCCAGACTCCCTTTAGTTTCAAAACATATTTATTGGTTTGATGGCAAAGATGGAGAAAATGTACATGATATATTTGAGTACAGAATGGATGATCATAGTTCTCCAGTAATATTGAAAAATTATCAAACATAGTTTAAAGAAGTATGAAGTAATAAAACATAACATATGTAGAACAGTAGGAACCCGTCCTACGTCATGAGTTACATGAATAAAATAGTACAGAGTAAAAAGGGTTCAGCTCTCATGACTCTCCCAGTCAGAAGAGATAGAAAGAATAAGGGTGGTAGGGACAAGCAGTTAAGTCTTCCAGGCACTAAACAAAGTAGTTAGAGAGATAGTATTACGAACCCCGCACCTCGCAGCCCACCTAACGTCAACTACGTTGAGCCTACACGGTGTGGTTACGTCACTGGTTACCAAGACATGATGTTACGCTCTCCCTGGGAGCCTGTAAGGTCAGCTTGGTACAGTTTACACGGCAGTGGTCCACACACCTCTGGCGTAACCCCTCTGTCGCTCACAACCCTGACAAGCTGAGAGAGCCTTTTCACTGCCCCAGTAAAACAGAGCTTTCTCGGCCCGGTAGATTGCCACCAGTTCCTCGTTTAATATAAGCCTGGTCCGCTAGCGGGATTATATCGGGGCAGGAACCACCCCCAGGTAGCTATAACTACTGCCGAACACGGACGTGGGGAGTCATGATCGAGATACAAGAACAGTACAAGATTAAATTATATATTTAATTGCCTTAAGGGTACACTAGATATAAGAGTATATACACAGAGAATAGGTACAGTGGTCTGATGTGCACATACAGGTGGTATGATACAACAGAGTTGAACAAAGCAATAGTCTGTTACCAGGTGGATGAGTAGTCCAATGGGTTAGGATGAGTCCTAGGTTGCTGTAAGGCTTGCGCTGTAGTAACATGGGGCAGTGATGTCAGCAGTTTGCCCACGATCTCTCCAAAAACATTACTTGATGTGACCCCCTTTCAGAGAAAGACACTGGCCTCTGTTGGGCTTTTTCACCTGTAGCTGGCCACTCCCCTCACTCCCTCCAGGTGGAGTTCACCCTCCTTTCCCAGTTCTGGTAGCCAAAAGATCCACAAAACCCATTATGGCCCATAACTCCAGACCGGAAGGGCACAGGGAAATGGTTCTGGTACCAACGGAACCACCTGGGTTCCGGCTACAGGTGGAGACCAAACATAGCGCCGTTATTAGGTTCCTGATTGGAGATCTGTGTATCTCCCTTTCCTAGCACGTTCCTAGCCAAATTACGACCAAGGGCATAACCGTCTTGGCCCCTGTGTCGCAGATATGTAACTGGTTTATGCCTGTGATGGACTGGCAACTCATAATTCCTTATGAACTCCCGGTTCCATGATGTCTGGGATTTTTGCGTGATCCGGGCAGCAACTGAGTCCCCTGCTGAATGACTGGGGCTCTCTGCTGTCTGATTGAGGTGTGAGATGTACACGTGTCCTGCTTTGAAGGCAGGACCCCTGCGGTGTTTACACCATCTGCTAACTGACAGAAAATGGCTAGAATTAGATCATGGCTAGCATCAGATTATAATTCCACATTCCTCACAGATAGGAAATACTAGGTTAGGAGAGTTGGTACAGTTTAATCAGGGGTTCCATATTTGCGAGCAATGTTCCCTAGTATTCTTCAAAGTGGCATTTAATTTTTCATATAAGGCAATGCGATTAACTCTGAGAATATCCGCTGATACCGAAAGAGAGGGAGACCGCCACCTGGACACGACATAAATTCTTGCAGACATCAGAATGTATTGTAGAAGCTTATAGGCAGTGTTGTTGAATGTTGGTGGTTTAAGGCCTAGCAGATATACAGGTGCCGACAAGGGGAGGTCCTTCCCGATTCCAGACTCCCTTTAAACGGAACCAACCGTCATCAGTTTTTTCGCTCTTAAACTGAACTACATTTTTCTGGCAGAGTGAAAGTACTCCTCTTAGCATTTTGAGGAGTATTTTTAGCCAAAGATAAGTACAAAATAAGATGCTGGATAGTTGGGAGCCTGGGGCTAATACGATGCTGGGTGGCAGGGGTTAATAAGATACGGGGTGGCTGGGGGCCAGGGGTTAATAACATGCTGGGTGGCTGTGGGCCCAGGATTAATAAAACCGTCGGCCTGAGGTTAATAAGAATCTGGCGGCATGGGTTAATAAAACTCTGGTTGGTTGGGGTTTATGTAGTATAGTGCACACACAGCACAATAGCCAGGTATAGCCAAGAGATACACTATATTGGACTGGATTTTTCACATTCCTATATAGTGTATCTGACTATGTACTGTATCACTTGGCTATACCTGGCGGCTGTGTATTCAAACCAGCTTGGGTCTTTTTAACACCAGCCACCGAAGGTCATATTAAGCCAACGATCCAGCCCAACATCCACTACTGTATCCTCAGTAAATGTAGAGGGATGTAGGACACATTTCGGTGGACCAATGGAATTAAGTTTTAGTTCTGACACCACAACTGTCAGTCTGTGAGGCACATCGCATGTCACAATTGTTACATCGAGTATATGGAAGACCGTTATTTCTACACGGTATAGGATTAAGAGCTGACTCCTCCTGTGTTGTGGATTATGATGTCGGACTGTCCACGTTTATTTGGATTTTGAAAAGTTCTGAATATTATTTGTTACGTATTCCCTTTAGCTGTAAGTCGTCTCTCTGCTAGATGGGTGGGGCGAGTGGTCTTGGGGGAATATTGCGCAAATATACTTGCATCTTCATTTTGCTTCCTCTTGGATATTGCATCATCCACAAAGTATCTGATCTAAAAAAAAAAATAAAATAAAATAAAAAGGAGCCAATGTGTCCCCCTCCACAGCATCTGACACTAGCGTAGTGCTATCTGTCCTCCGGTCCAAATGGACCATTGGGCTGCCACCTCTTTAGTAACCACACGCTCCTTACCCACCGGTGGTACTGCAAGCAAGAAGCTTTATTATTGGGCACCAGCAGCGTCAGGGTGCTGGTCGGAGTGCTCTGCAGTACAGAGTAGGGCTGGAAGATTTTGCTAAAACTTGATTTTTTTGTTCAATTTAAAAGGTTTATCCTATGAAATTAACCTTTTATCATTAGATTTTAGTTCCACTTGGGCAGTGGTGGCGAACCTATGGCAGGCGTGCCAGAGGTGGCACTCAGAGCCCTCTCTGTGGGCACCCGCACCCTGGAAAAAGTCTATGGTGTACAAATACGCCTTAGACTTTTTCTGCCACTCATCAGCGCAGGGCGCACTATGAACAACACAGGCAGTGCACTGAATGTAGGCAGGCTATTACAGCTAAATGATAAAGTACATGGAAGATATTCTATATTTGACTGTAGTATTCAGGTTATTGCCGTGTTGGCACTTTGCGATAAATAAGTGGGTTTTGGGTTGTGGTTTGGGCAGTCTGTAAAAGGTTTGCCATCACTGCACTAGGGGATATGACTAGTACAATGCATTGGTATACCTTGTGCATAAATGCATTACAGCCTATGACTCTGGCACAGCCTAATAGGAATACAGTCATGGCAGGCCTGGGGGCAGGTTTTGTCGGCTCCATGGCAATGTATTTTCAACCTGGGATTGTGTGTAGAGGACTCTCCTCTGTCTAACTGCCTAGATGCTGTGGACGTAGATGACCGTGGCATCTAAGGGTTTAAGCATCCGGAATCAGTCAGTGTTAGGCTCTTGCAGGGAATCCAGGGATGTGCATCAGTGTACAGGCTGCGCTGGTACTCCGCTCTAGACCAAAAAATGTCTGTGACGCCTGTAGAAGGGTTACTGTGGCATTTCAGAACCAAATCAGAGGCAAGAGGGTTCTTAATAATCAGCCTGGAGAAGGTGCGTTTATAGCAAGGACTCCATGGCTCTGCAAGGCTGATGCTCCACCCAAATGACTCCTAGCATCAAATCTGCATATCTCTCATGCTGCAGTTAAACTTATCTTTCTGAAGAAAGAAAATTCTACTCAAAGTCGCAGGGCCATGATACACAGTCCAAGCCCGCAGTCAACACGTTTCAAAAGCTAAAAATCAGATGACAGATTCTCATTATTTTTACCTCCTGCATCTTCATTCACATCAATTCCTTAATATTTAGCTAGTATCGTATTTATTATCTGAGTGATAAGGAAGAAGTGGTGGAAGGAAATCAAATCTACCCCGTAGTCTACAATGTTACAACAACAAGCACTGTACATGGAGACGGTGCCAGAAGGAGTAAGAATAGCAACCCATATTTCCCATCACCTACTCCCACCTATTTCTTCTGCTTCTAAAGGCAGTGATTTAGTATGCAGAATGGCTATTAGGATATTGCTGAAATAATTAGCTTTTTTGGGAAATCGCTATTGTTTTGCCCAAGAAATGCCAGTGCCCAAGGGTTCAAAATGAATCTTTTCATGGCGAACTTAGTGCACCTGTTTATGGAAAGATGAACATGTCAATCTCCATCCAACAAATCATTAAAAGGGTTTTCAGAGATTTTCATACTAATGACCTATCCTCTGGATTTGTATCTTATCGGTGGGAGTCTGGCACCTGGGACCCCCGACGATCAGCTGTTTGAGAAGACACAGGCGCTAATGTGGGCGCCGCTGCCTTCTCCCTGCTCACCAAGCACAACACTGTACATTGTATAGCGGCTGTACTTGACATCGCTCTCAGCCCCATTCACTTCAATGGTGCTGAGCTGCTCCTAGGCCACGTGACCGATGAACCTGTCGCCACTAGCCTAGGGAAAGCTGAGAGAAGGCTGCGGTGCTACTTCAAGCAGCTGATCTGCAGGGGTCCTGAGTGTCAGACCCCACATATCCTCAGGATAGGTCATCAGTAAAAAAAATCTAGGAAAACCCCTTTAAACTTATCCTTACATCCCTCAAAATGACTGGACAACGTCCATATGAGTAGTAAATTATTTGCACAATTACTCAATAAGGACTAGTTCACACAGTCAGTGTTTGATCAGTGTTTTCCATCAGTGATTGTGAGAAAAAAAACTGGTGCAGGTCAAAGTCACAGAAGAGGTGCAAATCTTTCCCTTAGGGTCCATTCACATGAACGTATATTTGCGGATCTGCATTATTGCGGACCCGCAAATATACGGGGGCACCGCTGCGCTCGGAACACACGCCGGGTGGCCCCATTGAAAATGCCTATACTTGTCCGTGCGTACGGACAAGTATAGGACATGCTTCAAATGAGTCGGCTCCCGGCCCCATAGAGGTGAATGGGGCCGCATCTATTCCGCAATTTTGCGGATATATACGGCCCTATTCAATTCGGTCATGTGAATGGGGCCTTATATGTTTTCTCTGTGTATTGGCTCACAATCACCACTGCGAAACACTAAGGGCCCATTCATACGACCGTATGTTTGCTGGTCCGCAAAAATGCGGACCCGCAATACTACGGTGCCGCCCGGCATGTGTTCAGCAACGTTGCTGAACACACGGCCGGGCGCCCCATTGAAAACGCCTATACTTGTCCGCTGTTGCGGACAAGTATAGGACATGTTTCATTTTTTTTGCGGTAACTTCCGTGAGAAACGGAATGCACACACATAGAAGTGAATGGGTCTGCATGGGTCCGCATATTATCCGCAAAATTGCGGACAATATGCGGAAATGTGCATACGGTCATGTGAATGGGCCCTAACTGTGTTAAAGTGGTGTAAAGTGTTTAGAAGTTCCAATGATCAAAGACATCAAGTGTAGCATCTAACCCTTACGCTACCAGCACCGTACATGTACGGCGCTGGAGCGATGTGGGAGCATGACGCCCGTTTGCACGTGTGGCGGGCGTCATGGCCGGCAAGTCTCTGCTGTTTTAAACAGCAGAGACCTGCCGCTACTTACCGCAACCGGCAATAATGCCGATCGCGGTAAATAAAGGCATTAGATGCCGTGATCACGTGAGGTCATGCCATCTAACAGCGCTAAAACGGGGTGTTGTGCAGACACCCCGTGTGGTCAATCGGGGGTGTCTGCACTCGATCTGAAAGCTGTAAACCTCGCTGATGAACCTGCAATCTTATTTTGGCCACCAGATGGCAGGCCATGATAAGAAATGAGCAAAGGAGACTTAAAATTGAGTTTTAAAAATCTCTGATTGCTCAAAATGAAAAATTAAAAAACATTATATATATTGTCATATATGATCCTTAAAATAATCACAAAAATTAAAAAAAAATGTTAAAAAATATATAAAAAATAAAAAAAATATAAAAGGTTAAATCACCCCCCTTTCCGTATAATTAAAAAATAAATACCTAAATAACAATAAATATAAACATCATGGGTATCACCGCAATCGAAAACGCCCGTACTTTTAAAATATCAAAAAAAATTTCCAATACGACGAATTGCATGATGGAAAAAAGGGTCAAAATGGCTGATTTGCAATTTTTTCACTACTTCTCTTACCCAAAAAAATGTAAAATGCGATCAAAAAGTCACGCACACTCCAAAATGGTATCAATAACAACTATGGATTGTCCCGCGAAAAATGAGCCCCTAAACAGCTCAGTGGATGTAACGAAAAAGAAGTTATGGGGGTCGGAATATGACGAAGTAAAAAAAATATTTTTTTTTTCAAAGTTTAAATTTATTTTTACACTATTTAAACATAACAAACCTACAGATATGGGGTATCGTTGTAATCGTACCGACCCAGAGAACGAAGGGCATGGCAAGGTCAAACGGAACGCTGTGGGAACAAAACCCGTAAAACAGTGGAGGAATTGCATTTTTTTTCCAATTCCCCCCTATTTGGAATTTTTTTACCGCTTCCCACAACATTTTATGCCATAATTAATGGCGGCATTAGAAAGTACAAAAAGTCCTGCAAAAAATAAGCCCTCACACAGCTATGAGAACAAAAATATAAAAAAAGTTAGGGCTCACTGAAAATAGGGAAGAAAAATGAAAACGCGAAACCGAAAAAAACTCTGGTATCCAAAGGGTTAAAGGGTAACTAACGCTTTAAGCTACTTTCACATCTGCGTTTTTCTTTTCCGGTATTGAGATCCAGCAGAGGATCTCAATACTGGAGAAAAACGCTTCCGTTTTGTCCCAGTTCATTGTCAATGGGGACAAAACTGAAATGAACGGAATGTACCAGAATGCATTCCATGCAAGCAGCGTTTTTCTGTCCGGCATGGGATGCGGAGCAAAGAATGTTGTGTCCAGCACCATTGACTTACATTACATTGTTTGTCATGCTGGATCCGTTTTCTTGGACACAACAGAAAACTGATCTGGCACCCACTGAATGGTTTTATTGCCGGATCCGTCATTGCTATCTTACAGAAAATACAACTGGATCCGTTCATAACGGATGTAGCCGGTTGTATTATCAAAAATGGAAGTATACTTATTTTGAACTAAAAATCATTTTTTCAATTGGTCTTTATTAAAAATATGGAGCTCTTTTTTTCTGCAGAGCCCGAGATGCTATAATAACTGCCTGTGGATTTTCTGTCTTTTCCGTCATCTTATCTCTTCTCTCTGACATTATAAACATTATACTCATTATAGCTCAATCCTTACTTTACTGATAAGAATGTGGCTTAAATAAGTGTTTATGACCTCTTAGTAAATTAGAGATAAAGGTTATTAGATGACTGGCACAAAGTGAAAGGACCGGTCACACAGTTAGAAAAACAGTCAATCCTTTGTGTCAGAATGGCTCAATATTTTTAATAAAGACCAATTGAAAATATTATTTTTAGCCAAAAATGAGTAAAATGCAATCATAAACAAAAATTGCCTCCAAAAGGTGTAAATAGCCTTTAAGGTGGTCTACTATAAAGCCAGTCATTTTATATCACGAAAGGGGCTGTGACAATAACATGCATTGAAGAGAGGAACCCCATACCACAGATCAAAATGGGCCACCCTTTATGGTGCCACCCAGGAAATAGAGGCCTGGTATTTGGTTTTCAGCTCCAAATGTTTTCCATGATCCTTCAGCCAAATCCCAACCCCAAGTTTTCTAAGAAAGCAGTTCATTTCAAGGGGGAACCCTAACAGGTGCTCACTGCTAAATAGCAAAGGGGACAAAACTAACCAAAGCCAGCCTCCCTATTTCCAAGTCTGACATAGCAACTGCATGGTCTACCTCTCGGGTATGCAGAACCTTAAATACAGATGTCTCTGGTATAACGGGGGATTGAGAGCTGGGTGACAACACTCTGGCATGAAAATAGGTGCTGTTAGGGTACGGCCACACGTTCAGGTTTCCTGATGCAGTTTTGGAAGCCAAAATCAGGAGTGAATCATAAAAGGAGAAAAAGTATAAAGGCCAGATACAACTTTTGCAAATTCACTACTGGTATTGGCTTTCATCATGAAACCTAAACACGTGGCCGCACATTTAGTGGTTTCCACCCTGCATCTGTTAACCATCTAATAAAAAATCAGCTAAAACCAGTAAACTCAATTTCCATGTTTTTTTTTATCTTTCATTCCCCAAACATTTAGCAGTAAATGTCTGAAGCCCCTTCAGGTCACATCATGAGATCTGTCCTCCCATATGGCTTTCTCTTATGGATCTCGGCACAAGGGACGTCCAATCGTCTTTTTAGATATTGACATGTCGCTTTCACACAGTGTTTCCATCCAAACCAGGCGCGGGTCAAAAACACAGAAGAGGAGTAAATCCTCTCATTATACCTTATGTCAGTGCAGTCTCCATCCTTGCTCACACTAATGCTTCATTCACACGTCAGTGTTTGGTCAGTGATTTCCATCAGTGATTGTGAGCCAAAACTAGGATTGGAGCCTGGAGATTTAGCTCTTTCCCTTATACCTTATGTCTGTGGAAGCTCCAATCCTTGTTTTGACTCACAATCGCTGATGGAAATCACTGACGTGTGAATGAGGACTAACTGACCAAATACTGACTGTGTGAAAGTGGCCTTACACAAGAAGCATGTACACAAGTACATGGCTTGCGTGCTAGGTCATCAAACTACAAGACGGGGGAGCACACAGCGGGAAACACTTGACGTTACTGGAACATTCCTTTAAATTGAAGCATTCTTTTCCATACCAGTCACATGAAACATATACTATAGGGTGTGGTATAAAATGGAGTGACAGAACAGGTGACGTCTTCTCGTGTGAATAGAATTCACTTGTAATTGCATTGTAATGACTACTACTATAACGCGTCCTCTGATCGCAGCACGTACTGACACATATGACGGACAGGCAAGTTATCTACAAAATAGCAAATCAGGAAAAAAAATACATTTCCAAGCAGGCATTTAACCCTTAACATTCTCAAATATCTGCTAATTTGACCGCATCTCAACCTGTCTTCCAATGAATTTGTGGCCAATGGAGTAGTTTGCTCTCTGCCTCTTCCATGTTGTTGCTAGGCAGATGAAATACGTTTCCTTTACTCCCCAACAAAAGCCAATCTGTACTAGGCTTTCCTATGGAGTATGCACAGTACATAGGGAATGAAGCAGATGCATTAACATGTACTACCCTCCTGATGATGACGATGATGAGCCATGTATATGCCAGCTGATGACTGCATCCCTGTATCACACCACCACTCACCCGTACATCCATGCCCTCACCATCACCACAACATGTACACTGGGCTAATTGTCACCTGGGAGCTGTCCTTGTGATACACAATCTCCCTGTCACAGGCTGCCATCCTCCGGTCAGTGCTTTAGTCTCATCCCAGCCACCACCGGCACCCCATCCTTACGCTGCAGCCAGTCTACCACATGTAGGGATCTCTGGGAAATGTAGTCCTCTGTGCGCAGATGAAGATACGCTGCATCACCATCAAGCATCATCTCCCAGAATGCAATGCGCTGCACAAGCAGAGAGCGGGACAGACGGGACAGCGCCACCTAGCGCCAATTCTGACGTATTAATCAGCGGCGTACAGTATACACTGAAATATGTGACATGGCCTTAAATAAGTACATTGAGGGAAGCGTGACATCTGGTGAATCCCAAACAATGTGCAAATTCGATCCAAAGCTACTTACCTCCATCCACTGTTGGTGGCACCTTATATTCAAAGTTCATTATCCACATTATGGTTGTGCTGGCCAAAATAATAGCTACAAAACCACCCATAAAAGGTATGCCAGCCACTGGTTTCCATTTGGAGGTACCAACTACTTTGGCCCTCTAAGTACCTCAGGCAGGATTTTAACCCTTTCAAGACCTTACGATTTTCCGTTTCCTACTCCCTGCAGCCATCTTTTTTATTTTCCCGTTCACATACCCACATGAGGGGATTTTTTATTTTTGCGAGACAAGTTATACATTCTAATGGCACCATTTAATATTGCATACAATGTAGTGGGAAGCTGGAAAAAAATCCAAATGGGGTGAAATTGGAAAAAAGACGCATTCAAACAGTGTTATGGGTTTTGTTTTTACATTATTCACTATGCAGTAAAACTGACCCATCAACTTCATTCTTTGGGTTAGTGCGATTACCTATTACCACATATAGTTTTTCTTGTGTTTTTATACTAAATAAATGTTATTTTCATTGTCATGATCTTACCTTTTTTATAGTTATGTCTACAGAGCTGTGTGTTTTTATATCATTTTGAAGCGTGAATGACTTTTTGAACACTTTTATTAAATTCTTTGAGTTGAAGCGATGAAAAAAATGGCAAATCTGCCATTTTGATTTCTTTTCCCCCGTTACACTGTAGGAGACAAATATTTTTATATTTTAATAGTACTGGTATTTTGGGATGCAGTAGTGCCCTTAATGTTTTTTTGGTTTATTTTTATTCTGGGAAAAGGGGAAGGGGGGGAGGTTGATTTGAATTTTTAAAAATGTATTTCTTTGAACTTTTTTCAGATTGCCATTTCTATTTAGCAATGGCATTCAACATATTGCTAAATAGAAAACTCTATGTTCCAATGTAGTGCTGCCACCTGCAGGCCTACATTGGAATATACCTGTGAAAGGCCTGATGGTCTTCAGCAGGCTCAGGCATTTTACAACAAATGAACGGTGCTTTCAGGTTTTCAGCTCGTGGTCACATTTGAAAGTGACCTGAATGTGTGTGCATTATAGCGTCTGTGTCAGGGCTCATGCACAAGGTCATTGCCGTTTTTGCAGTCTGCAAATTGCGGATTCTCAAAACATGTATACTAGCCAGGTGCGTTCAGCATTTTGAAGAACGGAACGTCCTGCCATCTCTAGAACAGTCCTATCCTTGTCGTAAACTGAACAAGTATAGGACATGTTAAATTTTTGTGGGTGCTGAGGAATGGGACATACGGATGCGGACATGACCCGAACTCACATCATCATAGTCATATATGATGATGCAACTTCAGGTCATTAGGATCACGGCCAGGACACTAAAATGAGTCCACATTACGGCCATCTGAATTAGCCCCAATAGCATGTGTCTCACTTGAAATGGGTAAGTGGTTCCCAATTTTTTCTTACAACTTATTCCTGGAAAGTGACTTGATTTCTCTGTTGGATTGAAAAAAAAGTTAAAGGGTTTCTCCGCTGAACAAGGGTTGCTGTGGAAAAATGGTGCTGAAACTTCTGTACACAGCTCCATCCATTGTGCAGAGGACGGAGCTGGTTACTGCATCACTGTTCCCACTTACTTCAACTGGACCAGGACTGCAGTAACCAGCTCTGTCCACTACATAATGGATGGCGCTGTACAATACTGGCGCCAGAGCTATAACCGAAGAGCTGACTGGTGGAGGTGTGGAGGTGATCCAATATGGATGGCATATCCTGTGCATAGGCCATCAATATATAGAAATACCAGATAGCCCAATTTTCTCACTTCTATCCTTGGTGCAATTTAAGAATTCCTCAATAATACACTGCCATACAGTGTTACTGTGCATTTATTTGCGTGAATACCTATCCATTTTAGAAGCAAAGGATTTCAAATTATTCCAAATATTTACCACCAAAATAAGTACTGTACAATTATTGTGTCACAAAAACCTTAGAATTACTTAGGTATATAAGGCCTCGTTCTACGGATTTTGTCAGGATCTGTCCAGGGAAAAACGGATACTATTGCACACAAGTTAAAACAGTTTTGTCTGCGATTACATTCAGTGTGTGCGTTTTTTCCATCCGGATTGCATGCGTATTTCACACACGTGTAAAGAAAAAAAACTGAAGAATAACAAACTTCATCTCCTACCAACCATTTCCTCTTGATTGCATCCCCCATTCACTTCTATGGAGCCAGAGCTGCATGAAAAACACACAATATAGAACATGCTGGGATTTTTCCTGAACACAGAGATGATGTATGAATAACGACGCTCATGTAAGACAAACCTATTGAAATGAGTGGGTCAGGATTCAGTCCGGACACTATACATTCTCTACACACATCGCATCCTAAAGGAAAACTCGCTTGTGTGAAAGAGTCCTAAAAAGTCAATACCACATAATGTGATGCTACTTCTGAAAAATGGGCTGAAATCCAAATATCGGACATCCCCTACAATGTGTTACATTTAAAAAAATAAATAAATAAAAAAAACCCACCACATACTCAGCCCTTAATCCAGTGCCATTCTCTACAGCACAGAGCAAACAGCAGCTGAGATGTGTCTGGATATAGCAGGTGACTGCTGCAGCCAATCACCGACCTTACCAGTCTGCATCTGAGGACACTGATTGGCTGCAGTGCTGAGGTGATAGATCCAGGCACGTCATTAGGCGCCTCACTGCTGCAGCCAATTACTGTCCTCAGCAGTAGACTGCTAAGGACGTGATTGACTGCAGCGGTCTTGCCGTATCCAGGCACATCACTGCAGGAGTATCAGAACAGCTCTAGAGTAAGGGGTGAGTATATGTATTTTTAAAATTTTGGTAGGGGTTGACCGAAATTTTTAATTCTCAGATAACGTCTTTAAAAAGTTAAAATGCTAAAAAATGGAGCACTGAGAGCATATGTAGCATGTCGCCCCTCCCTGCCTCTGAAGCAGGTCCCTAATAACCCCAACCAAACACTTAAAGAACTCCCGCAAAAATTTTTATTCCATGTCCTGCTAGAAATGTACATGATGTAATCTGTAGTGAATGTCATTTTCTTACCAGTGTCTGTATTTTTGACTTATATCCCTGATGCTTCTCATCTGTGTCATGTGACCAGGAATCAGACCCACCAACTCACACAGAGACTTATGTGTGTACAGGAAGTCTAATTCTCTATGCATTCCTATGGGAGCCTCACTCTCAGTCTCATAGGAATGAATAGAGAAGTGACTGGCTTTATGTCCTGGGTCAGTTGGAGGTCAGGGAGTTGGTCACATGACCCAGCTACAATAAGAAGAGAGTGGAAACTCTCAATTACATTCTCTGATAAGAAAATGACAATCACTACAGATTATATCATGCACCTTTCTAACAGGTCAGAGAATACAATTTTTTGAGCGAGTTCTTCTGTAACCTTTGGGACTGCTGAACATGGAAAATCGTGGCTCCGATTTCCTTATATTAGAAATAGAGAGCTTTCCGAGTTTGGCTTTTTTCTTCAATCCAGTTACAAATTGGATTGAAAAGGACCGGTAAATAGGGTATGGATGGCCGTCAAAGTCCAATTAATAAAAAAGTGGCTTCAGAGCCTTCAACAAACCGGTACCACAAAACTGGAAGTTGACAGTTCTATCCTGTCAAAAAGTTCATCCAAACCACAAAGCCCTCTGATATATGATTTATATAAAGTACTGGAAATGTAATTTCAGGTAAACCCAGTTTATTTAGAGACAATAGAGCATCTTCTATGTGTAGGAACCTCTATGTGTTATAAGGGGTACTGTGGTATACACATTCTCCATATGGACTCTCCAGCAGAGGTGGTTACTGAAGATGAATATCACAGATGAGGCAGGGAACATACAGATATCGTGGAAAAGATTACATCGAAGGAAAGTGTCACAAAGGGAGAGTCTGTGTAAGAAATGCACTTGAATGATAAATAAAGATTTTTTATTTAAATAGATTGCATTCACTTGACCAAATCCTTTATGTACTTCCAGCCCTCGGCTGTGTAATCACACGCTTTGGTTGGGGCTGCAGAGAGAGCAGACACTGACTTCTGTACACCTAGAAATAAAACAGCATGAAACACCGATTAGTAAAAGGGAAGTATCTGCACAGAGACATTGAGAGGAGAAAGTAAAATCATTAACTAGAGCAAAACTTCTGATTTATTCTCATACATTATAATGCTGTACATGGGCTGCAACATGGCTTCCATGGGATCCGCTGTGCTGTATACGTCATAAGAATCTTACTGTCAAAACGACCGAACGCCATCATTCAAAGAGGTCCATCCAGCTTGTGATCAGAAGAGCAGCAATGCACACTGTCAGACGTCACACAACTGCCAAATATTGCTCCATTCTGCTGGAAAACAGCTCCCAAATGGGCACTGAAGTGCCCAGCTCTGCTGCTGCAAGTGCCCAAAGCAAACCAGACTGAAGAGGGGAGTGCTGCTTTAGCTGCTCATATCTTAGGGTTGGGTACCAGCTAGAAATATGAACCTGACCTTGTGTGAAAGCTGGTATTCCACCCTTTCAAACGAAACCAGAATCATAGCATTATATCCACTATATCAGAAAATATAGCCATTAGACATCGAGTCAGGAATGAATGCTGTTTTTACTTTCACTTTCAGCCGGGCACTTGGGAGCTGTTTTCCTGCAGAATAAAAGTGCTTTTTCTGGACATGTAATACAGACACAGAGTGCACACAGGTATGTCTGGGATGTGTATGCAATCTTCTGTGGGGCAGTGCTCTTAGTTATATAGGTAAAGAACAGGTGACAGACTCCCTTTAACTCCTCTAGAAATGTCCTATTATTGTCTGCAAAACAGACAAGAATAGGACATGTTCTATCGTTTTTTGCAGGGCAGCAGAACGGACATACAGAAGCAGACAGCGCACAATATGCTGTCCACTTCTTTTGTGGCGCATTGAAATGAATGAGTCTGCATCCGATACACAAAAAATGTGAACAGATGCGGACCAACATACGGTTGTGTGCACGAGGCCTTGTACATTTGTAGAAACCTAAGCAGCTTTTCTATCTGGAGACGCCCTCTACTTCTCAGTTGTCCCTATGCTGGTAGGTGGAGACTAGCTGCTACCTCGTCTCCCATACACTGCACACATAGAAAAAAAGAGATCTTCCTCTCATATTTCTGTAGCACTACCTCACAAACAGCAGCATGGAGGACATTATACAGCAGCACTGGGGTGAGATGGTAAAACATGTACTGCAACCAGCAGTGTATCTGTCTGTATCTCCCTCTATCTGCAGGGCCCTCCTCCTCCCCATAGAATTCTAGAGACAATAGCTGTAACCTGATCCCTCAGTGCAGTTGAAAATCTGTCAGATCCCTGCCTCTCTTAATGACTTATTCACACAGTCAGTGTTCAGTCAGTGTTTTCTATCAGTGATTTTGAGCCAAAACCAGGTGTGGGTCTAAACAAAGAACAGGAGCAGATCTTTCCCCTATACCTTATGTCTGTGAAGGCTCCAAACCGGGTTTTAGCTCACAATCACTAACGGAAATCACTGACCAAAACACTGACATGTGAATAAGGCTTAAAGGGGTATTCCCATCTCAGACAATGGGGGCTTATCACTAGGATATGCCCCCATTGTCTGATAGGCGCCGGTCCCATCTCTGAAGATTGTGGAAGGTGCACTGTGCATGCGCAGCCGCCCTGCATTCATTTCTATGGAGCCGCCGAAAATAGCTGCGCACCGGCCCCATAGAAATAAATGAGAGTGGTGGCCGCGCAAGCACAGTGCGCTCCCATTCAATCCAATGGGGAGAGAGCTTGGCAGTGGCCGGACCCAGGAAAACCCAGCGTCCTCCGGCCACCACCTTCTCCGCTCCGTTCTCAGTGTAGGTGCGATATGCCCCCATTGTGTGAGATGGGAATACCCCTTTATTGGTGAATTGAGAGTGAGTGATCAGTGCATTAGGTAGGCGGAGGAATAGAGGGGTCTGAAGAGTGGAGAAAGAGGCATTTTCCCCTAAAAACATATATTACAAAGTTTCTTATTTTAATTTGTACTAATGGTTTATGCACATTTTGTTAAAACGACAGTGCCCATTTGGGTGCAAAGCCGCAAATCATCCTAAACATTTGTAAACTGTTCTGAGAATCTGACATCTCTGGCAATTTACTGAAGAAACACCCTTAAGGCTCATTCAGACGGCCGTGTTTTTGCGGATCCGCACGGATTTGCGGAACACACAAGGCCGGCACCCCATACAAAATGTCTATTCTTGTCCGTAATTGCGGACAACAATAGGACATGTTCTATGTTTTTTCGCGGAGCCGCGGTTGTGCGCGATCTAATGCTGCCCATTGAAATGAATGGGGCCGCATCTATTCCGCAATTTTGCGGAACGGGCCCTGAGCATGATGCATTTGTACTGACAACTGCTCTGAATGGTGGAAACAGGGAAAGTTCTAAAGATGGCAAAATACTCACCCCAGTTCCAGGACTCACAGATGGAGAAATCCAACTTTGGGGTAGATGGAAGCTGCAAGGGAAAACATATTCATTATTCAGGGCATTTGTCTGCCATTTTACATTGCTAAATGATACATACACTAGCCAGATGCTAGATGCAAAGCAATAGGCCTTAGGATTCTTTTTTTTATTCCCATCTGGACATTTATATTTGAAAAAAATAAGTAATATCTTGACAAAGACAAAATTAAAGGTAGTCTGTCACTTCTGTAGCTTCATTGTGAACAAAAATGGATTAAAAAAAAAAGCATAGTCAAAAAAAAGAAGGTGAGGGTATGACCTCTATGGTAACAAAACAAACTGCAGAAGGCAAACATGTTTACCCTTGTTTCACTCTATCAACAAAAAATATAAAATAAATATAAAATAACTTTTCATAAAATTCCCTAAAAAAAACAAACCTCCAAGCGTTAAACAACCAGCTCAAATTATTGTGCTATGGCTTCTGCGAGCTGTCAGTAGTAAGATAACAACCAGCAAGTGTATCGCTAAACATACCAACTGAACATACTGAAAGCCGCCAGCGAAACAACTAATAATACACTGCCGTAAATGTGTGCCTGCAAGTCACATAGTATGTACAAAACACACAAAAAGGGCTGTAATTTAATACAGCGAGGTTCATTTATTAATGTTTTTACACACAACAATGGCATAAAAAAGTCGCAAATTATAGAGCATGCCATATGTACGCAATAATTTGTGACTTCTTAAGCTTCATCACTTTTCTAAAGTGGCGAGAAAAGGGCTTTGAGGGAGGGGCAGGGCTTAGACCGGCCTGCCGGATTTACTATAACTTTTGCCAGAAACTAAAGAATAGACTTTAGTTTCTAGCACACTGACTGCCAGAGATACAAATAATTTACTAAGAGACATCTGCCTCTTAATAAATTAGTCGTAAGTTTAGGAGAAAAAAGAAAATGGCAGTACTGCCGGGGGGCTAAGATATACACACTTTGGCCCTGATTTATCATACCATCACTCCAGAATTCTGGCATCAAAAAGTCGCAGAATAGGGCTTTTGCGACTTTTTTGCACTCCCGTGCGCAAAATTTATGCACTTGCGCAAAATTTTGCGACTTTTTGCATGTGTACACAACTCACTCCAGTTTTGTAATATGGGTGGAAAAGTGGGTGTGGTTAGCTATGTTAATGAGTTTCACTCCAGATTTATCATTGCGACTTTTTTAAAAAGTCGCAAAATAGTCGCAATCTCACTCCAGGAGGAGGGTGGAGTAGCTTCTCTAGACAGAAATGTTAGGTTTAAGGACAAGCCACATTTATCAAACAACCTGTGACATTTGATAAATGTGGCACAAAGTACTCCAACACAGACTGAAGCAAAACTGACTTCAAATATTCTCCTAATGATAAATTCCCCCCTTTATGTTAGTATAAAAGTAGGGTCTTAGTTTAGCCATGCGTTTCACTGACTTCTTCAGGCTGCCCCAGAGGAGTGGCACACCAGAATTTACACAAAAAAACAGGAAATGACATCATCAGATTGACAAGTTTGGTCCATAGATACATTTAGTAAGATTGATAAAGAAAAACTAAATGAAACATTGTGCAAATATATTATACATTACTCACAAAAGGTTAGAGAAAATTGGCTTTCAGGTGAAATTAAGGAAAACGAAAAAAGTTCACGCTGCAGTGATATTATATCATGAAAGTAGGGCATTTAAGTAGAAGCATGCAATGGTGATTTCCTCATACCAAATAATTTATTAAAATAAAGGCCTACACCAGTGGTAGTTATACCCCCACAAAAAATTTCTCATTAACTTGTCATATGGCCTTCAGCATCAATTACAGCTTGACAACGATGTCTCCTGCTGTTCACAAGTTGACTTATTGTCTGCTGAGGCATGGCATCCCACTCTTCTTGAAGAACGGCCCTCAGGTCATTGAGGTTCTGGGGGACAGAGTTACGAGTCTCTACCTGACAACTCATCTAATTCCATAGGTTTTCAATGGGATTCAGGTCTGGAGAAAGTGCAGGCCATTTCATTTGAGGCACCCCAGTCTCCAGCAGCCATTCCCTAATAATGTGACCTCAATGAGCTGGGGCATTGTCGTCCATGAAGATGAAATTAGGCCTGTGTTGTTCATGTAGTATGTTCTTGTCACTGTACCATTCACAAAGTGTAGGGCAGTTCTGTATTGACTAGACACACCTGCCCACACTGTAACACCACCAAAGGCTCATCTGGTGACAACAGTGGCTGATACATAGTGCTCTCCTTGACGTATCCAACATCATTTCTGGCCATCATTTCTGCTCATCGAATTTCATCAGTGAACAGCACTGAGGCCCACTGGTCCCTCGTCCAGCATAGATGCTCCCTGGCCCATGCAAGACGATGACGCCTGTGGTCAGGTACCCTTGCAGGTCAAGCACACAGACCATGCCGATGTAAACGTTTTCGAATGGTCTGACGTGACACTTTGGTGCCTCTCACCTCCTTTAACCCCTTCAACCCTGGGCCTGTTTTCACCTTCCTGACCAGGCCATTTTTTGCAAATCTAACATGTGTCACTTTATGTGGTAATAACTTTGGAACGCTTTTACTTATCCAAGCCATTCTGAGATTGTTTTCTCGTCACATATTGTGCTTCACGACAGTAGTAAATTTGTGGCAAAATATTTCATTTTTATTTATAAAAAAAAATCAAAATTTACCAAAAATTTGGAAAAATTTCAATATCTCTACTTTCAAAATACATAGTAATACCTCCAAAAATAGTTATTGTTTTACATTCCCCATATGTCTACCTTATGTTGGCATCATTTTATAAATGTCATTTTACTTTTTTAGGATGTTAGAAGGCTTAGAAGTTTAGAAGCCATTTTTCAAATTTTCAACAAAATTTCCAAAACCATTTTTTTAAGCACCAATTCAGATATAAAGCGATTTTGAGTGGCTTGCGTAATGGAAACCACCCATAAATGACCCAATTTTAGAAACTACACCCCTCAAATTATAAAAAACTGCTGTTACAAACTTTGTTAACCCTTGAGGTGTTCCACAAGAATTAATGGAAAATGGAGGTGAAATTTCACAATTTCACTTTTTTGGTAGATTATTCATAATTTTTTTCTTGCAACACAGCAAGGGTTAACAGCAAACTAAACCTCAATATACATTACTCTGATTCTGCAGTTTACAGAAATACCCCATATGTGGTGGTAAACGTCTCTATGGGTTTGTGGCAGTGGTCAGAAGGAAAGGAGCACCATACGAATTTTGAAGGCATTTTTTGCTAGAATGGTTTTTAGGCACCATTTTGTAATTGAGAGACCCTGATGTACCCCTACAGTGGAAACCCTCAAAAAGTGACCCCATTTTGGAAACTACACCCTTCAAAGAATATATTAAGGGGGTACTGACCACTTTGACCCCCTAAGCGTTTTACGGAATTTGGAAACACTTGGCTGTGAAAATAAAAAGTTTCATTTCGTCCAATAAAATGTTGCTTTAGCCCCAAATTTTTCATTTTCACAAGGGGTAACAGGAGAAAAGCACCCAATAATTTGTTACCCATTTTCTCCTGAATACGGCAACACCCCATATGTGGTGGTAAACTGCTGTGGGGGCACATGGCAGGACTCAGAAGGAGAGCCATATGGATTTTGCAGAACAGATTTTGATGGATTGGTTTGCGGGAGCCATTGATTTTTATTTTTTTGAGTTATTGTCTTATGTGAGGGCTCATTTTTTGTGGGATGAGGATGTTTTCATTGGTACCATTTTGGGTTAAATAAGACTTTTTGATTGCTTGGTATTACACTTTTTGTAAGTCAAGGTGAAAAAATAGCTGTTTTGGCATAGTATTTTTAATTTTTTTTTTTTACAGCATTCACCTGAGGGGGCAAATCATGTGATATTTTTATAGAGCGGGTTGTTATGGACGTAGCAATACCCAATATGTCTACCATTTTTATTTTTGTTAAATTTTACACATTAGATTTATTTTTGAACAGAATAAAATCTTTTTTTTGTGTTGCTATTTTCTGAGAGCCATATTTTTTTTTTAAGGGCGATTGTCTCAGGTAGGGTCTAAATTTCTGCGGGACGAGATGACGGTTTGATTGGTACCATTGTGGGGTAAATACGCCTTTCTGATCGCCTGCTATTACACTTTTTGTGAGGCAAGGTGAAAAAAAATGGCTGTTATGGCATAGTTTTTTAAAAAAAAATTTTTTTACAGCATTCACCATCTCAGGTTGTTACAGACGTGGCGATATGCAATATGTCTAACATTTTTATTTTTGGAACGTTTTACACATTAGATGCATTTTTGAACAAAATAAAATATTTTTTTGTGTTGCCATTTTCTGAGAGCCATATTTTTTTTATTTTTCTGGCGATCGTCTTAGGTAGGGTCTCATTTTTTGCGGGACAAGACGACGGTTTGATTGGTACCATTTTGGGGTACATAAGCTTTTTTGATCGCCTGTTATTACACTTTTTGTAAGGGAAGGTGACCAAAAAATGGCTGTTTTGGCACTTTTTTTTTTTACTGTGTTCACTTGTCGGGGTGGATCATTTATAGAGCCGGTCGATACCTAATATGTCTTTTTATTTTTTACCCTATTTTTTTTTTTATATTATTTTGTGAAAAGGCCGCTTTTTTTTTTTTTGGAACTTGAAACTTTTTTTTTTACACTTTTTTAACTTTTGGGGGTCTGATCCCATTTACAATGCATTAAAATACTTCTGTATTGTAATGCATTGGCTGTAAGTGTATTATTCAATGTAATACACTTACAGCCTTCTGCCTGTGACATCCAGGGGGCTGGATCTCATAGGCTTCCGTAGATAGCAGCCGGATGCCTAAGGAAGACATCTGGCTGCTATCTAAGCCATTGGGTCCCCGTCACAGCAGCGCGGGGACCCGATGGACACCCCTTCCCACTGCCCGCATCGCATGTGCCGCGGATCAACGCTGTCCGCGGCACATGAAGGGTTAATGCACCGGCATCAGTGTTTTCACCGATGCCAGTGCATACAACAGGGGTCCGGCTACTAGGCACAGCTGGACCCCCGCCGCTGATCGGGCGGGCGCAGCTTCTGCACCCACACGATCAGCGCGCTGTAGCACTACTGCGCTGGTCGGGAAGGGGTTAAATGTGCCTAGAGTTATGTGGCATTTGTCATCCGGTTCTGAAAGGCATTGTTCACAATGAAGCGGTCATCAGTGTGGAATGTGGCTAAAGGACATCCACTTCTATGCCTTTCTGTGACTCTTCCAGTCTCTCTGTATCTCTGCTGAGGACACTCTGTGACACTCAAAGCTCAGTGGCCACTTCCGTCTGAGAACATCCTGCTTGAAGCCTCTCAATGGCAAGATACTGTTGATCAATTGTAAGGTGTTGGTTTGGTCTCATGATGTCAAAATTTGAACAGCATGATGAGGAGGACTGTTTAAATACAAATTCTAATTGAACCAGGAAATTTATTGGGCGATTCATGGATCAAACACCTGTTGTGAATTTTGCCATTAACCCCTTAATGACGGGGCCATTTTGCACCTTCGTGGCCAGGCTTATTTTTGAAAATCTGACATGTATCACTCACATGTGGTAATAACTTTGGAACACTTTTACTTATCCGTTTTCCTGGCTAGGGAAGTGCTAAAGCCCGCCCATCAGTGCCGGTGATGTCACCAGGCTCACTGCTGGGCGGAAGCCTCTGCCTGGCAGAGCCCAGTTCATCACCGGAACTGGGCAAAATGCCTTTGTCCTGTGCGATTTAGGGCAGGGCAAAGGAGAGCATTGGAGCATTTCATGTCAGGCAGCAGTGCTCCAGACTAAAAAAAATACCTAGCAGCCATTGGCTCCTGAACTGAAAAATTTAGTCGCCAAATTAAAGTTTTAGTCGCCAAATTTAAATACATATAATTATAATTAAAAAAAGACTTGGAGGAGAAGATGAGGTGCAGGTCACAGTAGTGAGCCAGCTCTACATATAGCATACTTCCTGCCAGCACTAGGAAACATATAGGAGACTACAGCATCACATACCTCCTACATCCAGTGACATCTCCTGTCATGTAGACATTCTCTTTCCTCTTCGTTTGACCCAGACCTCCATGAAAAATTCTTCCAGCTACATCTAGTCTGTGCAACGTTTGTTAAAAACATATTAGATTTCTCATTTTTCTATAAGCCTCCCCATATTTTCCATACAACCTCCCCACACAGTCATCCTGCTGTGTCCCTCCCAGTCATGTGCCCATTGTGCTCCCCAATGCCCCCGCTGAAAAAATAGTGACCCTAGTTGACATAATGTCCCTATGGTGCCTCCAGCAATTATAATGCTCTGTAGAGTGCCTTCCCCGCAGTAATAATAATAATGTCTGCTAATATGCCCCCAGTAATAATAAAACCCCATATTGTGCTCCCAGTAATGATGCCTGTATAGTATCCCCAAAAATATTGTCCCCTATTATGTCCCTGTAATAGAAATGCTCCTACAGTGCCTTCAGCATTAATATCCTCTATTTTACCTGAGGTGAAAATGCCACTATAGTGCTCGCAGTATTAATGTTCCCTATAGTGCCCCTAGTAGTAATGCCCATGTAGTAGTAATGCCCTAGTAGTAATGCCCCTAGTAGTAATGCCCATGTACAAAAAAATCCCACTATAGTACCCAGGATTAAATTGCCATCCAGTGCCTCTTTTGTGCCTGTCAGTGCCCCCTGTTTTCCATCCACAGTGCCTTCATTTACATGCACAGCATAGCGATCAGCCTCCCGCAGGAGGCGGTGACGTCACTCGTGACGATCCGTTTCCTGCTGGAGAAAGGAAGAGAAGACAGGAAGACAAGAAGACTGACTTTGCCTGGAAGCCCAGAAAAGCCATCTGGAGGGACCACTTGACCGAGGAAGATCTCCAAAACGGCTGCGCTCTGGATGGCAAGTATGATACCAATAATCTTTCCTCCACAGGTTAGCTTTGGCCATAAAAATAGGTTTTGCCCGGAGAACCCCTTTAATCTATAATAAATACTTGTGGTGGGGGTCCTGAATACTAATTTTTAATGTGTTCTATAATTTCATTAAGACCTTCAGGAACTAGGGTCTGTAGGCGAAATATCCAGTAGGATTCTTTATTTACTAATTGTTGGAATCTATTTTTAGTGTTTGGAGGAACCCAGTCAATGATGGTGAGTTTTAGAACAGATATATCACGATTATGCCGTGTGTCAAAATGTCTAGAAACACTGTGGTGTCCATTACTCCATTACTAATATTGCTTCTAGGGTTTTTTCATTTGGTTCTCATACACTGAGTTGTTCGTCCTACATATTGTACGTTGCAGCAGGTACACTCCAAAAGATAGATAACAAAAGATGAGCCACAGTGATTTAGTAAAATGTTTCAGTTTTTTGTAAAGATATTTATTTCGTTATGAGCGGTGTTATAGGTGGTGATAAAATTATATTTGAATGGATCTTCATTTTTATTGGTTGTTTTGAGACGACAGTATTTTTGTATGCTGTGGATAGAATTTGTGATGGATATTTTTTCTCTTTAAATCTTTTTTTTGTAGGATTCTGGCTTGTTTGTGGTACAATTTTTCCTTATCCGGTGGTATTGTCCTTATGGGATATTCTTCAGCCATTTGTGGCTGCTCTGGAAGAGTAAATAGCCGTTTGTGTCAACTTGTTTAAAGTGTTTTCTGAAAAAGGGTGTGTACAGATGCTTTGTGTTGGCTTTAAGAATGGTTATACCTCGCTTTTGGAAGCAAACTATCTCTCCTACTAGAGTCTCATGGGCGGAGGAGGTACATCGAATTATGAGAATGGAAGATATGATAGCGTCTGAGACCAACACATATCATCAGTTTAACACTAGATGGGTACCCTGGACGGACTTTAGGGAGTCTCCTGCGTATCATATCTGGCTTGGAGGGGGGAGATGTCCTTAACTTTATTGCTATATATATATATATATATATATATATATATATATATATATATATATATATATATATGTATATTTTTATTTATTGCCTACAATCGGGTTTACACTTGTAAGTCCTTTAGGTTGGTCTTAATCCTATTCTGCTATATGTGGAGCGAGATGGGTCTCTGTTGGCACATTTTTTCCTCTCATGTCTCGTCTGTTCGTCTGTAGTGTCTTAAGTGCCCCCTAGTCCAGAACTTTGGTTTATCTTGCTTAATGGATATGTAGTTGTGCTGCATAAACAACTATATGCATTCTGCCTATTCTATATATGACTATATTTGTTCTGTTTATTTCTTATGTCCATTGTACTTTTTAATAAAAAATTTTGATTTACCCTAAAGTGTGTTCTGGATCCAATTGTGTTATTGTCGGATCGACACAGTGTGATGTCTAGGAAAACAATTTCATCTCTAGAAAAATTGGGGCAAAAATGGCTGCCCCAGGAGTTGCTGTTCAATTCTTCTACAAAAGTCAAGGCCATCTTTTTGTGTGTGAACAAATCATCTATGTACCTTTTATAATACACAATGAACCGAGATGAAGTCGTGCACTGTGCAAGGGGTTGTTGTTCGAACTGGCCCATAAAGAGATGGGTGTAACTTGGTGCCACTCGTGTGCCCATCGCACAGCCCCTTATCTTTTGGTATAGAGTGTCACTGAATGAAAAAACATTATTGCAAAGAATTAATTCAATTCCTTCAAGAAGAAAATGAATCTGTTCAATGTTGAGTCTGTTGTAACCGATTAGAATTTCTTCTACTGCTTTTAGTCCCAATTGGTGTGAGATATTAGAATATAGCGAGCTAACATCCAGTGTGAAAAAGGAATAACCGGCCGGAAACTGTACTGTTTGTAGTTCAGTTTTTATTGTGTGGAGTCTTTTAGGTATTTAGATGTGATGGACCCTATCCCTGAGATGATGGGTCTGCCTGGCGGTTGTTGGAGTTTGGTGATGCTTGACAGTGAGAAATTATTCTTATGATCAATTGCTTCTTGGAGAAGAGCTTTATACTACTTTTCCAGTCGATGGGGTCAATTATTAGAAGCATGTAACACGTATCATCAGACAGCATTCGGATAGTTTCCAATAAATAGTCGTCTTTGTTTAGCAGTATGACACCGCCCCCTTATCTGCAGAGCGAATAATCAGGTCAGAATTGTCCTTCAAGGTTTTTTAAGCTGATTTTTCATTTCCACTAAGATTATTACATGTGATCTGGTGTTCTTTTTCTAATTGAAGGAATTGCGTGGACATAATGGATTAGAATGTGTAAATGGTTCCCTCTGTGGCGTATCGGATAGCAATTGGATGGAGGTTTGACTGGTACTCTGTGGTGAGAATTACTAGTTGAGGAGTTCTCTTGGAAAGAGACTATTTGTCTCTCTTTGATTTCAAAATGCTGATTTAATGTAAGCTTTCTGATGTAGGAGTTTAAATCTGGAAACAATGTGAAAGCACTAGGAGGGGAGTTGGGCCAGAAGGATAAACCATGACCTAATTTCTTCCTGTTTTTTCCTGGCTTTGTTTGTGAGGGGGGTGGGGAGGAGAGACATTAATGTTGTGGTGGTACTGTTGCTGGGTAGGAGTGAAAGGTAGCGTCCCAGTTGTTTGATCGATATGGGGTTTGTGTGTAGTATTTTCTTTGTCCTCGTTTCGGGCAGTAATGGTGGGGTTAGTGTCGGATTGGCAGTGAGGGCAGATGCATGACAGTAGTCCAGGAGCTGCCCGAGCCCTCCTCATGGCCGCCAGCTACAGTAAGTAATGATCCAACATTCCTCTTGTGAATTAGACTATATTGCCATCCTAAAGCAACTGGAGTAGGAGGACAGAACATGACAGCTGGAGTTGACCACTATAGAGGGGAAGGTATTTTGTGCTGCTGGGGCAATATTTTTTGATGCACTGAAGTATTTGGCTCTGCGGGGGTGGTACAATGTGCCTCAATACAGTATGGCTGCCCGCCCCCACCCCCTTGGATCTTTTCTGTCAATTCGGACCAGACTACAAAATGGGGCCACTTTTAGTTTTTTTCCAGGACTACTATGAGCTTCCAATCCGCCCCTGTTTGGAGGAAACGGGTTTGGAGATGTTGGGAGAGAGTCCCTGTTTGTCCAGATTCCTATTGTTGCTGTAAGTGCTGTTCTGTATGGTAGGTCTTCTAGAACCCGTAGTGGATAATGTGGAAGTGTCCAAACGTGATATGAGACCGCTAGCAAGTTGGGATGCATGTTGTTGATGTTTGTATTTGCTATTGGTAATGTTACGATTATTTGAGGGGAAGTGTGTTAGTTTCTGGGTTTTTTTTGTTGGAGTGCTCCCTTATGTCGATAGTAGCAGGATTGGGAGTAAATGGGCGAACTAACTTGTCCATGTGATTCTGAGATTTCTGATTGGATTTATAAATTGGATTTCTGTTTTTTTTTTTTTTTTGGTGTGTATGTGATTGTTGAGAAAATCTTCCCTATCGGTTTAATTTTTCAGCTTTATTGGTGATTAGATCTAATCTCTGGAAGATGGAGAGATTCGATTTCTCGAAGTCAATGTAACTATCATATTGTGTTAGCTGATTTCTTGTTTTTCAATATTACAGATCGTTGAAATAACACTATCTCCTTTTATGTATTAATTTGTCGATAAGGCCAAAGGAACATTAAATATCTGTCCCATCCTTTGGTAAAGAGATCATCATCAGGGAAAGGGGGAACCTTAAACCCTTAGGTATGATCTGTTCCTTCAAGTACATCTGGAGGAACACAACATCAATTGTATGATGCATTTCTATTCTGTGTGCATCTTCAAGTACAAGAAAAAGATCAGTCATTCTTTTAAGTTCATCTGGAGGGATTGTTTCCATTTGAGTTATTTCGATCAGTTCAATTGTCTGCACAACAAGATGTCCGCAGGTTTCTTGCCGGTTAGTAAGTTAATCCATATTATCAAGAAAAGGGGATAGACGGTAAATCTGTTCAATAGGTGCGCTGCTGGTCCTCCAGAAAGAATGGACTTGATGTCCTATGACGAAGCGTTGGTGAAATGCATAGCTAAACTAAGACCCGATCACTTTGTATAGGTTTCTAGTTTTACACTAAAAAATAAAGTTCTCCTAAACTTACATCTGATCATCGGGTCCTATTTCTGGATGCCCGCGGCAGAAGGGAGTTATTTTACACACGCCTCCCAGCGTTGTGCCTGGAGTGCACAACCTGATCTGGTGAGGGGTTTTCTGAAAAAAAAAAAAACTGTTCACACATGGGGCACAGTCCTTCTCTATTCTCTTTTATTGAATTAGGCCCATCTCACTCTAGCGCAGATGGATATGGGAGAACCTGTCTTGATAAACGTCCCTCAGTAGTTTGGATAATGTGTGCAGAGAGCAGCCATACACAGTTGGAGAGTGAAACCTAGTGACGAACCTCCCAATAAGTCGTTACTGCCTGAGTAGAATGGGCAATCGGCCCAGAAGGGAACCTGCCCGCCATCAGTTCAGTCACCCTTTAATCTTGCCATTTCTTTTTTGAGAAAAATCCTTCTGGAAAGCCCCTTTAATGATATTAGCTGACTAATATTATGGTACCTGACTTCGAGAATATATGTAGAGGTTATGCTAGTTTCACACATGTATAAAACCAGAATTCACCAGATCCGGCACTGCCTTATGCCAATGGAACGTCCGCTGGCCCCTTTAAGTATAACAGGGTTGGGCAGAGATCTGTCCACAGTCCGGCAGAAAATGAGGAAACTCAGCGGTTCCTATCAGGCCGACTCTCGGCACTGTCTGTCGGAATAACCAGATGGAATTCACACTGCTCAGCTATTTCCATAACTCCACCACTGAGACCCACACCTATATCAAGAACGGAGTCCCAAAAGTGATTTTATATGGGGCCGGCGAAAATAGCCGAGCATGGGCGGTACGCTCCCATTCATTTCTATGGGGAGCCAGCTTGGTGGTAGCCGGACCGGAGTCCTCCAGCCACCACCTTGCGGGGGTCCATTCTCGATATAGTGGTGGAACCCGCACCTATAAGACAATGGAAAAATATACTTGGTCGCACTCGGTTAATCTTGCTGGAAGTAGGTTTCCCACCTTATTCGATAAATAAAAAAAGTATGTTTTATTTATAAGACCATGAGGGCCTATCCTGGGTCCCTCCTCTTGCTGGGGCAGTGCCACGCTGCCACTGCGCCAAAGTTTAGAGTAGGTCCCACTCCTGGAGGCAACCTTGACGCGGTGAGTGGGCTTATTGCCTTTTGATCAGAATGCACACCAATGCCTCTTATATAGCATGCAGTGCAGGGGGTAGTGCATTATGCGCTGAGAAGCACTTATAGATCAAAAGCATATTATGGGGATGTGCGATCCAGTTCTGTTTTCTCCTGTGATGCCCCCATTGTCTATGATGAGACAGCCCCTTTAAGACAACCCTTTTAAAGGGCTTGTCAATTTCTAAAAATATTTGCCAATAGTGGTTAACTTATTTATTGTCTAGCATTTTCTGTGCTGTCCCTAGACAGATCCTTTTTGTGCACGCTGAATAGTGAATTGATATGTACAGCACAATCGTAGAAAAGGGACATCAAAAAAAGCGGTGACATGGGTCAATCACGTCACTGCCGCCATCTTACACCCTGAGAAGTGCTGATGTTAACATAGACCACCGATGGGGCAAGATATGATGGGACATGCAGATATAGGTCAGGCAACAAATAGGAGCTGGAAACCATTTGGAAATATTTTTAGAAATTGCCCAACCCCTTTAAGGCACCTTTATTTCACACATCCCCATAAATCTCAGACACAGATGTTCAATTCTCTTATCTACCTGTACACCAAAATAATCTGCCCACTCGTGTAGCGCAGGGGGTACAGCTGTGGAGGTCTTCTTCAGAACTTCCTGGCCTTGAGCACCACTTCCCAGCAGGCCATAGTCATAGGCCACATAGACTGCCCCTCCGGCCACCAGTGCCTTTGTGGTAAACCTGGAATGAGGTGTAAAATGTGTCAAGTCACCAAAAATCTGCTTATCAATTATGGATGCATTTAAAGGGATTCTCGAGAACTACAAAAGACGGTTGCTTTCTTCCAAAAACAGCACCTCACCTGACTATGGGTTGTGTCTGGTATTGCAGTTAAGCTGAATTGAAGTGAATGGGGGTGAACTGTAAGACCAGACACAACCTGTGGACATGGGTGGTGCTGTTTTTGGAAAAAGAGAAGCCATCTTTTTGTAGTCCTAGAGAACCCCTTTAATTACTGTTAACCCTGAAAACGCCAGAATTGCTGATAACCCAACAAAGCTATTACAGTATTATATCACCAATGCAAACACATAGCGTAACGGCAATTTGAGGAGAAACCCCCCCCGGTCCGGGTCACCATATAGTCCAAAAGAAGTATTCAAAAAGCTAGAGCAAAGAACTGTGCCACTCACTTCACCAGCCTCCACACAGTAGGAGCCATGACTCTGTTCAACAAGGACACCCGTAACCGACAGCTTCCGGTCACATGAGGAGGAGGAGGCGCAATGCACGTTGGTCCTTGTAGTTTTCTTTGACACTCTCCTTGCTGCGCCGTGAGGCTCGGCCGTTACAGGGAGTGTAATTTCTGGTTATGGCGGGTTGTTAGTGGTTCACGTTCTGGGACTGGCAGCTGCAAAGTCAAATGTGCAGTCTAGGCTGAACTTATTGTGCAGCCATTTTTTTTTTTTTGCATTTACGTTTGAAGTTGGTTTCATTTTCACACAAAGATTTCCACCTTTTGTTTGAAAGGTAGTGACCCAGTGACCCTGGTTTAGCATGAGACCAGGCATGCTAGATTTATGCAGATAAATGGTGCAGCAGCCTAAAGAAGTGTTCTGTGCTCTGGTTATTTAACTCTTAGAAATAAAATATTCTGCTGGTGCCCACAGAGGGCTGCAGATGGCGAAAGTCCAGTTTCCATGGTGATCCGTTATTTAGAAAGATTTTTGAGATAACGGAAGGAGTTTGCGAATGATTGGGGACATTCACGGTAGAGAAAACTGCGTTTTTCGGCCTGAAGTAAGCAATAAATAGGTATAGATACCCATGAAGCTTAGAGTTTGTGTCCGTTAAACCCATGGCTAGGGTTTGGGACACATACAAGTGATATGGATGGACGATGCACCCGGATTATGCCCGTGTAAACAGCCCCTCAATAACATAAATCATGTTGTCTTTTAATTGGCCTGATTTGTGCCCATTTGTAATTGACAACCACATGAGTGAATTCATTACGAGAAGATGTAATTCTAGTAGTCAGGAAAAATTACTCTCACAGCCTACTCTATGTGGCAGGCTCCAGACCTTAGAGCCCTGCCACCTTTTCAGGAATGGGAGAGCGAAAGGAAAAGTGCACAGCCTAATGGGGTGGTGCAAGATAATCCAAAATCTCGGACATCCCCCAGAATGGTGAAAAGAAAAGCTTATGGTATACTCACCTCTTTGTCTGGCACCATTTTTTGCGCCACTAGCCCGAACCCTGTGCCGCTGCTTGTTTTCAGACTGCAGCAGTGGCGTGTAGGTATGTGACAGCTGCAGCCAATCACTGTTATCAGTGGTTGGCAATGACAGAAGCATCTGTGGTGTTAGACAGAGTTATCGGATATAATTTATTACATAGAAAAAGCCCTGTACCTCATATGGATCCAGAGCTCCATTCTTTGCACAGCACAATTAGCATGTCCTTTCTGCTGCAGCTCAGGGATGTTCGTCTTTTCTCAGGGGGCATGTCATTTTTTCTGCAGCAGTCTCTCTTTCATAGCTGTGGCGTTTGAAGAACAGAACTAAGTATGTGTGACCACAGTCGAAGAAGCAGGGTGGAAAGAGAAATAAGGCAAAGGGCAAACAGCAGATGGTGCTATACAGATACTTTTAATGGAATAGCTCAATGGCTATATTAAATTTGTAATTGCATGCAATTACAAAAGTGTTCAGATAGAGGTGCTGGTTTGAAAAATGTAGAATTAAAAGCGCCATCACCTTAAATAGCTGCTAGCGAGGGTGCATGCAGTCTCAGTGGGGAGAGGGAAATAAGGCTCTGTTCACATTGGATTTGTCCCTATAATTGACAATTATCAAATGATCCACAGTTCTCAGTGCCAGTTATTATAATAATAATAGTCTTTATTTATATAGCTACCATATTCCACAGCGCTTTACAATTCAGAGGGTTCTTGTACAAAAGAAAAGTAACTGGCTAATATACAACTGAAACTCTAGGAGTGAGGGCCCTGATCGCAAGAGCTGACAATCTATGAGGAAGTGGGGGTGACACAAAAGGCAGTTGATTGTTATATGAAGTGGTCCAGCCATCTTTGTACTAAAAGCAGTGGTGTAGACTGATCTGCGTGTGCGAGCACTTTGGGTGTGGGGATTACTGTCAGAAGATTGCGTTCAGGCCTGAGGAGTTGGTGGGAGAGAGGTTTACTCTGGGAATAAGCTTGATAAGCCTGCCTGAAAAAAAAAGTGTGTTTTAAGGCACGTTTGAAGGTAGGGAAGTTGGAAATTGACCTGATATTACGGGGTAGAGTATTCCAAAGAGTAGGTGCAGCTTCACAAAAGTCCTGAAGATGGGACTGAGAGGTACGAATTATGGAGGATGTTAATCTTAGGTCACTAACAGAACGGAGAGCATGAGTAGGGTGGTGATGGAAATGAGGGAGGAGATGCATGGAGGTGCAGCACTGTGGAGAGCTTCGTGGGTGAGAAGTTTGAACTGTATTCTGTGGTGGATGGGCAACCAGTAAAGTGACTGGCACAGACTAGTGGCATCAATATAGCGGGTGGATAGATAGATGAGCCTGGCTGCGGCCTTTAGGACAGACTGAAGGGGGGAGAGTTTAGTGAATGAAAGACAAATTAGTAATGAGTTACAGTAGTCAAGACGAGAATGAATCAAGGCAACAACAAGAGTTTTAGCCGTGTCTAGAAGAGAGTTTGGAGAAAGATAGCTTATTAAGCAAGTGTAGACGAGATGTTCCAGGAGTTTAGAGATGAAGGGGAGGTTAGAAACAGGTCCGTAAGTAGCAGCACAGGTCGGGTCAAGAGATGTTTTTTTTTAGTAGTGGGGTTATGACAGAGTGTTTGAAAGAGGACGAAAAGATACCAGATAAATATTATAGTATTGTTAACTATTGTAGTAAGGTGAGTAACAAAGGCTGGGGAGAGGGACTGAAGAAGGTGTGAGGGAATAGGATCACTGCATCAGGTCATTGGTCGAGAAGAAGAGAGAAGCCTGGAGACTTCTTCATCTGTTATAGAGAGAGAGCAGTCAGTGATGGGTACATGAACTTTAGGGCTTAGAAGGGAATGAAAAGTGTCAAAGAGTCGTTTTGAGTTATTTGAAAGTGAGGAGATAAGAGAGGTGAAGTAGTTCTGTTGAAGTAGTTTAGGCAATGTTGAGCGCTGAATTGTAGGTTTTAAAGGGGTTGTCCGAGTTATTTTTTTGTTCTTTATATGTTTCTAACTTGTCAGGTATAACAACTTTCCCATACACTTTGTGTTTCTAGAGCTGCTGGTTTCTCAGAGTTGACTGAGGGTCACATGATCTGTGATGTCAGCTTATCTCTCTGCTCTGTGATGTTTCGTTCACAAGCCTCAGAGTTCAGATAAGAGTCTGTACACGAGACGTCACTGGCCACGCCCCCTTCCTTTGCCGGCTGCTATCTGCTCTCCCTGGTTTCCTTCAGATAAAACATTAACCCCTTCAGCCAGAACACACTGAGGGCTCAAGGCTTTACAACAAACAGTAGCTGCAGCAGTGAGAGGAGACAAATGCTGGGCAAGGAGCTATAGAGGAATTGTATTGTACAAGAACAGGTAGGGAGAATTTCCTGTGTGTATCAGCATTGTCATTGTACAGCTGGGACTTGTAGTCCTACACATACAACATGCTGCTGAGTATTCCAGCAGGCAGACATGTCATTCAGCACTTGTATTCATTCCCTTTGCAGAGAGGGGGGAGAAGGGGGAGGGGCTGAGATTGTTGTTATTGCATGTAAACAAAGACCAGAAGAGAACCAGGGAAATGAGGAAATATGGATTTTTTTTGCCTAAAACTTGCTTAACTTAGTTATATATTGCTGCCCATCAGATTTACAGTGCTATATTTTTTTTTCATAACTCGGACAACCCCTTTAAGCATAAATTTATAATGGAGGAAGTCTGCTGATATCCGTGATTTTCTTCACAAGCATTCTGCACCACTGGAGAAAACGTGTTTCAGGTGTGTGCCAAGGTTTCCGTGTTCTGGAGGGTCGGATTAATATTGGAGCTGCTTCACCTATGGTGGTTTTGAGGGTATGGTTGTAATGATTGGCAGCCAGGTCTGGACCGTAGAGGAAAGAGATTGGGGTAAGAGCTAACTATAGGGTGTCAATGAGTTGTTGGCAGTTAACGGTGTGTAGTTTTCTATAAGTATGAAAAGTAGGATTGTCATGAGAAGAATGAGAGGTCTTAATAGGAAAGAAGATTGTGGTCAGAAAGTGGGAAGGATGAGTTCATAAAGTTTGAGACTGAGCAGTGACGGAAGAAGACTAGATCAAGTGTATTGCCGTCATCGTGCATGGCAGAGGAAGTAAGTTTTGATAGGCCAAGAGAGAATGTTATAGAAAGAAAGTGAGAGGCTGATGGGGAGATAGCATCATCAATGGGGGATATTAAAATCACCCATAAGAGTTGGTGATTCAGAAGATAGAAAGTGAGGAAGCCAAGCAGCAAAGTGTTCCAGGAATTGGTGAGGGGAGCCCGGGGGACGATGGACAATAGCAACTCGCAGTGGGAATTGGGGGGAAGAGTCTGATGGTGTGAACCTCAAAAGAGGCAAATGTGAGAGAGGGTACTGGGGGAATGACCTGAAATTTGCACTGGGGAGAAAGTAGTATGCCTACTCCTCCACCATGCCTTTCATCAGGTCTGGGGGTACTGGAGAAGGGAAGTCCACCATCGGATAAGGAGGTGTTCCAGGCAGTGTCAGAATGTTTTAGCCAGGTTTCTGCAAGGGCCAGTGTAGAAGGAAGTGTGGGCGCCGCCTACAATATATGCATATACCCATATGTATATGCATATATGGGTGGCCCCAAATTTAGGGTCTGTGGCCCCATGGCCACGAAGGCCTGAAGCCCTGGTGGATGTGGTTATCCACCAGGTGCTCTAACTGCTCGCTCGCCGGCAGCGCGGGAGCACGGGAGCGAGCGCGACCGGGTTTAAATAACCCGATCGCGCTGCGCTCTTCAGTTGAGCCGTGCAGCCCCACCAGCGAGGATCTCCCCCAGAAGGCAACGAGCAAGTAAAGCCAGAATCATCCCCTGGACGACGAGCACCCCCCCTGGAGACGAGCATTACCCCTGGATGGCTGAGTAACCCTGACCCCATGAACCACCAATGATTAACCCCTTCTTTCTCCCCTGCAGTATTCCATTAACCCCTGGTGCCCTGCATTACCCCTGTTGAACCCCAGCTGCCCTGCAACCATCCTGCCCATACCCCCCTGGAGCCTGCCATTTACTCCATTAACCCTTGATTTAACCCCTGGTGCTACCCCTGTAACACCCAGCCCTGACAATAACCCCCTGTGATCCCTACCATAGCCCCAGTTAACCCCTGCATTGCTGTACCCGTATCCCTGTATTAACCCCTGCACCCCTCCTCAGATTTAACCCTTGCCCTACCATTTAACCCCTGCCAATTTACCCCTTCCCTGCCAAACCCCTGGTTATCCCCTGTTGCATTGCACTGTAATTTAACCCCTTTGTTCCCAGGGACAGTAAATTAGATTAGGCTGGGGAGGGCTGCTATAAGTGTGAGTGTGTATTGTTTAGTTAGTATTGCGGTTGGATTTAACGGGATTGTGTAGTGTGTGTATTGTTAATAATTAATAAATATTGTTATTATTTATAATATAGTGTACAGTGTTTATTGCAGTGTTAACGTGTATTTTGAGTCCCTTTTAGGTCGTGTGAAAGGCAGTAGGTGATTTACTTAGGCATAAATAGGCGGAACTAGCGGAAGCGGGTTTTGCCTATTTATGTATATTAATTATTGGTACATCCCAAAATACCAATAATTAATATCCCCTTTTACATTGGCGAGCCAGGGCCCCTTGCGTGGACTTTGTATCCGTATTTAGCAACGACATAGGGAATTCGCTTATTCTGTGAATTAGCCAGCCAATAGGGACGCGGACAGTGGTTTCTGTGCGTCCAAGGGCCTGGTAATTCGGACAGGTAATGCGATTTCTCAAGTCAAAGCTAAATACGGTGCAAGATCTTTCGCAAAAGAACCTAGATCTTTTGGTTTTAATTTGTGTTTAACTATTTTTCTGTTGCACTTACACGACACGAAAAAAAACAACGTACAAGGGAGCCAAGGAAGAAGATCCATACTGTCACCAAGAGAGGACCATCGCCGGTGGACTGAGCCAAAGAAGTCCAGCTGGACGGGAGAAGGCGTTCCGGATACTACAGGACCTTCTCCAGGCAGCAACCAAAGGACAACTGGGACCAGCTCCAGAGAAGATGGCGACCTCCAAAAAAGTGAGTATGGACTTCTCCACACTATTACACCTAGCTAAGAAGAGCACTTTCAATCCCATCCTCCCCACCTCATACACCTCCACAGAAATGTTGTGGTCCGATTTGTTGGCACAGACTTGTAGTTATGACAAGCTCTGTGTCAACAAACGGATGGTATTGAACAAGGATTCGAGGCGACTCCAAATGCTAGCCAAACTTGTGTATACATTTGAGGATAGCATTTGGAAGCCGGAGCATGTCGCGCGGGTTTCTCAGTCAGCGGAGACGTTTCCTCCGACCATTCATTGCCAGTGCTGTGCCAGTAATGTGCAGCAGGTTTCGGCATTGCGGACACAGCTGGCAGTGAATGTGGAGTCTTCTGCTGACCGAGAGACGCAAGTGGCTAAAATAGAGTCACAGTTGGTAGAGTTGCAGAGGCAAAAGAAGGAAATTGAGGCTCAGTTGACTCAGTCCTATGCTGAGATCAAGGCCTTCAAGGAACGGGCTGCCTCTACTGCCGTGACTCTAGCCAAACTAAATGATGAGGTTGCTGTAAGGTCTCGCTTCATGACCGGCATGCAACAAGTCATCAGTAACTTTTCAAAATTGGTACCGGCCCTTTCTTTTTCTGTAAAGACAGGGCCAGACTCTCCAAAAATTTTGCCCTGTTCAGGGCAAAAAGGGGGGAGAGATATCGGTAACAGGCCAAATATACCTAAATTTGAGCCTGTTCAGATAGAAAAAAAGAGTCCAACGAATTGTTATAATAGAAATACTGTGAGAAGTGCGTCCCTGAGAATGGAACAGTATAGGAGAAGGGAGCACGACTGCAGTGTGGACAGACCTAAGCCATGCAGGGCGGACATCAGGTGTTTTGCATGTACTGGCTTAGGTCATATAGCGAAACACTGCAGGTCAGGTAAGAATAGGACACAAAGACCAATTAGGTGTTTTAGGTGTGGGAACGAAGGACACATTGCAAGGAATTGCCCTTGTGCAAGTCATTGCAATGTGTCCAGTAAGACAATCCCGGTAACAGACTGTACAGTTGGGACTAGTCAGATTGGCCATAAAAGAGTCACCACTCAGCGGATGCCTCATCAGGTGCTGAGGGGTCAAAATGGCCAATATAGGCTAGAGAATGTTTGATACCCCTGTGCTATTTGTTACATCGTTTGTTCCCTGTGTATGTCTGTGTCCTGTGTTTTCGTCACCTGTTTGTATGTTTTAATGTTGATGGCGGTAGTCCTGGTTTACATGTGTGTTCAGCTTTGCTGATTTTTGTAATTTGCATCCCCTGCTATGAGTCCGGGCGCATCTGTTTTTGGTTCATTCTGGTGTCTACTGTGGGTAGAGCAGTGCTATACTGTGGACTGAGGAAGGTGTTGGTTTGCGAGCAGGTAACATCGGTACACGGTGCAGTGTGATGATTACTCTGGGCAGCCAGGGCCTCAGATCGAGACAGGTAGCACTGTTCTGCTCAGGGTTTTCAGTGGGGCGGTGTTATGCTCTGATCGGGGCAGGGAGTGGATTGCGGACAGGCAATATGGGCACACGGATCAGTGTGACGTTGCACTGTGCAATCACTCTCTAGTCCAGACAGGCGGCATAGCTCTGACTGAGATTGGACACCGGGTGGTCGACAACAGAGTGTGACCTGTGTTTTTGTGTTGTGGAGTCCTGCAGAGCCAAGGCAAGATTCTTGCCACGGATATTGCTGACCTCCACAACACAGGATAACAGGGGGAAGTCAGACTGGGAACACATGAGTGAGACAGGGATGCCGTGTCATCATGAAAAAAAAGATGGTGCTTCGTCCACAGCTCCCCTCGGTGATCCTAACTTAATAGGGTGGCCATCCTTATCTGTTGGTTCAGAGGGATGTGCGGCAGAGGATGGGATCCTCTGAAGGTTCGGTGTTCTTACACCTATGTTAGGATAACGAGGGGTCCTGTTGGATGAAGGTCAACCCAATGCCTTTTCTCATCACATGGGTCAAGGGTATTGGTGATGGAAGTATGCCACTAAAAAGGCGCCATGAGGGGAGAAATCCCTCAGGAGCGCTGGGTATTTTCTTCTATCCTAGGAATAATACCATAGGACGATAAGAAAGTACCCAGAGGATGACAAGGAAGGAACTGGATGGTCCCCCCCCCCCTCGACACTATCGTTTGGCTCCTGAGGATCCCGCTCAGTTTTGGCCGAGATCTTCAAGAGTCTACAAGAACGAAGACGCGATCCGGCTGGAGCGTTGAAGAAGACGGACGTGTCCTGGTGGGAATGACGGTTCAGCCAAGGTCACGTCCTTTCTTTTTGATGAATCCGGTGATGGTTCGTCTGGTTCTGGATGGGACTGTGCAAGAGACTTGTGGACTATCACCCCAGAACCAGATAGAACATCACAAAGATGACCGGAGAAAATGGCTCAGGACATAACTCCTGTGAAGTCCTGGAGCCAGGGACTACATTTGATCCTATGAGGGTTCAGGATGTAGTACCATCACCATCCTGAAACCCCATAGTAGTGTATATTATATGCATTTGATGTATATTATTTGCTATTCAGGGGGATGGGTTTACATGTGGTTTTCCGTATGTGTGTGGGGAAAAGAATAGGGCACGTTAGGGACAGGTCCCTTCTTTAAAACATTTGCCACTCCAACCCTATGAATGGTACAGTTCATAAGGGATGGACTGAATGACAGTGAGTGCGGTGTTTATTCCCTCAGTTAGAATTTAGGTGCTATGACATCACCTCACACTCCAGAAAGTCTGACCTGCCTTGTAAAGACCTGCGTTTCTGTCCATGAAAGAACTTCCTCAAAGACAGAATCTGCAAGCAAGATAAGAAGTGTCGGGAGGAAAAGTACTAAAGGAGGCCGTCCACCTGTGCTACGTGGATCGGCCTAGAGACTGAAGAGTGAAGCTGTCCCAGAGTCTAATCGACAAAGAGAAGGCAGTGGGAGCAGCTGATACTGGAAGACCGACACCACCTGAAGATCGCGAGTAGAGCCATCCCAGAGTCCAATCAACAAAAGACGACAGTGGGAAGAGCTGAGGCTTAAAGACCATCACTACCCAGATGTGAGGGTGAAGCCATCCCCGAAGTCCGACCACTTGAAGAAGACTGTGGGAGTAGCGGACAATGGTGTGCCATCCCAGAAGTCCAAACCACTAAAGACGACTGAGGGAGACGCTGATGCATTATACCGAGAGAAGACGAGGATAGTTTGATCGGTGGACGGAGACGTCGGGTTACGGTGAAGGGCAGGGAAGAGGTCGCGCAACCACGAGGGGTGATGTCTCAGTACCTAAGGACCGGATCATTCTTCAGTCTGTCCTGTACTGTTATCCATTATGGGCGGGGTTGAGGAGGCAAATGTATCCCCACACTTCCGTCCCATTTTAATTTGTCGTGTTCCCGACAACAGGGGGATTGTAGAAGGAAGTGTGGGCGCCGCCTACAATATATGCATATACCCATATGTATATGCATATATGGGTGGCCCCAAATTTAGGGTCTGTGGCCCCATGGCCACGAAGGCCTGAAGCCCTGGTGGATGTGGTTATCCACCAGGTGCTCTAACTGTATGTGTATATATATATAGATATGTGTGCATGAGCCCCATTTGCATGCACCTATATTTATATATATATATATTTATATATTTTAATGCCCCCTTTCTTATAATAATGCCCCTTGTTATATATAAATTCCCCCTTTATATATATATTGCCCCCTTTACATATGACCCCCTTATATATGTCCTCCAGAAGTATATAGATTCATGTACATGATCCCCAGTTATGTACATGTATCTATATACATGTAATAGCCAGGGTGCCCCCCCCCCCATAGCCCCCAGCAGATGGACAATGGCCATCTGCTGGGGATAGCTGGAGACATGGGACTGGACTAATTAGTCCAGTCCCAGGTACTTCAAAGGGACAGAAGATCGATATGATCGCTGCTGGGGGCAATTAACAGGACAGGGAAACAATAGGTTTCCCTGTCTCTGCATGGCGCGTACCTCCGGCGCTTGTAATCACAAGCGCCGGAGATACAAAGCGCTCCCCAGGCGGAGGATCTCTTTGAAACAGCGGGAAACAGCGCGCGCCGGCGCGGTGACGTCATAGCACCGCGCCAGCGCTCGTGCACACGGCTTCAGTTGAGCCGTGCAGCCCCACCAGCGAGGATCTCCCCCAGAAGGCAACGAGCAAGTAAAGCCAGAATCATCCCCTGGACGACGAGCACCCCCCCTGGAGACGAGCATTACCCCTGGATGGCTGTGTAACCCTGACCCCATGAACCACCAATGATTAACCCCTTCTTTCTCCCCTGCAGTATTCCATTAACCCCTGGTGCCCTGCATTACCCCTGTTGAACCCCAGCTGCCCTGCAACCATCCTGCCCATACCCCCCTGGAGCCTGCCATTTACTCCATTAACCCTTGATTTAACCCCTGGTGCTACCCCTGTAACACCCAGCCCTGACAATAACCCCCTGTGATCCCTACCATAGCCCCAGTTAACCCCTGCATTATCCCTGTATTAACCCCTGCACCCCTCCTCAGATTTAACCCTTGCCCTACCATTTAACCCCTGCCAATTTACCCCTTCCCTGCCAAACCCTGGTTATCCCCTGTTGCATTGCACTGTAATTTAACCCCTTTGTTCCCAGGGACAGTAAATTAGATTAGGCTGGGGAGGGCTGCTATAAGTGTGAGTGTGTATTGTTTAGTTAGTATTGCGGTTGGATTTAACGGGATTGTGTAGTGTAGTTAGGGATTATTACTGTATTGTTAATAATTAATAAATATTGTTATTATTTATAATATAGTGCACAGTGTTTATTGCAGTGTTAACGTGTATTTTGAGTCCCTTTTAGGTCGTGTGAAAGGCAGTAGGTGATTTACATAGGCATAAATAGGCGGAACTAGCGGAAGCGGGTTACGCCTATTTATGAATATTAATTATTGGTACGCCCCAAAATACCAATAATTAATATCCCCTTTTACAGCCAGCAAGTTCAGAGATTGTGAGAGGAAGAAGTCGTGTATTGTGGAGTAATAATAATCATAAAGTGAATGAATGGAGAATTCTGGGAGGGCCAGTGGAACTGAATATATTAAAACATTTTCTTAGGAACAATCAGCTGTAAGTAAGATAAGCCTAAGCCAATGCTATGCAAGGATCTTTGACCCAATACAAGAAAAAAAGAGCTACACTTTGTACCCTACATATCCATAAGAGCAGGCACATTAATGTTCCTACTACCGAGAAGCCCTCCCTTCTTTGTGTTCTTCCAGTAGTAATGCTATTATTTCATGGGTTACTGATATGTATCTACAGCCTACATTAGTCCATGTTTCATGCCATTTACATGATACATAACCACCTGGGTAGGAGAATTACAATGCATGAGGGTGTCTGTTTAGAACAATCTGCTAGAATGGCGGCAGGTCCAGGGTTAAATCACTGATCTGCAGATATGCGGTGGTAATTTCTACCATGTGATCTCTGAAGTACTACACTGTAGCTGGCTGATCCTGCTTATAAGCATAAGAGTCCACACAGAAAGTACTTTGCTTGACAGACCTGCACTGAAGTATCTCAAGTTCCAAGATGGGCTTGAAAATGAAAGGCTTGTGCTTGGTCGCATTTGTGGCTGTATTGGGATATCTGTACAGGGACACCTTTGATCCAGGTAAATAAAATTCATTGATTTTTTTTTTTTACCCTGACCATGACATACAACCCACAGTGTAGATCTACAGTATAAACTGACACACCGCAGGTCAAATTACGTAATGTTTTTTTACGCAGTTTATGGATGAGATTTCTTAAAGTTTCCTTCACTTTGCTGGTACAGTAAAATGCTGCCGATTTGCCACACACAAATCCACAGTATTTCAGTGACGTGTGGATATAACACAGGCAGTGCATGGGTTTGTATAACTGCATGAGGATGTTCCCTATGGGTAGAATACATCTGCAGTACCAAGTGTGAAGAACGTATGGCGCAGTTATTCATATGGTGATAAATACCGCTCATTTGCATTGCCCCACGTCCATCTTAGAAAGCAAACACTGTTATCTTATTGTTTACCTGAAAAAGACGAATTTTTAAAGCAAAAATGACAAATATTCTGAAAGAATCAGATTATCATTTGCTGAAAGTGAACATTTTATCAGTACCACATGATTATCATTAAAATGTACCTGCAGAGGTACAGAGTTTTTAAACTGCACCTGTTGAGTCTTAACCCATACAGAAACAGATTTCAGGGGTCCAGCGTTACCCCTCTATCCTACTACTGTTCTCCTGTTGTGAGCTGTAGTCCGCTCTTTCCCTTACATCACATGAGCTGGAAACAAACATTCTGACTACAATGCCCATGATTCTCTTGCACTGTCCGCAGCCAAATTGGGCGGAGCTAATGCAACCCCACCCATAAGTGGGCGTGGTTTACATGACCCGATGTCTCTGAACTTTACTTAAAGGGAATCTGTCAGCTCTGAAACACTCTCCAAACTAGAGTAAGCGGTGTATAGTGTAAGTGATGTTGAGTCCGGTTATGTAAGTTTTATCTTCGTACTCACTTCCATTCTGACTCTGTGCTCTGACAAACCTGCAGTAAAATGCACTCACTGGACTCCAGTGCTCACTCACATAATGGAGAGGACTCAAAGAAGAGTCCTCTAAATGCATTTTACTGCAGGTTTGTGGGAGCACAGCGTCGGAATAGAAGTGAGTATGAAGATAAAACTTACATATTCGGATTCAGCATCACTTACACTATACAACACTTACTCTAGTTCAGGGGGTGTTTCGGAGCTGACAGTTTCCCTTTAAAGGAAGTAAGCTTGGCAGAGAATACCTGCATGCTCGACCATGCTACACAGAAAACTATAGGTCGTATCAATGGAAAACTTTGAATAAACAAAAGGCTGGCTGCCCAAAAAAAGTACTTTTTATTACAGAAAAAGACTGCAAAATTGGCAGTAACATGATATTAGTGAGCCATTTGCATGGTAAAACTCTGTAACACAGATACTACTTTGTGTAACCATAATACCCCTTTAAATGTGACAGTGGGAGTAGGAATCTGTAAATTGCACGGTACTGTTACCTAGGTAACCAGAGGACACCGGAAGTCTCTCCACCATAGGAGCTTCGTAAGAGAGGATTCTAGTGCCCTATGGTTGCCATGGCAATAGTAAATACCAAGCTGCTGGCAGTGCCTCTGATCTTCACATTTAAAGCATTCCTGTCATTTGAGATTACTTTTTAGAGTAAGCTGCGGTGTGTATACATGCGGAGTAGCACTATATTTGGCCAGTATATGACCAATAGCTTGCATTCATCACCAGCTATCCCCTCTGCAAGCTCCATATCCATTCTCAGTTTTCTCTTAAAGGAGTTGTGTAACTTCAGCTAAGGGTGCATTCACATAACCATAATTCTGGGTCCGAACGAGAGAGAATGGCTTGTTCTTGTCAGAAAAATAGGCATTTTATATATAGCGCGGCCATATGCGGTCTGCATCTGGTATCCGTGTTTTGTGGACTGTAAAACACTTACAGTCGTGTGAATATACCCAAATAGCATTTATCATGTAGATAAAGTTGATATAAGCCACTTACTAATGTATTGTTATTATCCATATTGCCTCCATTGCTGGCTGTATTCATTTTTCCATCACATTATACAATTCTCGTATCCAGGGGTTACGACCACCCTGTATAGGACCACCACACTATAGGAAAAAGCATCAGCCTACACGCGCTCCCATGGTCCCTGCCACCAGAGAGGCTGGTGCTTTTTCCTATAGTGTGCAAGCATGGCAACCACTGATGGATTGCAAGGTAGTCATAACCATGGAAACGAGCAGTGTATAATGTGATGGAAAAATGAGTCCAGCCAGCAAAGAAAGCAATATGGATAATAACAATATATTAGCGCCATTAACTTTCTCTACATGATAAATTTCACTCGCTGAAGTGACACAACCCCTTTAACTGAACTCCAGAGTGGGCGGAGACTAGCTGCTATAATATCATCTATACACAGCACACGTAGTGAAGAAGAGGTCCTGCTCCCCTACTGCTGTGGCATACCCCCATCGATCACTGTGGTGAAAACACTTACTAGAACCAGCCACAGCCTCTCTGTATTTCTGTATCTCTGCCTCTGCAACTTCCCCCTCAACTCTCTGTAGACACCTGTGGGCTGTAGCTGTAATCTGATCCCTCAGTGAAGCTCAGACTTCATCTTATCTCTGCCTCTCATGATGAAGTTAAAGGGTTTCTGTCACCTCCTTTTTACCTATTAAACAGGATGACATTCTCAATATGCCAATGTCACCTGAGTTTAAGCCTGCTATTTATTTTATTCACAGTGTCCCCATTTTTGTTAAATGTAACCTTTATGCATATGCTAATTAGCCTCCGGGGAGGGGGGGGGAGCGTTGCCCCTGCTCCTAGAGGCTCCGTTTGCCCACCTTAGTTCACGCCCTTTCCTTGCTGAGTGACACGGCCAGGCCAGCGTTCGTGTCCTCAGGCTGGCCCTATCTGCTGTCTCACGCCTGCACCGTCCCGTGCAGGCACAGTACGGGAGCTGGGAGCCGGCGAGCTACCCTCATTCACTGCGCCTGCGCCGAATACTGAGCGGAACAGCGCAGGCGCAAGACGGCAGACAGGGCCAGCCTGAGGACACGAACGGTGGCCTGGCCCTGTCACTCAGTAAGGAAAGGGCGTGGACTAAGGTGGGCAAACGGAGCCTCTAGGAGCAGGGGCAACAACCCCCCCCCCCGCTCCTAGGAGGCTAATTAGCATATGATTAAAGGTTAAATTTAACAAAAACAGGGACACTGTGAATAAAATAAATAGCAGGCTTAAACTCAGGTGACATTGGCATATTGAGAATGCCATCCTGTTTAACCCCTTCCCGACCAGCGACGTACATGTACGGCGCTGCGGGAAGTGAGTTGCCGACCAGCGCCGTAGAGCTACGGCGCGGCGGTCACTCGGTCCCTGGACGTAATCGCCGGGGAACCGGGGTATCATGGCTGCACTGCCCGGCAGGCAGCCATGTTCCCTAAGGGCAGGGGGCGGTATTTCCGTCCCCCTGCATCTCCGGTGGCTGCGATTGGCTGGTTTTCACAGGCCAGCCCATCGCAGCTCCCGGAAGCCACCGGAGCTGCAGGGGGATCGGAGGAGGGTCATCTGAAGGTGACAGGTGCTGAACTAGTCAGCACCTGTCCTTCCCGAGGTCAGGTAGGGGACCCCTGTGTTTTGGGTCCCCTGCCAGCGCTGCCATTGGCTGGAGCAACGCTCCAGCCAATGGCAGCGCTACAGCTGCACAGGAAGGGGCAGAACCTTCCTGCATGCAGCCATTCTAGCTGGAGACTGCATGCTGGAAGGTTCTGTCCTTTTCTGTGTGCTGTTGGCTTGCTGGGACTTGTGGTGCACCACCACTGCTATCTGATTTTTTTACTGCTGAAAAAAAGAAGAAAAGAAGAACAGAAGAAAAGAAGAAGTTACAGATCCCTAACCCACCCTCCGTCCCTGTCCCCTCCTGTCACCCCCCTCCCGTCCTTTTTTTACGGACGCCACTTGGTCCGTGTTTTTTGTCTTTTTTTTAACTTTTTAACAATTTTACAGCTCCGTACCGCTTTTTCTGCGTGCGAGCTGTGACCGCCCAGTGCTTTTCAGTGCATACCTGCCTGATCAGCACCTGGGGATCATTTTTCGTGCTTTTTTTTCTCTTTTTTTTTTGGTCAAAAAAGAAGAAAGTACAGTTAGGGTTTTATATAAATATACATAGAGCTCCATATCTCTATATATATAGATATAAGTTAATTTTTAGCCAGTGTTCAGTTTTTTATACTGTAGTGAATTTTTTAACTACAGTATTTGCACGCACACACGTTTTGTGTGCGTGCGTGCGTGCTGTGTTAGCACATTTTTTGTCAGTCAAATATATATAGGTAGTGTCAGTCAGATATATATATATATATATATATATATATATATATATATAAATCCATATATATATATATACATGTCAGTTAGTGTCAGTGTAGGTTTTTGCACGAACGCACTGTATCTGCGTACGTGCTGTTTGCAGAGGACTGTAGTGAATTTTTTCACTACAGTTTCTGCACTCACACACCATCTGTGTGCGTGTGTGCGTGTGTGCGTGCTGTGAAAGCAGCATCTGCATATTTTTTTTTTTACTTGTGTGAAAGAAAAAAAACACAGTTAGTGGTAGTTAGATAAATTTCAGTTAGTGTCAGTTTAGGTTTTTGCACGTGTTCTGCGTACGTGCATTTTGCAAGCACTGAGCACCGATCAGTAGTGTCCATTACTGATCGCGTCTGCTCTTTTTTTTTTTGTGTGGTAAAAACTTTTTCCTGCAGCAAAAACTTTTTTTTTAATTTTATTTATTAGAAGACTTTTATTACTGAAAAGACCTTTTTTTTATTCCCCCTCCCCCCTTTTTTTTTTTTTTATTCAAAGTTAATACTAAAAACACCTTCACGTGTAAAACCACTACATACACACCCCTCACACTAAATAAAGTTTTACACGTTTCACCCATCACACCCCAATAAACTAAAAATGTCCCAATCATCCCAACGAGTGTACTCGGCAGAAGAGGCATACGCCATCCTTGCCTCTGATACCGAGTCGGCCACTGAAGAAGAGGACGCCACTTTCCTCTACTCCTCCACCCCCTCATCATCATCATCATCATCCGCTGATGAGGGACCCTCTAGGAGGCGCCCCAGAACGACCGCTGAGGCAGCCCCCCAGAGTGACCCCACATGGACCCCACCCCCTGACGCTTATGAGCCCCAAATTCCAGAGTTTGTGGGAAACTCTGGAATTCAAATTGACTGCACGGGCTTCACAGAAATTGATTTTTTCAAAATCTTTTTCAGTGACGATTTAGTAAATCTTATCGTGGCCCAAACAAATTTATACGCCCAGCAGTTCATTACCCAGAACCCCACATCACAATTCACAAGACCCCTAGGTTGGACCCCAGTAACAGCGTCAGAAAAAAATTTTTTCTGGGGGCTTCTGCTGCACATGGGGCTTATTAAAAAACCAGAAATGAGACAGTATTGGAGTGCGGATGTCTTGTAGCACACTCCAGTATTTAGTGCCACCATGACCCGGTATCGATTTGAGTCGATATTGAAATTTTTGCATTACAGCGATAATGCACAGTGTCCTCCCCAAAGTGACCCGACATTCGATCGGCTTTACAAAATTAGACCCATCCTTGACCACTTCAGCGCCAAGTTTTCTGAAGTGTACACCCCAGAAGAAAACATCTGTGTAGATGAGTCCCTGGTGCATTTCAAGGGGAGGGTAAAATTCCGCCAGTACCTGCCCAACAAGCAGGCAAGGTATGGCATAAAAATGTACAAGCTCTGTGAGAGTAGGTCAGGGTACACCTATAGGTTCCGTGTCTATGAAGGCAAAGATTCACGGATTGAACCCCCAGAATGCCCCCCTGGCCTAGGAGTTAGTGGGAAACTAGTGTGGGACTTGCTGCACCCACTGCTGGATAAGGGTTACCACCTCTACGTGGATAACTATTATACCAGCTTACCCCTCTTCATGTCCCTAAGTGCCAGGCGTACTGTGGCTTGCGGCACAGTACGTAAAAATCAGAGAAGCCTCCCTAGATCCCTGGTAGGGCAACCACTGAGGGAGGGTGAAAGTAGGGCTCTCCTCCACGAAAACATGATGGTGGTTAAGTACAAGGACAAGAGGGACGTCCTTGTACTGACCAGCATTCACCCCAACACCAGCTCCCCTGCCCGTGTACGTGGTACCACTACCACTGTCCCCAAACCGGACTGCATCCTGGCCTACCACAAGCACATGGGAGGAGTTGATCTTTCAGATCAAGTTCTGAAGCCCTACAGTGCCACACCAAAAACAAAAGTGTGGTACAAAAAACTAGCTGTACACCTTGTACAGATGGCAATGTACAATGCGTATGTGCTATATAAATCTGCAGGACACACGGGAACTTTCCTTCACTTTCAAGAAGTAGTGATCAAGGCCCTAATTTTTCCAAATCAAGCAGAAGAGGCCCCCAGTACTTCTGCAAGTTACAGTGCCCGAGTTGTACCAGGACAACATTTCCCTGGTGAAGTTCCCCAAACAGCTAGGAAGGGAAGGACCCAAACACGATGCAGGGTGTGTTCCAAAAGGGGGATTAGGAAGGACACTATACACCACTGCGAAACCTGCCCTGAGAAACCTGACCTGTGCATCAAGGATTGCTTCGGAATCTACCACCAATCCATGGATTAGTTTCATCCCTGATGTACCCTGAATTTTTTTCACTTTATACCTCACATTTAGTCTCTGTATCTTACATATCCACTTTTCACCATCACTGCATATTAATTTCTGTGAGACTCCAGTTTCCTAAAAAAGTACCCTTTCTACCACTTAAAATGTCCGTACAGGGGTGCTCTTTCCAAAATGGGGTCACTTCTTGGGGTTTTTAGTTGTTGGGGACCTCAGGAAATTTTTAAAAGCAACATGGCAAATAAAAAACCATGTCTGTTAAATCTGGCCTGCAAAAACCACATTTTGCAGTTTGCCTCTGGTGGCCTGCTGTGCGTCCATACAGCGGGCTACAAGCACAAATGGGGTGTTGTTTTAATGGGGAAAAATTGGGGAACATGCATTGGGTGCATTTTCTCTTTTAACCCCTTGTGAATCGGAAAAATTGGGGTCTGCTTGTAATTTTTCATTTTCACAAATGTGTGCTTTGAAATGCTGTTACTTGCATTTCTGCCTTCTGTGAGACTCCAGTTTGCTAAAAAGTACCCTTTCTACCACTTAAAATGTCCGTACAGGGGTGCTCTTTCCAAAATGGGGTCACTTCTTGGGGTTTTTAGTTGTTGGGGACCTCAGGAAATTTTTAAAAGCAACATGGCAAATAAAAAACCATGTCTGTTAAATCTGGCCTACAAAAACCACATTTTGCAGTTTGCCTCTGGTGGCCTGCTGTGCGTCCATACAGCGGGCTACAAGCACAAATGGGGTGTTGTTTTAATGGGGAAAAATTGGGGAACATGCATTGGGTGTATTTTCTCTTTTAACCCCTTGTGAATCTGAAATTAGTAATTTTTCATTTTCACAAATGTGTGCTTTGAAAAGCTTTTACAAGTGTTTCTGCCTTCTGTGAGACACCTTTTTAGTAAAAAGTACCCTTTCGACCACTTAAAATGTTCGTACGGGGGTGCTCTTTCCAAAATGGGGTCACTTCTTGGGGTTTTTAATTTCTGGGGACCTCAGGAAATTTTTAAATGAGACATGGCACTAAAAAAACCATGTCAGTTAATTCTGGCCTGCAAAAACCACATTTTGCAGTTTGCCTCTGGTGGCCTGCTGTGCGTCCATACAGCGGGCTACAAGCACAAGTGGGGTGTTGTTTTAATGGGGGGAAAATGGGGAACATGTATTGGGGTGCATTTTCTCCTTTAACCCCTTGTGAATCTGAAAAATTGGGGTCTGCTTGTAATTTTTCATTTTCACAAATGTGTGCTTTGAAATGCTGTTACTTGCATTTCTGCCTTCCGTGAGACCCCAGTTTGTAAAAAAGTACCCTTTCTACCACTTAAAATGTTCGTATGGGGGTGCTCTTTCTAAAATGGGGTCACTTCTTGGGGTTTTTAATTTCTGGGGACCTCAGGAAATTTTTAAATGAGACATGGCATTAAAAAAACCATGTCAGTTAATTCTGACCTGCAAAAACCACATTTTGCAGTTTGCCTCTGGTGGCCTGCTGTGCGTCCATACAGCGGGCTACAAGCATAAATGGGGTGTTGTTTTAATGGGGGGGGAAATGGGGAACATGTATTGGGGTGCATTTTCTCCTTTAACCCCTTGTGAATCTGAAAAATTGGGGTCTGCTTGTAATTTTTCATTTTCACAAAAGTGTGCTTTGAAATGCTGTTACTTGCATTTCTGCCTTCTGTGAGACCCCAGTTTGTAAAAAAGTACCCTTTCTACCACTTAAAATGTCCGTACAGGGGTGCTTTTTCCAAAATGGGGTCACTTCTTGGGGTTTTTAATTTCTGGGGACCTCAAGAAATTTTTAAATGAGACATGGCACTAAAAAAACCATGTCTGTTAATTCTGGCCTGCAAAAACCACATTTTGCAGTTTGCCTCTGGTGGCCTGCTGTGCATCCATACAGTGGGCTACAAGCACAAATGGGGTGTTGTTTTAATGGGGGGAAAATGGGGAACATGTATTGGGGTGCATTTTCTCCTTTAACCCCTTGTGAATCTGAAAAATTGGGGTCTGCTTGTAATTTTTCATTTTCACAAATGTGTGCTTTGAAATGCTGTTACTTGCATTTCTGCCTTCTGTGAGACCCCAGTTTGTAAAAAAGTACCCTTTCTACCACTTAAAATGTCCGTACGGGGGTGCTCTTTCCAAAATGGGGTCACTTTTGGGGGGTTTCCACTGTAGGGCCAGCTCAGGGGGTCTTCATGTGCGACATAGCTCCCAATTATTATTCCAGCTAATTTCGCTCTCCAAAAGTCATATGGTGCTCCTTCCACTGTGAAGCCTGCTGTGCGCCAGTGCATTGGGCTACGAGCACATATGGGGTGTTGCCGTATTCGGGGGGAAATGGTGATCAAAATGTGGGGTGCATTTTGTCCCGTTACCCTTTGTGAAAGTGAAAAATGTGGGTGTATAGCAACTTTTTTGTCAAAAAATTGCAATTTTTCATTTTCACTTCCGCGTGAATCCTAATTCTAGGAAAAACCATTGAGCTCAAAGTGCTCACCACACACCTTGAAAGATTCCTTAAGGGGTGCTCTTTCCAAAATGGGGTCACTTTTGGGGGGTTTCCACTGTAGGGCCAGCTCAGGGGGTCTTCATGTGCGACATAGCTCCCAATTATTATTCCAGCTAATTTCACTCTCCAAAAGTCATATGGTGCTCCTTCCACTGTGAAGCCTGCTGTGCGCCAGTACATTGGGCTACGAGCACATATGGGGTGTTTCTGTATTCGGGGGGAAATGGTGATCAAAATGTGGGGTGCATTTTGTCCCGTTACCCTTTGTGAAAGTGAAAAATGTGGGTGTATAGCAACTTTTTTGTCAAAAAATTGCAATTTTTCATTTTCACTTCCGCGTGAATCCTAATTCTAGGAAAAACCAGTGAGCTCAAAGTGCTCACCACACACCTTGAAAGATTCCTTAAGGGGTGCTCTTTCCAAAATGGGGTCACTTTTGGGGGGTTTCCACTGTAGGGCCAGCTCAGGGGGTCTTCATGTGCGACATAGCTCCCAATTATTATTCCAGCTAATTTCGCTCTCCAAAAGCCATATGGTGCTCCTTCCACTGTGAAGCCTGCTGTGCGCCAGTACATTGGGCTACGAGCACATATGGGGTGTTTCTGTAAACTACAGAATTGGGGTAATAGATTTTGTGTTTTTTTTTGTTGTTAACCCTTGATGTGTTTCATGGAAATTGGATTAAAACTTAAAATCTGCTAAAAAAAATGGAATTTTGAAATTTCATTCCAATTTTCCGTCAATTCTCTTGGAAAACATAAAGGGTTAACAAAGTTATTAAAATCAGTTTTGAATAGCTTGAGGGGTGTAGTTTCTAAAATGGGGTGATTTATGGGGAGTTTCCACTATATAAGCCCCACAAAGTAACCTTATATCTGAACTGGTCATTAAAAAAATGGGTTTTGGAAATATTCTAAAAAATTTAAGATTTGATTCAAATCTTAGAAGCCTTATAACGTCCTAAAAAGTAAATTGACATTTACAAAATGATGCCAACAAAAAGTAGACATATGGGGAATGTAAAATAATAACTATTTTTGGAGGTATTACTATATATTTCGAAAGTAGAGAAATTGAAATTTGGAAATTTGGAAATTTTTCCAAATTTTTGGTAAATTTGGTATTTTTTTTTTAAATAAAAATGAAATATTTTGCCACAAATTTACTACAGTCGTGAAGCACAATATGTGACGAGAAAACAATCTCAGAATGGCTTGGATAAGTAAAAGCATTCCAAAGTTATTACCACATAAAGTGACACATGTCAGATTTGCAAAAAATGGCCTGGTCAGGAAGGTGAAAACAGGCCCGGGGTTGAAGGGGTTAATAGGTAAAAAGGAGGTGATAGAAACCCTTTAGGCAGTGAATTGAGGCTAGGTTCACATGTGCATGAGATTCCAGTAGGAACCTCCATCTCAGATTCATACCCGTCAGAACCCATTATAAGTAGGTGAGGGACTGGATGCTGCTGTCTTCAATCATGTGATCGATCTGTCACAGCATTGAATTCTGTTTTTCTGCTTCTATGGCAGAAAAGAAAGACTGATTTCTTAATGCAGATGTAAACCTAACCTTAGCATTAGTGATCACTTCAGAAGACAAATGGGAAAAAATAGTGATAAGTGGAGAAGGAAGAATGTTTTTAAATTGGATATATTATATTTCTTATATTTGCATGTGATATTGAATTATGCAAAGTTTGTTGAAACAACAGTACCTGTGTAACCCTTCCCGACCAGCGCCGCTGGGCTTTAAAGGTGGCACCTGCTAAACATTGTCTGTGGCAGGGATTCATAGTAACATAAGCAACCAATCAGATTCCACCTATTATTTTCCAAAGGAGCTGTCAAAAATAAAAGGTGTAATCTGATTGGTTTCTATGGGCAATTAAGCCAGTTCTACTATACACCAGTTTGATAAATGACCCCAATAGTATATTGGATTCTATGAGAGAAGCAATCTAATGCTTGTTATAGTTCTCTATGGGAACTATATGAAAAAGTGTAAAAAAATCTCCCACAAAAAATGAAATAAGAATAAAAAAATTTATTAAAAAGTGATCAAAAAGTCACACCCCAAAATGGTATCAATGAACAGCAAGAAAAAAATTAGCCCCCACACAACTCTGTACAAGTAGCAACTAAAAAGTTATAAGGGTCATAATATGGTGATAAAAAGAAAAAAGGCAGTGCTCGTATGAGCTGATCAGCGGGGACGCCAGCAGTCGGGCCCCTGCCGATCTGATATTGATGATCTATCCTGAGGATAGGTCATCAATAAAAATGAAGAGTACAACACCTTTAAGGTACGGCCACATGGTCAGGTTTCTGCATGCAGTTTTCACAATAAAAGGCTTCAAGCTTCACCAATCAGATAATCATCTATAATAAGGGGTCATGTACACGGCGTTGCCGTTTTTACTGTCCCCAAATTGCACATCTGCAAAACGTGGATACCGGCCTTGTGTGTTCCTCATTTTACAGAACGTCCGGCCCATAATACAACAGTCCTATCCTTGTCCGTAATACATACAAGAATAGAACATGTTCTATTTTTTTGCAGGACCATGGAACAGACTTAAAGGGGTTATCCCATGAATAATGTAACAAATGAAAGTCAGACATCATATAATACATGACAATCTCTTTCTAACAAAGCTAGAACCAGCCCTGTACCTCACATGGATACAGAGATCTCCCCATTCATTGCTCTGCTAGATTTATATCAAGCTGACAGCTCAAGGGGGGTGTCTTCTCTGCTGTAGCTCAGGGGGCGTGTCTCAGCTCTCCCTATCACAGCTCAGGGGGCGTGTCTCAGCTCTCCCTATCACAGCTCAGGAGGCAGTTGAAAGATGAAACTGAGCATGTGTGGCCTTCTTAATAAGCCGGTCAAAGAAATGAGAAATTAAGAGGCACTATATAGATACATTTTATTGAATAACTCAGTGACTATACAACATTTTAATGACATGCAATTACAAAAGTATTCAGATCCAGGTGCTGGGTTGAAAACTGTAACACGGTGTGTTAGGCCCCTTTCACACGAACGTTGTGTTTTGCGGTCCGCAAATTGCGGAGCCGCAAAAACAACGGATGGCATCCGTGTGCATTCCGTAGTTTGCGGAACGGAACAGCTGGCCCCTAATAGAACAGTACTATTCTTGTCCGTAACACGGACAAGAATAGGACATGCTCTATTTTTTTTTGCGGGCAGCGGAACGGAGCAACGGATGCGGACAGCACACGGTGTGCTGTCCGCATTTTTTGCGGGCCCATAGAAATGAATGGGTCCACATTTTTCATGTGAAAAATGCGGATCGGAGCCCGCAAAAAATACTGTCGTGTGAAAGGGGCCTTATCCGCATCTTTTGCAGCCCCATTGAAGTGAATGGGTCCGCATCCGATCTTCAGATTCGAAAAAGTAATATGTTCCTGTCCATGAGCCCTTAATTAGATGATCATTTTGTTTGGACATCCCATTTGAGAATAAATTGTATTCTTTCCCCCAGTTTAAGCCATTTATTAAGCCTCTTTCTTTTTTTTACAGCAAGCCTTTTGGACACTAGGGTTCTAGTTACTGGTGCCAGCACTGGCATTGGGGAAGAGATGGCATATCACTATGCCAGGGCTGGAGCACATCTTGTACTGACTGCAAGGCGGGAAAGTGTTCTGGCCACGGTAAGCAACAGATATGCATATAAAAATAATATAAATTGATATCTGTGTGGAATTAAAGTCTTGGAATCAAAATATGCTATAAACTAGAGAGTTATGGAGTCTTGTCTGTAAATTTCAACTCCACCCCCTGGGATCCTTTCTGACATACAGAGTGGTTAATGATACAGTACAACATAAATATCCCTATGTGCTTCAGTGGGAGACTGATCTAAATACTACTGTAACTGTTGAGCATTGGTGTACCAGTCTATGTAAAAAACAGCTGGCAGGTTAAGTTACATATATGGTGCCTACGATATTGCGCAAAATTTAGTCTGATGTTTCCGATTTATTTTCGGGGGCTGTAATTAGGCTGGTACCCTCCTTCACATATGGTAGAATCCTGTATGGATTCTGTAGAAGCATGTGCCAAATAATTGCCTCAGTTACAGATACACCCAGTACACTAAAATCCTCCAAAACTACAAACAGCCTTTTAGCTTTTATGGTATTTTGCCATGGCCACGTGTATTCACTTAGGCTACTTTCACACTAGCGTTAGCACGGATCCGGCACCTAAAGGGTGCCAACGGATCCGTGCTAACTCTATACATGTGTGGAGCTGGGGCAGCGCTCCGGCCCCACACATGACACACATTGAAACAAGACACAGACATACAGACATACATACAAACATACAGACATACATACATACATACATACATACTCCAGGGACGCCGGCAGAACGTCTTCACGCGCCTCCTGTGCGCAGTGATGATGATTCCCCACAGCGCCCTCTGCTGGGCGCAGTGGGGAAACGTCATAGCTGCGCGCAGGAGGCGCGTGAAGACATGCTGCCGGCGTCCCTGGAGTATGTGAGCATGTATGTATGTCTGTATGTTTGTATGTATGTCTGTATGTCTGTGTCTATGTATGTAAGACGGATCCGGAATGACCCCCCATTGGAAATCAATGGAGGACAGATCCGGATTACTGGTGTGTCCACACCAAACGGATCCGTCCCCATTGACTTGCATTCGGGGTCATTCCGGATCCGTCTTGGTGCGGATCCCTGGACCGGAGAGCAAACCGCAGCATGCCGCTACCCTCAATATATATTACAAGAAAATTTAGACAAGCAATTCATGTTCACAGGTGCATATCCATAAGGCCTCTTTCACACGACAGTATATTTTGCGGGCTCCGAGCCGCATTTTTTGCTGATAAAATGCGGACCCATTAATTTCTATGGGTCCACAAAAAATACTGGCAGCACACTGTGTGCTGTCCACATCCGTATGTCCGTTCCTTAGCCCCGCAAAAAAAAAATAGAATATGTCCTATTCTTGTCCGTTTTGCGGCATTGTTACAATGGATCCGCAAAAAAAAAAGGGAGGCCATAAGGACGTCATACGTTTTTTTTGCGGATGCGCAATTTGTGGACCGCAAAACATAACGTTCGCGTGAAAGTAGCCTAAGGCAAGCATATAGAAAAATGATAAAAATATGGCTGCACAACATTTAGCTGGTTCCTACACCACCCTGAATGTTGTGTTCCAGCAGTGAAGCTCCGTCATCGTTGTAATCCCGCGCAGGCGCAGTACCTCAAGCAGTCTGCGGGCATCGGCCTCAGAGAAGGTACTGCGCATGCGCGGGATTACAACGATGACGGAGCTTCACTGCTGGAAGCAGTGAAGTGAATATTAATGAGGTGGGTGGTCCTGGGCTCCAACTGTCTCGGCGAGCCCGGGCTCGAACGCGGCTGGGCACATCCCCTTGGGCTCCTTATGTCAGTGATTGACACATTATAAAAAACGTTTTTTCAGCATTAAATCTACTACTAGGAACTGTAATAATAACATTTTTGAATTCAACATGCTCAGCTGAATCCAGTAGTGGCATTACCTTTATATGCAAAATCATGCTGACAGACTCCCTTTAATTAAGAATGATCCCCATTCCAAAGTTCTATTGTTTGCATGTGAAATGTTGTGCTGCCATATTTTCATCATTTTTTCTGTATGCTTGCTTTATGGATATGCACCTGTGAACATGTATTGCTAGTCTAAATTTTCTTGTAGTGACATTGTATGCTGTTATTTAATCTACAAGGACACCCAAATCCTTCTCTACAAGTGACTCTCCCAGTGTTACATCCCCTAGGACAGTGATTTTCAACCAGTGTGCCTCCAGCTGTTGCAAAACTACAACTCCCATCATGCCCAGGCAGCCTACAGCTATCAGCCTACAGAAGGGCATGGTGGGAGTTGTAGTTTTGCAACAGCTGGAGGCACACTGGTTGAAAATCACTGCCCTAGGACATATGAAGCACAGAGGTTATTACTACCCAGATGCATAACTTTACATTTATCCACATTGAACCTTATTTACCAGGTTGATGTCCAATCACTCAGCGTGTTCAAGTCAGCTTGTAGTTTTTGGACATTTTCCATAGATTGCACAGTACTACATAGCTTAGTGTCATCTGCAAAAATAGAAATGGTGCTATTAACCCCTTCACGCCCAGCGCCGTAATAGTACGGCGCTACGTGAAGGGGTTTGACGCCCGGTGCCGTAGTTGTACGGCGTGCTGATCGGGCTGGTGCAGGAGCTGCACCTGCCCGATCAGCTGCAGGGGGCCGGCTGTTCCCAGCAGCCGGACCCCTGCTGCGTACGCCCGCATTGGTGAAAACACTGATGCGAGCGTATTAACCCTCGATGTGCCACGGTCAGCGCTGACCGTGGCACATGTGATGCGGGCGTAGGTAAGTAGGGTCCATCGGGTTCCCGCGCTGCTGTGACGGGGACCCGATGGCTTGGATAGCAGCCCTATGCCTTCCTTAGGCATCGTGGCTGCTATCCCTGCGTGCCTGTGCGATCCAGTCCCCTAGATCGCACAGGAAGCAGGCTGTAAGTGTATTACATTGAGTAATACACTTACAGCCAATGCATTACAATACAACAAAATTGTAATGCATTGTAAAGGGGATCAGACCCCCCAAAAGTTAAATAAAGTTAAAAAAAAGTTAAAAAAAAATAAAGTTTTTTTAAAAAAATAAAAGTTTCTAGTAAAAAAAAAAAAATTGGGAAAAAAAGAAAAGTATACATATTCGGTATCGCCGCATCCGTATCGACCGGCTCTATAAAAATATCTCATGATCCATGAGCCAGGTGAATGCAGTAAAAAAAACAAACAAAAAAAACAGTGCCAAAACAGCCATTTTTTGGTCACCTTCCCTCACAAAAAGTGTAATAGCAGGTGATCAAAAAGGCATATTTAACCCAAAATGGTACCAATCAAACCGTCATCTTGTCCCGCAAAAATGATACCTTACCTGAGACAATCGCCCGAAAAATAAAAAAAAAATATGGCTCTCGGAAAATGGCAACACAAAAAAAGATTTTATTCTGTTCAAAAATAAATCTAATGTGTAAAACTTTACAAAAATAGAAATGTTAGACATATTGGGTATCGCCACGTCCGTAACAACCTGCTCTATAAAAATATCACATGATTTGCCCCCTCCAGTGAATGCTGTAAAAAAATTAAAAAAAAACTATGCCAAAACAGCTATTATTTTTCACCTTGACTCACAAAAAGTACCAAGCGATCAAAAAGTCTTATGTACCCCAAAATGGTACCAATGAAAACGTCACCTTATCCCGCAAAAAAATGAGCCCCCACATAAGACAATACCTCAAAAAAATAAAAATCAATGGCTCCCGCAAACCAATCCATCAAAATCTGTGCTGCAAAATCCATATGGCGCTTCTTCTGTTCTGAGTCCTGCCATGTGCCCCCACAGCAGTTTACCACCACATATGGGGTGTTGCCGTATTCAGGAGAAAATGGGGAACAAATTATGTGGTGCTTTTCTCTTGTTACCACTTGTGAAAATGAAAAATTTGGGGCCAAAGCAACATTTTATTGGAAGAAATGAAACTTTTCATTTTCACAGCCAAGTGTTTCCAAATTCCGTAAAACGCTTGGGGGGTCAATGTGGTCAGTACCCCCCTTAATATATTCTTTGAAGGGTGTAGTTTCCAAAATGGGGTCACTTTTTGAGGGTTTCCACTGTAGGGGTACGTCAGGGTCTCTCAATTACAAAATGGTGCCTAAAAACCATTCTAGCAAAATCTGCCTCCAAAATCCGTATGGCGCTCCTTTCCTTCTGACCACTGCCACAAACCCATAGAGACGTTTACCACCACATATGGGGTATTTCTGTAAACTGCAGAATCAGAGTAATGTATATTGAGGTTTAGTTTGCTGTTAACCCTTGCTGTGTTGCAAGAAAAACTTAACATGAATAATCTACCAAAAAAGTGAAATTTTGAAATGTTACCTCCATTTTCCTTTAATTCTTGTGGAACACCTCAAGGGTTAACAAAGTTTGTAACAGCAGTTTTTTATAATTTGAGGGGTGTAGTTTCTAAAATGGGGTCATTTATGGGTAGTTTCCATTACGTAAGCCCCTAAAAATCACTTTATATCTGAATTGGTGTTCAAAAAAATGGTTTTGGAAATTTTGTTGAAAATTTGAAAAATTGCTTCTAAACTTTTATGCCTTCTAACGTCCGAAAAAAGTAAAATGACATTTATAAAATGATGCCAACATAAAGTAGACATATGGGGAATGTAAAATAATAACTATTTTTGGAGGTGTTACTATGTATTTTGAAAGTAGAGAAATTGAAATTTGGCAATTTTTCCAAATTTTTGGTAAATTTGGTATTTTTTTTATAAATAAAAATGAAATATTTTCCCACAAATTTACTACTGTCGTGAAGTACAATATGTGACGAGAAAACAATCTCAGAATGGCCTGGATAAGTAAAATCGTTCCAAAGTTATTACCACATAAAATGACACATGTCAGATTTGCAAAAAATGGCCTGGGCAGGAAGGTGAAAACAGGCCCAGGGTTGAAGGGGTTAATCCCGTCCTCGATATCATCAATAAATAAAGTAATTAATAGTGGAACCTTTAGGTGCACCACTTATAACCCGGGACAGGGCCGGCCTTAGGGTAGATGGCGCCCTGTGCGAAACTTTCTCTCGGCGCCCCCCCCCCCCCCGAGTGACAGTACTAACGTCATACAGTATAGAGCTATAAATACAGTGCAGAGATATATAGAGTGATATAGGTAGGTAGAGTAAGACAGTATATATATAGTAGACAGTATATGTATTTATAGCTCTCTATACTGTTCTATATCACACTATATATCTCTGCACTGTATTTATAGCTTTCTATATTGAAATGTAACCTAATATAGCGCACATACCTCGTACATCCAGTGACGTCTCCTCTAATATAGATCTTCTCTTTCCTCATCTTCTCCTTTCAGACCAGACGCCATTTTTCAGCCATTTCTCATCTCTGCAGTTTGACAAAAAAAAATCTTAGTTTACACAGTGTCCTAAAATAACTGCACCCAGCAAATAGTGTTCCGTAATAGTGCGCCCAGTAATATAGTAAACATAATGCTCCCCAGAAATAACTGCGCTGATACTGTGCCAGGGTGCCCCCACAGTAATAGTGCCCCCCACAAGTCCCAACTAATAATTCTCTGCCAGAGTGCACTTGTTAGTAATAGTGCCCCCAACAGTACTAATGTCCCCACTGTGCCCCAGAAGTAATAATGCTTCCAATGTGCCAGTAAGAAGTGCCCCCCAATAATGTGCCAGAAGTTCCCCCCATTGATTCCCCCCCAAAATCATGTGCCAGTAAAAAGTGTCCCACCCCCATAGATGCCCCCCAAATTATGTGCCAGTAAGAAATGCCTCAGTGCCCCCATGTGCCAGTAAGAAATGCCCCAGTGCCAGTAAAAATGCCCCCAGTGCCAGTAAAAATGCCCCCAGTGCCCCCATGTGCCAGTAACAATGCCCCCAGTGCCAGTAAAATGCCCCCAGTGCCAGTAAAAATGCCCCAGTGCCAGTAAAATGCCCCCAGTGCCCGCATGTGCCAGTAACAATGCCCACAATACCCCCATGTGCCAGTAAAATGCCACTATGTGCCAGTAAAATGCTCCCATGTGCCAATAAAAAATGCCCCCAGTGCCCCCTTGTGTCAGTAAAAATGCCCCCAGTGCCAGTAAAATGCCCCCAGTGCCCCCATGTGCCAGTAAAAATGCCCCATGTGCCAGTAAAAATGCCCCAGTGCCAGTAGAAAATGCCCCAGTGCCAGTAAAATGCTCCCATGTGCCAATAAAAATGCCCCCAGTGCCCCCCTTGTGCCAGTAAAATGCCCCCAGTGCCCCCATGTGCCAGTAAAATGCCACTATGTGCCAGTAAAAATGCCCCCATGTGCCAATAAAAATGCACCCCATAAAAAAAAATAAACACTTACTTACCTCCATGGAGCCGGCAGCGATGCGATGCAGGCCTCTTCCGGCCTGTGTCCCGCGCTGTACGGCTCAGGCGGCGCGATGACGTCATCGCGCCGCCTGAGCTGGCCTCTGATAGGCTGCAGGCCTAGGGCCTGCAGCCTATCAGAGGAACGGGCAGGGGAGACGCCTCTCCCTCCCCTGCCCCGCATCTCCAAAGGCAGACTATGGAGATGAGCGCTTCCACAATGGAAGCGCTCATCTCCCTCTGCCCTGCCGCCCCCCCAAACTGTGCGGCACTTGCAGGGCACGGCCGGGCCATTAAGGGGGCGCTCTGGCAGGGCGCCCCCTTAAGTGGCCGGGAGTGAAGCGCCCTGTGCAACCGCACGGGTCGCACACCCCAAAGGCCGGCCCTGACCCGGGACCATTCTGAATAGGAATCATTGACCATGACTCTCATACTTTCCAAGCCTATAGACCTTATTTTACCTATTTAACACCTATGAGGGACAGTATCAAAAGCCTTTGGAAAATACAGAAACACTACATTCACAGCCGCCCCTCTGCAAGGCTTTTACTACATTTTTAGCGGGATAGACCCATTATCCAGTTTGAGTGGTTGTCTCATTCGTTATGCAGTGTCCTGAAATCCACTGCACAGCACTGAAAATGTTAAGGACACTGTATTCCATGTACCATGTCCTATAGGCTGTATAGAGTGTGAATAATCTAGTTCTGTAGCTAGGGGGAGCTGGCACCTTCTCTTCCTCTCAGGGAGGAAGTTGCTAGTGAGTCTAGAGTTAGCTCTAGTAGAGTGAATACCTAAGAGCATTGTAGAGCAGAGACGTAGGGAATCCTCCTACCTTCGGGATTTCAACATATAAAAGTGACAGTAGGTAAGGTAACTTTCTACACCCTGGCTTATAGGCTTCTCTGTATGTGATGGGAGCAAACAAGCCCTAGGCTTCCCACACAGCTAAAGGACAGAAAGTGCCACAGAGACTGTAGTGTCTTGAGGATACTGTGGATATAAATATATATCTGGAGACAGAGAAGGTGCATCCTTTTAGGCTGAAAAAGGAGAGAGTGTAAAGCCTGATTAAAAGAGAGAAACTAGCCTCCGTGTATACAACCTTGGGAGTGGCTTATGTCAGCTGTAAAGATTACATTTCATGTATGCAATGCTTGTGTGAATCACCTGTTGACTGGCTTCAATAAAGTACTGTGGTTTGTTGCACTGACATCTGGTTTGGTTTTTGTACCGCACTGCACTACAGTTTGCATCACCATTTTCACTACATGGTCTCAGGAAGCGCTGGGGAGGACAACCACTGTGACTACTACAACAAGTGGTCATAGGAATGCTCGTTAGCGACTATCTGGCGGTGTAAAACTGCCATTGATTACCCGATGAACAAGCTAAATGCTCATTCATCGGCTAATCGCATCATTCACGCAGTCACAAAAAAACCTTGTTTGCTGGCAGCCGATCGTACTGTGTAAAAACGCTCTGCGTCAGCAAAAAACAATTCTGAATGGGGACGAGTGATGGTACTAGCAATCGTTCCCCCCATACTATGGAGAAGATCACTGCATGTAAATACGGTGGTCTTCCCTGCTGACAAGCAGGCGCTTGGCAGGAAGGAACGCTTCCTTCCCAACAATCGTCTGCAAAATGGCCAGTGTAAAAGGGCTTTAAGTGAGCCATTAGGTTTGACTCTACATTGTGGTTATTTTAATTGACAGCAACTTCTGCTTCATTGTAGGTGAGAAGTAGGTGTCTGGAGCTTGGGGCGAAGAGTGTGTCTCTGGTTGTTGCTGACATGGGATCACTAGAGGCTCGGGAGAGAGTTGTGGAAAAAGCCATCATTGACATGGGTAAGAAAAGGGAAAGCAAGCAAAATGGTAAAATCAGGTCATCACATGCTAAATACACTGGATGCTGGAAAATGAGTAATTGCTAATGTTTACTGTCGCCAGAATATTTTTACAGCATTTTTACAGCTGTTACTTTTTTTTTTCTATGAAATATTTTCTGCTGGTTTATTATACAGTAGATAAACTCGTCATCAGTTCAATAAGAATTTAACTTTAAGCATCACTAACTTTTCAAAAAACTGTTGACATGTCATAGAGACATATCGAACGTTTGGATTGTTGAGGTTCAGAATGCTGTGACCTCTATCGATCTTTAGAACGAGGGTTGAGAAGCGTGCGCATATTGTGCTCTCTCTCCTCACTGCATGAGACGGGGTCCATAGAAGTCTGTGAGCCTCAATACCATTCTTAGCAGTAAAGAGAACATGATATGCACACTTCTCTCCACTTATTCTAGAGATCAGTGGGGCTCTCAGCACTCACAATCTCAACAATCAAAAGTATTGATATGTCCATATGACATATCAAAGGTTTTCTGAAAAGTTAGTGTTCCTTTTAAAAAAAAGTGTTTATGACTTGTCAAGAGTTCAGAGATAAGGGCTACAGACTGAGGCATCATAGCAGTTCTTTGACAGATTCAGAGCAGCTCCTGATGGTGGTGTCCTCCTACTGAAAACATTCAGCTTCCTATATAGTATATTTTACATGGCTGAGAGTATTGACCTGCATATTATGGTGGTACTCCCAGCTGCCATTGAAATAATTTTGCCCATCTAATCACCTCTTTGTATCCAACTTAGGCAGTTTTATTGAAGTCACAATCCAGTTAATCAGCATCTCAATCACAGGGCCAAAAAGGTTGCACCAAGCACACATTTTTTGCATCCGTATGCAGAAAAATTGAAATGAATGGGTCTGCATCCTACCCGCAAAAAATGCGGATCAGATGCAGGCCAAAAATACAGTCTACAGTCGTGTGAATGCATCCTTATGCAGTGTTGTCTAGCTGCCTTCTGCAGAGGAAACAACTCAGTTGAAAGGATATCATTCAAGTATAATGCTATGACTTACTGATTAAAATGAAGGGTCTGCAGTACTAGTTAACCCCTTCACGCTATATGACGAGTATACTCGTCATGGAGCACTGCTATTTAACGCTCCATGACGAGTATACTCGTCATTACATTAAACTGTCACCATGTCTGCTGACATGGTGACAGTGCTGAGACCCCGGCTGTTACTTACAGCCAGGGGTCTCAGCTTACCAGCCCGGGACCAATGGGGGCGGTCCCGGGCTAGCGATCGCTGTGATTGGCTAGTCTATACAGACTAGCCAATCACAGCGATGCAATGCTTTTTAATGTAAAAAAAAATAAATAAATAATTTTTTCAAAATGTATATTCTATATACACCCCCCCACCCCAGATCGCTATTTGTAGCCATTTTTCAGGGGGGGTGGGGGGGTGTAATGTGCGGCGGGCGGGCGGTATGGCGGCGGCATCGCCGCCGCATTGATTTTCAGGATGGCCGAGTGGGTGAAGCAGAGTATCAGCATACAGCTGATACTCTGCTTCAAACTGCTGACATCGGTGCTGGCGCCGATGTCAGCAGTTTAACCCCTTCCATGCCACGGTCCGTAGGGACCGCGGCATGGAAAGGGTTAACAGCAGGGAGGGAGCTCCCTCCCTCTCCCATCGGCGCTGCGGTGCGCTGGCAGCGCCGATGGTGTGGGCTGAAGAGGGGGAGGAAGCTCCCTCCCCCTTCCATCGGGACGCTGTTCTGCTCTGGCAGCGTCCCGATGGTTACCATGGCAACCAGACGCTTTCAGAAGCGTCTGCTTGCCATGGTGTAAGCTAAGCCTCATCAGGCTCCTGCTAAAGGCAGGAGCCTGACAAGGCTTAGCAAGAATGAAAATACACTGCAGTACACTATACAGTGTACTGTAGTGTATTATAGAACAATCAGACCCACTGGTTCTTCAAGAACCAAGTGGGTCTGAGTCTAAAAAAGTGTAAAAAAAAAAAAAGTTAAAAAAAAAGTTAAAAAAAAGTTTAAAAAAATCCTATTTTCCCCCCCAAAACTCAAATTTAAAATTAGTAAAAAAAGAAAAAAAATACCCCAATCATGTTAGGTATCGCCACGTTCGTAACAACCTGCTCTACAAAAATATCACATGCCCTGACCCCTCAGGTGAACACCGTAAAAAAATAAAATAAAAACAGTGTCAAAAAAGACATTTTTTGTCACTTAACATAACAAAAAGTGCAATACCACGCGATCAAAAAGGCGTATGCCCCTTAAAATAGTACCAATCTAACCGTTACCTCTTCCCGCAAAAAATGAGCCCCTACCTGAGACAATTGCCCAAAAAATAAAAAAACTACAGCTCTCACACTATGGAGAGACTAAAACATGATTTTTTTGTTTAAAAAATGATATTATCGTGTAAAACTTAAATAAATAAAAAAAACTATACATGTTAGGTATCACCACATCCATAACAATCTGCTCTACAAAAATATCACATGAGTTAACCCCTCAGGTGAACACAGTAAAAAAAATAAAATAAAAACAGGGTAAAAAAAGCCATTTTTGTCACTTTACGTTACAAAAATTTTAATAGCAAGCGATCAAAAAGGCGTATGCCCCTCAAAATAGTACCAATCTAACCGTCACCTCTTCCCGCATAAAATGAGCCCCTACCTGAGACAATTGCCCAAAAAATAAAAAAACTACAGCTCTCAGACATTGGACAGATTAAAACATGATTTTTTTGTTACAAAAATGATATTATTGTGTAAAACTTAAATAAATAAAAAAAACTATACTATACTAAAACTATACATGTTAGGTATCGCCACGTCCGTAACAACCTGCTCTACAAAAATATCACAGTTAACCCCTCAGGTGAACACAGTAAAAAAATAAAAATAAAAACTGAGCCAGAACAGCCATTTTTGGTTACCTTGCCTAACAAAAAGTGTAATATAAAGCGATCAAAAATCATATGTAACCCAAAATAATATCAATAACACTGTCACCTTATCCCTTAGTTTCCAAAATATGGGCACTTTTTGGTTGTTTCTACTGTAGGGGTGCATCAGGGGGGCCTCAAATGGGACATGGAGTCTGAAAACAAGTCCAGCAAAATTTGCCCTCCAAAAACCATTTGGCGCACCTTTCCTTCTGCGCCCTGCTGTGCGCCCATACAGTAGTTTACAATCACATGTGGGGTGTAAAATTCTAAGCCTTCTAACGTCCCCAAAAAATAAAATTATATCTACAAAATGATGGTAACATAAAGTAGACATATGGGAAATGTAAAGTAATAACTATTTTGTGAGAAATCACAATGTACCTTAAAAGCAGAGAAATTCAAAGTTTGAAAATTACAATTTTTTCCAAATTTTCTGTAAATTTAGGATTTTTTAATAAATAAAGGTGATTTATATTGACTCAAATTTACCACTGTCATGGAGTACAACGTGTCACGAGAAAACAATCTCAGAACGGCTTGGATAAGTAAAAGTGTTTCAAAGCTATTACCACATAAAGTGACACATGTCATATTTCCAAAATTTGGCCTGGTCCTTAAGGTGAAAAATGGCTATGTCATGAAGGGGTTAAAGCTGCAGGTCCTTCACAGTGTTTTCCTGTACAGCAACTTCCCAATCAACTGCAACATGGCTTCATTCACTTGAATTGGACTGTGTTGCAGTTCCTGGAGACCAAGAGTGCCAGTGTGCAGGAGGGACCTTGGATTCTTTATTTTCAGGATTGGGGGCCCAATAAAAACTAATACTGCATGAGAAAATATATTTTTTTACCACTACACCAGTATTGAAAGCCACATAGTGGTTGTTACCTCATCGCAACCAGTATGTGTGAATATACCGTCAGTAGCAGGTCCTGTTCTAGAATGAATATGACATGGAAGAGTTTAGCATTATCATTTATCAAGACATCCCTTGTCCATATGCCTCACGCTGATAGCAACTTATTGATATTTGTTTCCGCTGTTGAACAGTGTGCCTTTAGAGAACCTGCTAGTTCACTACATAGTGCCAAATGAGCGCTATGTAACCTGCTAGATTGCAGGAGCAAGATGGTGGCCGTAGCGATGATAAAATACAGTACATTGCTATAGCCTTTGCATCTGCGTAGTCTGCCGTCAAAAACAGTGGGCAGTCATTAAGGTGTATTCTCTACGTCCTTTATGTAAAGTACACAAATGATACTTACCTAAATAGATGTATATACAGTATTGTGCAAAGGTTTTAGGTTTTCAAAAATAGCGTTAATAGTTTATTTTAGCAATTAACAAAGTGCACAGTAAATAGAAGAAAAATCTAAGTCAAATAAATATTTGGTGTGACCACTCATTGCCTTCAAAACAGCATCAGTTCTAGGTACACTTGCACACAGTTTTTGAAGGAACATGGCAGGAAGGTTAATGGTGTCAATGCTGACAAATACAGTGATCCCTCAAGATACAATGGCCTCAGGATACAATATTTTCAACATACAATGGCCTTTTCTGACCCATCATAAGTTGAAACCAGACTCAACATACAATGTCTCAGACTCAGATCCAACCAATCAAGGTCACTTCTCTGGTAAAATAGCTGTATTAGTTGCTAGTTACTAGCTATTCCTGACTGTTATACTGTATGTAAGGAGGTGTTTTATCTGTCTTACTTATGTGCTTATTTTTCTTAAATCTTCATTTTCTCTCATCTTGGATGACATTTTGGGGCTTTGGAACAGATTACTCAACTTACAATGGTTTCAACATACAATGGTCGTCCTGGAACCAATTAATTTTGTATCTTGAGGAACCACTGTATAGGCAGATGTTTATCCATCATGCAATACCATCAGGGAGGCGTCAGATTGGCTCCAAATTTATTCTGCAGCAGGACAACAGCCCCAAACATACAATGTCAGTAAGAACTTCAGCATAATTAGGGACAAGGAGTCCTGGAAGTTATGATATGGTCCTTACAGAGCCCTGATCTCAACATCATCGAGTCTGTCTGGGATTACATGAAGGAACAGAAAAAGGATTTGAACAAGCCTACATCCACAGAAGATCTGTGGTTAGTTCTCCATGATGTTTCAAAAACTGTGTGTAAGTGTACCTATATGAACTGATGGATGCTGTTTTGAAGGTAAAGGGTGGTCAAACCAAATATTAATTTGATTTAGATTTCAATTTTGGTCATTCCCTTTGCATTTTGTTAACTGATAAAAATAAACTATTAACACTTCTATTTTTGAAAGCATTATTACTTGGCAGCATTTTTCCACACCTTCCTGAAATGTTTGCACAGTAATGTATATAGAACAAACAGTGCTTTGAAAAAATGTTTATATAATACCCCATAATACGATAAATTGTTCACACTGAATGGTTTCTGTTGTTTAAAAATTGTAACCATACTAAAGAGTGATTTCACACACAGATCTACTATTGCAAATGTGCCAGAATGCTGTCACACATGCCTTTAGGTGCCCATACATCTTCAATAGGCTGCTAAATTTCCATAGTGCCCCCATTTTTGTGTAATTTGTACTTTTTTTATATGCTAATTAGCCTATAGGAATTTTAGGGGGGGGGTGTGGGAATTTGCCCACCTCATTCCATGCCCACGTCCTCTTGATTGACAAGGCCAGGCCAGCGTTGGTCTCCTCTGGCCGGCCCTGTCTGTTCCGTTCAGTATTCGGTGCAGACCCAGTGAGTGAAGGCCTCTCCCGACTTCCTCACTGCACTGAATACGTCACAGAGCACTCGTAATCATGGAAACAAGCAGTGTATAATGTGATGGAAAAATAAATCCAGCCAGCAAAGGAGGCTATATGGACAATCACAATACATTAGTAAGTGCCTGGTATTAACTTCCTCTACATAATAAATGTTGTTTGCTGAAGTGAGACAACCCCTTTAAAGGGGTTTTCTGCTTTCCCCATGTCGATAACCAGCCACTGATTAGCTGTTTGAAAGAATGCAGTGCTTGTGTGAGCACTATTTTCTCTTCACTGTTCACTACTTTCTCAGGTGTAATTACATCTCTTTCGTCCTATTCACTTGAATGGTACAGAGCAATTGTAGTTACACTCTGTCGCATTCAAGTGAATGAGATGGAAGAGTTATAATTACACCTGGTCTGCACTGCTGCGTCGACAGCAGGCAGGTAAACAGTGAAGAGAACACAGTGCCCACATGAGCAGTGTGTTCTCTTCAAATAGCTGATCAGGGGTGCTGGGAGTTGTGCCACGCCAGTCTGATATTGATGACTATCCTGAGGATAGGTCATAAAAATGGGCAAAGCAGAAAACCCCTTTAAAGAGGACCTTTCACCTCTCCTGACATGCCTAGTTTAATAGCTTCATGCATTCCCCATGTAATAACAATTCTGGAGCATCTATTCTTATATCTCTATGTTGTACCATTCCTTTATTATTTCTACTAGAAGTTGTGGGTGTGTACCTGCACATTCTGAACATGTGTCACGCTCTGGTGTGGAGGGTATAGCCACACCAAGCATAAGAGGGAATAAGAGGGAAGGGAAAAGGACCAAACAAGGGAAATGGTCACCTCCTGCAGGAAACCCTGAAACTAGGCCCTGGCTGACTACCAGTATGAACAGGCCTTAGAGGTAGGAGAGTTCATACACAGGAACCTAATAACACCTGACCCTAGAGAACCCTGCCACTAGTGACAGGGGAAGGAGTCAACCTGTTCCTCCAAAAGGACGGATGAACAGGAGACTCCAGAAGGCAAAACCACAACAGGGAAAAGTAGGATAAACACAAAAAGGAAAATGACACTTATCTTAATGCAAGATATTGCAGCAATCGGATCTCAGCCGAGATCCACACAACACACAACAATGTCAGCAGAAAGTAGAAACCGCAAGGAATACTGGGAGAGGAAGGGATAAATAGGGGAAAGACAATCACCACACCCACAACAGCTGAGGGGAAGGGGTGTGGTAAACAGCAACCAAACCAAGAGGAAAACATGTCAAATTATGTCACTTTTGAAAGTCTAGCCGAACTCCTGCAACCTGATGCAGGCACATTCTTGACAACATGGCAGCATTGATTGGATAGAATGAGTCTGTGCAGGTACACCCCCCCCCCAACTTGTTACCACTCCTCTGTACCCTTACTGAAGGCTAATAGCAATTAATTTCATAAATTCTAGTAGAAATAATAAAGGAATGTCACATCATACAGCCATAAGAATAGATGCTCCCAAATTGTTATTACATGGGGAATGCATGAAGCTATTAAAACAGGCGTGTCAGGAGAGGTGAAATGTCCTCTTTAACATCAGCTAATATGAGAAAGGCCTTTAATTGCTTAGATGTTACCTTGGGTTCCTTTGTGACCGTGCAGATATCACACGCCACGCTCTTGGCATGATCTTTGTTGGTCAACAACTCCTGGAAAGGGGTAATAATAGTCCTGACTTTCCTCTGTACACAATCCAACTCTTCTAAGTCCGAACTCTTTAGAGATGGTTTTGTAACCTTTTCCAGCTTAATGAGCATCTACAACGCTTCTTCTGAGGTCCTCAGAAATCTGCTTGGCTTATGCCATGATACTCTTCCACAAACATATATTGTGAAGATCAGACTTTGATAGATCCCTGTTCTTTATATAACACATTTGTCATCCCACTGAAAACACCTGACTCCAATTTCACCTTCAAATTATCTGCTAATCCTAAAGGTTCACATACTTTGCCACTCACAGACATGAGATATTGGATCATCTGCCTCAATAAATAAATGACCAGGTCTAATATTTTGACTCATTTGTCAGATTTAGTTATCTTTATCTACTTTCATTACATGTATGAAAATCTGATGTCGTTTTAGGTCTAATTTATGCAGAAATATATACATTTCTGAAGGGTTTATACACTTTCACTGTATGTATATTCTATTACATTGGTGTTGCATTTTTCTTCTGATTGATCAATGCTTTCTAAAATAGATTCAATATAAATAGATTAAGATTTTGACAAAATTAACATTTAATTATTTTAATTTATTTAATTCATACCCAAACTGATTGTGTCTGGGAGCATTGTCATTCATTTAACCCATTCTATTTCTAAGTTTTTTCCATAAACAATATCTACCAGATACTAACTACTTTGTTTAACCCTGCAGGAGGTTTGGATTACCTGGTGTTAAATCACATTGGCTCTACCCCGTTTCAGATGTGGGATGGCGATGTAAATCACACTAGATGGCTAATGGAGGTTTGTCTCCCTGCATACATATGTAGAAAATACATTCTTTGTTTAATGGGAACCTGTCAGCAGTTTCAGCTATGCCTGTACAGTGGGCAGAATGAAATCCCAATAGGGTCCCTCATTATAGAGAGCTACATTTTACTCTGGAACACAGAGAAAACATATAGCTTTAAAACATGCTGGATATGGGTAGAAGTGTATATAGTCAGCTCCCAACTGGCTTTTCCCCACTCAGCTTGTCTTGATACACAGGTCTCCTCCATATGCAAATAGACCTGTCAAACAAGACAAACCTGGAAGGAAAAGGCAATAGGGAGCCATCCAGTAGACACATCTCCCGTGCCCGTATTATTTACTCTGTGCTAGAATTGTCTTTGAAACTATCATTACTTAGGCTACTTTCACACTAGCATTTTTAAATTCCGGTATTGAGTTCCGTCATAGGGGCTCAATACCGGAATAAAACGCTTCAGTTTTGTCCCCATTCATTGTCAATGGGGACAAAACTGAACTGAAGACAACGGAATGCTCCTGAAAGCATTCCGTTCCGTCTTCAGACCGGAGAACAAACCACAGCATGCTGGCATCCAGGCATCTGCACCAAGACGGATCGGGAATGACCCCCAATGCAAGTCAATGGGGACGGATCCGTTTGGTGTGACCAACATGGTAAACGGATCCGCCCTCCATTGACTTTCAATGGAGTTCAGGACAGATCCGTCACCACATACAGACAGACAGACATACATACACACACATACACATACACACAAACACATACATACGCCAGGCAGGCAGGCTGCACGTCTTCATGCCCAGGAGGCGCGCAGCTATGACGATTCCCTACAGCGCCCAGCAGAGGGCGCTGTGGGGAATCGTCATAGCTGCGCGCCTCCTGGGTGTGAAGATGTGCGGCCTGCCTTCCTGCCTGGAGTATGTAAGTATGTATGTGTTTGTGTGTAAGTTTATGTGTGTGTATGTCTGTATATGGTACTGTGTGACATGTGTGGGGCCGGAACGCGGTTCCGGCCCCACACATGTCCCTGCGGCAGTCCGGATCCGACGGCACCCTTCACCTGCCGGATCCGGACTGCCGCTAGTGTGAAAGAGGCTTTAGCTCTCAGTTATGAGGGACCCCATTGGCATTTCATACTGCCTGTGGTTTGGGTGGCATGAAACTTTAAACCCTTTAAAGGGGATGTGCCAGAATCAACACTTATAACATATACACAGAATTGGTGCTAAGAATCTGATTGCTGAGGTCCTACTGCTTGGACCATCACTCACAAGAATGAGTGTCCCGCGTCCAGGCTTGGACAGGTGAATCCCCCAGTGGGCCTTTGAGCAAGGACAGGCCCCTAGTGCCCCACCCCTTGCACAAGTGGCACAAGGCACAGTAGATTGACTGCACTACATATGAATAGGCAGCTTAAAGAATGTAATCCAGCCTATGAGTCCTTATAGAGTAGATTATTTAAGAGACTACCCTGTTTATTATTATAAATGCATCAGGTAGCGGAGAAGACTTCTAGGCACAGAGGCATGCCAGTCAGTATCCTCTTTCCCTAGGGACCTGCTGTCTTGAAGTCACTGCAGGGGCCCTATAATCAATCATTTTGAGCATCTTGCTGCTTCTTGCAGCTGTGTGAGCAGATAGTATTTGCATGTAGCTGAACATTGTACAGAATTAATTTTACTTGTGGGCCCTAGGGACCCCTTTTCGACACTGCCCATGCCCCTGTTTAAATGCATCAGTGGTCATGCATGCACAGTGATGCTACATTCAAAGGCTATAACATTGATGAACTAGCCCTTTAACCACTTGCCTACTGCCGAACGACGACATATGTCACAGGAGTAGGCTGTCAGCTGTAAGCCACCAAGAATAAACAGTGGCTACTTTAACTTTGTACTTCCACCCAATGGCATTGCATCAGACACAGGCAAGGGTCTTCCTTTGTCTTTATTGAGATCCAATGACGCGAATCAATCAAAAAAACGATCAAAAAATTGTTTCAACAAAAGTGGTTTAATTTTGCAACAGTATTTAAAAAATACACATACAGTGCTGTGCAAACATTTTAGGCAGGTATGGAAAAAATGCTGCCAAGTAGCGTTGATATTTTATTTTTACCAATTAACAAAATGCAAAGTGAATAAACAAGCGAGAAATTTAAATTAAATCAATATTTTGGGTGACCACCCTTTACCTTCAAATAGCATCAGTTCTTCTAGGTATATGCTAGCAAACAGTTTTTGAAACTCAGCAGGGAGGGTCTTTCAGATATCTTGGAGAACTAACCACAGATCTTCTGTAGATGTGGACTCGCTCAAGTCCTTCTGTCTCTTCATGTAATCCCAGACAGACTGGAAGATGTTGAGATCAGGGATCTGTGGAGTGCCATATCATCTCCTCCAGGGCTCTTTGTTTTTGTTCTTACTCTGAAGATAGCTCGTAATGACATTTGATGTATGTTTGTGGTCGTTGTCCTGCTGCAGAATAGATTTGGAGCCAGTCAGACATCTCCCTGATGATATTGCATGATGGATAAGTATCTACCCCTATTTTTCAACATTGAGGACACCATTAATCCTGGCAGTCACATGTTGAGCCCTGCTCTGTTGGAGACTGCTGTAGACTGAAAAATGACAGAAGCTTTTATGGCTTCTGTCATTTTTTCAGATACACTGCTTCTGCCTCTTTTGGTCCTGGACTCCCGGCTGACACGATTGATCACATGATTGCAGGGATGCTGATTTGTAGAAGGCTGATGCTGGGTCTAACTAGAATAGTCACTACTCGCTCCACTGCATAGCAACACTAGTTACTGTGGAAAAGTATACTATAAAAAAATAAAGGTCCTCAGTGGTATTTATAAAGTCCCGCTAATCATTGTTGACTGCAAGCCAATATATGATTAACCTAAACTGGACATGTAGAGCATCACAATTTATAGCAGAGAATGAAGTTAATAAAATATTTTAGGGTAAGGGTCTGTTTTATTATGAGAAAAAAATAGCTAAACTTTAAAAAAGCATATTTGTTTGCTATTTTTTCAAATTATAAATGTGAAAATTATATGTATAAAATTATCAGAAAAGAAACCTTCTTGTTTGTGAAAAAAACTCTGCAAAACTCATATATCTAGCCCAACATATAAAAAGTTATCAGTTATAGCAGTTAAATAAATCCAGGCTAAATTTGGCAAAACCATGTCTGGTCTTGAAGGCCCAACATCCCCCGGACCTGAGCAGGTTGAAATACAATGTGTAGGGCATCTAGCTTATCTATAACAGAGTGAAGACTTGGTTTGTTTGAGCTGTGGGACCACAAGACCTTACTGTTTGGACTCAAGATGCCTAGAAGAAAGAGAGGAGGCACTGCTTGTTCCTCTCTCTCAGCTACCTGGTCTATGGGCAACAGCTGTGGTATTGATAGAAACCTTCTCCCACCAAGTTCTTCTGCAGCCTCTTCAGACACTGAAGACATGGCACCTTCACCTTTTCTGCCTCCTCTTGCCTGAGACACCACAAGTCAGAATACTCTTTGCCTCTGGAGTTGACCTTGTTGTTTCTCCGACCTCCTTTTCCTTATGACATGGAGGCTGCTAGTTGAATCCCTCCCCACCATAATCTACAGCCAATACATTTCACTCTGGCTTTAGTGGACCCCTCTACTTTTATGGGTAAAAGGTGCAGTACCAGCAGCTTACCCTTAGCCGTGTAATTAAAAGTATAAATAACAAGGAAATGATGGTACGCACTCTTTACACCTGTCAGTGTTGTATTGTTTGTATCAATAGGTGTGTGAAGGGAAAAAATTGATATATTTACACCTGAGTTTCACTATTAAATAAGAGGTATTTACTGTAGACTACTAAATAAAAATAAAATAATAAAATGAGATAACAATGCCCAATATTTCTTTGCGGCACGATGTATCACTGCCGCTCGGCGTTCTCACCGGCAGCACGATGCTGTAGGTTGCGCCCACATTGTGTCACGCGAGGTCGGCGTCGCGCTCCCTCTGCACGACGTCACCAGACCTCTCCGCCCCCTAGAGACGAGCAATAGGGAATTGAAGTGCTGGTCTTGTCAGCCAGCACTTCATGTGTTAATTCTCTGTTTGGGTTTAGCCATGTGGTGCTGATCACACCACATGGCTACTTTACATATTGTTTTGACAGCTTGCTCCGCCTCAGGTCATGTGATGCTGGCCACATCACATGATCCTGGGCGGGCTATTTAAAGATGGCAACTGCCTCACTCAGATGCCTGTGATTAGCGTTACTACTTTGATCAGTGCTTGTGCGACCTAGTGTTTGATTGCTGTTTGACCCTGACCCTGACCTTGGACTTGGACTTCGACCTCTCTTTGCTTCACCCCTGGTATTGACGTTATCTCCTGTGTATGACCCGGCTTGCAGACTATTCTGATATTGTGTTTGTTTCGTCTGTGTTTGTCACTCCAATTGTTCCCTGTTCCTCCCTGTGCACTTATACAGAGCAGGGACCGTCACCGTGGTTGTCCGCGGCCGCCTAGGGCCGACTGAGGCAAGCAGGCAGGGAGAGAACGGGGGGGTTTCAGTACAGGGCGCACCTCCCCTTGTCTCCCCCGTGACAGAATCACAGGCCATACTAAATGGAGCCGTTGCGAATTCTCACGGATCATATAAGTGACATGGCTCAGATGATCCAGGATCTGGCCGAGAGAATCCAACACCAGGAGCAGCTGCAAACTGTACCCGCAGCCGCTCCCTCCATTATTGAACCCTATATAAGGTTGCCCGATCGGTTTGTGGGTAACCGAAAGACTTTCCGTTCTTTCCAGGAAAGTTGCAAATTATATTTTCGTTTACGCCCACACTCCTCGGGTTCTGAGCAGCAGCGGGTAGGAATAATTATTTCCTTGCTGCAAGGGGATCCGCAGGAGTGGGCTTTCTCATTGCCATCTGACTCCCCATGTCTGTTGTCTGTGGAGGCCTTTTTCCAGGCCTTAGGTCTTTTGTATGAAGAACCAGACTGGGCCACTGTAGCAGAAACTCAGCTCAGGAACATTCAGCAGGGAAACCGCCCTGTAGAGGATTACTGTGCAGAGTTCAGGAAGTGGTGTGTCTCCTCTGGGTGGAATGACCCAGCTTTGAGAAGCCAGTTTAGGGTGGGGCTGTCAGACCAACTCAAAGACCTTCTGGTATGTTATCCCACTCCTGACTCCTTAGAGGCGACTATGACCTTGGCCATTAAACTAGACCGACGGGTGAGAGAGAGGCTGAGAGAACGTTCTAGCATTCCTCAGGTGGCCGCTTTGCCTGAGATTCCTCTTCCGAGTCCATCGCCTGCCAGAATTCCGGAGGAACCCATGCAGTTAGGGGGGACCATAAGGGACCAAAGACGCCTGAAGGGAGCCTGTTTTTACTGCGGTGGGATGAACCACTGGCTCCAGCAGTGTCCCAAACTTCCACCTTCTAGGAGATCTCCGGTGGGAAGCAAGGTAACTCCGACGGTGGTAAGAAGGAAAGTTTTGCTACCTATTTCTGTTACCTATGGTCAAATTAAGGGGGAGGGTCAAGCATTTGTTGATTCAGGTTCTGCCGTTAATTTTATTAATTTTGATTTCGTACAAACTGTTGGTATTCCGCTAGTTCCTCTAAGGGAGGTAATTCAAATTATTGCCTTAGATTCCACCCCATTGAATAATGGGCGAGTGGAATTTTGTACCCCCGAGGTGTCCCTAACGGTGGGGATTTCCCATACTGAGACCTGTTCCTTCCTTGTCCTAAGGGATTTACCTGCTGACCTCGTTTTAGGTCTGCCATGGTTACAGGACCACAACCCCGTGATCAACTGGCCTGCAGGTGAATTAGAGAAATGGGGAGGTGATTGTTCCAAATGTTGCAAATCAATTTTGCAGTTAGGAGGTACTACTGAGTCTCTGATCCTGCCTGGATATATCAGAGATTTTCAGGACGTATTCTCCATGTCCGAGGCTGAGTTCCTCCCTCCTCACCGGCAATATGATTGTGCCATCGATATTATTGAGGGGTCCAGATATCCTAAGGGCCGTATCTATAATCTCTCTACTCCAGAGCGTCAGTCTATGAGGGATTATCTCAAGGAGAGTCTGGCCAAGGGTCACATCCGGCCTTCTGTTTCTCCCATGGGGGCAGGATTTTTCTTTGTCGGGAAAAAGGATGGAGGGTTGAGGCCCTGTATTGATTACAGGGAACTCAATAAAATTACTGTTAAAAACAGGTACCCGCTGCCCCTTATTCCTGATTTGTTGAATCAGGTTCAGGGTGCTTGTTGGTTTACTAAGCTAGATCTGAAGGGGGCGTACAACCTGATCAGAATCCGTGAGGGTGATGAATGGAAAACTGCCTTTAATACCCCGGAGGGTCATTATGAGTACCTAGTAATGCCCTTCGGGTTAAGTAATGCTCCTGCGGTGTTCCAAAATTTTGTCAATGACATTTTTAGACCATTTATTGGAAAATTTGTAATTGTCTATATTGATGACATCTTGATTTTTTCTACAGACTGGGAGAGTCACGTATCCCACACCAGGCAAGTGCTGGAGGTGTTGCGTGAGAACAAGTTGTTTGTCAAAGGGGAGAAGTGTATCTTTGGTGTTCAGGAAGTGACCTTTTTGGGATACATTCTCACCCCTTTTTCCTTCAAAATGGACCCGGGTAAGGTACAGGCCATTGTAGATTGGGTGCGACCTTCCTCTCTGAAGGCGCTCCAGCGATTTCTGGGTTTTACTAATTTCTATCGGAAATTTATCAAAAATTTTTCTGTTATAGCCAAACCCATTACGGATTTGACCCGCAAGGGAGCTGATTTAGTCAACTGGTCCCCTGCAGCTATTGAAGCTTTTGAAAAGCTAAAGCGGTTTTTTGTTGATGCTCCTGTGCTGATCCAGCCTGATCAAAATAAGCCGTTTGTAGTTGAGGTGGATGCATCTGAAGATGGTGTGGGGGCAGTACTGTCCCAGGGGTCTTCCACCTTAACTAATCTCAAGCCATGCGCCTTCTTCTCCCGCAAGTTCTCTCCTGCCGAGAGAAACTATGACATTGGTAATAGGGAGTTACTAGCAATCAAGTGGGCATTTGAGGAATGGCGTCATTTTTTAGAAGGGGCATTACACCGCATTACGGTCCTCACGGATCATAAGAATTTGATGTTTCTGGAATCTGCTAAGCGATTGAATCCCAGACAGGCGAGGTGGGCTTTGTTCTTTACTCGTTTTGACTTTTGTGTTACCTTCAGACCTGGAAGCAAGAACATTAAAGCCGATGCCTTATCCCGAAGTTTCCAGGCGTATCAGCCTCCTGACGTCCCTCCTGAGCCCATCCTGCCAGCTGACATCATCGTAGCCGCTACCTCATCTGATCTCGCTTCTGAAATCGTGGCAGGACAACATCTTGCTCCCACTGGTACTCCCAATGACAAGTTATTTGTGCCAGCTCATTTGCGGTTGCGACTGCTGGGTGAGTGCCATAGCTCTGTTTTATGTGGACATCCTGGTATCAATGCCACCAAGGAGTTGGTCTCTAGGCAGTATTGGTGGTCGTCAATCTCCAGAGATGTTCAGGCTTTTGTAACTGCGTGCAATACTTGTGCCAGGTCCAAGAATCCCAAGACTCGGCCTATGGGTGAGTTGCGTCCATTACCCATACCTGATAGACCTTGGTCACATCTGTCCATGGACTTCATCACGGATTTGCCATGCTCTGAGGGTAAAACCGTGATTCTTGTAGTGGTGGACAGATTCAGCAAGATGTGTCACTTTATTCCTTTGTGTAAATTACCCTCTGCAAAGGTTTTGGCTTCCGTATTTATGGACCACATAGTTAAACTTCACGGTGTTCCTGAGAATATTGTTTCTGACAGGGGGGTGCAGTTTGTGTCTAAATTCTGGAGGGCCTTCTGTAAGAAGATTGATATTTCCTTATCCTTTTCGTCAGCCTTTCATCCAGAGACCAATGGTCAGACTGAACGTCTTAATCAGTCCGTTGAGCAATATCTCAGATGTTATGTTGCTGATAACCAGCATGTGTGGGCCAGATTCCTGTCTCTGGCCGAGTTCGCGATTAATAACCGTGTGAATTCGTCTTCTGGGGTATCGCCGTTTTTCTGCAACATGGGGTTTCATCCGCGCTTTGGCTCCTTTTCTCCAGCTGTTTCGGCGGTCCCAGAGGCCAATGCTCTCTCTCAGGAACTGTGCACAGTTTGGGCACAGGTTCAGTCGAACCTGGAAAGAGCCCAAAGGATTCAAAAAACTAAGGCCGATAAGAGACGTTCTAAGGGTGTGAATTTCAAGGTGGGGGACATGGTATGGTTGTCAACTAAAAATCTACGTATGAAAGTACCATCCTATAAGTTTGCGCCTCGCTTCATTGGTCCATACAGGATCACTAAGGTGATCAATCCGGTATCTTTTGAATTATGTTTACCCGACTCCCTTCGCGTTCATAATGTTTTTCACATGTCTTTGCTGAAGCGTTATGTTGCTCCTATTGGTCCAGAGGTACAGCCCTCACCTCCGGTAGAGGTGGAGGGACAAGTGGAGCACGAGGTTGCTAGAGTCATTGATGTGAGGAAGGTCCGGAATTCCTTTCAGTACCTCGTACACTGGAAGGGATTCGGGCCAGAGGACAGATCTTGGGTACCGTTGACCAGGATGCATGCAGACTCGCTCATCCGAAAGTTCCATCTACAGCATCCCGATAAGCCTGCTCCCGCTGGTAAGGGTCCGGTGGCCCCTCGTGAAGGGGGGGGTACTGTCACGCGAGGTCGGCGTCGCGCTCCCTCTGCACGACGTCACCAGACCTCTCCGCCCCCTAGAGACGAGCAATAGGGAATTGAAGTGCTGGTCTTGTCAGCCAGCACTTCATGTGTTAATTCTCTGTTTGGGTTTAGCCATGTGGTGCTGATCACACCACATGGCTACTTTACATATTGTTTTGACAGCTTGCTCCGCCTCAGGTCATGTGATGCTGGCCACATCACATGATCCTGGGCGGGCTATTTAAAGATGGCAACTGCCTCACTCAGATGCCTGTGATTAGCGTTACTACTTTGATCAGTGCTTGTGCGACCTAGTGTTTGATTGCTGTTTGACCCTGACCCTGACCTTGGACTTGGACTTCGACCTCTCTTTGCTTCACCCCTGGTATTGACGTTATCTCCTGTGTATGACCCGGCTTGCAGACTATTCTGATATTGTGTTTGTTTCGTCTGTGTTTGTCACTCCAATTGTTCCCTGTTCCTCCCTGTGCACTTATACAGAGCAGGGACCGTCACCGTGGTTGTCCGCGGCCGCCTAGGGCCGACTGAGGCAAGCAGGCAGGGAGAGAACGGGGGGGTTTCAGTACAGGGCGCACCTCCCCTTGTCTCCCCCGTGACACATTGTTTGGTTACGCGTTTGGTTACTTTGGACATTGTTGAATAAGCACTGGCATATGCTTGGATATTTTATATATGAAAATTCTTCATAATCCTCAAACAGATTGGATACAAACAATAAGGCAGACAACAGCAGCGTTCCACAATACATCTGAAGGATTATGTCATCCAGTGGAACAGAGCGGTAGAATTACACTGCGGGCACCCACGTGGGACACCGCTACCGCCGAGCATCCCCTGCACGCTGCGCTCAAACAAAAAGTGCGCGCAACCCACAGCATCGTGCTGCTGGTGAGAACGGCGAGCGGCAGTGAAACATCGTGCCGCAAAGAAAGGATTATTGGGGACATTACCGCTCTTGAACCATCCATAACACAGGCTGTAAGGGGGTAACGTATGGAATGAACTTAAAAACGCTGCCATTTGATTTATATGCCATTTATACCATTTGAGGCACCTTTTAAGTCAATACGTATTAAACCTGCCCTATCTGAGGAAATACCCTATATAAGCAGGAAAAGGTTATGAATATTTCCTTCACACAAAATTATTCTTCTAAAGGGAGATAATCCCATATAGGGGACTACTGCTTAAGACTGTTACTTATTGTGAAACAACGCCTTTCATATTTATAACACTGTATGGGCATTCAATTAATAGGTGGACCACAGATTGTTATTAATTGCTGCTATTAACTGTTGCCATTAATATTGATTTTATTTTTATCCCAGCGCTGGTGATTTATATTTACATTTATTAATATTGGGCATTGTTATCTCATTTTATTTCATTTTATTATTTTATTTTTATTTAGTAGTCTACAATAAATATCTCTTATTTAATAGTGAAACTCAGGTGTAAATATACCCATTTTTTCCCTTCACACACCTATTGAAACAAACAATACAACACTGACAGGTGTAAAGAGTGCGTACCATCATTTCCTTGTTTTTTATACATTTCACTCTGAACTATAGCTCCTTTGGGGGCTAATTCAAGTAGCTCCTTCTAATCAGGATGTTGACTCATTACTCCAGCGCTTTGAATTCTCTTTACAACAGCCACTGAATGGTGTCTGGGGGAAGACTGATTCACTAGTGACTCATACAACTGTTTCTGGAACAGCTTTTCTGTTTTGGAGAGGGAAGTCGAATCCTTACCCTCACAGGTACGATCCCTCTCCCTTTTTCTAGATTAGGCTACTTTCACACGAACGTTGTGTTTTGCGGCCCGCAAAAAAAACGGATGTCGTCCGTATGGCATCCGTTTTTTTTGCGGATCCATTGTAACAATGCCTATCCTTGTCCGTTTTGCGGACAAGAATAGGACATGTTCTATTTTTTTGCGGGGCTACGGAACGGGCAAATGGATGCGGACAGCACACAGTATGTTCTCAGTATTTTTTGCGGACCCATAGAAATGAATGGGTCCGCATTTTTCATGTGAAAAATGCGGATCGGAGCCCGCAAAAAATACTGTTGTGTGAAAGAGGCCTTAGATTGTGAAATTGGGTATTCAGACCTAGTTCCACCAATCTAGATAACCATCATGATGTGTTTTGTTGATTAAACTACAACTTTCATATCAAGCTTTTACCACATAGCACCTGGGCGCACGGTCCTGTTTTGCTAGATGGAGCTGAGATCAAGCTGTTTTATGTCATCTCTGGCTGCCCCCTCTACATAAGAAGATTGCCCAACATTCTTCTGGTTAAAACCAGAGATGCTAGGACTACTTACAGATCAGGACATCCCTTCCACCTGATCATCAGAAAGGAGGACGTCTTGCTGAAGAGGCTTTTTTCTTGTGTGCTGCATTACTCCGCCTCATGATTTTACTTCTTTATATTTTATTCCTTTAATTAATTTCCCGGCAGTTTTCTCTGGTTAGTTAGCAGCTTTCTCCTTAATTTATTTCTTCCCATTTTTTTTTTTTTTTTTTACTAGCTGCTTTCTTCTCTTTGTTCTCTTTAGGGCTCATGCACACAAACGTATTTTTGTGGTCCGAATCCAATCCGCATTTTATGATTACCGATTCACTTCAGTGGGACCACAAAAGATGCGGACAGCACTCCGTGTGCTGTCCACAGCTGCACATCCATTCCGTGACATCCGCAAAATTATAGAACATGTTCTATTCTGGTCTGCGTTACAGACAAGGATAGGACTGTTCTACTAGGGGCTGGCCATTCCGTTCCACTAAATGTGGAATGCACGCGGCTGGTATCCGTGTTTTGCGTATCCGCAATTGTGGACCGCCAAACAGTCAACAGTCATGTGCATGAGCCCTTACTGGTAATTCTATCACTCTCTTTAAGTGGTTGTCTGGTTTCCTGATACTGATGACCTATCCTGAGGAATAGGTCTAACTCCTGGCACCCATGTCAATCAGCTGTCTGAAAATGCCCAAGTGCTATTGTGAGCTCTGTATCTGATACAATGTGTACATACATGCTGCCTACATTGTTGCGGAAGTGCAGGGTAATTACAACTTCCTCTCCTATTCAAGCTGTAATTACCCTGCATGTCGCTAAAATGAAGGTAAACATGGAAGAGGATACCGATCTGATATTGATGATAGGTCATCAATATCATGAAACTTGAAAACCCCTTAACCCTTCTTCCACTTTTCCACTTTTTTTTTTTTTTTGCTTCACCTTTCCCTTCCTTTCTCCTACACGTTTAACCAGGACAATGCTGATCACATTATAGTCAGACTTGGTTGTGGATGCTCTCAATGTGAAGGATCTATATAGCCATAAAAAAGATCTGTGCCAATGTCACATCTGGGCGCAGAGCGCCACTACACTCACCCCGTCGGCCTTTGCTGTCTGTCTTTCTCCACAAGCGTCTATTGCGGTGATTCCAGCAGCCAGCATAGTATCTGCAGAAAATGTACTCTCGCCCCATCTAGGGACTGGCAACAGGTACTGCGGCCTCTACACCTTCTGTGAAACCGTCATCAGTCCTGCACCTGATTCCTATCAGAGGCCTATTTAAAGCAGCTCGGTGCGCATGTCTGATGCCAGAGTATCAGGTCTTCCAGCGTACTCCAGCTCTGTGCTCGTGTCTGTTCCTGTTCCTGTGGTCCTGATTTATCCTCGTCTCTGCTAACCTGCTGACCATCCAGTCTATCCAGCTTAACCACTGCTTCTACACGGCTAAGCGACCTGCTAGTTCCCGGCCGCACAAATCCAACCCACTTTGCGGCGTGCTCTGGTGAAAACCCGGGGGCTAGTTAGACTCCGCATGCCAGTACTTGTTAGTACTTGGAAGCTGGCCAAACGGAACTACATCCGGCCAGCAAGGTTAGTGACAGCATACTCTGGCCTACCAAAAATGGAAGCCGCCGGTGCGCCTTCTACCGCTGACCTGCTACAGCAAGTAGTGGAGCGTGTCAACAAGCAGGAGGCAAACCAACAGCAGCTTCTCCAGTATCTGCAATCTTTCTCCACGCGCCTTGACTCGTTGCAGTCCCCGCTGGTGGCTGCTACTCCAGTACCTCCTTCGTCCGTGATGGCTACGCCGCACCTCCTCCGGGTTCCGCTTCCCTCCAAATATGATGGAGACCCTAAGAATTGTCGTGGGTTCCTGAATCAGTGCTCAATCCATTTTGAGCTTCTTCCTGGGAACTTTTCTTCCGAAAAAGCAAAGGTAGCCTTTATCATCTCCCTGCTTACTGGGCAAGCATTGGCCTGGGCCTCGCCACTCTGGGAACAGAATGCTCCAATTCTCTACAACTGTCCGGCATTCCTGAAGACCTTCCGGAAAATCTTTGACGAGCCTGGGAGGGTCTCATCTGCAGCCACATCCCTACTACGCCTTCGCCAGGAATCCCAAACCGTGGCTCAGTACGTAATCCAGTTCCGAACCTTGGCATCGGAGCTAAAGTGGAACGAGGAGGCTCTCGTGGCCGTATTCTGGGATGGGCTGTCCGATCCCATTAAAGATGAACTATGCTCTCGGGAATTGCCTCCGACATTGGATGACCTAATATCCCTATGTAATAAGGTGGATATTAGGTTTAGAGAACGTGCAGCAGAGGGCCGAGGGTCCAAACGGTTTAATACCAGGCTCGCTCCCAAGTTCCAGGTTCCGGCAGTTCCTAAGGAGGAACCCATGCAACTCGGGCGTACTAAGCTATCTCGGGAGGAAAGAGAAAACCGTATGAAAAATCGCTTATGTCTCTATTACGCTGGACCCGGTCATCTAGTGGGGACTTGTCCCAATAAGCCGGGAAACGCCAGAACCTAGGCAAGTCAGGAGAGATTGTCCTAGGTCCCATGTGTCTCTCTCCTGCAAAGAAGAAAGAAAATCCTCTGTTTTCCATCACTGTGTCCCTTCTGACTCCCAAAGGGATACTGTCTACACCTGCTTTCCTGGATTCCGGAGCAGCTGGGAACTTCATTTCCTTATCCCTTGCATCCAAATGGGGAATTCCACGGGTCCCACTCTCCTGTCCCATGTCCTTGGTGGGCATCGATGGTAATCGGGTACCTAACGGGTCCGTTCTGTCCCGCACCAAAAGCCTTGTCATGCGAGTGGGAGCTCTGCACCAAGAGGAAATAGAACTTTTAGTGGTTCCCAAAGCCATTAGTCCACTCATTCTGGGGTTACCATGGCTACAGAAGCACTCCCCCCACCTCAATTGGAAATCTGGAGAATTAATGTCATGGGGTCATGACTGTCAGACATCCTGCTTACAGAAAGTGTCTCCGCCCGGAATCATCCCTCTCTGTTGTTCCAGTTCTGAAGGAATTGTTCCCCGACAGTATTCCGCTTATTCTGATGTCTTCAGCAAGTCACAAGCAGAGAAACTCCCACCTCATCGTCCCTGGGACTGTGCTATTGATTTATTGCCCAACAAAACTCCCCCTTGGGGTCATACTTACCCTTTGTCTCTACCTGAAACGCAGGCTATGTCTGAATATATTAAAGACAATCTTGCTCGCGGGTTCATCAGACCATCTTCCTCCCCAGCAGGTGCTGGATTCTTCTTTGTGGACAAGAAGGACGGGGGTCTCCGTCCATGCATTGACTATCGGGGTCTGAATGACATCACCATTAAGAACAAGTACCCGTTGCCACTGATTTCCGAGTTATTCGACAGAATTCGGGGTGCCACCGTATTTACTAAGTTAGATTTGCGTGGTGCTTATAATCTGATCCGTATTAAGCACGGGGATGAATGGAAGACGGCATTCAATACTCGGGATGGCCACTACGAGTACCTGGTCATGCCCTTTGGCCTCTGCAATGCTCCTGCAGTGTTCCAGAACTTTATCAATGAAATCTTCAGGGACATGCTATACTCCTTCGTGGTCATATACCTGGACGATATCCTGATCTTCTCTTGCTCCCTCTCAGATCATCGTGGCCATGTTCGTCAAGTCTTAGAACGCCTGAGGGCCCACCAGCTCTACTGCAAACTAGAGAAGTGCCTCTTCGAGCAGTCATCTGTTCCTTTCTTGGGATACATCTTGTCTGGTACCGGGCTGAAGATGGATCCGGATAAAGTTCAAGCTGTGTTGAACTGGCCACAACCTACGGGACTGAAGGCTATTCAGAGATTTGTGGGCTTCGCCAACTACTATCGGCGATTCATCAAAGATTTCTCCTCCATTATTGCTCCCATCACTGCACTAACTCATAAAACAGCCGATCCTCGTCAGTGGTCCCCAGAGGCCAACCAAGCCTTTCAACTACTCAAAGACAGGTTCTTGTCGGCCCCAATCCTCAGCCAACCTAATACCTCCTTGCCTTTCTTCCTGGAGGTGGATGCCTCCTCATTCGCTGTAGGGGCAGTTCTCTCTCAACGATTACCCAATGGGAAGATCCACCCATGTGGATTCTTCTCCAAGAAGTTTTCCGCTTCTGAAAAGAATTATGGAATCGGGGACAAGGAGCTTCTAGCCATCAAATTGGCACTGGAGGAGTGGAGACATCTTCTAGAAGGAGCCCTGCATCCCATTACGGTATACAGTGACCACAAGAATCTCCTGTACATTCATCCTGCCTGACGACTGAACCAACGTCAAGCTCGGTGGGCTCTCTTCTTCTCCCGGTTTGATTTATTAATCACTTACCGTCCTGGCACCAAGAACTTCAAAGCAGATGCTCTCTCCAGATCATTCGACGCCGTGGACAAGGAACCAGATATGGATCCTGAACACATAATAGACCCCAAGCGGATACTACTCTCAGCCACCACTCATGAAACCATTCACCCGGGGAAGACGTTTGTTCCTTTGGACTCTCGCCCTAAACTATTGGCATGGGCTCATGGCTCCCTTTTCTCGGGACATGCTGGATTCAAGAAGATCCACGATCTACTTTCTAGAAACTATTGGTGGCCTTCACTTCCTCAAGATGTATGAGAATTCGTGGCGGCCTGTCACGTGTGCGCCCAGCACAAAGGGGTTCCTGGACGTCCCATTGGTCTTCTACACCCTCTTCCCATTCCAGAGAGTCCATGGACTTCATCACAGACCTGCCACCTTCTAAGGGGTACGATACCATCTGGGTCGTGGTCGATTGATTTTCAAAGATGGCTCATTTCACACCATTGAAAGGTCTACCCTTGGCAGCAGTCCTCGCTTCCATCTTTATCCGAGACATCTTCCGTCTGCATGGTTGTTGAAATCGTGTCTGATAGAGGAACCCAATTTACGTCACGATTTTGGCGAGCTCTGTGTAAACTTATCAACGTCAAGCTGAACTTTTCCACCGCCCATCACCCGCAGCCTAATGGGCAAACTGAGAGGGTGAACCAGGATCTGGAGAAGTTTCTCAGACTGTATATTTCTCCTACTCAAGACAACTGGGTAGAACTGCTACCTTGGGCTGAGTTCGCCCACAACAATTTATTTCACGAGTCCACTCAGAAATCTCCGTTCTTCATCAACTTCGGTAAACACCCCTGTTTACCCCGTCTTCCGACTCTGCCATCCTCCGATGTCCCTGCAGCTACTTCTGTGGTCCAGAAGTTTTCTGCTATCTGGTCCGAAGTACGGACTAATCTAATAAAAGCTTCAGCTTGGTACAAGGTTCAAGCAGACAAGAAGAGACGTGCAGTTCCCCGATGGGCCCCAGGAGACAAAGTCTGGCTTTCTACTCGCTTCATCCGTCTTCGGGTACCCAGGATGAAGTTTGCGCCTCGATTCATCGGTCCTTACACCATCACCCAAGTCATCAATCCGGCAGCCTATCGGCTGGCTCTACCTCCTTCTCTGCGCATTTCCAATGTCTTCCATGCTTCACTCCTGAAACCTGTGGTCCTCAATAGGTTCTTGGCCCACAAAGCACCACCCAAACCTGTCATGGTGGAACAGCAGGAAGAATATGAAGTCGATGAAATTGTGGATTTTAAGATCTCGAAGGGGCTTCCTTACTTCCTTGTCAACTGGAAGGGTTATGGTCCCGAAGAGCGCTCCTGGGTGAGGAAGGAGGACCTTCACGCCCCTCAACTTATGAAGAGGTTCTGCAGAAAGTTTCCACAGGCACTCAAAATGGGGTGTCCGGAGTTCACCCTAAAAGGAGGGGGTACTGTCATATATGGGCACAGAGCGCCACTACACTCACCCCGTCGGCCTTTGCTGTCTGTCTTTCTCCACAAGCGTCTATTGCGGTGATTCCAGCAGCCAGCATAGTATCTGCAAAAACTGTACTCTCGCCCCATCTAGGGACTGGCAACAGGTACTGCGGCCTCGACACCTTCTGTGAAACCGTCATCAGTCCTGCACCTGATTCCTATCAGAGGCCTATTTAAAGCAGCTCGGTGCGCATGTCTGATGCCAGAGTATCAGGTCTTCCAGCGTACTCCAGCTCTGTGCTCGTGTCTGTTCCTGTTCCTGTGGTCCTGATTTATCCTTGTCTCTGCTAACCTGCTGACCATCCAGTCTATCCAGCTTAACCACTGCTTCTACACGGCTAAGCGACCTGCTAGTTCCCGGCTGCACAAATCCAACCCGCTTTGCGGCGGGCTCTGGTGAAAACCCGGGGGCTAGTTAGACTCCACATGCCAGTACTTGTTAGTACTTGGAAGCTGGCCAAACGGAACTACATCCGGCCAGCAAGGTTAGTGACAGCCAATGAATTTCTGTCTTCCTAGTACTAGTCAGGACTGTACATTATCTCATTAAATGGACTTAGATGACTTCGCTGATGGTCACTTTGTACGAATTTGACTAAAAATGTGTTGACTCGTTGACAAGGGTGTTGAGGATGCAGCAGATCTGTGCCAGTGTACCAGAAATCCACTTGGCTTCCCAGTCACATAACTTTCTCCCCTGTGATATAGCAGCTGCCTTTAGGGATTACTATATGGCTGTCTATTCTACTAACCTTTCTAACTGAAATATTTTGTAGCCTGATTTCCATACTAATATTCAAGAATATATTCACAACGCTGCCCTCCTTTAACTCCTTAGTGACCAGGCAATTTCTTTAATTTTTTCATTGTCACGTTCTATGAGCTGTAACTTTTGTATGTTTCTGTTGATGTAGCCATATGAGGGCTTGTTTTTTGCAGGACATATTGTAGTTATTTATTGCACCATTTTGGGGTACACATAACTTACTGATTTTTACAGAACTTTTATTAACTATGATAGCATACAACAAGCATAAACCTTAGATTTAAGGCATTTTCTATGTAAAAAACTGGCATAGAAAACGATAAAAGAGGTGGGCCTCACCCCATTTTTCCGGCACCTCCAAAAAGTCCCCATAGTCCCCAGTAGTAATAGAGCCCACCATAATGCTTCCAGTAGTAAATATGCCCTTTTATAGAGTCTCCAGTAGTAATAAAGCCCAACATAGTATTTCAAATAGTAATAAAGCCCTCATAATATGCCCCATAAGTCGTAATGCCCACCTATAGTGCCCCCAGTAGTTCTAATGCCCCAAGTAGTAATAAAGCCCTAATAATGTTTCCCAGTAGAAAAAAATGCCCCCTTATATTGCTGCCAGTAGTACAAATGTCCCCATAGTGCCCCTCCAGAAATTATAATGACCTCTCTTTAGTGGCCCAATAGTGCTGCTCCAAAGCGCCAAAGGAAAATAGCAAACTTAAATACTCACCTCCAAGCCACTGCCTGTGACCCGCAGCATCGTTCAGCTGTATTGCTGTCATCAGGAAGGTGATACAGTTGAATGTCGAGAGGACCTAGCAACCATCAATGAAACATTGCTGGATGCTATAGCAGTCCCGCGTACCCTATAACCCTGTACCGCAGGTTGAGAACCACTGCTCTAGAGGATCTGATCTCCTATACTGAACATCTCAGAAGAACACATATTAGGTTGTGGCTTACGCTGGCAACCTATTGGTTTTTATTTTATATGCTGTAAGGTCTCTCCCTAATTTGATTAAAGAGTTTGAAATGTATTCCCAACTTGAGATAAACTTTTCTTAATCTGTGGCCTTGAATATTTCTCTGCCCTCAGATCTTTCGGGTTCTCTGGAGAGTTAACTTCTGGGCATCTTGTGCTCTTACATACTTTGCCATTTGTCTCCCTGCAAATCCATGTTTGACATACAAATGAAATTTTCCCGAGTTACTGCGGTCTATTCAAGAGGACTGGTCTTGCTGGTCGTCAGGTAGTTTTACGTGGTTTGGATGGAGTTAAGATGAATATCCTTCCATGGATATTATTGTATTTTCAGACCTTCCTGTTAAGGTTCCAACTCTGCATTTCAAGTCCCTAGATTCTACACAGATCTGTTATGTCTGGGATGTTAAATCAAGGTTAAAGGACCCTTCTATGTAAACCAAAGGATAGGAGAGGGATGGGTTTACCCAACTTTAATACATTCTTAACTTCTCACTTGTCCGACATTATAAACTGGTATCACAATGCTCACCTGAAGCCCTGGGTGCAATTGGAACAAGAGTTTTGCATTGGTTCTGCTTGCCTCTATTCCTTGGGTCAGTGCTGCTCCCCTATGTTCTCTTTGCTCTCAGCCTACTATAAGGCTGAAATCGTTATGATGTTCTTATCCAAGTATCCGTCTGCATACTCTCACGTTTTCATTGCCATTCTACCTGATACTGGTAAACCCTACATTTTTATCCTGGCTGGATGACCATGTCTTTAAAAGCTGGAACTATTAGTAGATAGATGGCTTTGCAATTTGGTGACGCTTCTGTGTAGCTTACCTTGGAATCACTTGTGTATCCATGATCTGCAAACACTGGGTAGTTTTAGGGCTCTTCAATTGGAACATATTCTCTCATCTTTGCTCCTAACCCTTGTTTTAATGGAGATAAGACATTTTTAGATACTTTGTATGGATTCAAGCTTCCTGGTGCACTCTTTCTCTTTTCAATGGTATTCTCCAGTCCCCTCTGACACCCCCTCTCCTGGGTTTAATTTTAAGTGGGAGATGGAGTTGGATTTGAAGATCATACCCAAACAGAGACATCAGATTTCATACTCATCTTCCAGTCTTCCATTAGCTCTAGATTCTAAGAAGCGGATACAAATAGCTAACATACTGGTACAGAGTTCTCACCTGTCTTCACATTATGTTTCCGGAAGTGTGTCCCATGTATTGGAGATGCATGGAGGAGGAGAGTACTTTCCTTCATATTTTTTAGTCTTGTAGAATGTCCTCTAATCCAGGGGTCCCCAACCACCGGGTGGCAGGGGACAAGGAGATGAGCGCTTCCATTGTAGAAGCGCTCATCTCCATAGTCATCTGTATCGCCGTCCTCAGGACGGCGATACGGATGCCTGTGCTGCGGCAGGGGAGTGAGAGGCGTCTCCCCTGCCCGTTCCTCTGATAGGCTACAGGCACTAGGCCTGCAGCCTATCAGAGGCCAGCTCAGACGTCATCGCGCCGCCTGAGCCGTACAGAGCATGACACAGGCCGGAGGAGGCCTGCATCGCATCGCTACCAGCACCATGGAGGTAAGTATAAGTGTTTGTTTTTTTTTTAATTGGACAACACTGAACTTCTTACTGGCACTGTGGGGGCACTTCTTATATTATTGAGGGGGTATTTATGGGGGACACATTTTATTACCGTATTTTTGGAGGGCATATATGGGGCCCTTCTTATTGGAATATTATTGGGGGCATCTATGGGGGTCCTTATTGGAATATTATTGGGGGCATCTATGGGGGTCCTTCTTATTGATATATTATTGGGGGCATCTATGGGGGCACTTCTAACTGGTACATTATTGGGGGACACTGTGGGGGCACTTATTGGTATATTATTGGGGGGCATCTATGGGGGCACTTCTTATTGGTATATTGTTGGGGGGCATCTATGGGGGCACTTCTTATTGGTATATTGTTGGGGGGCATCTATGGGGGCACTTCTTATTGGTATATTGGGCGGCATCTATGGGGGCACTTCTTATTGTTACATTATTGAGGGCACTGTGGGGGCATCTATGGGGGCACTTTTCACTGGCACATTGTTGGGGGCATCTACTGTGGCCTCAAAGAAGAGGTATTTTATATGGGGGGCTCTGTAAAGGGGCATTTTATAATATATTTTAATATATTTATATATATTAATTAGCACCTTGCGTGAATCAGTTAGTGCCCCCCCCCCCCCCCCCGGGCCCTGGGAAAATGGTCTACCGAGAAACCGGGCCTCGGTGCAAAAAAGTTTGGGGACCACTGCTCTAATCCATGTCTTGAATTCTTGCCCTGGTATGTCTTCTTTCTTTCCCCCTCTTTTTTCCTCTTTTCAACTATTATTTTTCTTCTTTCTTTCTCTGTTTTGTGTGTTTGCTTTGTTTTGTATTTGAAAAATCCCTGAGGTAGATGTGGAGTGGGGCACTGTCCACTGTTTTCTTTAATTTATGAGCCGCTGCATCTATTTTTCTTGCTAATGTAATAATGCTCATATGGTTTTTATACTGTGTATCTTATTTATGTTTTTGGATGTGGGTCCCAGTTTTTGTATCTGCTTTTGTTTATAAATAAAGAATTCTAAGAAAATGTAATATGCAACATATGTTTTTAACCACAACATTTTTTTGTGTTTTTTTTATGTCTATAGACTTTGACAGTATTTTGTCCATAGTTACTTAGCCAAAAAGTCTGAAAAGAGATACCGGTCCATCAAGTCCAGTCTATACTCCTACTGTGGTTATCCAGAGAAAGGATATCCAGACAAAGATCCTAATTACCCTGTCATATAGAAAACGTATGTTCAGAACTCCATGAAATAAGAAAATTCCCTTGATCAATGTGCATGAGTGCTGTGTTCTCTCTGTGGACATTGTAGCAGCAAGCAGTGTTGATTCAACTCTGCCGTCCCCCCTTTTTTTTTTAAACATAAATTTTTATTGAATTTCTGAAATTTTCAATACAAGAATAATACAGACAAATCATACTTCTACGGAGAGGAGTATAATAGCAAACATAAACATATATTGCCCAGTGAAATGACAATAGTAGTAATAATCATATTAATCAACGAATCGTAATTAAAGCTGAACAAAACATGAATGGCTCATATAAATAGGAGCAAATCTCCTATTCGCATTGAGTAAAACTAAACTGTACGGCTTTTCTCTCACATCACTGTGGTCCACTCTTCAGGGATGTGTTGAGGGGCTTGTCTTTTACTGAGGTTTGCGGTGTCATCTTCTGAGAGTAGATTCCATTCTTTAAACATTTGAAGGGCAGTTCCTGGAGAAAAGAGAACATGCTTCTGTCCACTATTTGGTGACGATCAATTTGACGGGTAAGCCCCATTTGTAAGGAATATTACAATCTTTGAGCAGCTTCGTGACTTCATGGTATTCCCACCTTTTAGCAAGAGTGGCTGCTGATAGGTCAGCATACAAGGAGATGTTTTTGAATCTTTCTGGAAGAGCCGGTCCCCTGCGCATGGCATCCAGTAACTGTTCATTTACATGAAAAAAATGTATACAAGCTATAACGTCTCTGGGTATGTCTGCTGGAAGTGATTTTGGTTTGGGCAGACGATGAGCCCTATCAATCAGAGAGTTGATAGTGTTGGCTTGAGGTAATAGGGCCGCAAATACATCTTTCAGATTTTCTTGTTTGATTTCTTCTGGTATTCCTCTAAAATGGACATTATCCGTGAACGATCTTCCATGTCTGCAATTTTATTTTTAAGAGCAGAGACTTCTTCCTCCAGATTATTAGCCACATCTACTATCTCATTATGGGTCACTGTAAACTCTGCCATTTTGGTCTCAATATGATCAGTGCAAGTACCCAAAGAGGTAATTTCATGTTGTAATTCAGATATAGCAGACCTGAAATCTTGTTGTATGGCTAATTTTAAGTCAGCCAGCAGGTGCTTCATTTGGGATTCAGTTACAGGGGTAGTTGACCCTGGTATAGTAGAGCAAGGACTTGCAGCTATGGCAGCTTGTTGTTTCCCCTTTGCCTGGCTTATAGTAATAGCCTGGCTTCTAGAGGCCTTACTAAATGAAGACACATTATTTTGTGTTTCTGAGAGAATCTCCCCTGGGGATGAACTGGGGTTAAATTCTGATATGGATCCCCCTGAACCTTGTCCCCTTGCTGCTGAGGAGGCCGGGGAACTAGTTGGGGCAATGCACTCACCCTCTGCTGCTGCCGGGTGGAACGCGGTACCATCTTGTGAGAGGTCCACTGCAGGGAAGAACTGGGTAAGTTTCAGTGGGCTCTTCTTCCGCCATTTTTTCGGCATCCTGTGGGTCGCCGGAGCTAAGCCAGTCACGACAGGTGCTTAGTTTAGGCAGTCAAGTGCCGTTTTGTGCTGCTTTAAGGCTGAAGTGCTGCGGAGCCGGTGTATCACACAGCCGCCGCCATGTGCCGCTAACCACGCCCCTTCCCCCCCTCTGCCATCCCCTTTTACTTCAATGGACACTATAGTATTCACTTGAATAGGAAGGAGCTGTCCCATTGATGTGAATAAAGGGGGGAAAAAAAAAGAAAGGGATGCAAATGAGCTGTTAATAATCTTTGCCTCTAATACCACCAGATGTAAGACAGCTATTCTATAAGTCAATGTTCGACCCTTTAAATAGACCTTTAGAGATGACTCAGATATTAAATAAGCCAGCACCTTATATGCAGACAGCTGTTTTGGGGGTGATTGCCCCTCATCAGTGCAGAGCAGAGAGTAATGGCTTAACTGGGTGAGAGGCCTAAGTCAGGATTTGGGGGGTACTATCTCTCCTTGGGGGAGAGAGCCTTAATCAGCGTGAGGAGACTTATAGGTCATACATGTGCCTCTGGAACTCTGGGAAGAAAGGGTTGCATCTCTCCCCAAGGTGAGATAGTACCCCTGCAGTGTCCCACTAGTAGTGCGCACTTCAAACGGTTTAACATGTCTGCTGTAAGGCTATGCAATAGGCTGGGGTAGGTGTTTCCACTCCTCACCACTAGGTGGAGCTGGCCATCTGCCACCACCCCTCTGTACATGGGAGGGTGATGTTGGTGGTTGGTGAGAGTGCAGTGAGTTTCAGTTTTAGAACCGAGTGTTGGAGGAAAAGTGAGATCCAGCAGCTCTTCCAATATCCTTAGCCCAGCTCAGCTGAGAGGTTCCAGACAGACCAGAAAGCCACAAAGCGGTACATCAGGTGGAGGTAATCCATTTTTATTACTGCCTCTCGACTCCACTATTGTCCTATTTCCAGGAGATGCTCCACAGCCCCTGGGAAATTACTGGATGACAAGTGCACAATCGTCCTTTATTCTAATTCACACATTACCCCTCGGGAGTGTGAATCTTAAAGCAAAGCAGTACCCAAACCCTGGCTGTCTTATGAAAGACTATATATCTAAACCTAGAACCCAGCCTATTGGAAAGTCTACAGCACCTACCCCTTGTGAGCTATCTCTGTATGCATAGGCTGTACAACAAGGAGGATTCAGGACTAAGTAAAAGTTCCCCTGTTTTGACCAAAGCTGCCTCCTCTTTACTTATACTACAAACTTTGCGTCCCAACAAATCACCAGGACCCTGCCGACAGACACCCTAAAATACCCAAAACCATCAAGGGCCCCTCACCTCACCATCCGCCAGTGTTCCTGTTGACCAGAGGTGCCCCGGAGGAAACGGTGTCCTTCCTCCCACGTAGCTGTCTCCAGCCCAGGAGTTACCATCAAACCATGAGTAGCTACCGACAACACCATAGACACTGTGACCACCCATTACCTAGCCTCACGTGTTCCCCTGCGGTTGGGTGCTGCAGCTTAAAGTGGCATCACGAACAGGATGAGAATAAGCCCCACGCCATATTTAATGTGCTCTATGTGAATGAGCCCCTTGTTGCAAAGTATAGACGCCTGTATCACCTTGAAAGGAACGTTTATTACAAGTAATAACTACCTAGCAGTGTTGGGACAAGCCTATGCTAAGGATTTGTGTTGTTGGAAGTCAGAAAAGTGAAATTTGTACAGTTATAACTCTGCTTGCTGTCAGTGAAAGAACGCTAAAATTGCACCCAAGATGGCTGCTTGATGTACTTTCTCATTATAACTGCGCCATCATCTTCACCCCAGTAGCGGGAAAATTAAGTCTCCACCCCCTTGAAAAGCGGAAAAAGTGTCACTTACTGCTCCACCATAGACTTGTATTCGGTGTCCCGATTTGTGCCGTCCCCCTTATGCAGAGGAACCTAGAGGGCGGACCCTAAGTGAGCGTATGTGCTTGAGTATTACAAGCGGAACCAAAGTGCAGCACAAGGGTTCCCAGGGGACAAGTAAACTAGCGGTACCCCTAACGAGAAGAAGAGAGAACCGATAGCGATTCTAAGCAAGGCAAAATTTCTGTGTCGCTGGATCTTCATCACCAGCCCAGTGAAGCTGAGTGAGTGCACTTGGGAAATTAATTTGAGTAAGGACTGCCAGAAGTTAGTCAGCCTTGTGGGGCATTATATTCGCTGATATTGCGCTGCTGTCGCCATTCTTAAAGGGACAGACGCCTTATAAAACTGGTTGCCCATAGCAACGTGGAAGAAAAAGTGTTTCAAAGTGCATTTGAATCACATAATTTTAAATGCCTGTCAGAGCCATGAGAAAATGCCCAGTCTGACCCCAGCGGGTCCCCTGCAGCAGCTGCAGCTAGTCCCAGTACACCGCCTGCCGCTGCAGCGCCAAGCATGATGCCTTTAACTATGCTTTATTCTCTTGGAGCACCCTGGTTCCCACGGTATTCTGGGGAAGCTCACACTTTAAAGGAATTTAAAGAAAAAAATGTTGGCTGTATTCAGATTGTACCCTGCGTCAGCAGATCAACAAACAGAAATCCTCATTGCACAGTTGGAAGGTGCTGCTCTCAGAGAAGTGAAATCCTGGCCAAGTGCAGAGAAAAGAACAGTGGAGCGGATATTTGAACGACTCTATGCCACATTTGAACCCAGGACTGTCAGTGGTCAAGATGAGATTCTTCAGAAACAAACAGCAGCCTGGTGAGTCACTCAGAGACTTTGCATTATCCTTACAAGAAGCCCTTAGAGCTGTGATACAGATAGATCCTCATGAAACAGTGGATCAAGATAAAACACTGAGAGAGCAATTTATTGAAGGTGTTAGAACAGAAACATTAAAGAGCCAGTTAAAGATGTTAGCTACACAACACCCAAGTTCTACCTTCCTAGACTTCAAAGAGCTAGCTATCAGTATTCTGGGGAAAAACCCACAACCAGAACCTGCTAGGCCTGCTGAACTGTCTGTGAATAAGCCCACTCTTCGGGTGGGAGGAACTACACTACCCCAACAAGGAATCATTGTCGTCCAAGTAAGGGAAGATAACAACCCTTCAGTCGTCCTAGGAATGAACGTCCTTAGGAACTGTTATACTGAAATGCTTGAAGCTCTACATAAATCCATGCCTACAGCTTCACCTGCCTCCAAAAAGGTGATACAACAGACCATCCGTGTGTTAAGTGCACAACAGAAATTTGCTAATGAGAAAGGTGAAATTTTCTGTGTTCACATCAAAGGTAACCAACCAGTGATCCTGAAACCTAATACAGAAACCCTTCTTTGGTGCCAAGCCACTCTTGGAATCCAAGGTCAAGATTACCAGGCCCTGGTAGAACCCATCAACCTGGAAGACCATCCTCTAGTCCGAGCTGCGAGAACCCTAGTGACCGTTTCCCAAGGTAAAGTGCCAATTTGTCTCCTAAACTAACAGTATTACCTTGAGCAAACACTACCCGGGTGCTCAGTTGTTACAAGTCACTTTTCAAGATGTTATCAGTGCACCTGCAGCTACGACTCAACAGTCTACTCAGAAGCTGAATACTCCAGATAATACTCCAAATCCATTGTGGTGGAAAGAACTCCATGTGGGAGATGCTTCTACACCTGAAGAACAAATTGAATGAGTCCTAAGAGTTGCGAAAGATCATCAACCAGCCTTCAGTAAACATCCTACAGATTATGGAGAGGTCAGTGTTATCAAGCACACCATCCCTACCGGTTCACACCCTCCAATCAAAGAAAGGTACTGACCTATGTACCAATCTGTGAAGATGATCGAAGAGATGAAGGATTCAAAAGTTATTTAAGAGAGCCATAGTCCATGGGCTGCCCCTTTAGTTCTTGTCCGAAAAAAAGATGGTAACATACTATTTTGTGTGGATTACAGGAAGATCAATCAAATTACTCACAAGGATGCCTATCCTTTACCAAGAATCAAGGAGTCCTTGACAGCATTAGGATCCTCAGCTTACTTTTCAACCCTGGATTTAACCAGCGGGTATTGGCAAGTACCCATGTCTCCTGAAGATCAGGAAAAAACAGCATTTACTACCCCTATGGGCCTATTCAAATTTAATTACATGCCTTTTGGACTTTGCAATGCACCTGGAATGCTGTTTAGGCCACAAGAACTTTGAAACTGTCTTGTTATACCTGGATGATGTCATCATCTACTCTAAATCCTATGAAGACCATTTAAAACATCTTGCAGAAGTCTTTCAGGTTCTCATCAAGTATTGACTCAAAGTTAAACCTTCCAAGTGCTACCTACTGAAACCAGAAGTCAAGTATCTGGGAGATGTTGTCAGTTCTGAAGGTGTCAAACCAGATCCAGAGAAGATTGCTGCAGTCCAGAATTGGCCTACTCCTACCACAGTAAAGGAGGTGAGAAGTTTTCTTAGTTTTGCAGGATACTACAGACGCTTCATCCCTCACTTCGCCCAGATTGCAGAACCAATACAGGAACTTGTGAAAGGACATCCCAAGAAGTACCAAAAAGCTCAGATAAAAATCGAATGGAATGAAGATCGGGAAATCGCCTTCCAACTCCTAAAGAAGAAGTTGACCGAACCACCTGTCTTAGGCTATCCAGATTATCAACAGCCATTCCATCTCTACACAGACGCCAGTAAGAAAGGCCTGGGAGCTGTCCTGTCTCAACTACAAGAAGGTAAGGAGAGAGTAATTGCTTATGCTAGCAGATCTCTTAAAGGTGCCGAAAAGAATGACCAGAACTACAGCTCCTTCAAGCTGGAATTTCTCGCACTTGTGTGGGCTGTCACTGAAAAATTTAAAGACTACCTCGCAGCAACACCATTTGTAGCCTATACTGATAACAACCCACTTGTGCATCTCAACACCGCTAAACTAGGAGCCTTAGAACAAAGATGGGCCTCACGTCTAGCCAACTACAACTTCATAGTCAAGTATAGAACAGGCAAGTCAAATGAAAATGCAGATGCCTTATCCCGCCTACCTAACAGAGCAGGAAGACATATGGGAAGAAATGGAAATGCTAGCTTTCTACAAACAGTTTGCCCAACAAGATGTTATCGCCATCAAAGGCCAAAGTAAAAAAGTTCTCAACTTCCAACAGCAGAGAAGTCCAGAACCCCAAGTTGAGAAGGAAACGTGGATTAAATTGCAAACTGAAAGTCGAGTATTAGGTGAGCTACAAGATTTCTTCACTAGTGGAAGAACACCAGAAAGAATCCGCAGAAAGAATCCAGATCCAGAGCTACTCAAACTGTGGAGACACAGAAAACAACTCTTCATGCAAAAGGGACTAATGTTAAGAAGAACTCTAGATACCATCACCAATGATCGGCTGTATCAAATTCTAGTACTTTGCCGAGATGCCAGAATTGTCCTCGAAATGTACCATGATAGGTCAGGACACTTTGATGTACAGAAAACAGAAGCTACCATCCGCCGAAGATTCTATTGGATTGGAATGAGGGAAGATATTGAAAATTGGTGTCTAGAATGTCCAACTTGTGCCATTGGAAAACATGAGAAACATGATCAAAGAGCACCATTGCATCCAATTGTAAGCCGAACACCTTTGGAAATAGTAGCTATTGATCATGTCAAGCTAGAACCAAGTCGTTCAGGATATACCTACACCATGACAATAATTGACCACTACACCAAATTTGTAGTAGCTGTACCTGTTAAAGACTTAACAGCAAAAACCATGGCAAGTGTTTTCTGGAAGAATTTCCTGTTGCCATATGGATGCCCTGAAAAAATTCTTACAGATCAAGGATCTGCCTTTGAATCCCAACTCTTCCATGAACTGTGTTCACTTCACAATTGTCAGAAGCTAAGAACAACAGCTTACCATCCTCAAGGAAATGGAGTTTGTGAAAAAATGAACCAAACTCTAATAGAAATGTTGAGAAATGTAACACCTGCAGAAAGAACCGATTGGCCAAATCTACTACCTCAATTGATGTATCTGTACAACAACACCATACATTGTTCTACTGGATACACCCGGTATTACCTTATGTTTGTTCGTCAAGGAAGACTACCTGCAGACCTCACTTTGGACGTCCAAGTTCCAGATTCCATCAACCCTTTACCAAGAACAGATTGGGTGAGCGAACATAAGAAAAGCTTAGCTGATGCCCAAGAGATTGTCCAAATCGACATGGCAAATGCACGCCAAAAGCAACAAAAAGACTATGAGCAATCTGCAAGAGCAGAACCCTTTCAAATTGGTGACCATGTCTGGTTGAAGAATAACCATCGTACCAGTAAGCTGGATAGCAAATGGGAAAGAGAGCCCTATACCATCACAGCTATTCCTAATATTGGGACCAACATTTACCGGATTACTAAAGAAAATAGAGCACTCCAAGTAGTGCATCGTTCTTAAAGGAAGCCATCCAGGAGGTAGTTCCCACTACAGAGGAAATGTCAGAAGAGTCATCTGTACAGAAGGAATCCACACAATCTATTGGAGAGCAATTAATGAACTCTGACCCCCTACACTGGTTCCTTACACCCTGGCTCAATTTCCTGCTGCCTGCCAAAACAGACGCAGAGCCGTCACAACCTGTCCTACCAACAACGGAAGACCTATCGTCAGCTGGAGCCAAATGTCCAGAATCAACGTCTGAAGAGTCACCAATACTTAGACGATCCCAAAGAACCACTAAAGGTCAGCTGCCTGCGCAGTACCAAGACTTCCAGTTGCAGCGACTTAGGAGACGACTTCCAGCCACTCCTGGGGAGCCTTCTTCACCTTAATCCTTAATTGGCCTACCTCATGCGAAACTACAGAGCCAGAGTAAGACACTATGCTTCCCTTAGTTGTCTTATTCTACGGACTCTCATCACAGTTTCCTTGCTCCTGTTTATTTGCTCCTGCTTATTCAAGTTTTGTGCCCGGAGATGGACTTTAACGGACCAAAGCTCTCTGAAGTTTTGCAACGTTTAAGCTTTGTGCCCAGGGAACGGACTCAGGCCCTGTGAGCCTCCTGAGAGACTTTGTGTTTTTTTTCCCATTTTTGTCATGGACTATCCTGGTTTATTGTTTCTTCGCTGTGCCAGGTGAGCGCCCCTGATCCCCTTGCATCAGAGAGAGCTATGGCCCTTGTCATAATCTTGATATGCCTGATATATATATATCTGTGTGTAACCCCAATTCTCTTTCAGATTTCGGAAGAGCCAACTTCATGGCACTACAGTGTTGTTATATGCATGCATGCTTTGTTCTTCTTTTTCTGTCTTTCAGGCGACACATCACATGACAACGGTACGCCGAGGGCGGCTTACCCCAAACAAGGGGGGAATGCAGTGTCCCACTAGTAGTGCGCACTTCAAATGGTTTATCATGTCTGTGCTGTAAGGCTATGCAATAGGCTGGGGTAGGTGTTTCCACTCCTCACCACTAGGTGGAGCTGGCCATCTGCCACCACTCCTCTGTACATGGGAGGGTGAAGTTGGTGGTTTGTGAGAGTGCAGTGAGTTTCAGTTTTAGCACCAAGTGTTGTAGGAAAAGTAAGATCCAGCAGCTCTTCCAATATCCTTAGCCCAACTCAGCTGAGAGGTTCCAGACAGACCAGAAAGCCACAAAGCGGTACATCAGGTGGAGGTAATCCATTTTTATTACTGCCTCTGGACTCCACTATTGTCCTATTTCCAGGAGACGCTCTACAACCCCTGGGGAATTACTGGATGACAAGTGCACAATCGTCCTTTATTCTAATTCACACATTACCCCTCAGGAGTGTGAATCTTAAAGCAAAGCAGTACCCAAACCCTGGCTGTCTTATGAAAGACTATATAGCTAAACCTAGAACCCAGCCTATTGGAAAGCCTACAGCACCTACCCCTTGTGAGCTATCTCTGTATGCATAATCTGTACAACAAGGAGGATTCAGGACTAAGTAAAAGTTCACCTGTTTTCACCAAAGCTGCCTCCTCTTTACTTATACTACAAACTTTGCGTCCCATGGACGCTGTCGTCATGACAAATCACCAGGACCCTGCCGACAGACACCCTAAAACAGGGATCTCAAACTCGTGGCCTCCAGCTGTTGCCAAACTACAACTCCCAGCATGCCCCAATAGCTGTAGGCTCTCCTGGCATGATGGAAGTTGTAGTTTTACAACAGCTGGAGGGCCACGAGTTTGAGATCTCTGTCCTAAAATATCCAAAACCATCAAGGGCCCTTTGCCTCACCATATGGCAGTGTTCCTGTGGACCAGAGGTGCCCCGGAGGAAACAGTGTCCTTCCTCCCACGTAGCTGTCTCCAGCCCTGGAGTTACCATCAAACCGTGAGTAGCTACCGGCAACACCGTAGACACTGTGACCACCCATTACCTAGTCTCACGTGTTCCCCTGCGGTTGGGTGCTGCACCCCCAAATACTGCTCCTATGTTTATATAGAAACCTTCTTTCCTCTAGACGTAGTGTATGTTCCCTTGTCATGTTCCTGGGGATAAATAGATGATGGGAGAGATCTCTGTACTGATATATTTATACATAGTTATTAGATCTCCCCTCAGTCGTCTTTTTTCTAAAGTGAATAAACCTAATTTTGATAATCTTTCTGGGTACTGTAGTCCACCCATTCCAGTTATTACTTTAGTTGCCCTCCTCTGAACCCTCTCCAGCTCTGCTATGTCTGCCTTTTTCACAGGAACCCAGAACTGTACACAATACTCCATGTGTGGTCTGACTAGTGATTTGTAAAGTGGCAGGACTATGTTCTCATCATGGGCATTTATACCTCTTTTGATGCCACCTATTATCTTATTGGCCTTGGCAGCAGCTGTCTGACACTGATTGCTACAGTTAAGTTTATTGTCCATTAAAGTCCTTTTCCATGTCAGTGTTACCCAGTGTTTTACCTTTTAGTATGTACTGGTGTCTGGTATTTTTCCTTACTATGTGCATAACCTTACATTTGTCAGTGTTAAACCTCAGCTGCCACTTCTCTGCCCAAGCCTCTAGTCTATCCAGATCCATCTGTAGCAGTATACTGTCCTTCTTTGTGTTAACTACTTTACACAGTTTAGTATCGTCAGTATATCTACATACCTCCCAAGTGTCCCTCTTTTGGAGGGACAGCCCCTCTTTTTGACCCATGTCCCTCTTTTTGACCTGGAGGATTAATGCATAACTGTGCATTAATAAATTTACTAAATTGCTCCTTACTAAAGTTTCCGTATGGTTTCTACCTATAAATTAGACCAGAACTTCATAATTTGGTGCAATTTGGACCTTAAAATATCTATAATCTGATGATTTATGTGCTAATGTTTATATGGACAATGAAGCGCAAGAAAAATATTACCTCAGGGGATCCAGTAACTATGCTTTGGGTGGAGTTAGAGGCGTGGCCTAGTATGAAAAAAACTGCCGTGATGCGCGCCGCACACATTGTCCCTCTTTACAATTTTCAAAAGTTGGGAGGTATGTATCTATATATCACCTATAGAGTTCTCATTAGTACAGTGATTATATATAGACATACAATATACCTGGTAGCAGGTAGACTTACTCTTTGATTATTTTATTTACTACACTATATTAGTGTACTTTGCTGGTTTATTTCATTGTCATTCAAGATTTGTCTATAGTATGGCAAATAGTCCTCACTGTTTACAACATATAAATATATATATATATATATATATATATATATATATATATATATATATATTATAAAGAAGTTAAAAAGTGGAAACTTCTAAATTGCACATGCCAGCGCCACTTCTGATCTACCACACGGACATACTCACACAGCAACAGATATTACCACCTACCAGTGACAAGGTAACTTCCAGCATAAAGACAGCAGATCCTCCAGAGACTAAACCACAGTTTAAGCCCTATGCTACATCATTGCTTGCACATTATACGAAAAAGCTCCAGCCTCTCTGGTGGCCAGGACCATAGTAGTGCGCATAGGCCGGAGCTTTTTCCTAAAGTGTGCAAGCACTACCACTGCTGCTAGATTGAAGGGTGGTCGTAACCATGGAAATGAGCAGTGTATAATGTGATGGAAAAATGATTCAAGCCATCAAAGGAGGCAATATGGATAATAACAATACATTAGTAAGTGCCTTGTATTAACTTTATCTATATATATATATATATATATATATATATATATATATACACTCACCGGCCACTTTATTAGGTACACCTGTCCAACTGCTTGTTAACACTTAATTTCTAATCAGCCAATCACATGGCGGCAACTCAGTGCATTTAGGCATGTAGACATGGTCAAGACATTCTCCTGCAGTTCAAACCGAGCATCAGTATGGGGAAGAAAGGTGATTTGAGTGCCTTTGAACGTGGCATGGTTGTTGGTGCCAGAAGGGCTGGTCTGAGTATTTCAGAAACTGCTGATCTACTGGGATTTTCACGCACAACCATCTCTAGGGTTTACAGAGAATGGTCCGAAAAAGAAAAAACATCCAGTGAGCGGCAGTTCTGTGGGCGGAAATGCCTTGTTGATGCCAGAGGTCAGAGGAGAATGGGCAGACTGGTTCGAGCTGATAGAAAGGCAACAGTGACTCAAATTGCCACCCGTTACAACCAAGGTAGGCAGAAGAGCATCTCTGAACGCACAGTACGTCGAACTTTGAGGCAGATGGGCTACAGCAGCAGAAGACCACACCGGGTGCCACTCCTTTCAGCTAAGAACAGGAAACTGAGGCTACAATTTGCACAAGCTCATCGAAATTGGACAGTAGAAGATTGGAAAAACGTTGCCTGGTCTGATGAGTCTCGATTTCTGCTGCGACATTCGGATGGTAGGGTCAGAATTTGGCGTCAACAACATGAAAGCATGGATCCATCCTGCCTTGTATCAACGGTTCAAGCTGGTGGTGGTGGTGTCATGGTGTGGGGAATATTTTCTTGGCACTCTTTGGGCCCCTTGGTACCAATTGAGCATCGTTGCAACACCACAGCCTACCTGAGTATTGTTGCTGACCATGTCCATCCCTTTATGACCACAATGTACCCAACATCTGATGGCTACTTTCAGCAGGATAATGCGCCATGTCATAAAGCTGGAATCATCTCAGACTGGTTTCTTGAACATGACAATGAGTTCACTGTACTCAAATGGCCTCCACAGTCACCAGATCTCAATCCAATAGAGCATCTTTGGGATGTGGTGGAACGGGAGATTCGCATCATGGATGTGCAGCCGACAAATCTGCGGCAACTGTGTGATGCCATCATGTCAATATGGACCAAAATCTCTGAGGAATGCTTCCAGCACCTTGTTGAATCTATGCCACGAAGAATTGAGGCAGTTCTGAAGGCAAAAGGGGGTCCAACCCGTTACTAGCATGGTGTACCTAATAAAGTGGCCGGTGAGTGTATATATATACAGTATATGTTTTATTTTTTTTATTTTCTATTGCAGGCTGTCAGCTCCCCAACTGCTCCCTCCTCCTCCAGACTGAAGGGGAGGGGACAGCTGTCTTAGTTGCTCATATCTCTGAATAGATAGCAGGTAGAGATACAGGTGTGGTCTTGTTTGAAAGCTTGAATTCCAAGCAGACTCACAGCATTATTTTCACTACATCAGAAGATATGGCTGTTAGAAATTAGGATGGCAGTGAATGTAGCTGAAAGTGAAAGTAAAAACAGGTTTTACAGCTTTTATTCCCAACTTGATTTCTAACAGCTGTAACTTCTGCTGATGTTGAGATAATGCTGTGATTATGGTCTTGAATAAAAGCTTGGATATATGTCTAGCTGCTAACAATCCAGAGATATGAGCAGCTAAAACACCTCTCCCCATGCTGTCCGAGCTTTGCTCCTGCAGAACAGTTAAGTGCTTTTTCCCAAAACAGGAGCTGAGCTCGGGCAAAACTGTTAGGTGGTTAAAGAGGTTGACCAATTTGCAGTTCAACTGCTGAAATTTCCATATACCTTCACACATGCTCCATGGAAGCATACATGACTCTACTGTCCCCCAGTGAAGTAAAAATACCCTGTCATTCTCCGCACTGGCTTTGACAGGCTGATGATTGCTTCTTCTGGATACCTACTTATATGTGCAGGTGTTGAACAGCAAATAAACTTGTCTGGTACATGCGGTACATGTCTGTGTCCATTTCCCCTTCAGCACCTGCTCAGAATAGAAGGTACTCAGGATCAGCCAGAGAAAGCATTCGCTGCCATCTTGCAGCCCATGGACTCAGATGACAGGTATGTTTTCTTCATTGACACTGGGGCAGCTGGGATTGTCCATTAGGATAGTTGGGGGGCAGTATACAATCATAAATGCTTCTATGGAACATTCATGACTGTATATGGCATTTTAACCAATTACATTGCAGATTGGCCAACCCCTTTAATTTATGCCTGTTGTTATTGTCTTTACTCATATTTTTTAAATGTCTTCCAGGTGAACTTCCTCAGCTATATTCATCTTGCTACCAAGGCTCTCCCACACCTCGCAGAGTCAAGAGGCGCTATTATTGTGCTGTCTTCTCTCACTGGTAATTAACGCTTAGATGTAACAACCTACTGGCAGTAGTAAAAAGAGACACTCATGATGCACACAATACAATATACGATTACACAGTAACCTTTCAAATTTAGTCACTAGAATTCTTAATGAGGCTGAGATATATCATGTGGTTCTAGAACGGCATACAGAATTTGTGATGTACAGTCAGGGGTGTAACTAGAGTACTACAGGCTCAAAGACAAATTTTGGACCTGACCCCCCCCCCCCCCCATGGGACTCAGTGGCATTACAAGGGTCTATAAATATATATGTCTCCTCCTAATAAATACAGTTTTCTATATATGATAATACAACTCTAAAATATAGTCATACGGTTAAAAACTAATGCATCTATGCAAGTAACAAATAGCATCACCATGCTATTAGTGAGCAAATCCCAGTAAACCCAGATCAATATTACCAATAATAAATAGGAACTACTGTACTAAGACCAAAATTACCACCATACAATGACCATATACACTCACCGGCCACTTTATTAGGTACACCATGCTAGTAACGGGTTGGACCCCCTTTTGTCTTCAGAACTGCCTCAATTCTTCATGGCATAGATTCAACAAGGTGCTGGAAGCATTCCTCAGAGATTTTGGTCCATATTGACATGATGGCATCACACAGTTGCCACAGATTTGTCTGCTGCACATCCATGATGCGAATCTCCCGTTCCACCACATCCCAAAGATGCTCTATTGGATTGAGATCTGGTGACTGTGGAGGCCATTTGAGTACAGTGAACTCATTGTCATGTTCAAGAAACCAGTCTGAGATGATTCCAGCTTTATGACATGGCGCATTATCCTGCTGAAAGTAGCCATCAGATGTTGGGTACATTGTGGTCATAAAGGGATGGACATGGTCAGCAACAATACTCAGGTAGGCTGTGGCGTTGCAACGATGCTCAATTGGTACCAAGGGGCCCAAAGAGTGCCAAGAAAATATTCCCCACACCATGACACCACCACCACCAGCTTGAACCGTTGATACAAGGCAGGATGGATCCATGCTTTCATGTTGTTGACGCCAAATTCTGACCCTACCATCCGAATGTCGCAGCAGAAATCGAGACTCATCAGACCAGGCAACGTTTTTCCAATCTTCTACTGTCCAATTTTGATGAGCTTGTGCAAATTGTAGCCTCAGTTTCCTGTTCTTAGCTGAAAGGAGTGGCACCCGGTGTGGTCTTCTGCTGCTGTAGCCCATCTGCCTCAAAGTTCGACGTACTGTGCGTTCAGAGATGCTCTTCTGCCTACCTTGGTTGTAACGGGTGGCAATTTGAGTCACTGTTGCCTTTCTATCAGCTCGAACCAGTCTGCCCATTCTCCTCTGACCTCTGGCATCAACAAGGCATTTCCGCCCACAGAACTGCCGCTCACTGGATGTTTTTTCTTTTTCGGACCATTCTCTGTAAACCCTAGAGATGGTTGTGCGTGAAAATCCCAGTAGATCAGCAGTTTCTGAAATACTCAGACCAGCCCTTCTGGCACCAACAACCATGCCACGTTCAAAGGCACTCAAATCACCTTTCTTCCCCATACTGATGCTCGGTTTGAACTGCAGGAGATTGTCTTGACCATGTCTACATGCCTAAATGCACTGAGTTGCCGCCATGTGATTGGCTGATTAGAAATTAAGTGTTAACGAGCAGTTGGACAGGTGTACCTAATAAAGTGGCCGGTGAGTGTAATTGTAGATACCAATTCTGTGCAGATGCTCTGCAGACTATACAAGTGAATACACTAAGTTATGTCTAAAGCAGCCTGTGGCTTAACAGAGTAAGTAGCAAGGGAGGAAGCCAAAAGATGTTTGCTGTGCATAGATTTAAGCTGGATTCCCACACGCACATATCTGTTTAGTCATCAAATAACATGTACTGTATAAACTGTAAAAAATGTATATACTGTATGTAAATATAGATAATCTATACTAGATATACTAAGATAGAAAAGCACTAAATACATTTCAGCTGTAAAAGTTGAAGATGTCCAACAAATGATAACTTCATCTGGGACTCAGACCACCTATAATCAGATAGTTATCCTCTAAGCTGTCGATAGGAGATGAGTTGTTGTCATGGGACAACTTTAAATTCATTTTCCCAGCTGGACATCCTTTATCCATACGTCTTATTAGGGCATCTTGACATCACGGAGAGTGTCACACAACTAAGTAAGCTATCACACCTGTATTTCCTGGAACAAAACAAGCATTTGGGCAATCCAATAGTGTAATCCTGGCTATAACCATAACGTGTATGTATATAGACAAACTGATTAAACAAATAGGTTCTGAAATATTTGTAGCCCACCATTTCCCCTATAGTGTAATGGTTCCAGATGTTCACAAGACTGCAGAACTTGCTTTCACCCATAGCAGTTGTCTATCATTAGGGCCAATTTCTATAACAACCAGAGAGTTGCAAGAATAATATTATGAAGCATGCATCACCGCTGGAAGGCAAAAAATATATGAAAGTAAATTTGCTAATATTGAATGGAATATAAATGACAATGAAAGAAACTGACACTAATCTGCAATACTGCCCCAGCAAGACAAAAAGAAGGATCTAGGACCCAGAGACAAATAAAAAACCATCCTCCACAAACAGAATCCTCAGGAAAACAACAAACTTCAATGCTTGCAGCAATGAAGGGGCTAGAAGGACCAAAAGAATCAAGCTACACAACACAAAACAAGTTTGGATAGGAACAAAATACCGTACAAGTAATACTAAGGATTCTGGATAAAAATGCAGAGAACTCATGCTATACCTGGAAACTAAAGGGCGGAGCCAGAAAGCATGAATATTCAAGTCAAGGCTAACCAAAAACTTCTCCCTAAATTAAGCACGTTAAACAAGGTAATCATTTGACCCAGAGATCATGGCATGACAATTGCCCTAAATAAAGCTAGTGAACAGGAGAAAATGAGATAATAGGGGAATCCCTGCCATTTGTAACATATAGTTGTGGCCCCATAGACACCCTGTGACCATACACTTACACATATTTACTATAAGATAGTAGTGTAAAGGAATGCCCATCCACATACAAAGCTTCAGCAGTACTGGAGTTCCTGACTCACTTCCAACAGATGATGCTGAGGGGAAAAGGATCGGGCACTTTCTATTTTAATGTCTGATCCTTTTGTTCTCTCAGGAGATAATCCACCACCAGAAGAGTCTGGCAGTGTGTTTCTCATCTCTCCTCTTTGCCAACACATTAACGCTGAACCAAGCATGTAGAGTGGTCCTTCAAAATGTTCTATATTTCTGCATAAATTTGACCTAGAACTACATCCCCTTTTTACCCAAGTCCTAAAAGTAGATAAACATAAACAAGTCAAACAAATGAGTCAAAAGTTTTAGACTTGGCCATTAATTTATTGAGGAAAATGGTGAGTGGCAAAAGTATGTGAACCGAGTACAGTGCTTGGCTATCTATGGAATTCCCATAGAAATTAATGGACGACCACGCTCATGTGCGACTGGCCGCACTCTTCATCGCAGAGAGTACAGGTCCCCCATTTTCCTGATCGGTTGTAGGACCCCTCACCGATCTAATAGTTATCCTCTGTCTTGTGGATAGGGGATAACTTAATCTAACCAGAATACCCCTTTAATTAAATACAAAAACACTTATGCATGTATTAACTTAGTCAATTGTTTAAAAGAATTAGCTACTATTTCAGAATTGTAGTGTTCTTGCTGGATTTGCTAATAATAGAATAATGCTTTTATAAAAATAATGAAGAGCATGCTAGAAAAAGTACTAAGTGGCTTCAGAAAATGAAAGCAAAGACTTCTTTCTTCTATGGGTTAGACTCTTTAGTCAGTCTTTCTGTGTGCTAATTATCAAAATGTTCTTCAACCATTATGTAAATGTATTTGTCACTCTAGGTAAAATTGCAACTCCATACACCACATCATATGGTGCATCAAAATTCGCCCTGGATGGTTTCTTTGGTTCACTGCGACATGAGCTAGCCATGCAAAGGATTCCTGTCTCCATCACATTGTGTATCTTGGGGCTAATCGATACTCAGTCAGCCATGGAGAAAGTAAAGTAAGATGGGGTTCACATGGTTCAATTTTGCATGCAATTTGATTGTATTTAAGTAATGATACATACTACTACTGTCAAAGAAATTACAATCACAATGAACTCTTTCATTTAGACCCCAGTATAGAAAGATTGGCCTAATCGGTTTTATGGGGAAATTTTTACATCCATTACAAAAAAAGCATGAAAACAGAATTTAAATTTACATCTATACTAGATTTGAGCCAAATGACCACACTAGTTTTTCATCACTAGTCTCTGTAAACAGGCCAAACATTTTTCCTTCTGGTCAACTTTCTTCCACATAATATTCCAACACGAAAGTTAATCTTCTGACTTGTCTACTGCTATATCATGAGTTAGTGATATGTAGCAGTGAACAAGGCTTAGTAGAATTAATGATATCTTTTGTATTTAAAGAGGTTTTCCAAAGGTGTAGTACGGCTAACCAAATCCACACCACCCCCACCAATCTGCAGTTTGAAGAGGCCGTGACCTCCTCGCAGCTTGGAATTGCAGCTCAGTCTCATTCACTTCAATGGGACTGAGCTGTGCCAAGGCCATGTGACCAATAAGTGTGACGTCACTGGTCTAGGACGAAGCTGAGGCACTTTGTGAGCATGAGCTCTTCAAACAACTGATCATCAGAGATGCTGGGAGTTGGACCACCACTGATCAGATACTGATGACCTTTCCTGATGATAGATCATCATTATTAAACTCTCGGACAACCCCTTTAAGACATTATCATCTTGTCTACCCAACAAAGCCACTTCAGAATATAGAAGTCTGTACAATCTAAAGGCTCTCATACACATTGGTATATTGTTGGCCAAATCTGCCAAGAACAGTTGGTTCGTCCAACAGTTTACTCCTGACTCTCCCTCGACAGATGTCTGTATCTGGCAGCGGCTTTCTCCTCTCTCCCCAAACGCAAACTGAACGGCCACCATTTTTCAGATCAGAAGGAGGATCACATGACCTTGGGCAGCGGCCCAGCAGGCTTCACCATACTGTCTTCCAGACAAGCTATAGTGATGAGGCTCTTAGCCACTATAAAACAGCCCAACCAGGAAATGCTGCTGCTTTATGGTGATATACATACAGTAGGAGAGAGAGGACATCAGGCAGAGAATGAGATAGAAATACACAGATTACGGATAGGTAGTGGATTAGTGGGAAGTACAGACAGATTTACAATAAATTGATATATTTTAGAGAGGATAGAAGATAGACTCAGTTAGGGTAAGTGTGTTAGGCGAGCTCAGTCAGACATCCATTACTGTGATTGAGTACTGTTGTAGCTATACAATCTTCATCACTTCATTCACAAATCTTCAGTAATATTAATCCTGGTGCTGCCTGCTGATACAGACACCATTCATTGTTTTCCGTATTAGATGATAGTGCCACCACAAATTGTTATATTATTCTGTATCAAGCATTTATTACAGTACATTATATTTTAGTCTGTATCCAAGTGACTATTTTTTTTAAGTGTTAATTTAAATTTAAATTCTTGGTCTGATAGCATGCCACTGCTTGCTGATATGGACATCACAAACGTAATGTCACTCACTGTTCTGCATATTACATTTATCTAATAGTGCCATCAAAAATTGTAATTTTGTTCCGTGTCAAGCATTTGTCAAGCAGTGATGTTATACTACAGTCTGTGTCCAAGTGACTATTTTCTTCATATTTTCATTTGAATTTAAATCCTGGTGTTGACAGCATAGCATTAACTGTCAGTGCCAGCATTAAGGGGAAAAGGCAAACCAGGCAATTGCCCAGGGCCCCATCCCCAAAAGAATCCCTTCCAGTAGAATCAGGTCCGCATGGGTGCATTAGTTTACAGTGGGGCATGGGAGACTATGGCTTCCGTCCTTTCCATTCAGCCTTAAAGACTGCAGACAACTAAGCCTAAAGCCTTTTAGGAAGTAGTATGGTGCAGGCGGTCTCTACATCATCATGACTTCCTGCGCCGGGTCTCAGGCAACGCAATGATATGATCACGATTGCCTAAGTTCTGAATTAGGTGAGTGTTTTTTTTTTGTTGTAATACTATACATGGGCACTACAGAGGAGACGGAGGAGTATTATATATATGCTGGAACCATAAGAGGGCATTATATACTGGCACTATATGGAGGGATGGAGGAGCATTATATACTGGCGCTACAGGGAGGACAATGGAGCATTATATACTGGCACTGAGGGGGTGGACGGAGTAGCATTATATACTGACACTATGGGGGCATGGGGGAGCATTATATATGTACATGTACAGCGTATGTCAGGTTTTTAAGTGTCGTGGCAAGGGATGACACTTTTCGGAGGTGGTCTGCCTCCTTCATCAGGCCAACAAACAATGGCTCCATTATGCCAGTTTTATAGCAATGAACCAGAAATGGAAGCCAGATGATAAACACACTAGACAGGAAATGAATCCAAATCAATGAACGAAACGTGTGACATGATGTGAGAATGTGTAGTGGGGAGGATTTGATGTATAGGGTGATGTTCATACTTTGTGTAGTGAACATACCTGCAGGATAAATAAGTTAAGGAGGCTCAATAATGTGAAATGAAGTGAGAATAAAAGATTAAGAATAATATAATAAGAGAAAATGATACATGATTAGTTTTCGTTTCTTTGTTGTCTGCATTAATATGGCTTCATGTCTGACTAGTTCACTCTTCCTTTGTTACGATTCACTGTCACACAATGACCTTTTTAACTTAATTCATCCAATGCTGTTATAATGTTAAGGGTTTTTTGTTTGGTGCAATAATAAAGGGAAATACAGTAGGGAAAAAAAGTATTTAGTCAGCCACCAATTGTGCAAGTTCTCCCACTTAAAAAGATGAGAGAGGCCTGTAATTGACATCATAGGTAGACCTCAACTATGAGAGACAAAATGAGAAAACAAATCCAGAAAATCACATTGTCTGATTTTTAAAGAATTTATTTGCAAATTATGGTGGAAAATAAGTATTTGGTCAATAACAAAAGTTCATCTCGACACTTTGTTATATATCCTTTGTTGGCAAAGACAGAGGTCAAACTTTTTCTGTAAGTCTTCACAAGGTTGGCATACACTGTTGCTGGTATGTTGGCTCATTCCTCCATGCAGATCTCCTCTAGAGCATTAATGTTTTAGGGCTGTCGCTGGGCAACACGGACTTTCAACTCCCTCCAAAGGTTTTCTATGGGGTTGAGATCTGGAGACTGGCTAGGCCACTCCAGGACCTTGAAATGCTTCTTACGAAGCCACTCCTTCGTTGCCCTGGCAGTGTGCTTGGGATCATTGTCATGCTGAAAGACCCATCCACGTTTCATCTTCAATGCCCTTGCTGATGGAAGGAGATTTGCACTCAAAATCTCACGATACATGGCCCCATTCATTCTTTCATGTACACGGATCAGTCGTCCTTGTCCCTTTGCAGAGAAACAGCCCCAAAGCATGATGTTGCCACCCCCATGCTTCACAGTAGGTATGGTGTTCTTTGGATGCAACTCAGCATTCACTTTTGAGTTGTGTTTCTACCAAACAGTCCTACTTTGGTTTCATCTGACCATATGACATTCTCCCAATACTCTTCTGGAACATCTAAATACTCTCTAGAAAACTTCAGACGGGCCTGGATATGTACTGGCTTAAGCAGGGGGACACGTCTGGCATTGCAGGATCTGAGTCCCTGGCGGTGTAGCGTGTTACTGACGGTAGCCTTTGTTATGTTGGTCCAAGCTTTCTGCAGGTCATTCACTAGGTTCCCCCTCTGTGGTTCTGGGATTTTTGCTCACAGTTTTTGTGATTATTTTGACACCACGGGGTGAGATCTTGCGTGGAGCCCCTGATTGAGGGAGATTATCAGTGGTCTTGTATGTCTTCCATTTTCTAATTATTGCTCCCACAGTTGATTTCTTCACACCAAGCTGCTTGCCTATTGCAGATTCAGTCTTCCCAGCCTGGTGCAGGTCTACAATTTTGTTTCTGGTGTCCTTCGACAGCTCTTTGGTCTTCACCATAGTGGAGTTTGGAGTGTGACTGTTTGAGGTTTTTTATACCTCAGGTGTTTTTTATACTGATAACAAGTTCAAACAGGTGCCATTACTACAGGAAATGAGTGGAGGACAGAGGAGCCTCTTAACCACTTCAGCTCTGGGCCATTTCCCCCCTTCCTGACCAGGCCTAATTTTGCAAATCTGACATGTCACTTCATGTGGTAATAACTTTGGAACGCTTTTACTTATCCAAGCGATTCTGAGATTGTTTTCTCGTGACACATTGTACTTCAAGTTAATGGTAAATTTGAGTCGATAAGTTTTAATTTTATTTATAAAAAAAATCCAAAAGTTAACGAAAATTTTAAAAAATTCACTGTTTTCTAAATTTCAATCTCTCTGCTTTTAAGACAGATAGTGATGCCCCATACAATCCTTTTTTCCCCATATGTCTACTTTATGTTGGCATCATTTTGGTAGTGTCATTTTGTTTTTTTAGGACAGTAGAAGGTTTAGAATTTTAGACGCAATTTTTGCAAGTTTGCTAAATCAACTTTTTTAAGGACCAGTTCAGTTCTGAAGTCAGTTTGTGGGCTTACATAATAGAAACCACACATAAATGACCCCATTTTAGAAACTACACCCCTCAAACTATTCAAAACTGGTTTTAGAAATGTTGTTAACCCTTTAAGTATTCCACAGGAATTAAAGCAAAATAGATGTGAAATTTCAAAATTTCACTTTTTTTGCAGATTTTCCATTTTAATCATTTTTTTCCTGTAACACATCAAGGGTTAACAACAAAACAAAACTCAATATTTATTACCCCCATTCTGCAGTTTGCAGAAACACCCCACATGTGGTCGCAAACTGTTATTTGGGGATACGCCAGGGCTCAGAAGGGGAGGAGTAGCATCTGCATTTTCTAACATGGAATTTTTTGTCATGGTTTGTAAGAGTGATAACTTTTTAATTTTTTTGTGGACTGAGCTGCGTGAGGTCTTATTTTTTGCGGGACAAGCTGTGCTTTTTATTGGCACCATTTTGGGGTACATCCGGCTTTCTGATCACTTTTTAATCTAATTTTTGGGAGGTTAACTAAAAAAAAAAAGCAGTTTAGGGGCATTTTTCTATATATATATATATATATATATATATATATATATATATATATATATATATATATATATATATATTTTTTTTTTTTTTTTTTTTTACACCGTTCACTTGATGGGTAGATCATGTGATATTTTTGTAGAGCCAATTGTTAAAGACGCAACGATACCAAATATGTCTATTTTTTATTTATTTTTTTTACGTTTTACACAATAAGAGCATTTTTAGAAGAAAAATCATGTTTTTGTGTTGCAATTTTTTAAGAGCCATTTTTTTTTCATTTTTTTGGGCTATAATCTTGTGTGGGGGCTCATTTTTTGCGGGATGAGGTGACGTTTTTATTGCTACCATTTTGGGATGCATACGACTTTTTGATTGTTTGATATTATGTTTTTTGGTAGGTTATGCGACAAAAAAAGCTGTTTTGGCATAATTTTTATTAGATTTTTTTTACGCAGTTCACTTGATGGGCTAGATCATGTGATATTTTTATAGAGCTATCTTATTTATTTATTTTTATTTGTAACTTTTTTTAATGAAATATTTGGGGGGAAATTATTTTTTTTATATATATGTGATTTTTTTTTTTTTTTTTTTTTAACACTTTGTGTCCCCCATAAGGTCATACAAGACCTCAGGGGGACATTTAACTTCACTTATTTTTATTTATTTTTTTTTTACACTTCATTTCTCCTGTAACTGGGGCTGACATAGTAGCCCCAGTTACAGGGGAAATACATCCCAGAGAGGCTGTATAGCATAATACTATGCTGTACAGCCTCAGTGCAGGGCTGATCGGGTCTATGAGAGACCCGGCAGCTCCTGTACTCTCCCGGCCCCGGCGATCAGGTGACCGCCGGGCCGGAACAGGAAGCGCAATAGCGCTTCCTGATCTGTATACACAGCGCTCGTTGAGCGCTGTGTATACAGCGATCTAGAAGGCAGGGACCCCTGGGAACGGTCCCTGCCTTCTCTTTGGGGTACCCTGCTGTCACTGACAGCAGGTACCCCACTGTGCAGCTGCACGATTAGCGTGCAGCTGCTATCTCTGAATGGACGTTCAGAAACGTCCATTCAGAGATAGATAACCACTTCCCGGACGTTTATAGTCAACGGGCGGACGGGAAGTGGTTAAAGAAGAAGTTACAGGTCTGTGAGAGCCAGAAATCTTTCTTGTTTGTAGGTGACCAAATACTTATTTTCCACCACAATTTGCAAATAAATTCTTTAAAAATCAGACAATGTGATTTTATGGATTTGTTTTCTCATTTTGTCTCTCATAGTTGAAGTCTACCTATGATGTCAATTACAGGCCTCTCTCATCTTTTTAAGCGGGAGAACTTGCATAATTGGTGGCTGACTAAATACTTTTTTCCCCCACTGTATCAACTGTAAAATATATAAATGAACCCTTCATATAGGGGTTTTGTTACTTTTGGTTGTATTATTTTTAGTGTTTTTGTTATTGTTTGAGAAAGATTGGGAATTAGTGTTTTCTACAGCAGCCCCTGTCTTGGAAATCTTGGGGTCAATGCAGGGGTTTAGCTAAATGCTCATGGGCCCTGGTGCAAGAGTTCATCTTGGGCCCCCCCCACCCTCAGTGCTTTGTGGCCTGAGGCATTCATGCTGCCTGAGACAAATATTGAAACAGCACCCCCACCCCCCCATGCCAAATTCTTGACCTAACCCCTTACCTCCAGCCAGAGGTGTAACTTGACCACCATGCACTTTCTACAATACCGATGTCTTCTTATATGGCACAAGGGTCTTTGGGCCCCCTCCGGCTCCTGGGCCCGGTAGCGACTGCTACCTCTGCACCCCCTATAGCTACACCCCTGGGTCAATGTTTTGTTTTACTTAGGGAGTGGTAGTTAAAGGAACAGGCAAAAGAGAAGAAGGCAGAGAGTGAAGCAGATTCAAACTGGAACGCTTGGGTTTGGATGATGTAAAAACAGGTGCAGTAGGAATAGATAAAGTGCAATGATCGATAGAACTAGTGATAGAAGAGGGTGTGCTGTGAAAACTTTTGAAAGCAGGGAGTACAGAAGAAGTAGATCTGAGTGTATGAGATTGAAGGAGGATATGCAAATAAGCTCTTAGCAAGCTCTGCCTCTAATGCCACCATATGTGGTAGGTAGCTATCCTATAAGTCAATGTTCTACCTTTTAAACAGGCCTTGAGACATGGCTTAATCATAATCAAGCCATCACCTCATCTGGAAGTTATCCAAGTCATGTCTCAAGGTTGAACATTGACTTATAGGATAGCTACTAACGTTGAGCGAAGTGAAGCATTTGAAGCGGAATTCGATACGAAGTTTAGGAAAACTTCATTTCGCAATGAATCCGAATTTCCTCACGCTTTGTGGCTGCACTTGTTACAAAGTGAATGTAAGAAGCCCGGGAACACAATCACCCAAAATACCTTGCAGCCAGCCTATCTGTAGATAGCCATCCCATGTGATGTCACAGCCATATAAAAGCCTCATCCCACTCTGTCTCTGCCATTGTCCTGTGAGCTGAGCATAGGGAGAGACGTGGCAAACACTCATGAGCTAGGAACAGTGTTTCTTAAAAAGATTAATAGGAGAATATTGGAGAGGGAGGGTGCAGGGAGACTTATTCTGCATGAATTTTATTTATTTTTCCTGCATTTACTTATTCCTAAATCACCTGTAAATATCAATAAGATGGAAGCCTTTATTATTAAGGTGCCAGCGTGCCAACCAATACCATTCAGTCTGCACCCTTTAGGGGGGGCAGGTCTTAATGATGACCATCCTCATCTTTTGCTCGCTTTACTTGCAAGAAAAGTCAACAAGCTGCAGAGAGAGGAGGAGCCAGATGTTCCTGATAACATATTCTTCTCTATATTAAATGATGTGGAAAAGGAGGAAAAGCAGATGGCAGAAAAAGGGCTCCCACCTGTAGGGCAGGAGAGCGCTGAGGTTGGAGAAGTGGGTATGCCAGAGCTGATTAATATTCTGTGTTTACTGTCAAATAACCTGCAGGAGATTATAGGCCAGAACAGCAATAATATGCATATTGTCCCCCCACCTAATGAGCCAAACCCCATACCAGCAACATCCCCAATTAACAATGAAAACCATCTATACAGTGCGCTCTTTAATATTAAATGAAAGGCAATTAGCCATGTGATTCTTCACCGCAGCATGGCCGCTACCCACCCACAGCACGGCCACTCCTTGTGGCCGTACCCTAAGGCAGAGTGGCCTGGGTATACCTGATTTATAGCGATTTGCGACAAATTAATTTGGAAAGAATCAAATTTCTTGGTGAACTTTGGCAAAGTTGCCGAATCTAATTTTTCTAAACTTTGCTGATCTCATCTCTAACAGCTACCTTACATCTGGTGGCATTAGAGGCAGAGCTTGATAAGAGCTTATGTGCATACACACTTTTCATAATTCTAGAGGAGCATTGCCTGGACTATAAGACTCCTTACGCTGAAATTGGTGAATATGGAGTATAAGGCTAGCGGTAATTGTTCCAGCAGGCAGCTCTGGCAGATACTACCTGACCCCGTCGGAGCCCATTGACTATAATGGGACTTTCCAGGGATCTGGCCTGTTTTTGGCATTAGTGCCGGGATTTGGCTGGACAAAAACTTCTGCTTGCGGCATTTGTCCAGCCAAATCCCGGCACTAATGCCAGAAACACACCAGATCCTTGCCAACTCCCATTATGATCAATGAGGCCTGGTGGTGCTCTGGCCTTTTCTGTGTCTTTCGACAGGCTGTCGGAACAGCATGCTGGCAGAATTTACTGATAGTATGAAACTGGCCTTAGTTTTTTAAAACTAGTGAAGTACAGCATGAAAGACAAGCTTGAGTTTTGATTTTCGGTGGCTGCACAGACAGATTGTTTGTATTTTCAGAATCTTACTTAATCTTGTTCTGTTTTTTTTTAACAGAGATAAGGTATCCATGCCTGCATATCCTGCCCAGGATGCAGCTCTGGCAGTGGTGTCCGCTGGAACCAGCCGAGTAGAGGAGATGTACTATCCCTGGTATGTAAGGCCTCTCTGCTTTTTCAGAGACTGGTTTCCACAAAGCAGAGCCTGGGTGATGCAGAAGTCATACCAGTACAAGCCAGAAGAGACATTGGTATCATTGTGATTGAAATACTTTAATAAACAAATGTACTGATCAGCTATTGTTGCATATTTGTATTTATGTGCATTTTTCTGCAGAGCATATAAAATGCTATATCAGAGTGTGTACAGCTTGGATAAAATTAGTAGGGCTTGGAATAATCGGAGGCCTGCTGAAATAATGACAGTGACTTCAAAACAGCATCTATCATGAGTTGTACAGAGAGTTTCCATTCAGTGTACTAAAATGACCCAACACTCCCATTCCTGCTCCAATTGAGGTGCTGATGTTACCATGGCAACTGCTGCTTTCTTCCTACAGCATAATACAGTACAACTTCTGGGTCTAATGAGACTTTGTACAGATATCTTCACTCTTGCAGATCCATTATGCTATTTATATGTAATGAATATTGTCATGAATAATCATCAGATACCATATACAGTACAGCACTTTCATGATGACAGGTTCAGACGTATTGGGACAGTAACCCAATTTTCATATATTAGCCATTTTAAAAAAATCACACTGGTTTGATAAAGTGAATTTCCAGGATTTCAATATGTGGTTGAAGTGAAGACCACCAAAAACAAAGTTTCCTTCCTTTGAAGTGCTTTGCCAGGCCTTTCTTGCAGCCAGTGGTGTACATAGAGAAGTAAGGGCCCCATAGCAAGGATCAGACCAGGCCCACCCATACAGGAGAGAAGGGTTTCTTCCTAAACACTTTTCAATGACACTGCCTCATTTGCTAAAAGTTGTTCCTTTAGAGCAGGGGTGGGGAACCTTTTTGCTGCCGAGGGCCATTTGGATATTTCTAACATCGATTGCGGGCCATACAAAATTCTCAACTTAAAAATTTAACAGCTATATTTGGTCAAACATATAAGTAACTTAGTTACAGAAATTGCGCTTCAATTTTAAAAAATCTACGCTGTATTTTTGCAGCACAAAATGGCCCCTGCACTATATATTACATATTATATTACATATAGTACAGGTGCCATTTTGACCACACATAGCAGTCTAATTTGTAGGCCTCTTTCACACAAGCGTGACGGATTAGGTCCGGATGCGTTTAGGGTGCGTTCAGGAAAACTCGCACCATTTTGCAAGCAAGTTCAGTCAGTGTTGTCTGCGATTGCGTTCAGTTTTTTCCTCACGGGTGCAATGTGTTTTTATGCGTTTTTCACGCGCGTGATAAAAAACTGAAGGTTTACAAACAACATCTCTTAGCAACCATCAGTGAAAAACGCATTGTACCCGCACTTGCTTCAGGATGCAATGCGTTTTTCACTAAAGCCCCATTCACTTCTATGGAGCCAGGGCTGCGTGAAAAATGCAGAATATAGAACATGCTGCATTTTTCACGCAACGCAGAACTGTTGTGTGAAAAAAAACGCTCATGTACACAGACCCATTGAAATTAATGGGTCAGGATTCAGTGCGCGTGCTATGCGTTCACGTCATGCGTTTCACCCACGCTGAAAACTCGCTTGTGTGAAAGAGGCCTTAAGTTCAGAATGTTACATATTTATGTTACTTTATTTGGCATCAATGGCAGCAAAGCTCATCCCAGGGAGGTCCAGAGAGGGGTTCACCCAGCTTTCACACACCCTGCCACTGTCCCTGCCTCTTTCTTCTCAACTGTCCCTGCCTTTGTCCCTTTCTCAGCCTCAGATCTGCCCCCTACCTCCATTAGCCTCCTATCAGACCCCCCAGCCTACATAAGCCTCAGATCAGACTCCCATCAGACCACCCAGCTTCAGATTAGACCCCAATCAGACCCCCAGCTTCAGATCAGACTCTCATCAGACCCCCAGCCTCAGATCAAACCCCTATCAGACACCTCGCCTCAGACCAGACCCCCATCAGACCTTCCAGCCTCAGATCAGACCCTCATCAGACCCCTTAGCCTTAGATCAGACCCTCCCCACCCTCCATTAGCCTCAGATCAGACATTTAAAATAAATAAATAAACTTACCTCTCCAGCTCTGGATGGCGCTGCCTCTTGGCAGATTGACTTACCCTCCCTGGTCTTCTTCCTGCCGCGCTGTACTGTGACCTGATAGCGCACAGCATCAGGTCATAGTGTGCGTCTACGTGTATGTGTCAGGACACAGTGCGGGGCTGGAAGAAGGCCAGGGAACGTGAGGACAGACAGTGCAGTTCTCACCTTCCTGTGCCTCGCACATGCTAATGACCGCTTCCATTTTCACAGTATGTTCTGGCAGGGGCCACATGAAATGATCCCGCGGGCCGCATATGGTCCCTGAGCCAGAGGTTCCCCACCCCTGCTTTAGAGAGTAGAGTTCTAACCAAGTTTTCACCTCCAGTAGAAGAGAAGATAATCCCAACTAAGACTGGACCCCCTCTTGCCCTGGGCCCCATAGCAGTCGCATGGTCTGTGGCTATGGTAGTTACCCTCTGTCTGCAACCGTTTTCATTTGCTGCTTGTTTGTAGCGCTTGCTGCTTGCAATCAGGTTGAGGTCTGTTGACTGATTCAACCATTGACGAATATTCCATTACTTCACTTATGAGTTTCTTCTGTAGTTTGTTTATACTGTGAAGAGCCATTCTGTCTTTTTTTTTTTTTTTCAGAATTTGACTGAATCTGAGTAGAAAGTATAACTTTATACAGTAGAGAATTCATCCTGCTACATCTGTCTGTAGTTACATCATCACTAAACACCAATGACCCATTTACATTGTTGTAGAAAAAACACTGTGAAAGCAGCACTAATATACCATCTAGACCTCCTTAGGAATATCCAGCCAGTCAGCAAGCACCGATCCTCTACGGTTGCTCATTAGATAATTCAAACATAATCGACAGCAGCATGTCCTTCAAGGAGTTATTTAATGTTTAAAACTAGTCCATAAATACGTACAAAAAGTGCCAAAGATTGTGCAACTTTCGACTATAACATAGTCTTTCTCAAGCATAATATAGAGTGAACCCTTAAAGGGGTATTCCCATCTTACAAATGTAGTTTGTATAGTTATATATAGCCATACCAATATTATAACTAATAGAATGTATTTATATAAAATGTACCGTTTAGAAGATTTTCCTATTTGTATTTCCATTATCCCACCTATCAGTCAGGCCGTTACCCCTAGTTACGACCACCGCAGTCATGTAGTAGTGGTGGCCGGCTTGCTTCTTTTCAAACCCGCTCTGAGGTAACTGCTGTATTGTGAACGCAAATTGCATGAGCATGCGGAGACACATCTTAGGGTTGTAGCATTTTTGTCTGCGCTTCCAAAATGTAGAAGAACGGATCCTGTTCCAGGATCAGTTCATCTCTATGGAGCAGGATCCGTTTATAAAGTCTGCGTTTTGGACGGATCCTGACCATTGCGTTTTGGACTGGTAGCGTCCAAATCGCAGATGTGTAAGTACCCTAAGATGTGTCTGCGCATGCTCATGCAATGTGTGTTCACAATACAGCAGTTACCTCAGAGCGGGTTTGAACCACAGCAAGCCGGCCACCACTACTACATGGCCACAGTGGTCGTAACCAGGGGCAACGGCCTGACTGATGTGTGTGGGACAATGGAAATACAAATAGGCAAATCTTCTAAACGGTACATTTTATATAAATACATTCTATTAGTAATTATATTGGTATGGCTATATCTAACTATACAAACTACATTTGTTAGATGGGAATAACCCTTTAATGTCATATATAGCCTAAAAAGCACCTCCCCCATCTCAATTGACCAATCCATATTGTGACATTATTATTAGGTCATGTTTACATTCAGTGTTCACCAATCAAATATATCATATAAATAATAGTCATGACAACTGACCAATCTCCTTAGGTGCATTCAGTGTGACATCATGTGGACAGGCGGACGGGCTCTTAACATCGTACACATGGATCCAGTATCTCCTTAGCACGACTGCGCATGTCTCAACCTCTAATCCACCCCTACATCTCCATTAGTTAGACTCCACAAACGTCATCACGTTATGTGACCTACTCCCAATCATGTGACCAAATACGTCACATCCACCTGACCCCACTGCTCACGCTCAGCTCTACATGCATCCCATGTTCCCATGGAGACCATCAAGGCAGAGTGGCGCATCAGCAGCGCAGACCTCCACTATGTCAGTCGGCCCACCGTGCGCAGCAGTGCATCGGGCCTTCCAGGGCATATCGTGGTCCATCGGAGTGTATTGTATATACAGAGAAAGACTATGTTATAGTCGAAACTTTGCACAATCTTTGGCACTTTTTGTACATATTTATGGACTCGTTTTGAACATTAACCCCTTCAGGACCTTGCTATTTCTCACCATAAGGACCAGGCCATTTTTATGTGGTGATAACTTTAAAATGCTTTTACTTATCCAGGCCATTCTAAGACTGTTTTCTCGTCACATATTGTACTTCATGACAGTGGTTAATTTGTGTCAAAATATTTCATTTTTATTTATAAAAAATACTAAATTTACCAAATTTCAAAATTTCAATTTCTCTACTTTTAAAATACATAGTAATACCTTCAAAAATAGTTACTACTTTACATTCCCCATATGTCTACTTCATGTTTGGATCATTTTGAAAATGACATTTTATTTTTTTGGGACGTTAGAAGGCTTAGAAGTTTAGAACCAAATCTTGAAATTTTTCAAAAAATTTCCAAAACCCACTTTTTAAGGACCAGTTCAGGTCTGAAGTCACTTTGTGAGGCTTACATAATAGAAATCACTCCCATTTTAGAAACTACACCTTTCAAGATATTCAAAACTAATTTTACAAACATTGTTAACCCTTTATGTGTTCCACAAGAATTTCAGAATTTAACTTTTTTGGTAGATTTTCCATTTTAATCCATTTTTCCAGTAACAAAGCAAGGGTTAAGGCTACTTTCCCACTAGCGGCAGCACGGATCCGGCACCTAAAGGGTGCCGACGGATCCGTACTGCCGCTGACACGTGTGTAGCCGGAGCAGCTCTCCGGCCCCACACATGTTGACACATACACAGAGAACATACATACACACACATACACACAAACACATACATACTTACATACTCCAGCCCGGGATGCCGGCAGCACGTCTTCACGTGCCTCCTGCGCGCAGTGATGACGATTCCCCACAGAGCCCTCTGCTGGGCGCAGTGGGGAAACGTCATACCTGCGCGCAGGAGGCGCGTGAAGACATGCTGCCGGTGTCCCTGGTTGGAGTATGTGAGTATGTATGTATGTGTATGTATGTATGTATGTCTGTCTGTATGTTTCTCTGTAGCCGGATCCGGAATGACCCCCCATTGCAAGTCAATGGAGGACAGATCCGGATTACTGGTGTGTCACACCAAACTGATCCGTCCCCATTGACTTGCATTGGGGGTCATTCCGGATCCGTCTTGGTGCGGATGCCTGGACCGGAGAGCAAACCGCAGCATGCTGCGGTTTGTTCTCCGGTCTGAAGACGGAACGGAATGCTTTCAGGAGCATTCCGTTGTCTTCACTTCAGTTTTGTCCCCATTGACAATGAATGGGGACAAAACTGAAGCGTTTTTTTTTCCTGGTATTGAGCCCCTATGACGGAACTCAGTACCGGAATTTAAAAACGCTAGTGTGAAAGTAGCCTAACTCCATTTTGGAAAATACACCTCTCAAGGTATTCAAAACTGATTTTACAAACGTTGTTAACCCTTTAGATGTTCCACAAGAATTAAAGGAAATATAGATGAAATTTCACTTTTTTTTTTTACAAACGTTGTTAACCCTTTAGATGTTCCACAAGAATTAAAGGAAATATAGATGAAATTTCACTTTTTTTTTTTAATGCATTTTTTTCCGGTAACAAAGCAAGGGTTAACAGCCAAACAAAACTCAATATTTATTACCCTGATTCTGTAGTTTACAGAAACAACCCATTTGTGATCGTAAACTGCTGTACGGCCACACGGCAGGGCGCAGAAGAAAAGGAACGCCATATGGTTTTTGGAGGGAAGATTTCACTGGGAAAATTTTAAGTCGTCATGTCACATTTGAAGACCCACTGATGCACCCCTAGAGTAGAAACTCTAAAAAAGTGACCCCATTTTGAAAACTATGGCAGTTTTGTTGGTACTATTTTAGGGTACATATGATTTTTTGGTTGCTCTATTACACTTTTTGTGAGGCAAGGTAACAAAAAATAGCTGTTTTGGCACCATTTTTATTTTATGTTATTTACAGCTTTCATCTGAAAGGTTAGATCATGTGATATTTTTATAGAGCAGGTCGTTACGGACATGGCAATATCTAATATGTATACTTTTTTTATTCATTTAAGTTTTACACAATAATATTTTTGATGCAAAAAAATCATGTTTTAGTGTCTCCATAGACTGAAAGCCATAGTTTTTTTTGGGGGGGCGATTGTCTTAGGTAGGGTCTCATTTTTTGCATGGTGAGATGACTGTTTGATTGGTCCTATTTTGGGTTGCTTATGACTTTTTGATCAGTTGGTATTACACTTTTTGTGATATAAGGTGACAAAAAATGGCTTTTTTTACACCGTTTTTATTTTATTTTTTTTTACTGTGTTCACCTGAGGGGTTAGGTCATGTGAGATTTTTATAGAGCCGGTCGTTACGGATGCGGCGATACCAAATTTGTCTGTTTTTCATTTTTTTCTATTTTTTTTTTTACAATTTTATGTGTTTTATTTTGGGAAAGGGACGTTTTTTATTACGTGAAACTTTTTTAAAAAATTTTATTATAGAAAAAAAAAATTTACTTTTTTTTTACTTTCTATTTTTGTCCCACTCTGGGACTTCAACTTCTGGGGGTCTGATCCCCTCTGCAATGCGTTACAATACATTGTGTATTGTAATGCATTGGCTGTCAGCTTCCATGCTGACAGCCTGCCTGTGAGACCCAGCCTCAGGGGCTGGATCTCACAGGCTTCCATAGAAGGCAGTCCCGATGCCTATGGAAGGCATCACGGCTGCCTTCTGTGACACCCACGCTGCAGTGACGGGGACCCGATGGAGATGCAGAGGGCACCCGTACCTTCCGGAAACCCCATGTATGCTGCAGTCAGCTTTGACCGCAGCATATAAGGGGTTAATATGCTGGCATTAGTGTTTTCACCGATGCTGGCGTATGCAGCAGGTCTCTGGCCATTTGTGACTGTGGAACCCCTGCCGCTGATTGGGTGGGCGCAGCTCCTGCACCCGCCCGATCAGCACGCCGTACATGTACGGCGCTGGTCCTTAAGTCACGGCACGGGTCCTTAAGGGGTTAAAGAAATCCTTGAAGGACAGGCTGCTGTTGATTATGTTTGAACCATTTACATTGTTGGTCATACTGCCTCCACTATGTTTGACAGATGATGTGGTATGCTTCTGATGCTATGCTTTTTTCCTTTTTCTTTTCGAGTTCTTTTTTGTATATCTTTATTTTTTTTTTTCATTCAGAGAATATAAAACTAGCCCACTTCTCCCTCCTCCCACCCTCAAACCTAGTCCTGCACAGAAAGAAGACAAAACACTATATACCATACATACCATACATAACCATTATATCTTTAACACTATGCCTGTGAAGTGGCTGGGTTTAGGGTGGCTCCAACGCTACACTGTTTCCCCCGGACACCATTGAACTGTTGTTTCTCTCTGGAAAGGATGATAAAGGATGGAGAACCCGAATAGGAAATAAGTCCAGGGAGTCAGGGATTGCAGTAAACCAGTGTGCTTCTTTACTGGAGGAACTCAAGTACAAAACAGTAAAGGCAATGCACTGAGCCTTTCCAGTCTCCTCCCTGACAGGAGAAGGCTCCGTGCTGAGGAAGGATCTAAGCTAGATTTTCCTCTCTCCTAGAAGGCTGATACCCTGGCCAAATGGCTAGTGGTCCATGGTCTGTGGTTTGGTCATCGGGCAAAGTATTCCCATCTCATCTTGGTCACTTGTGCGGTATGGTAGAGTCTCTCATACTAAGCACTGATCCCTATCTGCAGACAACTAGGGTCTCTCACTGCCCCACTTTTATACAGTTTATAACTAATAAAGAAACTTTTAGTGGGAGTGGTGAAACTGGAGAAGCACAGCCCCACAGTCCCATTTTAGTGGCCCGCCATAGTGGCCCAACAGCATGCTGCTAAAGTAAAATAACAAACTCAAGTACTTACCTCCATGCTGCTGTTAGCAATGCGATGCAGGATATAGGCCTCTTCCTCTTCCCTAGGTGCTACCACCTGGGGCAGTTGCCTCACCTTGTCTCATTGGCGGTGCACCCTTGTTAACAATAAATCACAACATGTAACTATTTAGCATAAGGTTAAATTTTTAGGATTACATTAACCCTTTACTGTGATCTACCGGGTCACTGCATTGTGTCATGACATGTCCACTAACTTAACAGCTATAGTCCATGATTGGGTGAGGCTGACTACAAGGCATTTTAGGCAAGCCCTCCTCGACGGGGTCATGTAATCCTCCCTCATCTTTTTTCCTGTGTTCTGATATATAAAATGATGGACGACGGAATTGATTTGCGTATCTCTAGTAGTGCACAACTAATCGAAGTTCACGAATTTCAGAGAAAATTTGATTCGCCACAAAGCCGAATTTCCTAATGCTTTGTGGTAACTAATCAATTTTCCCTAAAATGGGAGTAAAAAAAAGTCATACTCGCGTCAACCATATGCGCACGAAGAGTCTGCCGCAGCCATCTTGATTGAAGATCCTGCTCGAAATTTCATGTGCGGTGACATATGACATCACCACGCCGCATCGTGTGCAAATGGATGAGGTGAGTATGAATTTTTTTTTTTTACAGATTAACCCCTGACAGCCCTCAATGGTCATCTCAGATGCAGCGATCAGTGATGAATGCGGCACCTGAGAGGTTCAACGATGGGGGCGGCACCATCGCCATTCCCCGTCATTGTGCCCGCTACTCAGAAAGAAATGCGCTTTGTGACCAAGTAATTCATCACAAAGCAAATTTCTTTGTGACTTTCGGCAAAGCAGACGAATTGAAGTTTTGAGCACTTGGCTCATCTCTAATCTCTAGACCTGACATTGCTCAGTAGTGTGCTGTGTGGTAGGAAATGCAACACATGGCACTTCTTCAGACTGGTGTATCACATAGTCACTGAGGCTTTATACATGACCCAGACTATGGCTGATTACCTGCACAGACAGATCCAGGTTTCTATGATTTCCTAGTTTTTGTCAATTTGTTAATACAAATAACTTTGTAATTTATTTGCATGACAACATTATTGGTTTTTTATGTTCCTTAGGGTTTGCCACTGCCAAATTTATGTAACTTCCCACTACTGTCTTCCTGCTGTATACATATGCCTGGTTCAGTGCTGGATCTATTACTATTAGCAGCTACATGACATGCAACTATTAGCTATGCAAACTTTTTGGCTATTCTATTGCTACTGGGTATCATATATTCTTGTTTTAAACACTTGAATCACTCTTGGTATTCATACAAGCTGCAGTGGGATTTTTTTCTTTTCTTTCTTCCTGACCATAAAAAAAGAGAAAAAAACTATTTTTCTTCAGACCTCAGATCAGACCCCCAATCTTTATCTGACCTCAGGTCAGAGAGCCTAATCAGACCCCAATCTTTGTCAGACGCCCAATCTGTATCATGCCTCAGATCAAATAGTAAAATAATATTACCTCTCTGCTCTGGACGTCGCCCACTCTGCAGATCCAGAGCGATCTTCATGCACTCACCGCTCCCTGGTCTTCTGCCGGCGCTACGCTGTACCGTGACCTGATGTTCCACAGTGTCAGGTCATAGTGCACACCTATGTGCAGGCTCGGACTGGCCCACAGGGAAACAGGTGAATCCCCCGGTGGGCCCCTGAGCTAGGTAGGCCTCTAGTCCCCCACCTCCTGCACAAGTGACACATGGAACAGTAGACTGACCTAAGATGCTATGCAGTACATTGCCTATGTCCATATAAAAGACTGGATAGTGTGGGCAGGTAGCATATGCACGTGGGCCCCCAGAGTGAGCTTTACTGTGGGCCCCCAGAGGGAATTTTACTGGTGGGCCCTAGACACCCCAGTCCGACCCTGCCTATGTGCACTATGTTCTGAAGCTATATGCAGGCAGGACACTTGCAGTGCGGCGCTCCGAAGAAGACCAGGGAGCACAGACTACACCCAGCACTAGCTGCACTACACTCCAACTTCTCTCATCTCATGCTTACTAATAAACTCTTCCATAATGGGAGCACTCAATAGTATTCGCTTTATAAGATGCTCTGCCATTCCCCTCCCCCCCCTTCCCCCAATACAAACACTTTTGGGGGAAAAAAGTGCGTCTTATTAAGCAAAAAATATGGTAATCCAGTAGTGCTAGATTTTACATTTGCAGACTATGTATAGAGGAGCTTCAAGTGTTAAAAAAAAACAATATTAGAAATATGAGTTAATGAGTTAATCAAAGGCGATAACAGGTGACAGTCATTCACATACTACAGAACTGGCATGTAGCCATACACTACCCACGACATACTGTATGTGCTCGGTGGGACAATTGGAACAGTTTTGCCAGATTCATACACAGTATACATTGTACGGTATTAATGTTTTTTCTCCCCTTCATTCAAGTGTGTGGTTTTTTGCACAGGCAGTGGATGGGAGCACCTGTGTGCAGGGACAACAGACCACAGTGCTAAACCAGCGCTGTGCCACTTATTCTCAGGATGGCATACCCTAGCAATATGCCATCACAGTCTGTAAAGTTAAAACTGGAGCTTGTGAATGTACGTGTAATGAACTGGGATTTAATTCATTTGCAGCTATATAAACATCAGTATATGTTGTACTTCTACATTCTTTTTCCAAAGCAAGTAAGGAAACCATCGTATCAGAGCTCATTCTGCATATCCATGAATTAATAATGAACAATAGTGCAATCAAATGCTTAATAAATAGGCACTGGTCTGTGAGTAAGCTTCTGTATGCCATTCCAATCAGACGGCAATTTCATACCTCCTGTATAGAAGGAATCTTACACTTGTTACACTGGCATTTATTTTTGCTCTGAGCACACTGGCAGCTTCTAATTATCAGCCCATGACATGAGACCTTGGCTTGCAACCATCTAATTACGTCCGTCTCCATACACTGCTTGCTTCTCTACCCATTTCTGAATTTTATCACATACAAATTCCAGCTTATTTTATGATGCAGTAAGCTGGAAATAAGGTATAATGCAATAAAAAATAGGCATTTTGTTAAGCCTCTATTATCAGACACATTTTACAGAGCCATCAATACAATTTTAGCTGTAAAGTAATTAAATCACAGTTACCTTCCTGCTCTCCCTCCAATGCAGCGCTACTGCTCCATGCTCTTCCTCAGGCTCCAGTCAGTAACATGTTGTGGCTGTAGGGGTGACGTTGCATATACCAGTGCAGCCAATCATTGGCCTTAGTGGTCTTCTACTTTACACTGCTGAGGCTATAGCACTATAGCAGAAGAAAATTAAAGATACATTTATAGAAATACCTAAGATTGGAAAATATACGAAATAATCTCCAACTAAGTGTTTGAATATTCTACTGAGCACTGTTGGATAATTTGTAAGGAAAAATAGACTACACTATACCACTCAAGACTGGTGGCTGCTACAGTATTAGTGTGCTCTCAGGCGGTCTGTGCCATGCTAGACCCACCCTACTTTAAGTCCTCAGTCTTCCTGACCACTGACGAAACCTTAAACCTGTACTCTTAGAGGAGCCTGGCACACATTGTAGGTAGGTCCTAGCCAGCATTAATACTCAGTAGAGTGGGAGCGGCAATAGCTTATCGAAGAGACAGAAAGTAACAACCAGCAGAGGGCGTAGTGCAGTGCAGGACATGGCATGTTTTTGTTTCCGTGGCATGTTTCCTTGTAAGCTGAACCACAACTTGTATGTGTATGTACATTATGTGTAACACTTCTTGCATGTTCTTTACATTGGTGGTTAGAAGGGGTAGGCCCCCTCTGTCCCATTCATGCCTTGTGACCGTGGATTGCATGGCAGCTAGGGGGACCTATTCGAATATTTGCTATGGGGTTTCTGGTTACACCTGACTCAGACACTGCCTAGGCAAAGTCAAACCTAGAGATGAGCTAATTTCTTGAAATCCATTTGGGGTCGGTTTGTATGATTTGTCTGTCAGATTCGATTCAGGTCTGATTGCCCTGAAAAGTCATGTATGACATTCTGAGATCTACTAGTATCCTATTCAACCCTTTTAAAGCGCTTTAACTCCAATACAGCATTACTAATGTCCAGGGGCGTAGCTATAGGGGAAGCAGGGAAAGCAGCTGCTTTGGGGCCCAGACCCACAAGGAGCCTCCTCAGGAGGGAGACTAAAAGATTTTATTGTCAGGCCCCCCTCAACAGTATTATACAATGACATTATATACAGTGACACTATAGGAAATGGATGGAGCGGCTGTCAGGCCTTGTCTGGGAGAGCTCAATCTTGACTAGCCACAAGAGTGAGGGTTGCATGTGAGTTGGGGGTTGCGAAGAAGTTTCTGGGGGGGCCCCGTTCAAAAATTTGCTGTGGGGCCCAGTTAGTTGTAGGTACGCCACTGCTAATGTCAAAGTGGCAGCAACATACATGGCTATGAGTAAACGGATGGTAGATGGAAAGAAACTGCTTGTATAAAAACATACTGCACTGGCAGATTTTTTTATGCTTTCTAAAATTAAGAAACAGTCAAAATATTATCCCTTCTTGATAAGTAGCAACAGGTTTGGAGTTATGCTAAAGAAAAAATATATATGCATTTTCCATAAATATAGTTAACTCTGACGCAGAAAAATACACCAAGTACACTAGTTTGTGATCAACTAAATTTATTTTAAGATTTTTTTTTAAATGGTCAGTTGGACAGTACAGTACAATACGTGGCAACTGAAACAGAACAATATGTCAGACAGTATAATATCAGTTCCAGGATTAATATTGTAAACGATTTGTCTATATTTGTGAATTATGTGATGTACAGTGGTATGATACACACTAAAATTTGAGTGGTATAGAATCAAATGCCGCTGCAGCACTTTCTACAGGAGTGTAGTGAGGATGGGGGGGTGGCGAGTGCAGCACATGCACCAGATGCAGAGGGTTGAGGGTGCGCAGGGGCAGTTCATTTAAATGGCGAAGCAGGCAGCGATTCACTCCCTGCTTCACCGTTCCCGTGAGCTCCGGCACTTCCCACCAGGCCACACATCGTGATACTGGGTGTATGTGAGGAGTGATGCAGGCTGGGAATGCCAGATGTGCCAGATCATCAAGGAAACAAATGAGTATTTGTGTTTTTTTCTAACTTTTGGAAGGGGCACTAGTGTCAAAATGTGGGCATTACTGCTGTGAGGGGTGCACAAGGAGGACATAACTACTCTGAGGGATCACAAAGAGGACACACCTACTGTGAGGGGTGCACAGGGAGGACATAACTACTCTCAGGGGGTCACAATGTGGGTTAACTACAGTGGGCATTTCTACTGTAAGGGTTGCACAATGTGGGAATTACTACAGTGAGGGGGCACAATGTGGGTATTTCTACTGTGAGAGAGGCACAATGTAGGCATAACTACTGTATGGGGGCTCAATGTGGGCATATCTACTGTGAAGGAGGCACAATGTGGGCATTACTACTGTGAAAGGGACACAACATGGGCATTAATGTGAAGGAGGCACAATGTGAATATTACTACTGTGAGGGGCACAATGTGGGCATTACTACTGTCAAGGGGGTACAATGTGGGCATAACTACTGTGAGGGGCGCAATGTGGGCATTAGTACTGCGTGGTATCACTAAAGGGAAAGCAATGCCCTAGGTTACCGTGTTATACAACTGGGATGGCTAGTGTAACGGGGAGCCGGCGGCGCGCTTCCCCTCTGCCGTGCCGCCGGTCTCCCAGGAGTGCGCTGGAGCGAGGACGCAGGATGCGTCCTCGTCTCCATGACGACACTCACAGGAGAGGGTCCGGCACGCGCACTGATACAGCGCGTCCGGCGTCCTCCCCGCCCCCCTAGTAAATGAGCAGACTGGGACATCTGAGCGCTGGTCTTGGCAACCAGCGCTCAGAACATTTATTATATACCTGGTTTTGGGTCATGTGGCGCTGGCCACGCCACATGACCAAATTTTGTGCATATTTGAGCGCTGGTCACGTTTGGCCAGCGCTCGGTATGCAAATGAGGTCATGTGACGCTGGCCCCGTCACATGACCCAGTGGAGGGCTATTTAAAGCCACTAGTTGTCCTCCCTAATTGCCTGTGATTAGCGTTACTACTTTGATCAGTGCTTGTGCGACTTAGTGTTTGATTGCTGTTTGACCCTGACCTTGGACTTTGGACTTCGACCTCTCTTTGCTTCACCCCCGGTATTGACGTTATCTCCTGTGTATGACCTGGCTTGCTGACTATTCTAATATTGTGTTTGTTTCGTCTGTGTTTGTCTCTCCAATTGTTCCCTGTTCCTCCCTGTGCACTTATACAGAGCAGGGACCGTCACCGTGGTTGTCCGCGGCCGCCTAGGGCCGACTGAGGCAAGCAGGCAGGGAGAGAACGGGGGGGTATTCAGTACAGGGCGCACCTTCCCTTGTCTCCCCCGTGACAGAATCACAGGCCATACTAAATGGAGCCGTTGCGAGTTCTCACGGATCATATAGGTGACATGGCTCAGATGATCCAGGATCTGGCCGAGAGAATCCAACACCAGGAGCAGCTGCAAACTGCACCCGCAGCCGCTCCCTCCATTATTGAACCCCATATAAGGTTGCCCGATCGGTTTGTGGGTAACCGAAAGACTTTCCGTTCTTTCCAGGAAAGTTGCAAATTATATTTTCGTTTACGCCCACACTCCTCGGGTTCTGAGCAGCAGCGGGTAGGAATAATTATTTCCTTGCTGCAAGGGGATCCGCAGGAGTGGGCTTTCTCATTGCCATCTGACTCCCCATGTCTGTTGTCTGTGGAGGCCTTTTTCCAGGCCTTAGGTCTTTTGTATGAAGAACCAGACTGGGCCACTGTAGCAGAAACTCAGCTCAGGAACATTCAGCAGGGAAACCGCCCAGTAGAGGATTACTGTGCAGAGTTCAGGAAGTGGTGTGTCTCCTCTGGGTGGAATGACCCAGCTTTGAGAAGCCAGTTTAGGGTGGGGCTGTCAGACCAACTCAAGGATCTTCTGGTTTGTTATCCTACTCCTGACTCCCTAGAGACGACCATGACTTTAGTTATTAAGCTGGATCGACGGGTGAGAGAAAGACAGAGGGAACGATCAAGTACTCCTCAAGCTGTCGTCCTGCCTGAGTTTCCTCCTCTGAGTCCACCTCCTGCCAAGGTCCCGGAGTCCATGCAGTTAGGAGGTATCCTGAAAAACCAAAGACGTTTAAAGGGAGCCTGCTTCTACTGCGGTGAGGTGAACCACTGGCTCCAGCAGTGTCCAAAACTTCCGCCCTCTAGGAGATCTCCGGTGGGAAGTAAGGTAACCCCAGCAGTGGTAAGGAGAAAGATTTTAGTACCCATCTCCATTGCATATGATCAGTTCAGGGGTTCTGGAAAGGCTTTTGTTGACTCTGGTTCTGCTGCTAATTTTATTAATTTTGATTTTGTACAGTCTGTGGGTTTACCGATGGTCCCTTTAAGGGAGGGTATTCAAATTATCGCCCTCGACTCCACTCCCCTAAATAATGGGAGGATCGAGTTCTGTACCCCTAGTGTGACCCTGACGGTTGGGATTTCGCATTCCGAAAAATGTGTTTTTTGGGTTTTAAAAAATTTACCGGCTGACCTAGTTCTTGGTTTACCTTGGTTGCAGGACCACAATCCTGTAATCAATTGGTCAACAGGTGAATTAGAAAAATGGGGGCTGAATTGTGACAAGTGTTGCAAATCTGTATTGCAGTTGGGAGGTACTACTGAGTCTCTTTTCTTACCTGAGTACATCAACGATTTTTCGGACGTTTTCTCCATGTCCGAGACTGAGTTCCTCCCTCCTCACCGGCAATATGATTGTGCCATCGATATTATTGAGGGGTCCAGATATCCCAAGGGCCGTATCTATAATCTCTCTACTCCAGAGCGTCAGTCTATGAGGGATTATCTCAAGGAGAGTCTGGCCAAGGGTCACATCCGGCCTTCTGTTTCTCCCATGGGGGCAGGATTTTTCTTTGTCGGGAAAAAGGATGGAGGGTTGAGGCCCTGTATTGATTACAGGGAACTCAATAAAATTACTGTTAAAAACAGGTACCCGTTGCCCCTTATTCCTGATTTGTTGAATCAGGTTCAGGGTGCTTGTTGGTTTACTAAGCTAGATCTGAAGGGGGCGTACAACCTGATCAGAATCCGGGAGGGTGATGAATGGAAAACTGCCTTTAATACCCCGGAGGGTCATTATGAGTACCTAGTAATGCCCTTCGGGTTAAGTAATGCTCCTGCGGTGTTCCAAAATTTTGTCAATGACATTTTTAGACCATTTATTGGAAAATTTGTAATTGTCTATATTGATGACATCTTGATTTTTTCTACAGACTGGGAGAGTCACGTATCCCACACCAGGCAAGTGCTGGAGGTGTTGCGTGAGAACAAGTTGTTTGTCAAAGGGGAGAAGTGTATCTTTGGTGTTCAGGAAGTGACCTTTTTGGGATACATTCTCACCCCTTTTTCCTTCAAAATGGACCCGGGTAAGGTACAGGCCATTGTAGATTGGGTGCGACCTTCCTCTCTGAAGGCGCTCCAGCAATTTCTGGGTTTTACTAATTTCTATCGAAGATTTATCAAAAATTTTTCTGTTATAGCCAAACCCATTACGGATTTGACCCGCAAGGGAGCTGATTTAGTCAACTGGTCCCCTGCAGCTATTGAAGCTTTTGAAAAGCTAAAGCGGTTTTTTGTTGATGCTCCTGTGCTGATCCAGCCTGATCAAAATAAGCCGTTTGTAGTTGAGGTGGATGCATCTGAAGATGGTGTGGGGGCAGTACTGTCCCAGGGGTCTTCCACCTTAACTAATCTCAAGCCATGCGCCTTCTTCTCCCGCAAGTTCTCTCCTGCCGAGAGAAACTATGACATTGGTAATAGGGAGTTACTAGCAATCAAGTGGGCATTTGAGGAATGGCGTAATTTTTTAGAAGGGGCATTACACCGCATTACGGTCCTCACGGATCATAAGAATTTGATGTTTCTGGAGTCTGCTAAGCGATTGAATCCCAGACAGGGGAGGTGGGCTTTGTTCTTTACTCGTTTTGACTTTTGTGTTACCTTCAGACCCGGAAGCAAGAACATTAAGGCCGATGCCTTATCCCGAAGTTTCCAGGCGTATCAGCCTCCTGACGTCCCTCCTGAGCCCATCCTGCCAGCTGACATCATCGTAGCCGCTACCTCATCTGATCTAGCTTCTGAAATCGTGGCAGGACAACATCTTGCTCCCACTGGTACTCCCAATGACAAGTTATTTGTGCCAGCTCATTTGCGGTTGCGACTGCTGGGTGAGTGCCATAGCTCTGTTTTATGTGGACATCCTGGTATCAATGCCACCAAGGAGTTGGTCTCTAGGCAGTATTGGTGGTCGTCAATCTCCAGAGATGTTCAGGCTTTTGTAACTGCGTGCAATACTTGTGCCAGGTCCAAGAATCCCAAGACTCGGCCTATGGGTGAGTTGCGTCCATTACCCATACCTGGTAGACCTTGGTCACATCTGTCCATGGACTTCATCACGGATTTGCCATGCTCTGAGGGTAAAACCGTGATTCTTGTAGTGGTGGACAGATTCAGCAAGATGTGTCACTTTATTCCTTTGTGTAAATTACCCTCTGCAAAGGTTTTGGCTTCCGTATTTATGGACCACATAGTTAAACTACACGGTGTTCCTGAGAATATTGTTTCTGACAGGGGGGTGCAGTTTGTGTCTAAATTCTGGAGGGCCTTCTGTAAGAAGATTGATATTTCCTTATCCTTTTCGTCAGCCTTTCATCCAGAGACCAATGGTCAGACTGAACGTCTTAATCAGTCCGTTGAGCAATATCTCAGATGTTATGTTGCTGATAACCAGCATGTGTGGGCCAGATTCCTGTCTCTGGCCAAGTTCGCGATTAATAACCGTGTGAATTCGTCTTCTGGGGTATCGCTGTTTTTCTGCAACATGGGGTTTCATCCGCGCTTTGGCTCCTTTTCTCCAGCTGTTTTGGCGGTCCCAGAGGCCAATGCTCTCTCTCAGGAACTGTGCACAGTTTGGGCACAGGTTCAGTCGAACCTGGAAAGAGCCCAAAGGATTCAAAAAACTAAGGCCGATAAGAAACGTTCTAAGGGTGTGAATTTCAAGGTGGGGGACATGGTATGGTTGTCAACTAAAAATCTACGTATGAAAGTACCATCCTATAAGTTTGTGCCTCGCTTCATTGGTCCATACAGGATCACCAAGGTGATCAATCCGGTGTCGTTTGAATTGTGTTTACCTGACTCCCTTCGTGTTCACAATGTTTTTCATATGTCTTTGCTTAAGCGTTATGTTGCTCCCGCTGGTCCAGAGGAACTGCCCCCGCCTCCGGTCGAGGTGGAGGGACAAGTGGAGCACGAGATTCATAGAATCATTGACGTTAGGAAAGTCCGGAATTCCTTCCAGTACCTTGTACACTGGAGGGGATTTGGGCCTGAGGACAGATCTTGGGTACCGCTGAGCAGGATGCATGCAGACGCACTTGTTAGGAGTTTTCATCGACAGCATCCTGAAAAGCCGGTTCCTCCAGCTAAGGGTCCGGTGGCCCCTCGTGAAGGGGGGGGTACTGTAACGGGGAGCCGGCGGCGCGCTTCCCCTCTGCCGTGCCGCCGGTCTCCCAGGAGTGCGCCGGAGCGAGGACGCAGGATGCGTCCTCGTCTCCATGACGACACTCACAGGAGAGGGTCCGGCACGCGCACTGATACAGCGCGTCCGGCGTCCTCCCCGCCCCCCTAGTAAACGAGCAGACGGGGACATCTGAGCGCTGGTCTTGGCAACCAGCGCTCAGAACATTTATTATATACCTGGTTTTGGGTCATGTGGCCACGCCACATGACCAAATTTTGTGCATATTTGAGCGCTGGTCACGTTTGGCCAGCGCTCGGTATGCAAATGAGGTCATGTGACGCTGGCCCCGTCACATGACCCAGTGGAGGGCTATTTAAAGCCACTAGTTGTCCTCCCTAATTGCCTGTGATTAGCGTTACTACTTTGATCAGTGCTTGTGCGACTTAGTGTTTGATTGCTGTTTGACCCTGACCTTGGACTTTGGACTTCGACCTCTCTTTGCTTCACCCCCGGTATTGACGTTATCTCCTGTGTATGACCCGGCTTGCTGACTATTCTAATATTGTGTTTGTTTCGTCTGTGTTTGTCTCTCCAATTGTTCCCTGTTCCTCCCTGTGCACTTATACAGAGCAGGGACCGTCACCGTGGTTGTCCGCGGCCGCCTAGGGCCGACTGAGGCAAGCAGGCAGGGAGAGAACGGGGGGGTATTCAGTACAGGGCGCACTTTCCCTTGTCTCCCCCGTGACAGCTAGGTCTTACAGAGCAGCACAGCATCCTCTGCTGGGGATTTAACAGGACAGTTACCATCCCTTCCTTATGTGATTATTCTTTTTGCTCTATCACCAAAATGACCTTGTTCCGGATACAGAGCACATCATGCTGACACGCTGGCGAAACCCTGGATGCAGTAGGACCAGTTCGTTCTTTCTTTTATCACAAGGTGTATTGGTACTGCCTTGTACCCTATGACAGATTTGATCAGGTAACATATTGTGGGCATATCTATCTACTGTCTAAAACTGACCTTATATTACCATAAACTCAATTCTGCCCCGTCTCCCTGACATGTGACATGGGTACTGTCAATGGTAAGCACTGACAGTGTTTGTTTACCTCTGTATGTCCGGCGAGCTGACTTACTAACTAGAGGAATCATGAGGCAGAATCACAAAACAGAACGATTACGTGCAAGTGCTAGTAAAGTGCCTAGTGCAAGGAAAGTGACTAGGGCAAGATGTGCTAAAAACCAGTGACAATGATGTGACATTAATGACAAGAATCCTAGAATATGCCAAACCTAATGTATAGACATGAACATAAAAGCATGAAATATAAATACACCATACCATGATGCAAGCACAAGCAAAGTAAAAAGCAGCCTCATATGAGTAGTGCTGTGGAAAGATGCTCAGGATAGGTGGTCAGTATCAGATCAGCAGGGATCCAACTCCCAGAACCCCTGCCGATTAGCTGTTTAAAGAGGTCACTTCATTCAGTGGAGAAACGGTGAGCGATGCAACCACCTCACTGCTTACCAAGCACAGTGTCGTACATTGTATAGCAACTGTGCTTGGTACTGCAGCTAGGCCATGTGATGTACGGTAAAGGAAGAGGCCTAATCTCTCACTGAGCACTGCCACCTCTTTGAACAGCTGATCGTCAGGGGTCCCAAAGATCTGATATTGATGACCTATCCTAAGGATAGGCAATCAATATAAAATTCCAGATAACCCCTTTAAATAACATTAAGGCCTCTTTCACATGAGCGTGGCTCATGGATTAGGTCCGGATGCGTTCAGGGTGCGTTCAGGAAAACTCGGACCATTTTGCAAGCAAGTTCAGTCAGTTTTGTCTGCGATTGCGTTCAGTTGTTCAGTTTTTTCCGCATGAGTGCAATGCGTTTTGATGCGTTTTTCACGCGCTTGATAAACTGAAGGTTTACAAACAACATCTCTTAGCAACCATCAGTGAAAAACGCATTGCATCCGCACTTGCTTCAGGATGCAATGCATTTTTCACTGAAGCCCCATTCACTTCTATGGGACCAGGGCTGCTTGAAAAATGCAGAATATAGAACATGCTGCGTTTTTCTCAAAACGCAGAACTGATGCGTGAAGAAAAACGCTCATGTACATAGACCCATTGAAATGAATGCGTCAGGATTCATTGCGGGTGCTATGCGTTCACGTCACGCATTGCACCCATGCGGAAAACTCGCTCGTGTGAAAGGGGCCTAATACTTATGAAAATGGGTAGAAGTCTGGATTCTTACTCCTGTTCCCTTATTTCACATCCGCTCCCATCCCTTGGTTGAATTTGATGAATTTATGTCTTTTTTCAACCGTACTATGTACCTATGTAAAACTACCACAGTCCAGAAAAACATGGCTAAAAACCTATATGTGAATCCACCCTAAAAATGAAAAAAAAAAAATGCAAAGAAAACTGCGTTAAACAAATGTACAAAATTGTAAAAAACTTCAATGTAAAAACATAGTGTCTGCATTTCATGATGTGGGCAAAAACACCACAGAAATGCAAATAAAAGTGTCAAAATTGCATAAAAAATTCTGCAACCAAAACACAATGTGGGAGATGTATTAATTTTGCATTCAATTTCTTTTATAACTAAATGAACAAATTTCAATTGGGGAAACTGTTTGATATATGGCATTGGGGGCTCTCATATCAAAGTAATTTTATTTTTATATTAAAGGGGTTTTCTGAGTTATAGATATTGATGACCAGTCCTTAGTATAGGTCATTAATATCACATTGTGGGGGTCATAAACCCAGCACTCTCGCCGACCAGCTGTTCACAACAGGCCTTGTTTAGAAGAATGGAGCTGGAAGCACAGCTATGTAGTGGCCATACTGTGATACCGCAGTGCAGCATCCATTCATGCTTAATATGTTAGCAGATTTCCTAAGTCCATTTGAAGAATACATTGTAGGCTGTGCCTACACGGCGATCATGTCACAAACTTACCTGCTCCAGCAGTGAGATGTCCAGCTTCGGCACGACCACAAAAGGAGAAAAAAATAATAAAAATATGGCTGCACAACATTTCACACGCAAACAATAGAATTAAAGAATGGGGGTCATTCTAAATTAAAGTGGTATTATACCTACTAGAAATTAAAATTGAAAAAATAGAAGCTCTTTGCGCAAATTTTTGATCAAACGTGTGTCGGGCCCATCTACCAGGCGTCAAGGTGGCTTCCGCATATGGGTTCCTAACACTAACAGACTGCCTCGCTTGGACTTACCTAAGCCTACAATATTCAGGGCGGTGTAGGAACCAGCTACATTTATACTCTGCTCAGAAGCCCCAGGCAGATGGGCGTTGCTCAGTCTAAAAGCGGCCGCTACCCTCAATATATACTACAAGAAAATTTAGACTAGCAATACATGTTCACAGGTGCATATCCATAAAGCAAGCATACAGAAAAATAATAAAAATATGGCTGCACAACATTTCACAAGCAAACAATAGAACTAAGGAATGGGGATCATTCTAAATTAAAGTGGTATTATACCTACTAGAAATGAAAATTGGTGACGCAACAACAACATCCTTAGCAACAGGATGCAATGCTCTATTTCTCCCCACAGCGGGTGTGTGCTGGAGGAGAATAGCAGTGGGCTGATTGTCATGACCTATCAGGAGCGCAGAGTCATGACCTATCAGGTTCTGATCCTGGGACTCAGTGATCTATTTAAACTCCTTCCTGGCCATATACCAGTGCCAGTGATAGTCATGTTTCGGCTCACTAGCTTGTATTTGTTTGTACTTTTGACCTCTTCTTGTCTTTTGACCACTCTTTGTCTTACGTGACTTGTGCTGTGCATCCCGTCTGGTATTTGATCTCGGGTTGTCTTTCGACTACTTTCTGTGTCTCATTTTTGTACTGCATTGTCCACCAGGTTCTTACCCATTCATGTCCGGCTATTCCTTTGTGTTTTTCCTGTTGGTGTTTGTCTGTCTCTGCACCTTAGTAGCGTAGAGACCGTCGACTAGTTTTGCTACCTAGGGCTTGAACTGCAAGTAGGTACCGAAAATAGGCTGGGTTCCGGGTAAGGGCTCACTAATCATGTTTGCCCCTATCTACAAGCGTTACAAATCTTGGTTGAGATACTGGTCATGCAACCAATGATCACAGTGTAGCAGGGCAGCCATTCAACTGAATGGGGGCACAACACAGCTCAAAAATGCTGCAACTGTAACCTCAGAGCTTGAAGTTGTGGCAACTTGTGAGTCACTGCTTCATTCTGTTCAGTGGCTGCACTGATACACACAATTTGTGGTCAATGTGTGGTGGCCAAGATCACTGTGTATTCACAGCCTAAAGGTTTAACAAAGCTTATCTATGACTGAAATAGCGAGGGTCCTCTTACAGGGTCTATTAAGTGGCATTATTGCCACTATACATATGGAATGGTTTAGAATAATGTCTCATTAGAATCCTGTGTTAATGATTTGCAATGAAAACACCTTGCTGGCATGATCAACCTTGAATGCATCTGTTAGTTACTCATGTGAGCAACATTGTTGTAATGGGTTTTAAATAAAACTTGATCATGGTCAGAAAACTTGGCAAGTCATCGATGTATATATAAGGATTTTTTTTCATGAGGGCAACCCTTGCCATAGAACCTTTTAAAGCATATGGATATCAGAAACAGGATCCTATATAATTCTAAACTTCCCCCTGCAAAATGAGTGACTGCACACAGCTTTCCTGTTGACAGCTAATTACTGGGGCTTAGAGAAGACAGACCCGCATCATCTTCTGATCCTCCTGGGTCATTTAATTCTAACAAGATTTGCAGGGTAAGAGCAGTGATTGACACTCACATGATATGGGTGATTGTCACACCTTGAATCATCCTACAATTACAAGATACGGTTCCTTTATAATCCCTTGGATTTGGATGTAAAGCATATTTTAAAAATCACAGAAAAAGATACAAAACATCCAGCACGATGTAATAAATGAATATGCGGATGTGCATGGCTACATTTATAAAAGAAAAATCACAGAAACTAATGCACAATAGATGCAAACATTAAATGTGGACTAAGCCCTCACTCGGATATGATAAAATCTAAGACTCTCAGCCAATATATTTTCATCAAAACATATCTGTGCTCTCCTACCCGCCCCAAGGTGGTCTGTCAGGCAGGTCCTACTCTAAACTTATCAAATGTTAGTGCATTATTTTCTGTGATTAAAGCATATTTTATACCACACCTCTTTATTTCCTGTGGTGACTGGATTTTAATGGTTTCAATTATACATCTCAATGAGATAACTAATAACAGTTAGGGCTGTTGTGTGCGGAATAGGTGTAGGTCCGTTCACTTCTATGGCTGGCACGCGATCTTGCCGAACCGCGGCTCCGTGCCACGGCTCCGCAAGAAATTTTAGAACATGTCCTATTCTTGTCCGCAACAGCTGCTGCTGACAGTATTACTCCACTGTTGTATCTGGCACTGCTGTGGAGGCATTTTTCTCAGGGCCAAAATTAGCAATTTCTGGGTATCCATTACAGATTGTCTCTAGCATGAGATGCTCTTAATGGTTGCTTTTATTTTATTTTCCTATACATTTCAACCCCATAGCATCTTTTTTTTTTTTAAAACCATCCCTTTTTAATGTAAAATGGGTGCAAATAAGTTAGAAAAAGCAAGGCCTTTTTTCCACTAGGTTTCTTTTCTCAACACTTTTTCTTTTTTTTTTTTTTTTTTGTATTTTTAGAAACATGTAGTAAAATATTTATTATACTATTTTTTGGGTTTAAGGGGTTTTCTAGGATTTTGATATTGATAGCCTGCCCGGTTCAACTCCAGTGATCCAGTGAACACCATGGCCTTTTCCTAGGCCAGTGACGTCATGTTCATCGGTCACATGGCCTGCACTCAGTTCGGTCCCATTCAATTGAATGAGTGTTACACTTGTGGCCCATATCCACTGTTGCTCTGCTATCCTGGACAGGTGTCGCTAGACTCATCCTGGGTGTATTGGAGCTAGTTCTCAGTGAACTTTTTTGTCGTACTGCTTTTTCAGTCTACTCGTCCATTAACTCTGCCTGGAGGACCAACTCTGGTCCTCCACTGCTTGCCCTGACTTCAGATGTGTTTTATGGATACGCACTAACTCTGTCTGCCCTGATTCTGGCCTGTCTCCTGTCTAAAGGGGACAATAGCAGTACATTTTTTAATACTAAGCCACGCCTAACTCTGTCCAATGCATATTTATACAAGCCCAGCCCCCTTAGTGACCTCCGATGTTATCTGTTATCCCACAGATGTTATCTACATTATGCCCCCTCTGTGCCCCCCCACAGTGGTTATGCCCACACTGTAGGTATGCCCACATCATGCCCCCACAGTAGTTAAACCCCCTCATTCCCTGTAATGTCCTCTGATAGTCCACAATAACAGCCTGGTCATTCTGTGAGTTGTAGATTTCTCCTCATATACTTCTCCTTGTAATGTCCACTGATGCCCTATAATAGTCTGGACATGCTGGAAGTAGTTCTCTCCTCATATCCCTCTCCCTGTAATGTCCACTGATGCCCTATAATAACAGTCTGGACATGTTAAGAGTTGTAGTTCTCTCCTCTTATACCTCTGTGTCTGTGATGTCCTCGGATAGTCCATAATAACATACTATAAATCAAGGGTGTAACTAGAGCTGAGTGGGCCCCATAGCAAACTTTTGAACATCCCTCCCCAGCAATTTCCCCACAACCCCCTCCTCCCATGCAGCACATGATCATCACCACTGTGGCCAGTCATTGGCTGCAGCAGTCACATGCCCCACGTCAAAATGGATGTTGATGCAGGGAGATCTGGTATCTGCAGAGCCAGAGGTGGAGTGATGGAGTCAAAACCCAGTATCAGGGTATCATATAAGCATACCTCCCAACCTTCCCGGATCCTGTGGGACAGTCCCAGATTGCGGTCCCGGTACGGGGAGTTATGTCCTGCTTTCTGGCAGCTGCCCCAGCTTCTATAGGAAGCAGAGACAGCTGCCTGTAATGATGAAGCAAGAGCCGTCAGTCGGCTCTCTGCTTCATCATTCCTCTCCCCTGCCAGCGCTCCACACTGCAGGTCTTGGTAGGGGACGGGCTGGCCGGGAGCTCCGTGTCTTGCTGCTGCTGGAGAACGAGGAATGTATGTGGAGTTTATTTTTATTTTTTTTACTGGCTGTGAAGGGGACACTTTACTGGGCATATTACTATCAGGGGGCATGTTACTGGGCATATTACTATCAGGGGGCACGTTACTGGGCATATTACTATCAAGGGGCACTTTACTGGGCATATTACTGTTGGGGCACTTTACTGGGCATATTACTATCAGGGGAAAAATAACTGGGCATAACTACTGTGAGGGGGCACATATCTGGCCATAACTACTGTGAGTGGGGGCACATATCTGGGCATCGCTACTGTGAGGGGGCACATATCTGGCCATAACTACTGTGAGTGGGGGCACATATCTGGGCATTGCTACTGTGAGGGGGCACATATCTTGGCATAACTACTGAGAGGAGGCACATATCTGAGCATCACTACTGTGAGGGGGCACATTACTATCACTGGCACTAGCACTGGGCATATTACTATAGGGTTGTCGCGGGTATTGATATTTCGATACTGAATCGATACTTTTATACCAGTATCGATTCGGTACCAGGATTTGCTCTTTTGCGATACTTTTGGCAGATAAAATAAAAAAGTCTCTTACCTCTCCTGCGCCGCGGCTCTGCCCCGGGTCCGGCGCTCCTCTCTCTTCTATTTCCACGCTGCACTGTCCTGACCGCGTACAGGGTCAGGACGTAGTGCGCGCACTCTGACCTGACGCTGCACACAGTCAGGTGACAGTGCAGCGCCGGGAGGAGAAGACACAGGAGCGCCGGACCCGGAGCGGAGCTGTGGCGCAGGAGAGGTAAGAGCCTTTTTTATTTTATTCTAATGGGGGCACAGTGGGCTGATCTGAGGTCTGATGGGGGCACAGTGGGCTGATCTGAGGTCTGATGGGGGCACAATGGGCTGATCTGAGGTCTGATGGGGGCACAGTGGGCTTATCTGAGGTCTGATGGGGGAACAGTGGGCTTATCCAAGGTCTGATGGGGGCACAATGGGCTTATCTGAGTTCTGATGGGGGCACAGTGGGCTTATATGAGGTCTGATGGGGGCACAATGGGCTGATCTGAGGTCTGATGGGGGCACAGTGGGCTGATCCGAGGTCTGATGGGGGCACAGTGGGATGATCTGAGGTCTGATGGGGGCACAGTGGGCTGATGTGAGGTCTGATGGGGGCACAGTGGGCTGATGTGAGGTCTGATGGGGGCACAGTGGGCTGATCTGAGGTCTGATGGGGCACAGTGGGCTGATCTGAGGTCTGATGGGGGCACAGTGGGCTGATGTGAGGTCTGATGGGGGCACAGTGGGCTGATGTAAGGTCTGATGGGGGAACAGTGGGCTGATGTGAGGTCTGATGGGGGCACAGTGGGCTGATGTGAGGTCTGATGGGGGCACAGTTGGCTGATGTGAGGTCTGATGGGGGCACAGTTGGCTGATGTGAGGTCTGATGGGGGCACAGTGGGCTGATGTGAGGTCTGATGGGGGCACAGTGGGCTGATGTGAGGTCTGATGGGGGCACAGTGGGCTGCTCTGAGGTCTGATGGGGGCACAGTGGGCTGCTCTGAGGTCTGATGCTGGCACAGTGGGCTGATCTGAGGTCTGATGGGGGCACACAGATTTTTGGGTGTTTTATTTTTTCGGCGTGGTATCGAATGGTATCTAGTATCGCAATACCTTTTCTTGGTATCGAAATCGAATCAAAATGTTGGTATCGTGACAACCCAATGTTACTATAAGGGGACACATAACTGGGCATAACTACTGTGAGGGGGCACATATCTGGCCATAACTACTGTGAGGGGGGGCACATATCTGGGCATCGCTACTGTGAGGGGGCATATACCCCCTTCTTCCGCATCTTATGGGCCCTGATAATAATAAATTAGTCCTAGGTTGGCCACTTTCATAAACCCAAAAAGGTTGCTGACTTTTGATCTAGACATAGAGGATGCCACCTTGTCATGGTCACAGTCCTAAGCATAATTATATCATGGGAGAGATCTCTGTACTGACCCCTGATATATTATTAGATCTCCCCTCAGTCGTCTTTTTTGTAAACTAAAGAACCCTAATTTTCCTAATCTTTCTGTGTACTGTAGTCCACCTATTCCAGTTATTACTTTAATTGTCTGACTAGTGATTTGTAAAGTGGCAGGACTATGTTCTCATCATGGGCATCTGTGCCCCTTTTGATGCAACCCATTATCTTATATGCCTTGGCAGCAGCTGTCTGGCATTGGTTTCTACAGTTTACTACTAAGTATGCTGCCCACTAAAATTCCTAGGTCCTTTTCCATGTCAGTGTTACCCAGTGTTTTACCACTTAGTATGTACTGGTCACTTGCATTATTCCTTCCCATGTGCATAACCTTACATTTGTCAGTGTTAACCCTTTCCCAACCAGCGCCGTACATTTCTAACAGTAGAGACTTGCCTCTACTTACCGCCATCGGCGGCGTCTTCCTGGGCCTTCTGATGCCACATCAGGATGCGTCTGAACCCGGAAGCGTACACTTCCGGATGGTGTACAGACGCCCCGAGTGGCCAATCGGGGTGTCTGTACACCATATGAAAACTGTAATCCTCGCTGGTGAGGATTACAGTTTTCAAACTGCAATTCTTATTCTGGCCACTAGATGGCAGGCCAGTATAAGAAATGAGCAATTCTTGGATTTATCTCCATCTAGTAAATCCCTGATTGCTCATAAAGAAAAAAAAAACACAATATTTTAGCTCTTACTTTAAAATAATCGCAAAAAATTTTTAAAAAAAAGTTAAAAAATATATAAAAAAATAAAAAATATATAAAAGTTCAAATCACCCTCCTTTCCGTATAATTTAAAAATAAATACCTAAATAACAATAAATATAGACATCATGGGTATCACCGTGACCGAAAACGCCCGTACTTTTAAAATATAAAAAAAATTTCTAATACGGCGAATTGTGTGGCGGAAAAAAGCGTCCAAATGGCGATTCACTGTTTTTTGTCGCTTTTTTTTTCTAAAAAAAATTAAATAAAAAGTGATCAAAAAGTCATACACACCCCAGAATTTTATTAAATCAATAAAAACTTCAGATCGCCCCGCAAAAAATGAGCCCCCATACAGCTCCGTACACATAAATACCAAAAAGTTATAGGGGTCAAGATATGACAAAAAAAAGCCAACTTTATAATTATTTTAGCACTATCAAAACGCAGGAAAAACTATACATATTAGGTATCGCTGGATTCGTACTGACCAGTAGAATGAAAGTAACTGGTCAGTTTTAATGAACATCGAACGTTGTAAATAAAAAACCCGTAGAACTGTAGCGGAATAGCGTTTTTTTTGCAATTTCACCCGATTTGGAATTTTTTTCCCGCTTCCCACTACACCATATGCAATATTAAATGGTGGCGTTGGAAAGTACAACTTGTCCCGCAAAAAACAAGCCCTCATACAGCTATGTGAACAGAAAAATAAAAGAGTTATGGCTGTTTGAAGGCAGGGAGCGCAAAACGAAAATGCATAACCAAAAAAACCTCCGGGGGTGAAAGGGTTAAACCTCCTAACATCTCCCTATCGCGCAGATCAAAACATCCGGCGACGTGGGAGGGCTTAGCCAATAACAGGCTGAGTTGGGGATGAGCCTCCCTAGCATCGCAAGTGATAAGGTTTTTTCTTAGAAAACCTTCAGTTTACCTACAACAGATGTTAGACATACCGGTCTATGGTTTCTGGCCTATCTGTTTTTTACCCCTTTTTGAATATTGGCACCACATTTGCTAAGCGCCAATTCATGGGGAAAAACCCTGTCATTATAGAGTCCTTAAATAGCAGAAATAATTGCATTACTTAATTCTCTTAGAATCCGAGGGTATTTGTCTGTTTTAATCTTTTTAAGACGCCACTGCACTTCTTCCTGGGTCAGACAGGCCACATTTAATGGGGAGTTTATTTTGACACTCTGGATTTCATCTGATATTTTATTTTCCTCAGTGAATACAGTGGAGAAAAAATATTTCATAAATTCGCTTTCTCCTTATCGCTCTCTACAACTCCCTGATCACTCTTTAAAGGACCAACACTTTCAGGTTTATAAAGACAGACTTTTATCTGGATATAGGTGGTCCAGTTGGTGCTGCACCTCTGTTTGTTCATATTTCTGTGCGTGAGCCTCCTATTATATAATTTTGCGATTAACTTTCAGGTTTATACTTTTTATCATTTCTATAATTGAATACATTTTTAGAGTTAGTTATATTCTCTTTTAGCAATGAGTCTGTCTCCAACTTGGCTTCCCTACTTTCCTGTTTTAGTCATTTAAATGCTTTGTTTTTGTAAGTTATTGCCCCCTTTACATTTCTATTCATCCACATTTTTTCTCTCACAATGAAAGTTCAGAATCCTTTTAAAAATATCCCATTTTGTGACTGTATTTTTATTTTTGAGGACAGGTAATGAAACTAACAGCCTCTCCAAGCCCGTCAAATTTCCTTTTCGCAAGTTTAGCATACTTGCTACGTGCCTCCCTGAAAAAAACACTCTTTTGAACGTCAACTAGAATTTTATTGTATTATGGTCACTATTTCCCAGGTGTCTCCCAATCTGCACGTATGATGTTCTGTCAGGTCTATTGGTTAATACTAAGTCCAGTATGGTTGTTCCTCTAGTCGGGTCATGAACCAGTTGGGAAAGGTAATTGTCTGTAGTCATTGACAAAAACTGGTTTCCTTTATGAGATCTACGTTTCAGTTTCCCAGTCTATATCTGGGTGGTTGAAGTCCCCCATAATAATGACCCTCGTTATAATTTGCCACCTCTGTGGACTCTGTGGTAATATTAGGTGGTTTATAACAAACCTCTATCCATATTTTATTACTGATTTCCTAACAATATATTTCTACCCACAGTGATTCCACATGTTCATTACCCTCACTTATATCTTCCCACAGTGTAGGCTTTAGACTGGACTTTACATAAAGGAAATCCCCTGCCCCTTTCTGGTTTTCACAATCCTTCCTAAAATAGAATGTGCAGTGACCCCCTGAGGAGCCAGGGTAGAAGATAGGTGTGGTAGTAGCCCTGATGAAGTATTGTCTCACGGTGTACTACCTCAGGCCGTTTCTCACTGGGGATCAGGGCAGTGGAATTTTAGTACTGAAGAGTGAGGCCAAAGTTAAAGTATATAACTAACAGCAGTGCCCCACAGAAGATTGCTGACATATCCCAAACATACCTGTGTGCACTGTGTGTCTGTATTCATGTCCAGGAAGCACTTTACTTCACTTTTATTTATGGAAAACAGCTCCCAAGTGCCCAGCTGAAAGTGAAAGTAAAAACAGCTTTCTCTCCCAACTCGATTTTTAACAGCTATATCTTTTGATATATTGGATATAATGCTGTGATTTTGGTATGAGTTGAAATCATTTTTCTATCTGCTACCAATCCCAAGATATGAGCAGCTAAAGCAGCCCTCTCCTCTTCAGTCTGGTTTGCTTTGGGCACTTGCAGCAGCAGAACTGGGCACTTGAGAGCTGTTTTCCTGCAGAATAAAAGTGCTTTTCCTGGACATGTAATATAGACACAAAGTATGTGTGGTATATGTATGTAATCTTCTGTGGGGCAGTGCTCTTATATTGGTGAAAAACAGGTGAAAGACTCCCTTTAAATGTAACTATTTTGTACTAAATGCAATGTAGAACTTGAAATATATACAGTAATAGCAGGCTTTAAGTGCAATTCTTCTCTGGCCCCAGCAAGAATATGGAGGCAGGTAGGTTGGTGGTAATTCAGTATTTAAGTGATGCTGGCCTAGAAGTGGTTTGGTGATGAGTGGCTTAGCTGTATTCCCTCATCTTACGGCAGTGTCTGTAGAGGTAGCAGGTCATACTGCTGTCTGGACTCTCAAGGCTTTACATGAGGACAATTTGGAATTGTTCCCTCTGGAGATTAGTTAGCAGGAGCACTGCAGTTTGCTTCCTCTCTATGCTGTAGCTACACAGCTTCCTGGCAGGAAGCAGGACCAGCCCACTCCTACCAATCCTGTTCCTGCCAACCTTTGGTAGTAACAGCAAGGAACAAACAGTAAAATACAATGTATAACAATACATTTGTAGTACTCCCAGTTCTGAGGTACTACAAGTGTAACCCTATGAGTTAACCGCCCATTTATATCATCCAGCCAGTTATTCTCACTATGTCATAGTCCTCCGCAGACATTACTATTGCCAGATCACCAATTTGATTGGTCAGGCTGATGACATTAGTATACATACAATTAGGAGGTCTTTGGATATGTTTACCCTATACCTTTCCTTATGTCCCTCCCTCCATTCCATCCCTAGTTCCATTACCTAGCCCCAGGTCACCATCTACATTATCCCCCCCCCCCCAGTCCCTGGTTTAAACACTCCTCCAACCTTCTAGACATCTTTTCTCCCAACACAGATGAATCTTCCCCACTGAGGTGCAGCCCATCCCTTTGGTATAGCCTGTAGCCAACAGAGAAGTCATACCAGTTCTCCAGGAACCCAAACCCCTTCTTCCTACACCACTTATTTACCCACCTAATCTCCCATTGCCTTTCTGGTGTCGCTCATGGCACAGGTAGTATTTTGGAAAATACCACCTTTGAGGTTGTTGCTCTGGGCTTGCAACCTCAGTCCATGAAATAATTTTTAAGGACCCTCCACCTACCTTTTTGTCTTTGGTGCCAATGTGCACCATGACCTCTGGGTCTTCCCGAGCCCCTTCTAGTAACCTATCAACCCAATCCGTAATATATATCGAACTCGAGCGCCAGGAAGACAACACACAGTCTTTGTGACTGATCACCCTAATGATTGAGGCTCGCACATTGTCAAGGTATCTCAGTGTTGCAATTTGCTTATTTAGATACAGGATACGGGCTTCCAAACGTGCAATTTTCTCACAATTTTGCACAGCAATATGCACCCTTAAACCGCTGTTCCAAGACTGCAGACAATGCACAAGATGTACACTGGACTACAATGTCAATCATGCAGCATATGCTAATGGAAATTACACCAGAACAAGGGAAAACCATCAAGGTTAATTATACAATGGAATGGAAAAAAAATGAATAAATGCAGCTCCCTCCTAAAGTCCCTGAATCTAAAGTCACATAATCTCAAGTCACACTTTTAGACAAAGCAGACGTAAGATAAAAGCAAACTCCCTATTTTAGTCTGCTTATAAGGGTGCATTCACATGACCACGCAATTTTGTGAAATAGGTGTGGACCCATTCATTTCAATTCACAGTATGCTGTCCGTATCCTTAGTTCTGTTCCGCGGCCCCGCAAAAAATATAGAGCATGTTTTATTGTTGTTCGCAATCGTGGACAAGAATAAGCATTTTATATATAGCGCCGACCATGTGCGTTCTGCAAATTGTGGAATCCGTGTTTTGCGGATCCGCAATTTGCGGACCGGAAAACACAGGACGGTCGTGTGAATGCACTATAAGGTTGCTATTCCCAGTCAACTTCAAACCAATCAGCATTTTTTCCCTCTAGATGCCATGTTAATATGTGATATCAGAGAACATTATAGGGAGGTATAAGACAAGAGAACTACAACCCCTAGTATAGTGATGGCTAACCTCTGGCACTCCAGCTGTGGTAAAACTACGACTCCCCAAAATGCAAACTTGCTTGGCTGTTCTCAAAACTCCATAGAAATGAAAGGGGCATGCTGGGAGTCGTATTTTCACCACAGCTGGAGTGCCGGAGGTTAGTCATCAAAGCCCTAGTGTCCAGGCCATTATTATGTGATATCAGAGAACATTACAGCGATGAGGTATAAGAGGAGAAGACTAAAACTAATACAACTCCCAGCATGTCCAGGTTATTATGTGATATCAGAGAACATCACAGGGAGGAGGTATATGAGGAGAGAATTACAACTTCCAGCATTTTCCAGGCTCACATTGATTGCATGGTTCTTTTCCTCCACACAAAGCTCCCTCTCATGTCACATGATGACATCACAGGTCCTTTACCACAACTTCTTTTACACACTGCTGCCGTCTTCTCTTGCACTGATCACATGGCAGTGATATCATCATAGGTCCTTAATAACTTCTCCACACCGCTGAGCTGTGTCACCTCTTGCATTGATCACTTGAGAGTGACAACATCACAGGTCAGTCACCACCATTTCTCCTCTTCACTGCTGAGCTATCCCTCCTGTATTGATCACATAGATAGTGACATCACAGGTTCTTCAGATTTTGCAGTGTAGAAGATACAGAGCAGGTCTTGATTAGTAGTTACTGTTGTGTCTGGAGCTCTGCCATTAGCAGAACCTAGCGATTGGGCCCCTTGTTGGTGCAGACCTCGTAGTAGATGATATGGCTACTCCCTTCCCAGTAGAAATGTGAGGAGTCACCTGTGTGGAACGTGTCCCATCACTGTTGCAGCTGGTCACTGGTTGCAGCGGTTTTATCCCCGATGTCAAATAAGATGTTGATCTGGGGAGACCTGGGACCTGTAGAGCTGGAACCCAGAGGTGCAGATCACGTAAGTATGATCACCACTGTGGGCCTGGTCACAAGTTGATCCTGCGGCATATGCGGTGGTTGCCTGCTGGGATTGCAAGGAAGTTGCTGGGTAAAGGGGAGGGGACTGTATTCAGAGACATGATTATTAAACGTATGCCTGGGGCCGCACAGGTATAATAAACCCCTATTGACAAAAGAACACACCAATAAGAATTTGTCAGAATTGAAAGGAACTTGATATGTGTGAATGTAATGGTGATATGTAAGTGATGACAATATTAGAGTGAAAGGATTTTCTTGGGGAAAACTGTACAATTGAAAAGAGGCTCAAGTACCCCGTTGGGACGCCTCTAGGCTACATATGAGATACGGTTGGGCATGGAAGCATACAAGTTCTGTATGGTATCCTGCGGCACATTTGCCCACAGATGTTGCAGTTGGGCCTGTAGATCCTGTACAATGGTAGGTTGCTGAAGCAGCATTGCAGCTGGTCCCATAAATGCTTCATGATAAATCTGGGAAAACCTTGCTGTGTATGGGTGTGCATTATCCTTTTGAAAAATGCAATTGGAAACTCTGCCATTAGGCAACACGTGGCTGCAAGATGTCCTGAGCTGTTACTGTCCCTCGTGTCACTACTAGGGATGACTTCTATATGCGATGGCACCTCAGATCATCACACCAGCAATCGGGGCAGTGTGTCACTCCACAGCAAAGGCAGGTTTGAAGTTCTCACCACCAGGCCTCCTTGCTCAAATGTGACCCTTGTGGTATGCCAAACAGAACCTGGATTTGTTAAAGACAATACAGTACATTACCAGTTTGTAGCAGTCCAGGTTTCATGACACCACTGCAAAGGCAATGGTGGCTGGCTGTAAATGGCAGGAAATGTAATGGGCACTGTGACACCAAATTTCCTTCTGTTAAGTGCCTAGAAATGGTTCAGCCAGAGACAGGGGTGTGTAATGAAGGTGCCACCTGTATCTGGATGGTGGACAATCAAACTATGGCAGTTGCTTGTGCTTGCTGGCAGATAAAATGATGTTCTCTACTGATGTTCTGTCTGGCCCATCCAGAGTCTGTTTGGGGTGTGTGTGCCCTCACATAACCATTGCTCCCAACAAGTACTAACAGCCAGGTCAGAACAGCCTAGATGGCAAACAGTTCTTTGAAATGACTATCCTTCTTCTCTCAGGCCAATGATGGTTTTGAGCAAATTGCAGACAGACCAATATGTAACACTCCTCTGGAAAAGAGATGTGCAAATCAGTCCTCCCTCCAAATTGAAAAAAAAGAGGGAAATTTATCAAAACTGGTGCAAAGGAAAACTGGCTTAGTTGCCCATAGCAACCAATCAGATTCCACCCTTCATGTTTCAGAGCTCATTTGGAAAATGAAAGGTGGAATCTCCTTGGTTGTTGGGGGCAACTAAACTAGTTCTACTTTACACCAGTTTTGATAAATCTGCCCCTAAAAAACATGAAAACCAGTCTTCCAAACTTAAAAAAAAAAAACAACAAAAAAACCAACAAACAGCCTTTTCTTTTTTAACCCCTTGATGACGCAGTGATTTTCCTGTTTTGTTTTTCACTCCCTGCCTTGTCGGAGCCATAACATTTTTTTTTTCTGTTCACATAGCCGTATGAGGTCTTGTGAAAAGTTGTACTTTGAAATGGTACCATTTAACATTGCATTAGGAAGCTGGAAAAAAATCCAAATCTGTAGTTTTCAGTGATACCATTTTGGAGTGTGCATGGCTTTTTGATAACTTTTTATTACATTTCTTGTGAAGCGACACCAAAACTGCAAACTAACCATTTTTTTCAATTGCAGCATTCATCGTATGGGACAAGTTTATTTTTTAATAGTTTGGGTGTTTTGGGAAGCAGCATTGCAAAAAATATTTTTTTTAATAGGGAAAAGGGGGTGACTTGGATTTTTTGACATATTAAAAAGCGCTATATTCTTTTTTATTTAAAGCCCTCCTAAGACACCTGAACTTTCCTTACAGGCTGATTTTAATTAGAGCAAGTATAAAGCGGTGTCCTGCTCTCCCTATATGCATTGGAGGCCAGTGGCACCAGGAGAGGTGAAATAGAGTGGGCTCAGCATTTGTGTGGAACCTGCATTCCTTGAGTATAGTGTGGCATCAAAGAGGTATCATACTGTGTGGGCTCGGCATGCATGAGGAGCCTGCATTCCCTGGAATTAGTGGAGGCCATTTTGGCGCCATATGAGGTAAATTTAATGTTGGCTTAGCATGCATGTGGAGCCTGCATCCTCAGAATTTAATGAAGGCTGCTATGGCACTTAGGGAATATGGTATTGTTAGGTTCCCGTCTAAAAGAGATCGCCTTGACGTTTGGCAGACGGGCTCAAATTATTTTGTACAAAAGTATTTGCCAAGAATCTCACATTTACAACGTAGCGCTGGTATCGTGTATATGTTGAAGATGGCATTATTATATGTACTTATTTTATTGTTTGAGTTTGCAGAGTGCTGTTGCATTTTGTTGCATTTCTATTTGCAGCCATGGCTACGTGCACCGCATATTTGGATGTGCTGACTGACCCCCAGTTTTTCTTGCAGAACACCTGAACTTGCAATCATTAGACTGCGTCTCTCGTACACTACGGTGATTTAATACAGTAGTGCATGGGAAGTTCAGTATATTCAAATGCAACACTGCCACATGCAGGCCTATATTGGAATATATTTGTGATAGGCCTGGTAGATTTTTACAGGCCCCAGCCTATTACCAGCAACAAACACCTTACCGATCTCAGTATAGGGAAATCGTCCTGGGCCCCTGTAGTCCAGGGAAGGACCCAGTATAGTTTTGGAAGTAAAGCTGTTTCTCATATTGTTGGTTTCTGGGGCAGATATGCAAATTAGGTTTTCTTCCACAAGGCAAAGAAAGCTAAGGGCTCTTTCAAACGAGCGGATATAGTCCGAGAAATCCACTGCATGTAGGAGAGCCTAGCTCCATTCTGGACAGCAGAGGCACGGAGCATTTACATGATTGATAATGCTCTGTGCCTCTCTGTAATCTTTTTCTACAAAATCACAGTGACAACTTTATCTCACTGTGATTTTGTAGTAAAAAGGTCACTGAGAGGCACAGAGTATTATCAATCATGTTAATGCTCAGTGCCTCTGCTGTCCAGAATGGGGCTTGGCTCTCCTACACGCAGCGGATTTCTCGGACTATATTTGCCTTGCAAATATTTTTCCCAAACACCCACAGGAGTGTTGCTTGGACTACAATACTCATCACGTGTACTTGGTGCTCTCCATAAGAAAACACAGTACCCCCTCCCCCCAGACCCCAATCAAGGTCCCTCAATTTTGTCTCCTTAGCTTTATTTAAAGAAAAAGTTGTTTGCTGGTTTGAAACAGTTTTCCTTTCTTTTTGGATGGAAGACTGGTTTGCATATCTCTTTTCCAGAGGAGTGTTATATGGAGATATTTAGCTTTCCTGCCTTTTAGGAGAACTGATTTGCTTGTCTCTGTCTCTCTGATTAGTGTATAATCGATTCGGACCTCATTAAATTTCAAGAAGTTTGCTGATCTCTAATCTGGATGTTATTTTTTTGCCAATGAGTATACTACAAAGTTTCTTATAGTTGCCTGTACTATTGAGTTATGAAAAGTTTGTAGAAAGTGCAGTTACACAGTATGTTATTTTTAGTGCAGGGGGTGGTAGCTGACAGGTATTCAAAGAACATCATAGTGAAAGAGTAGACAGATACTAATAAATGACATCACTAGCCTCTTGTTGCTTGCTCCATGGAGGAGGCCACATTGAGGCCTAATAGATGTCAACTCAGTCTCTCAAAGTGATCTCACCTTGTGGAGAATTAAAGGGAGTCTGTCACCTCATTTTCACCTATATAGCTAACAGCAGTGCCCCACAGATGATTGCATACACATCTCAGACATACCTGTGTGCACTGTGTGTGTGTATTCCTCGTTCAGAAAAAGCACTTTTATTCTGCAGGAAAACAGCTCCCAAGTGCCCGGCTCTGCTGCTGCTGCAAACCAGACTGGAGGGGGGAAGGCAGCTTTAGCTGCTCATATCTTGGGATTAGTAGCAGATAGAACAATGGTTCTGACCTTCTTCTTTGCTGACATTCCAAGCTTTCAAATTATACCAAAATCACAGCATTATATCCAGTATATCAGAAGATATAGCTGTTAGAAATCGAGTCAGGAGAGAAAGCTGTTTTTAGTTTCATTTTCAGCCGGGCACTTGGGAGCTGTTTTCCTGCAGAATAAAAGTGCTTTTTCTTGACATGTAATACAGCACACAGTGCACACAGGTATATCTGAGATGTGTATGCAATCTTCTGTGGGGCAGTGCTGTTAGTTATATAGGTGAAAATGAGGTGACAGACTCCCTTTAAAACCTTCACCTTCTGAGCTTTAGAAATAAAATGTCTGAGCTCAAATGACCTTTTTAGCCACTGAAATTTCAAGAAAACCCTTACCCACTGCATTGCGGATAACCAATTCAACATATATTGTACATATACATCTAAGCATTTTGGCATACAGAACTATCCATCCAGAAATATCTTTATACACCAACACACCTGCAGTCACACGCATATGCACGCACACTGTTCATGGTTTGAACACTGGAGAGCAGGTAACACATTCCATTTTATGAAAAGGCAAACAGATGCAGAGCCTTAAGAATTATCTTTTAATTCTTTCATAAACGGCAGCTTTTCTGAACACCTGGATATTTCAGCCACAGACATCTCATACACATCTTGGGGATGTGAAGCCTAGACGAGGCAAAAAGTGGATGCAGACAAAGCTCTCGTCCATGTGAGGCACAGTTTTATGTGTGGCTTTCTCTTCTGATGTCAACTTTGCACTGAAAATAACAGTATATGTTTAATAAATTTTGACAGCCCTGAAAATTTCCTGCTCATGTTGGTGGCCATCTTGAAAGCTTTCTGCACTATATAAGTTAACCAAGCCAGCAAGCCATGGACTTATGATGAGAGATATTCAGTGCTAAATAATCAGCTGCATTAATTCCATCCCACCAATTAAGATTCAGTTCATCTAGTCATAAGAAGGTTACACTGTGCTTTATCTTTCTTGTGAAAAGTCCACTACATACTTTCTCATTGTAAGTAAAGGCAGACTGAAGTCGTAGTTCTCCACCATACAGCATTCAGGGTGGACTCTGGCATGAAGTATTAATCCTTTCTGTGTCAAAAGTCTCTTCAAATGATGTGTCGCAATATTACTGTACACTTCTGGCATCTTAAGGGTTTCACTTTTCACAGTGAGAGGGGCCTTGTAATGCTTCTTAAAGTCAAAATATGATTGTGGCCCAACTCAGCGTGGTAAGGTTTACAAGTAGTAATCTGTTTTTCTCTGCAGCACAAATATACTCTTTGTTTCTATATACATATAGTGCCTTTCAGAGACCCTGCACAAGCATATGTGGGTATGTGGAGTTCAATTAAGAAACCAGTACTTTTTGCGGCTGCTATCCATTTAGAAATTAACATATTAGATGTTTAGTCTTGGTTATATGCTGGAGGATGGAGAGAGGTAAGCAAGCTGAGAAGCCCCCCCTATTCTTCTTTGTGCTTAACTAGGGCCTCGTTTTTTTCACATCTGAGATAAGGAATGTTTGAAGTATAAAAATGGTATTTACAAGCGACCACAGATGCAACGATCCCTTGTTCTCTGGCTGTTACCTCGCCTCTAGGATTATGGGGGAATCAACAGCACTTAGTGTTTTCCGTTACCTATTTTGTACCGCATCGAATTGCTAAAGGATTATAAAGTTGCTTTATCTCCTCCTATATGCCCTCAGGGATATTTTTTTAATCAAATACCATTTCCTTATTAGAGGAAACTTAACATATCTCATCACATTGTGGTATAAATGCTGCATAGTCAAGCTTCTGCTATGAAGCCCAGAGCAGAGGGGGGCAAACTGTTCCTATTTTTTCCCACTGTTTCCTCATTTCACAATCAAACATTCCATAGGAGATATTGCTGTTAGAAAGCTTTTCTGGTCAAAGTGTGGTTAGCCTAATTTCCTGGCCGTTGTAGGTCCAGCATATGTGGCAGTCGTTGTAGTTATTGCTGGACTGAAATGCTCTTGGACAACCCACCATTGGTTGTAGCAATGTCTGGCATGTAGGATAGCTGACTAACAGTTCTGTTAACATATTTAGATGTTATAGCCAATCATGTTCTAGTCATTTAAGATTGTCTAAGCTACAAAGCTACAGAGTTACACATTCTGATATGCTGATTTTACTGGAAAAAGTACTCCTTTTGTTACTAATGAATGTGTGCCACCTGACCTCGCCACTGGTCACTAGAATGAATGGACAATCCTAAAGAAAGGTCTCATTGTGTTCTGAAGTCTGAATCTCTCATTCACTACAACAGGAACTCTTGCTGATGAAATACATGGAGCGTGGAGCTCGGATGGGTGCTACAGCCCCTGTATTCTAGCCATTGGTGGTGGTTACAAGGCATGGCTCAGTGGAATTTTAGAAAATTATTAAAGTTGAACTTACCTTTTAATCACTTGTCAAGAGGTCAGATTATTTTGAGACCCAACGGGTCTAATCATCTTGGCCATCTAACAGTGATTATCTCTATATTGTATCTGAGATCCGAAAAGAAAAGCAAAAGACATCTTTATTCAACCATAAATCTTATACCAGTGGTGTAAGGTGTATGGCTGAATGAAGGGTGATGATATTGCTAATATCCTCTGGGTTTCTTTTTGGATCTTCACTATATGTATAGAGCAAACCCACTAAGACTGACTGTTGCATTTTATCTTTATTGGTGACAAGTGTTCTGCTCTCAACTACCCTTCTCCATATCTCTATAATCGATCATTTGTGGTCAGATAATAGAATCACTTGTGCAAACCCTGCCTCGAACGGCAGCCAACTGTGGGTTCATGTCAGACTTTAGTACTGTCCACTGAACCGATAACTGAAATATCAGCCTATCAATTTATTAGGAGACGGGGTTTCATGGTGTCACTAGGAGCTAATGTGATGACAGGCTGCAGATTTGCTTAGCCCACAAATTAGATACCTAATATGAATGCAGCTAAAAAGGTGTGCTTGAATAGGAAATCCAATGCAAAGATCTGACCTGATAAAATCTTTACAATTTTGCAAAAGTTAATACACATCCTTGCAAGACTGTATAGAGTGCATTCGGAAAATCTTCAGACCCTTTCACTTTATTCACATTTTGTTATGTTGTGGCCTTATGCTAAAATAAAAAATTCAAATTTTTCCCCATCATTCTGCACTCAGTACCCCTTAATGAGAAAGTAAAAAGAGAATGCTCAAAATCATTACAAATTTATTGAAAAGGACAAACAAATCTTGCGCTGGCATACATATTCAGACTCTTTACTCAGGACTTAGTGGAAACAATTACAGCTTCCAGTTAACTTGGATACGATTCCAAAAGGTTTGCACACCTGGATTTGGGAAATTTCTGCCATTCTTCTCTGCAGATCCTCTTAAGCTCTGTCAGGTTGTATTGGGACTGTCGATGGACAGCAATTTCCAGGATGTTCGTGGGGTTAAAGTCAGAGCTCTGGCTGGGCCACTCAATGACATTCACAGAGTTGTCCACTCCTGTGTGCTTAAGATCATTATCTTGTTGGAACTCTGAGGTCCAGAGCACACAGGATCAGATTTTCATTAAGGCTACTTTCACACTAGCGTTTTATAATTCCGGTATTGAGTTCCGTCATAGGGGCTCAATACCGGAATAAAACGCTTCAGTTTTGTCCCCATTCATTGTCAATAGGGACAAAACTGAACTGAAGACAACGGAATGCTCCTAAAAGCATTCCGTTCCATCTTCAGATCGGAGAGCAAACCGCAGCATGTTGCAGTTTGCTCTCCGGTCCAGGCATCCGCACCAAGACGGATCCGTCATGACCCCTAATGAAAGTCAATGGGGACGGATCCGTTTGGTGTGACACAATGGTGAACGGATCCGTCCTCCATTGACTTTCAATGGAGTTCATGACGGATCCGTCACCTGCACACATACATACATACAGACATACACATACACAGACATATACACATACAAATACACATACATAATTACATGCTCCCGGCAGGTCTCCACAGCGCAGGAGGAGCAGGACGGCGCACACGTAGGACGATTCCACCCGGCGCCCAGCTCCTCCAGCGCTGTGGAAACCTGCCGGGAGCATGTAAGTATGTATGTGTATATGTGTATGTGTGTATGTCTGTGTGTGTGTATGTACTGTGTGACATGTGTGGGGCAGGAGCGCGGTTCCGGCCCCACACATGTCCCTGCGGCAGCACGGATCCGGCGGCACCCTTCACCTGCCGGATCCGTGCTGCCGCTAGTGTGAAAGAGGCCTACGAATATCTCTATAGTTTGCTCCATTCAGCTTTCCCTGAACCAGTCACTGAAAAAAACGCCCACAGCATGATGCTGCCACCAGCATGCTTCACTCTAGGGATGGTATTTGGCATTGTCTGGTTTTCTTATTTAGTCAGTTATTTCCATCAGTTATTGTGAGCCAAAACCAGTAGTGAAACCTGCTCAGAGATAAGGTATAATGTGAAGATTTCCTTCTGTTCTGTAATTTTGACGTGCATCTGGTTTTGGCTCACAACTTGACCAAATAACTGAAGTGTGAACTTCTTCCATTTAAGAATTATGGAGCCCACTGTGTTTTTGGGAACTGTCAGTGCAGCAGAATTTTTCTGTACCCTTCCCCGGATCTGTGCCCCCATACAATCCTGTTTCTGAGCTTTAGGGTCCATTCAGACGTCCGCAAGTGTTTTGTGGTCCACAAAAACAGGGACACTGGCCATGTGCGTTCCACATTTTGCGGACCGCACATGGCTGGCACTATAAAAGAAATGCATTTTCTTGTCCATGGCTGCGGGCAAGAATAGGACGTGTTCGATTTTTTTGCGGGGCCGCGGAATGGAAATGCAGATGTGGACAGCACATGGTGTGCTGTTGGCATCTTTTGCTGCCACATTGAAAATGAATGGGTCCGCACCCGTTCCACAAAATTGCGGAACGGATGCGAACCCATTTTCCGGATGTGTGAATGGACCTTAACAGGCAGTTCTTTCCTCCTTATGGCTTGGTTTTTGCTCTGACATGCATTGTTAGCTAAGAAACCTTATACAGGCAGGGTTCCTCTTTCCAAATCATGTCTGTTCAACTGAATTTACCACAGGAGGACTACAATCAAGGTGTAGAAACATCTCAAAGATGAACAAGAGAAATGGGAGGCCCCCAGAGCTACATTTGAAGTGTCATAGCAAAGGATCTGAATACTAATGTCTATGGGATATTTTAGTTGTTTCCATTTTCAAACATTTCTAAAATTCTGTTTTCACTTTCTCATTATGAGATATTCAGTGCAGATTGATATGGGAAAACTTGATTTTTCTTTTTTTTTCCAGCACAAGGCTACAACATAACAAAAAAAAAAGTGAAAGGCCTGAAGACTTTCCGAATGCACTGTATGTGATGTGCTTTGGCAAATTTAAATAATTAGGCTTAACCTTATTGGTGTTTTTGTATTCTCTGTATTATGCCAGAACCATATAACCACTGAATTAATCTAAGTGAAGGATGTTTTCTCTAAATAGGAAAGCAGCCGGAGCATACTTGGCATTGCTAAGCAATTCAGAATATTATTCTAGATGTAGGAAGAATTCCTACTATGCTAATCATCCAACTACTGGTGTTAACCACTTCCTCCTTAATGATAGAAAGGGAAACCAAAAATTTGTTGTGAAAATGAGGCATGGTTAGCAGATACAGGTTCACCCTGCAGATTTTCTTCACGCAGCAACACTGAGAGGTTAATTCTTTCTCAATCCTGAAAGACACAGAGTAGGGTTTTGGAGCAGATGCAAAAGTCAAGCCCTTTTCTGGGGGGCCAGGTGTATGAGCAGCAGAAAAATGGGGATGCCCCGTGAGTTGGGCTTTTGTAAACATGAGTTTTGAACTCTGCTATACTCCACTCCTGCCCACCCAGAACACCCTGTCCTCCGTGAAAAAAAAGTCTAAAAAGCAAAATATAACAATGTCTAACACCATCCCACACCGGCCCTCTGGCAGTGGAAGGGGTGTAAGTAGGTTGCACTGGGCCTCCCCAATAAATAAATATGTTCATATAAATAAGTATACAGATAGTTCTTTGCACTGCAAATCTGTAGCCACTCTTATGGGGGGAAGGGTGTTGTCATCCCAAGGGTCTCTGGCGTGAGTATCGTCCTGTACCCCCTCACATATTTGGTCATTTGAGGGGGAGGTCATCAGGTGCATGTTTGTTCCTCTATGGATGGTCTCTCCTGGGCGTTGGGTAAACAGACATAGAACACTCACAAGACACAACCTTGTGTTTAGGTAGCTTGGTTCTTCCTGCTCCTCCCCAAAGCCACCTTTTGGTCCTTGGGTGTGGGTGAGGGACAAAGATTATGAGGTTCAGGGGTGGGACATAGTGTTTAGTGGTAAAAAGTCTTCTTTCCCATAATCCTCTAGGGAAGAATTGAGGGTCAAAGGTCCATTGCGTATCTGCAACAAAAAGAAAGATATCACATCATTATTACTTTATCATAATTACACTTACCTGATATTTAAAGAATAAGATACTACCTGTATGACCAAGATTGGTCTTTTATGTGTAGGGATGGTCAGTATGGTTGAGTTGTGTCTTTAGGCCTCTTTAGTTGGACCTTCAGCCTTTTCATCCCTATCTGAAAACCATTCATGGCCTGAATAGCTGTCTGAGCACTGGATGGATTATCAAAACTGACAAATCCTGGAGTGAAAAGAGACATATACGAATGGTGATCACTGCAACGGATATCTGCACAGACACGCTGTCTGGCAAAAAATAGACCGCATAAGATAATAGGACATTAAAGCTCACCAAAACACTTGCTCTGATTGGTAGCTCGATCCATGAACACTTTGGATGAAATTATGTTACCAAATGGCAGGAACATTTGTGTTAACTCATTATCCCCAAACTCCTGGGGCAGATGATAGATAAATAGGTTACAACCCTCTGGCCCTGTGGAAAGAAGAACATATACATAATAGAGAGCTGAACTAAAGGCCTATGAACTCTGAAGTTAGTAGTGATCACCTACTTAAATCGGGGAGGATATTTTTTACCATGCTACATACACATTTGTGTAAATTGCTTGCCTGGCCTCCAAGGCAAATATCTACATTCTGAGAGTCAGTTTTGCTCTAGAAACTTTTATAAGCATGCTTAAAGAAGTTAAAAGGGTTTTAGATGCTTATGAATAAAATGTATTTGTTACATGACGACAATGTGAGTGTATAAGATTTATTTACATAAAAAACCCCTTTAAGGAATAGGTATAATTTCTTATTTCTAATCATGTGCATGTGAAATGTGTTGGCTTATTTACCATGTGTAATAACAGGCTGAACTGGATGGGCAGATGTCTTTTTTCAGCCTTATAAACTATGTTATAAACTATGTTAGAAGGCCTGGATATGACTTTCATTCAATAGACTTGTGAAGAATGCATCCAAAGGAATACATTTATAGCAACTTAACTACAATTTGGCAAAGTTAAAAGACATTAAAGTGGTTCTGGTTCCATCGCTGCCCCAACTAAGCAGCTCCCGGGGCTCCCAGCAGCAGCAGCATCTGGTTTGACACTGGATCATGTGACCGCTGCAGCCAATAACTGGCCGCTGTGGTCACATGTCAACCATGTGTCACATTAACCAGTGATATGAAAAGTTATGTGGCATCAATCTGGATGTTGACACGGGGAGGCCCAGGATCTGCAGAGCTGATGGGGCAACTGGAACCCAGCTAAAAGGATCAGGTAAGTATGATTACCAACGTGGGTATGGCCATGATGGGGGGGTCTGTAGAAAAGGCAACTGTGCAGCTGTCATATGACTTTTTCAGTTTAAGTCACATTTCATGATGCAGGATAGGTGCCTGGCTTATGAAGATCTCAAGGCCAATGTCTTTGTTCACCACAGCTGAAAGATTGTCTAAATGCCATTCTATGTTATTTATCCTGTTAACGGGAACCTGTCAACTCTAGCATGCCACCCTCACTGAGGGCAGCATAGTGTAATAGTCCCGCTGATTTTACTGGTCCTGTTATGGCATTCAGTAGTTTTCTCCAAGTTGCAACAGCACACTCCTCTAATGGTTTTTGGTGGGTGCCTGTCTTCCATCCCTTCCCTATTGTAGAGACCTGAAAACATGGAAGTAGTCTAAAGTGAGACAGCACCCTGCAGTTGCAATCAAGATTCATTGGTCCAGCTGAGCAGTGCATCGTATTCAGTAGGACATCATATTCTGTACAGGACATTTCAGGCCTCAGGATTAAAGAGGTCCTTTTTCAAGCTCTGTTGTACATGCTTCGGAATGAGGAGGGATGGAAGAATTTCAGCCAGAAAGCCATACCTTTAACGTGGAAACAAGGCCAAGCAACTTAACGATGCACGAACACATAGGAACTGGGGAACAGAAAGATGGCAGCCGATGCTCTCGATTGATGAGTCAAAATTTGAAACATTTAGCTGTAAGAGGAGGCAGTATGTTCACTGAAGGGCTGAAGAGCAGTACAATAATGAGTGCCTGGAGGCAACAATGAAGCAAGGTGGAGGCTCCTTGCAAGTTTGAAGCTGCATGCCATCAAATGGACTTGGATATTTGGTCAGGATTAATGTTAATGCTAAGAACTATCCAATACCAGGGAGGCATCTGATTGGCTCCAAATTTATCCTGTGGTAAGACGACCCTAAACATACTGCCAATGTCATTAAGAACTATCTTCAGCGTAAAGAAAAACAAGGAGTCCTGGCGGTGCTGACATGGCCCCCACAGAGCTGTAATCTCAACATCATTGAGTCTGTCTGGGATTACATGAAAATACAAAAGGAGTTGGGCAAGCCTGCATCTACAGAAGATCTGTGGTTATTTCTCCAGGGTGTTTGGAACAACCTCCCTGCCAAGTTCCTTCAAAAACTGTGTACAAGTGTACGTAGAAGAATTGATGCTGTCTTGAAGACAAAGAGTGGTCACACAAAATATTGATTTCATTTAGCTTTCTCTTTTCTTCATTCACTTTGCATTTTGTCAATAGTTTGTTTTTTATCAGTTACCACTTCTATTTTTAAAAGCATTCTTACTTTGCAGCATTTCTCCACATCTGCCTAAAACTTTTGTACAGTACTGTACTATTACGGAGTAGGAACAACCTTCCTGCCATGACTTAATAGCGGAAAGGTTTTCAATAAACATTGCAACATGTTTTATATATTTAAAAGGAAATCTTTTTCATGCCCCGTTGCATCCATTTTTCTCACCTAACGTAATTTAAAGGGGTTGTCTCACTTCAGAAAATAGCATTTCTTATGTAGAGAAATTGCATTTCTTACTAATGTATTGTGATTGTCCATATTCCTTCCTTTGCTGGCTTGATTCATTTTTCCATAACATTATACACTGCTTGTTTCCATGGTTACGACCACCCTGCAATTTATCAGTGGTTACCATGCTTGCACACTACAGAAAAAAGCACAAGCCTAAGTGAACTCCCATGGTCCTGGCCACTAGAGAGGCTGGCACTTTTTCCCATAGTGTGCAAGCACGGCCTCCACTGATGGACTGCAGAGTGAACATAACCATGGAAACAAACGTGTATAATGCGATGGAAAAATGAATCCAGACAGAAAAGGAAGCAATATGGACAATCACAATACATTAGTAAGTGCCTTGTATTAACTTTCTCTACATGATAAATGTCACTTGCTGAAGTGACACAGCCCCTTTAAGGTGCAATGACGTCTATGCTGGCCATAGACTTCTATTATTATGAAATGCAATACGGAATGCCTCTTATAGGCTTCCATGCTGCATGCCATCATAGAATTCCATTATGGTCCGTGGTAGTGAACACAAACTTTGTACGCCCGACACTACTGTTAAGCTGATTTGCAAATCTCAGAAGAAACAAAGATTTGGATAAGTTATAAATCAAACCTGTATTAAAATCTGTGCCCCCTCCCCCAAAAGTAATTTCAGAAGCCAGTTTCTGCAGCTGCATATTCTTGATTAGACCACGATCACAGAAACGCCTGACAAAGGCTTCTTATTATGGCACATTTAACATGTTACTGGAACTAGCTTGTGAAGAGTTCACATACAGCATATGTAGATCTTTCAGATCTAGCCATGAATGTGTGTTGATCATCTTTTCTATATCTAAGGGCTCGTTCACATCACCGTTAGGGATTCCGTTCAGGCTTTCCGTTATAACGGAAAGAAACGGAATCCCTAGAACGGACATCAAAACGGACACCTTTAAGAGGCATTCCGTTTTGATCCGTCATAATAGAAGCCTATGGGAAAGCATAACGGATCCGTCTGGATGCCGTTATGCTCGACGGAAACCAAAGTTCTGTTGACAGGTGGAGGAGATGATCACCAGCTAAATTCAACCACGGCAGACTGGATAGAGAAGATTTTAATTTTTTTTTTTGTATCCAAAGAGGGCATCATAGACATACCGGTGGCAGTTATAGGCGCTTGTCATTCCTACAGACTGATTCCTGACAACAGAAGCACTTCTCTAAATGAAGAGGTTTTCCAAATTCTTCCCACTTTACTCACAAGACATCACAGTTCAGTGGATTTTAGACATAATCAGATCAAGATGCAAAATAGAATACAGATTTCTTGGTACCTTTCCTTTGCCTCTACACTCAAAACATGCCAAATTAGGCCAGTCCACAAAGGCATTTAAAGGGAAACACTGCCCAAAAGTGGTTTGGCAGATATGTCATAGAAAAGGTATGTTGATTACACTTGTAGAGTCTCAGAGTTTGGATGTTCCAGTAAATTTAAAGGGAGTCTGTCACCTCCATAGCCCCTATAAAGCATTTACATAGCCCCATAGCACAAATAATGACAAATGTAACTGTACCTGGGGCGCTTTCCTCTGACTTGTAGAAGCTGTAAAAACGTACTTTAATCCATATGTAAATTAGCTGTTGGAAGTGCCCGGAGGCGGAGCTCACCGCCGTGGAGCCTGGGCTCGTCTGCTTTTTTAAACGCTCTCCACGCCCCTGTCACTGCCTCCGCCCGCCCTCCTCTTCACTTGCGTCCTCCATCTGTTCCAGGCTCTTGCTGAGCCGGCGCATGCGCACTGCATTGCCCACTGTGGGCACGGCATCAGCGTAGCCACTGTGCATGCACCGGCTCGGGGAGAGACTGGAACAGACGGAGGACGCAAGTGAAGAGGAGGGCGGGCGGAGGCAGTGACAGGGGCGTGGAGAGCGTTTAAAAAAGCAGACGAGCCCAGGCTCCACGGCGGTGAGCTCCGCCTCCGGGCACTTCCAACAGCTAATTTACATATGGATTAAAGTACGTTTTTACAGCTTCTACAAGTCAGAGGAAAGCGCCCCAGGTACAGTTACATTTGTCATTATTTGTGCTATGGGGCTATGTAAATGCTTTATAGGGGCTATGGAGGTGACAGACTCCCTTTAAAGAGCATCTGTCAGCAGATTTGTACCTATGAAACTGGCTGACCTGTTACATGTGCACTTGGCAGCTGAAGACATCTATGTTGGTCTCATGTTCATATGTGCCCGCACGGCTGAGAAAAATGATGTTTTACTATATGCAAATGAGTGTTGCTGTTACACCTAGAGGCTCAGTTCTCTTTGCAACTGTGGTGTCCTCTGCACTTTGATTGACAGGGTCAAGTGCAATGACATTTACATTGCCTGGTCCTGTCAATCAAACTGGAGAGGGTGCGGCAGCTGCAGAGAAAGCGGATCCTCTAGGTGTAACAGCAACGTCCCTGTTGCTCCTAGAGGCTCATTTGCATATATTAAAACTTCATTTTTCTGAAGCAGTGCGGGCCCATATGAACATGGGACCAACACAGACGCCTTCAGCTGCCAAGCACACATGCAATAGGTCAGACAGTTTCATAGGTACAAATCTGCTGACAAATGCCCTTTAAAACTTACATTTTTATAAATTCTAGTTTTTTAGAATGGCCCTGAAATGGAGATTTCAAAGAAGACTTTCTCTGGCAGATTTATAAGAGACTAGAAAATATGTAATACTGCACAGTCTTCAAACAGTATATGGCAATCTAGGTTTTCCTACATCGGCCAATACGGAGAGCTCACTGCATAGAGATACTTACAGCTTCTATTTATATGCACTGAGCTCCCCCTAGTGGTGGCTGCAAGTGGTCACAGCGTTATCATTAACTGTGCAGGGAAGCAAGTGATTTGGATTCTGGTGTCTGAATGGAAATATAAGCATCAAACATTAACAATACGCTATTCATTTTGAGCTCATATTCCAATAAATGCTGGTATGCTTAATATATCAAATCAGATTTCATTACAGTCTAGTCATTGGTAGAAATGACTAAGCAGAACATACAGAACTTTGACACAAATTGCACCTATGAGAGAGTCATTGCCAGGTGCTGTGTAAGCTGTACAAATCATGTGAGGGGGCAATATTTGAAATATATGTCACCTGACGTTACTATGAAGGCACATCAGGGGGTGGTGGGGCGCATGAGATCGGCCGTGCCAACTGGAGTGGGATCAGTAAGGTAAATATATTACATTTTGTTCTGAACCCATATGCACAGATTTTGACATCCTGGACAACCTTTTGAAGTTGCTATCATATCCTTACCTTCACGTTGTTGCAGTATAGGAGGAGGCTGTGGGGTGTTATGTGTGACAGGCGTAAGAGCAGCTGTGGGATAAATTGCTGGACGGGGGAGAGAAAAAAAAAATGGTGAACTGCCAAAAGAATATAAAGAAAGAAAATAACATATAGGCAAAATGGCACGAGCTAAGTGTTATGTGCAGACGTCTTGTTTGTGAATTTTGTAGTGTATTCGATGCCGGAATCCATGAAATCTGTGGCCAATAACTGACACTGCCCTTTTTGGCACATTTCAATGGCAAGTGTCCGGATGCGGTTTAGGGGGAGCTCAATAAATGTGGCTAAGCTGCACTCAGACCCTTGGCAATCACCTACATATCACAAATCTGAGGGTCAACGGACGTGCATTTTAAACTGTCTGAACACACCCCTGCAGAGAGAGAAAAATCACCCCAGTGCTGTATATTTAGTGCCGCTGTAAAATGGTGTTTCAAGGGGAAGACAAAAGGGGGTAATATGTTTTAAAATGATATAGGTCTAATATGTGCATCAATGCTTTCTTCTAATTTAACATATTGGGGGAGATTAACTAATGAAAATGTGATAAGATGAACCAGAATTATAATGAGCATTTATTAAAGGATTTATCCCATGAAAATCATGTATCACCCATAACAGTCGTGGGGGTCTGACCACTGAGACTGCCCATTAACCAGAAAGAGAGGCTCTCCTCTCTGAATGGAGGGGTAATCCGCATGTTGGTCCACCACACAATTCAGTTCTGTGTGCAGCTAAGGGTCCATTCACACGTCCTGAAAATGTATCCGCATCCGCAAAAGGGTGTGGACCCATTCATTTAAAAAAAATAAAATAAAAAATAGAACATGTCCTATTCTTGTCCGCAGCCATGGACAAGAACAGGCATTTTTATCATAGATCCGGCCATGTGCGGTCTGCAAAATGCGGAACTCACATGGCCAGTGTCCGTATTTTGCGGATCCGCGATTTGCGGACCGCAAAACTCTTGCGGACTTTTGAATGAAGCATAAATGTGATGATGAAAGAACATACAGTTGACACTCAATGCACTCCGGTCCCCACATTTGTGTTTACAGGTTGCAGCGGTGATGTAGCTGTATTATGCAGGTGACCACTGCAGCCAATCACTGTATACAGATATGTCACCACTGTATCCTGTAAACACAAATGTGGGGACCAGAATGGCAGTGCTGAAAAAAGCTGAGGATTAAGTAGGGAGTATATGTTTTCATTATTTTATCACATTTGGGGGCACTGGGGAGTTTTCTTATAAGTTGGACAACCCCCTTTGAGGGGCATTTGTCAGCAGATTTGTACCTATTAAACTGGATGACCTGTTACATGTGTGCTTGGCAGCTGAAGACATCTGTGTTGGTCTCATGTTCATATGTGCCTGAATTGCTGAGAAAAATGATATTGAAATATATGAAAATGAGCCTCTAGGAGCAACGGGGTTGTTACCGTTACTCATAGAGGCTCTGCTCTCTCTACAACTGCCGCACCCTCTCCACTCTCCCCTGTCAATCGAAGTGGAGAGGGTTTGACAGTTGCAGAGAGAACAGAGCCTCTAGGTGTAATGGCAACTCCTTTGTTGCTCTTAGATGTTTGTTTGAATATATTTAAAGGGGTTGTCCGGGTTCAGAGAAGAACCCGGACATACCTGCAATTTCACCCAGGCAGCCCGCCTGAAGAGGGCATCGGAGCATCCTATGCTCCGATGCCCTCCTTTGCCCTGCGCTAATTAGCGCAGGGCAAAGGAATTTCGCCGGGTTCCGGTGACGTACCGGTCCCTGCCGGGCAGAGGCTTCCGCCCGGCAGTGAGTCGGTGACGTCATCGGCGCTGATGGACAGGCTTCAGCGCTGCCCTAGCCAGTAAAACGGCTAGGGCAGCGCTAAAGCCGGCCCATTAAGGCCGGTGACGTCACCGAACTCACTGCCGGGCGGAAGTACCCGCCCGGCAGCGAGTATTTACAAAACAAGAGACCTTGCCCTGCGCGATCTAGCGCAGGGCAAGGGGGGGGCATCGGAGCATGAGATGCTCCGATGTCCTCTTCAGGCAGGCTGCCTGGGTGAAATTGCAGGTATGTCCGGGTTCAGAGAAGAACCCGGACATACCTGCAATTTCACCCAGGCAGCCTGCCTGAAGAGGACATCGGAGCATCTCATGCTCCGATGCCCCCCCCTTGCCCTGCGCTAGATCGCGCAGGGCAAGGTCTCTTGTTTTGTAAATACTCGCTGCCGGGCGGGTACTTCCGCCCGGCAGTGAGTTCGGTGACGTCACCGGCCTTAATGGGCTGGCTTTAGCGCCTTTAAATATCATCTTCCTCACCAATGCAGGCACATATGAACATGGAACTAACACAGACGCCTTCAGCTGCCAAGCGCACATGTAATAGGTCAGCCAGTGTCATAGGTACAAATCTGCTGCCAGATGCCCTTTAATACAGAGATCCTCTTTCAGGACCTGTATTTAGTGGAAAGTATCTGTCCAACTAGAGGACCTGGCAATGGTTACACAGACAGCCGACTGATTTCAATGGGGAACCATGTAATGCTTCATTTTCCCTGTGGTGACTCTGCAGGATGATGAACACTTACTGCCAAGTTCCCTACAGATTACAGCTGATCTCTAGAGGTACCAGCAGTGGGACGCCCTCTGATATGCTAATTTTAGATGGAGCCTTCTAACAAAAAATGCATTCTCAAAGGCAAGCATCCCCTTTAAAAAAACTATTTTGAAACCTTTTGCGTTATATAAATATACTGGTTATATTTCTCCTTGAAGGAACATTAGGTATTCATCAAACTGATATGGAGACTTCTTACTTCTCTCACCAAGCGGTAAGAAAAGTGGTGGTTTAGCAGCAGGGGCGTGGCCTCCAGTGGCCTGACGGACTTATCATCATTTACGCCAGAAACTAGGGCAAAGGATATTTCTCATAGCTGTCGTGGGTTCGAAAGACTAGTGCACAGATTGCCTGGAAATGTGCCAAATTTATTACGAGGGCTGTGTTAATAAATTTGACGCATTCTGCTTTATACTAAGACTCGCATTTCTAGTGAAAAGGATATGTCCTAGATCTAGGATGGCTAGAGGATAATAGGGTTGTTGGTTATAGATGCCAAGCATGTCCATAAATACCTGAGTACTGCTGTACCCCAGTGAAAGAAGGGTGCAGGCTCTCCACTGTCAGCGCAGGACTCTGTGCTGTGCAGCAAATATAGGTAACGGGAAAAAAATAAAGACATAGTCAGAACATGTATGAAATCAGTGTGCCAGCTAACCAACGGGGCAATCAAACATAGCTTTTCATCTCACCTGGGTATGGCACAATGCTATTGGTGTAAATTGTGTCCAGGGCAGGATGACTACTAGGGAATGGTACAAGACCAGGAAATCCATTGGTTAATGGAGTCACCAGGCCAGGTACAGCGGCAGTGCCAATGACAGGTGGGGAATGTAGTCCTGCAGAGCAAACACAGATAATTTCCAGTTTTAAGTAATAACAGCTGCTCACAGTTACTAGGCAACGCATGCCAGTGTCACTTACTCCTCCCAGTGTCTCTAGGCAACTTAACTCTTTTTCATGTTACTAGGCAACACAACTCCTGATACTGAAAGGCTGCTTCCAGTGTTGCTAAGCAACTGAAACCCTTCATTTTACAAAGTAACTCACCGTACTATTGCTAATCATTATTGTCAGGTTCTTCTACTGCCGTTTGGGCCTTTACAAAGTAATATTTGCAAACAAGATCAACCATCCTGACACCTGAAATCTATGATCTAGATTCATGAAGCTCACCTGATGCTGGTGTTATGGGTGTGGTTGGTAGGCCATTCAGGTTGACAGCGCCAATCTGCTGAATATGACATTGAGGAAAGGCCACCCCAGGACTCAGGTAACTGCCATGTGATGTGGACAGAACTGTTGTCTGCTGTTGCATCAGCTGGAATTGGAAAATTGCAAAGCACAGATATGAAGCGGGAAGAAAAATCTCCCTGACCATCGTGATATCTAACTAGGCATTAACCATCTGCAGTGCTGAGCCTTGGGCATATAAGCAATAGACATATTGGTTCAGCTACAGCAGATTTTCTAGCCACGCTCTAGTTAAACATGACCATATAGTAGACAGAAAAACATTAGTAATAAAATGTGTATCATTCTGCCTGCCTTACCAAATACAAACCACCCTATACTACATTATGACATATTTTTTTGTGTCATACAATTTTTCAACACAAGGGGGCAGCCATTCCTCACAATCCTACAGCACTGTTAACTCCTTCTCTCTTGGTTGCTCTTTATCTGCCCTGGGGAGCCAGTGATGAGAATGGATTTCTCTTTTCTAGCTGTGACGTACTATGTGTATCCCTCCAGCCCCTCAGCTGCATTCCCTCCCAATCCGAGCTCTATCGCCTTTCAGTTCTAGCTGGCCTTTGGAGCATCCCAATATTTTTCTGGTTATTTTATTTCCACTTGTGTCACATCAATCACTAATCCATACTCCATTTTATGTTATTACAAGCTCTGTCAATTATAGTGCAACATTTATCAGTCCCTCTTCCCAGCACCCTATCTCCAGGTCAGCCCTCATGTCTGTTTAATTCTGGAGACCATACGTAAAATGTCATGTTTTGTCTTCAGTCAGAATATGCTCTGGGGCTGAAACCGAGTTTTAATGACTTATTCATTCTAGGGCCTCATATAAGTGCTCATTAAAATACATTGTGTTGAGGCAATCACTGCTATACACTCTCAATGTCTATTTCAATAATGCACAGAATCTGTATTCCTTTGTCCCATATTCTGCTGTACCTCCTCTTCATTTTTACCTGTATGATATCCACATTTTGTGAATTTCAAAGAAACGTCTGCCTTTTGGTTTTATTAAGAGCTGAATAACTGCAGACCACAGACAAGCAGAATATCAGGCTGGAAAAAGACTACAGTTTTCAGGTCTGATGATGTCATGGCCACTTACAATTTGTTGGTTCTCTCTAGACCAGTGTTCCTCACCTCCAATCCCCAGGGTCCACCTGCTGGTCATGTTTTCAGGTTTCCTTAGTATTGAGCAGGTGATATAATTAGTGTCCAAGCATCAGGGCCTACCACAGGTATTCATGTAGGTGGGACTTGAGGACTGGAGTTGAGGAACACTGTCCTAGAGTATACTTATTCTTGTACAGAACTATATCTGACTTCGGAACATAAGCCAAGCTATGCAAGCTTTATGCGACTGAGCTGCTATGGGTGCTTGGTCAATGATCACACATCCAAGGTGGAGCACCCTTTTTTGGGCTCTGCAGCAGGATACAGTGCCTTGAAAAATGATTCCTACCCCTTGAACATTTTCACATTTTTTCACATCACACCCACAAAAATGTATTGTATTGGGGTTTTATGTGATAGACCAACACAAAGTAGCATGTATGTGTGAAGTGAAAAGAAAACGATACATGGTGTTCCAAATTTTTGATAAATAAAAATCTGAAAAGTGTGGCATGCATTTGTATTTAGCCTCCTGTACTCTGATACCCTAAATAAAATCCAGTGTGACCAATTGCCTTCAGAAGTCACCTAATTAGTAAACAGAGTCCACCTGTGTGTAATTTATCCTCAGTATAACTACAGCTGTTCTGTGAAGGCCTCAGAGGTTTGTTAGAGAACATTAGTAATCAAACAGCATCATGAAAACCAAAGAACACACCAGACAGGTCAGGGATAAAGATGTGGAGAAGTGTAAAGCAGAGTTAGGTTATAAAAAAATATCTCAAGCTCTGAACATCTGACGGAGCAATGTTCAATCCATCATCTGAAAATGGAAGAAGTATGGCACAACTGCAAACCTACCAAGACATGGCCGTCCACGTAAACTTACGGCCCAGGCAAGGAGAGCACTAATTGGAGTAGCAGCCAGGAGGTCCATAATCACTTTGGAGGAGCTGCAGAGATCCAGAGCTCAGGTGGGAGAATCTGTCCATAGGACAACTATTAGTTGTGTACTCCACAAATCTGACCTTTATGGAAGAGTGACAAGTAGAAAGCCATTTTGAAAGCAAGCCATAAGACGTCCCGTTTGCAGTTTGCCACAAGCCATGCAGAGGACACAGCAAACAAGTGGAAGAAGGTGCCCTGGTCAGATGAGACCAAAGTTGACCTTTTTGGCCTAAATGCAAAACACTATGGCCCTGATTTATCATACCATCACTCCAGAATTCTGGCATCAAAAGGTCGCAAAATAGGGCTTTTGCGACTTTTTTGCACTCCCGTGCGCAAAATTTATGCAATTGTGCAAAATTTTGCGACTTTTTTACGCAAAATCTTGCGACTTTTTGCATGTGTACACCACTCACTCCAGTTTTGCAGTATGGGTGGAAAAGTGGGTGTGGTTAGCTATGTTAATGAGTTTCACTCCAGATTTATCATTGCGACTTTTTTAAAAAGTCGCAAAATAGTCGCAATCTCACTCCAGGAGGAGGGTGGAGTAGGAAAAGTGGAGGAGCTTCTCTAGACAGAAGTGTTAGCTTTAAGGACAAGCCACATTTATCAAACAACCTGTGACATTTGATAAATGTGGTACAAAGTACTCCAACACAGACTGAAGCAAAACTGACTTCAAATATTCTCCTAATGATAAATTCCCTCCATTGTACGGCAGGAAACTAAAATTGTACATCACCCTGATCACACCATTCCCCCTGTCAAACATGGTGGTGGCATAATCATGGTATGAGGTATCATACTTTTCTTCAGCAGAGAAAAGGAAGCTGGTCAGGGTTGATGGGAAGATTGAAGGAGCTAAATACAGGGAAAGCCAGGAGGAAAACCTGGTAGAGGCTGCAAAAGACTTAAGACTAGGGTGGAGGTTCACCTTCCAGCGGGACACCGACCCTAACACACACATAAATATTTAATACTTTTCATAAGGCTTTTCAGGTGGTTCCAAAGAGCAGAAGGCTAAAATACTTACCGCTTGTGCGTAGGCGCTATAAGGGCTTATGGGAAGTGCCAGAGATGGAGTGAAGATTCCCAACTGTCCAACCATCTGTTGCATTCGACGTAGAGTTCGCTCTTTGTCTGTGTCTGCAAATTTGACCACAAGGCTGGATGATGCTCCCTGAAAAGAGGAGGAAAAGAGTAGAACATGTAATGTTTTCTTCATAAATAGTTATCTTTTTCAAACAAAGCATTACAATAATCCCAGTAATGTGTACCTAACCTGAATGCACATTTTAAATTATGCTAGCTTGTAAGTTTGTCATGTGTAGATGGCCAAACTAGATCCAGTTAGTCTGCCATCAGCCTGTGTAATCAGAGCCAATTGCAGTGACTAGCAGATTGCAATAATTGGCTACTCTTTTTATCCTGAAGGATAAATATATAATAGGATTTTTAGCTTTTATTTCAATCATCTGTCTATGTTTTTTGGTTTTGAAACATTAAATTATCTATCAATTTTACCATGCCAGGTAGACTTTGCCAAGATGATATAAATAGCCAAATCAACAGACACAATTACTAGTACAAAATGAAATATTGTAACAATTAGTATGAATTTGATATAATACATACAATGATACCAATATATCTAAACAATAAGCACTGTTATTTGTATAGGAATTGGAACTTGGGATTTCAATTTAAGTGCGGAGTAAAATACCAGTAAATGATCAGCGCCACTTCTTCTAATAGTTTAAAATACACTTGTCAGTCATCAGTTCATTTTAGTGACTGTATCTGGATTTGTACATTATTATTAATGACATGAAACTTTTTTCCCACATATGGCATAGACCCGAGATCATTCAATAACTGTTGCATTTTCAGACATGAGCCCAATGGTTTCCCTCGCAATGTGGAGATTGAGCTTTTGGAGCCTTTATCTCAAAAGAGTCATCAATAAGCAGTGTCCACAGACAATCAGGTCTTATAATGCAACATGCCTTTAGTCAGTAATTACAATTATGGTGTGTCCAGACAAATGGAAAATGTAATTTATGTCTGCGCACCATGGTTTTTCAAAGAGTACTCATGGTGATATTCTACATTTGTCCAATCACCTTATCCAGTGGGTTCAGACAAATAGTTGCTTTATGGAATAATTGCTACCATCCAAATGGAGAAGACTCAGTGGCGTGCCTAGGGTGTTTTGCACCCGCGGCGGGTCCTTTCGCTGGCACCCCCCTTCCCCAATATGTTAAAAAATTGTACCCCCTCACAGTAGTATTGCCCTCATTGTACAAACTTCACGGTAATTTTGTAAAGATGTGTGCCCCCTCACAGTAGTTATACCCACATTGTGCCCTCTCACAGTAAAGCCCACATTGTGCCCCTTCACAGTAATAATTCCCATTGTGCCCCCTTCACAGTAATAATCCCCATCGTGCCCCCTTTATAGTAATAATGCCCACTGTGCCCCCTTTATAGTAATAATGCCCACTGTGCCCCCTTCACAGTAATAATGCCCACTGTGCCACCTTCACAGTAATAATGCCGTCTGTGCCCCCTTCCCAGTAATAATGCCGTCTGTGCCCCCTGCATTGTAGTAATGCCCTCTGGCTCTGTGGCCCCTCCATAGTAAAAATGCCCACTGTGCACCCTTCACATTAGTAATGCCCTCTGTGCCCCCTCCAGAGTAGTAATGCCCTTTCTGCCCCCCTCCATAGTATAAATGCCCACTGTGCACCCTTCACATTAGTAATGCCATCTGTGCCCCCCTCCAGAGTAGTAATGCCCTCTGTGCCCCCTCCATAGTATAAATGCCCACTGTGCACCCTTCATATTAGTAATGCCCTCTGTGCCCCCTCCATAGTAGTAATGCCCCCTGTGCCCCCTCCAGAGTAGAAATGCCCCCTGTGCCTCCTCCAGAGTAGTAATGCCCTCTGTGCCCCCTCCAGAGTAGGAATGCCCTCTGTGCCCCCTTCAGAGTAGTAATGCCCCCTGTGCCCCCTCCAGAGTAGGAATGTCCCCTGTGCCCCATCCAAAGCAATAATGCCCTCTGTGTCCCATCCAGAGTAGTAATGCCCCCTGTGCCCCCTTCACAGTAGTAATGCCCCCTGTGCCGCCTCCACAGTAGTAATGCCCCCTCTGTATTAAAAAAAAAACAATAAAACACAGCAGCTACTCACCTTGTCCCGTTCCTGAAGTCCTCTCTTCTCTGCAGGCACAGATCGCTCTGCAGCAAGGTGTGGGTGGAGCTTATGCAGATTTTAGGGCTGCAGGCTCCGCCCACACATTCCAGCAGCGCGATCCGTGCCTGCAGCCTGAATGGTGGAGTGGGGAGAAGCTCTCTGCTTCACCATTCAAAGCGCTGCGGGCCTGAGGGAGAGGAGGAGCGCGGGGAGGTGAGTGACAGGACCCAGCTCCCTGCGCTCCAGCAATGAGCGCTTCCATCTCTATTGATGGAAGCGCTCATTTCTTCTGGCACCCCCGAGAGCTGGCACCCAGGGCGGACCGCACCCACCGCCCCCACCTTAGTACGCCACTGAGAAGACTACAAGTTATTATCTTGTCTTTGAATGTTGCACCCTGTGTTTATCATGGGCTATGGATAAATTCCTACCTTCTACCTCCTTTTGATAGACAGCAAGTAGGTCACTGATTACATAATGAAAGCCAAAGCAAATCAGCATCACCTATAGATTCATGTAGGTCAGAAGGAGGTTGCACCATTTCATACTGATATTTAGCTTCATGGGTTGTCTCATGGCAATAACTCCTGTCCTTATGCCCTTGTAGGGCATTTGACCTCATTATAGGGAGTCTTCCACCTAGGGCCCTCATGTGCCACTCTGGCATACCTGGCATGTCCATGTCATACATGGATGGCCATGTATTTGGCCTGTAGTGTCTGTATGCCCAGACAAGGCATCATACATATGAGGTGATCCCTGTGGTGACAGAAGATGGCTTCATTTTTACAAAGGAGAGATCTTTGTGAGGAAAATATATTGTAGAAATGAATATTGTCCTGCTGTTGGGACAACACTGATCAGCTAGTAGCAAATGTTCAATTAGGCCTAGTTCAAACTTTAGTGATTTGGTCGGTGATTTCCATCAGTGATTTCCATCAGTGAACACAGGTGCAAATTTTTTCATTATACCTTATCTCTTTGTAGCCTCCATGCTTGGTTTTGACTCACAATCGCTGATTGAAATCACTGACCAAACAATGACTGTATGAACCAGACCTTTAGGTGCCGGATCCGTGCTTCCACTAGTGTGAAAGTAGCCTTACCCTACAGCATCAGTACAGGAGAAACTAGGCATTCCCTGGTCAGCATTGAAATCAGTGACCTGTACAAGTAATACATGGTTGTTCTTGACCACCAAAACAAGAGACGCTCTTCCTTAACAGATGAAAATCCTCCTTGGGAACCACTCTCTAGTCACTCCAAGTTCCCTTATAGGGTTTTCAAACCAGAAATATAGTCTGATTTTTTTTAAAGTTTGATTTAATAAGCTTACAGACAGTTAAAGAAGTGGTTTGGGGTTAGAAAGGTAAGATATGTCCTTGGAAAAGAGATAGCTTTGAGGATTGAGAACACCAATGTAGTTTTTTTCATAAAATAAAAAAGTATCATCAACACGGTGAAGAGAGAAACAGACCATACACAGGGTCTAAAGCAGGGTTCCCCAATTCCAGTCCTCAGGGCCCATCTGCCGGTCAGGATTTGGGAATATCCCATAGAATGAATGCCTGTGGTAATTTCTTATGCATGGACACTAATTATATCACCTGCTCAATACTAAGGAAATCCTGAAAACATGACTGGTAGGTGGGCCCTGAGGACTGGAGTTGAGGGCCACTGGTCTAAAGGAATGGTGACAACATGAGTGGCTAACCATAACAGATTAAATGAGCTGCAAAACCATGTTTCTGTTAAAGAAAGTCTTGTGCAATCCCTTTATGGTGGGCAGCCTCTAAAATTATATTGGCCAGAAAGGATGACATTTTAACAAAGCAGTCAGATGTTATATATTGGATGGGTGCGTGGATGAGCATTGTAACTATTAATAGTCCAGTTGGTCTGGATAGGGTTAGTACATGGTAGACTTTAGATTTTAGATTTTAACACCTGTTATTTGATAAGTGGAAAGATAAAATGCTTTGAAGGGGTTGGCCCATGAACATTTATCAACTATCCACAGGATAGGCCGTCAATATATCAGTGCTGAGAGCTTGACCACAGAGACACCCATGGTGACGTGAACGGAGGTCCTTTGTTCTCTGTTTGAATGGAGTAGTGATCACACATGCACACAATCACTCCATTTAAAGTCTAGGGAACAGACATAGCCAAGCACAGTATTCTGCTATTTCTCTTAGTGGCATAGAAAATTAATGGACAGGTAGTGTGCATACCTGACCACCATTTCATTGAAACAGGTGACACAAGACTTTTGTTCTCATGATCATGGAGTTCCAACCACACGGGTCCTACTGTATGTATAGATGATAAATGCTGTTTGTAGGCCATCCCTTTTAAGATATTAACGTTAAAGTCATTTGTCATTCTTTGAAACAAAGATTATATCTGTTACATATTCTGAGGTACACATAAATATAGTATTTTCCATCTTTCTTATACATTGGCCAGCTATACCATAGACAGGGACAAAGGTGAAGCTATCAGATTCACTCACATACACATAAAGGGGTACCTGAGCAATGACTAGAGAAGTGAATACTTACTGGCATTGTTTGACTCCCATGTAGAGCATGTATCGCTGCCTGAGCCTCAGCATGAGATGAGAACTTGACAAAAGCACAGCCTGGAAACATATCAGTATATAGTTTGCATAAAAAATATATTAGTAAAAACATGACTGTAGTGGTCTCATGGGGACAATACTAAATGTGTAGATGGAGGAAGGACTTGCTAAAAATATATCAGTGACTAAGTATTTTGTTACATGTATGTCTACATCAGAAAAAATCACCAGTTCTAACATGGTCCATGTGAAGAAAAACATTAGGGAAAACACTTGGAATTTCAGAACAGAAACTGTTAGGCTGCATTCACATCTCCGTTTTGGAGATCCGGTTGCCTGATCTGGTGCAAATGCTGGCTGTTGGCCAGACAAAAATTTTTTGCATGCAACGGTTTATGTCCAGCTGTAACCCAGCATTTATGCTGAAATTCGGCCGGATCACTGCCAGACCCCAATGCAGTCGGTGGGGATGGGGCTCTGTGCCGGAACAGCCTGCTGGATCTCCAAACGGAGATGTGAACAAAGCCTTACTCTTATTTAACCTATGGACGATATAGAGGAACTAAGCATGTTCTGCCATAAATATTTCTTCTTTCTTCTAGCTGTTCTTACCTTTACTGCTGCCATCAGGTCCTCGTAGAACAGAACACTCCTCAATCGAGCCAAAGGCTTGGAACATGCTGGTCACTTCTTCTTCTGACTGCTGTTTGCTAAGCATCCCTACAAACAGTTTGCGATCACCTGTGGTCCCAAGTGTCAGGTTAGTGTCACCTAGTCACATAAGTTACTTGGTAAAGAAAAATTCTAACTTACAAACTGTAGAAGAATATGTGGTAATACTGTATATTGCAAAGTGATGTTCTAGAAAGTCTATGTAAAATACAGATTTCAATGAAGGGGTTCCAGAAACCCCGCACCTTCATTCTTCATGAATAATGTTGGCTTACCCCTGCAATGTCAATGACTATAAAGATGGGGACATACAGCAGCGGTAACTAGGCAGTTAGAGTCTGGCTTGTCTAAATATGTTGGTGAAACTATGTGATTATATATACTATTAAGAGGGGAACTTGGAAAAACATCTGTTTCCTTCTACTAATAATTCATTATTAGAAATTTTCTACTTTTAGCGCAGAGGTGGTATAATCTGAGACCCTGAGAATTAAATAGTAATACTTTTAATTTGAGTTAATATCATGCATTTACCACAGTTATCACGTACTTTTCTTTTCTCCTTCAGGCCAAAACTTTAAAAATTGCTCTGATTGTCCAATGGTCTGCGCAAATCCTGCTGGTGACGGCCCTAATCCCTGGTGGTCACCCTGCCCCTGTTTTCCATCTCTCCCTTTCTCTAAATCTCTCCCTAGCGCTAAATCTAAATCTCTCCCTCTCTCTTAATCTAAGGGATCATGCACATGACAATTGGATATTTTGCGGTCCGCAAATTGTGGACCCGCAAAACACGGATACTATATGTGGAACGGCCGGCCCCTAATATAACAGTCCTATCCTTGTCAGTAATGCGGACAATAATAGAAAATGTTGTATTTTTTTATGGAACGGCCATGTGGACATACGGACACGGAATGCAGAGTCATTTCTGTTTTTTTGTGGCCCCATTAAAGTGAATGGTTCTGCATATGGGCTGTGAAAAAAAATGGAACGGACATGGAAAAAAAAAAACATTTGTGTGCATGAGCTATAAATATCTCCCTCTCTCTTACTCTAAGTCTCTCTCTCTCTTTAAAGGCTCGTGCACACAAACATTTTTTTTTACACATCCGCTCTGCATTTTGTGTGGGTCGGTTGCAGACCTATTCCCTTCAATGGGGCTGCAAAAGATGAGAACAGCACCCCACATCCGTATGTCCGTTTCGTTGCAACCACAAAAAAAAAAATAGAACATGTCCTATTCTTTTCCGTTTTACGGACAAGGATATGACTGTTCTATAAAAGGGAAGGACGTTCCGTTCCGCAAAATGCGGAACACACATGGCCAGTATCTGTGTTTTGCAGATCCACAATTTATGGACTGCAAAACTGGCTACGGTCTTTCTCTAAGGGCTCATGCACACGAGTGTGCATACCCCATGCCCCTGCTGTGGACCACAATGCACGGGCATAGGCCAGGTGCACTCCATTTGCAGATGTGGACCCATTGACTTGAATGGGTTTGCGATCCTCAAGAGATGGTCCACACGGCAAAAAAATAGGACATGTTCTATTTATTTTGAGGTGCACCGCTCTGTATCTTGAGGATTGCAGACCCATTCAAGTCAATTGGTCCGCATCTGTGATACGGAGTGCACACACCTGAGGCCCGTATATTGCTGACCTGCTGTTTGTAGTCCGCAATATGGGCACGGGGCACACGCGCTCGTGTGCATGAGCCCTAATGCTAAATCTCTCCCTAAGTCTCTCCGTCTCTCTCTAAAGCTGTTTCCTCTTCTTCTCTCTAAAGCTGTTTCCCCCTCTCTCTAAAGCTGTCTCTCCATCTGTCTAAAGCTAAGCCTCTCCCTTTCTAAAGCTAAGTCTTTTCATCTCTATAAAGCTAAGTCTTTTCTTCGCTCTAAAGCTCTCTCCATCTCTCTAAAGCCAAGTCTCTCTGTCTCTCTAAAGCTGTCTTTACTTCTCTCTAAATCTGTCTCTCTGTCTCTCTAAAGCTGTCTCTCTGTCTCTCTAAAGCTAAGTTTCTTCTTCTCTCTAAAGCTGTTTCCCCCTCTCTCTAAAGCTAAGTCTCTCCGTCTGTCTAAAGCTAAGCCTCTCCCTTTCTAAAGCTAAGTCTTTTCATCTCTATAAAGCTAAGTCTTTTCTTCGCTCTAAAGCTCTCTCTTTATCTCTCTAAAGCCAAGTCTCTCTGTCTCTCTAAAGCTGTCTTTACTTCTCTCTAAATCTGTCTCTCTGTCTCTCTAAAGCTGTCTCTCTATCTCTCTAAATCTATCTCTCCGTCTCTCTAAAGCTGTCTCTCTGTCTCTCTAAAGCCAAGTCTCTCTGTCTCTCTAAAGCTGTCTTTACTTCTCTCTAAAGCTGTCTCTCTAAAGCTGTCTCTCTAAAGCTGTCTCTCTAAAGATGTCTCTCCGTCTCTCTAGAGCCAAGTCTCTCCGCCTCTCTAAGGCAAAGTCTCTTCGTCTCTCTAAGGCAAAGCCTCTTCCTCTCTCTAAAGCTGTCTCTCCGTCTCTCTAAAGCCAAGTCTCTCCATCTCTCTAAAGCTGTCTTTACTTCTCTCTAAATCTGTCTTTACTTCTCTCTAAATCTGTCTCTCCATCTCTCTAAAGCTGTCTCTCTGTCTCTCTAAAGCCAAGTCTCTCTGTCTCTCTAAAGCTGTCTTTACTTCTCTCTAAAGCTGTTTCTCTTTCTCGCTAAAGCTGTCTCTCTGTCTCTCTAAAGCTGTCTCTGTCTCTCTAAAGCTGTCTCTCCAAAGCTGTCTCTCTGTCTCTCTAAAGCTGTCTCTCCGTCTCTCTAAAGCTGTCTCTCTGTCTCTCTAGAGCCAAGTCTCTCCGCCTCTCTAAGGCAAAGTCTCTTCGTCTCTCTAAAGCAAAGCCTCTTCCTCTCTCTAAAGCTGTCTCTCCGTCTCTCTAAAGCCAAGTCTCTCCATCTCTCTAAAGCTGTCTTTACTTCTCTCTAAAGCTGTCTTTACTTCTCTCTAAAGCTGTCTCTCTGTCTCTCTAAAGCTGTCTCTCTTTCTCTCTAAAGCTGTCTCTCTAAAGCTGTCTCTCTGTCTCTCTAAAGCTGTCTCGCTGTCTCTCCAAAGCTGTCTCTCTAGAGCCAAGTCTCTCCGCCTCTCTAAGGCAAAGTCTCTTCGTCTCTCTAAAGCAAAGCCTCTTCCTCTCTCTAAAGCTGTCTCTCCGTCTCTCTAAAGCCAAGTCTCTCCATCTCTCTAAAGCTGTCTTTACTTCTCTCTAAATCTGTCTTTACTTCTCTCTAAATCTGTCTCTCCATCTCTCTAAAGCCGTCTCTCTGTCTCTCTAAAGCCAAGTCTCTCTGTCTCTCTAAAGCTGTCTTTACTTCTCTCTAAAGCTGTTTCTCTTTCTCGCTAAAGCTGTCTCTCTGTCTCTCTAAAGCTGTCTCTGTCTCTCTAAAGCTGTCTCTCCAAAGCTGTCTCTCTGTCTCTCTAAAGCTGTCTCTCCGTCTCTCTAAAGCTGTCTCTCTGTCTCTCTAGAGCCAAGTCTCTCCGCCTCTCTAAGGCAAAGTCTCTTCGTCTCTCTAAAGCAAAGCCTCTTCCTCTCTCTAAAGCTGTCTCTCCGTCTCTCTAAAGCCAAGTCTCTCCATCTCTCTAAAGCTGTCTTTACTTCTCTCTAAAGCTGTCTTTACTTCTCTCTAAAGCTGTCTCTCTTTCTCTCTAAAGCTGTCTCTCTTTCTCTCTAAAGCTGTCTCTCTTTCTCTCTAAAGCTGTCTCTCTAAAGCTGTCTCTCTGTCTCTCTAAAGCTGTCTCGCTGTCTCTCCAAAGCTGTCTCTCTAGAGCCAAGTCTCTCCGCCTCTCTAAGGCAAAGTCTCTTCGTCTCTCTAAAGCAAAGCCTCTTCCTCTCTCTAAAGCTGTCTCTCCGTCTCTCTAAAGCCAAGTCTCTCCGTCTCTCTAAAGCTGTCTTTACTTCTCTCTAAAGCTGTCTCTCTTTCTCTCTAAAGCTGTCTCTGTCTCTCTAAAGCTGTCTCTCTGTCTCTCTAAAGCTGTCTCTGTCTCTCTAAAGCTGTCTCTCTGTCTCTCTAAAGCTGTCTCTCCGTCTCTCTAAAGCTGTCTCTCCAAAGCTGTCTCTCTAGAGCCAAGTCTCTCCGCCTCTCTAAGGCAAAGTCTCTTCGTCTCTCTAAAGCAAAGCCTCTTCCTCTCTCTAAAGCTACGTCTCTCCCTCCATTTTGACTCATAAGGATAATAGGGAAACCTTTGCCATTCTTCTTATATACCTCTTTTCATTTGTACAACCCCAGCATCGTGCTTTTGAAATGAGGCTATAAAATGTATGTTCAGGAAAACAAATATGACAAGGATGATCCATGCTGCACACCAACATACTGCACTGCCTAATGAATCAGACACATAAACTACGTATATAAAGTGACATTTAGGTGAGCGGAAAACGATGGATGTAATGATTGAGCAATATATTTCGTACATATTCTCGACATACATTTGCATGCACATATGGTTCAGATGGGCACATTTGCCATATGTTCACATGCATCAGAATATAAGGTTATGTGCCCGTCTGCATACTAAGTGGTGTGATACGTATTCATGGGTAACTCATGCAGAATGGCACACAAATGTCAGTGACCCACTAAACATTCCACAATTTTGCACTGACATAGTAGACACAGCTGATCCAGCCCCCACTCCATCTCCCCCATGCACACACATGCTGCACAGAGCTTCCTCCTCCCACCCCCTCCCATCTTGCATGCTCTGTTGCTCTCTTTCCTCACAATCTCCCTCCACACAGACACACACTAGGCCCCCCTTTCTCCCACAAGAGCCCCCTCCCATTCCCTCTCTCTTCACCCTCTGATTGGCAATTTCACATGCTGTCCAGCAACCATGAAAATGTGTTTGAAGCTGGAAGCTGCATCTGGTTACCATGACAATGGGCAGTGCCGGCACGCGCTGTGCCAGGGCGGTGGTGATGTATTTTGCAAGGGTTTAGGGAGCGCTCAGCTGCTGCAGACAGAGCTGGCAAAACCAGGTCAGGGAGGCTGGACTAAGCAGGGCTGTATAATGATATTGAATCCAAACACTGATAATAAACACTCATTACTCCACAATGCCCCCCAATAAGCGTCAATGAGGATACACCAAAATAATACCGTCATATCCACATGGAAAACAATGATCCGTGCAGGGTTTACGATTGTGCACTTTAAAATGGATATAATGTGTAATGGATACAACAGGATGCCGATAATCGTCTGTGATGAATCCGACATGTTACAAAATCACATACTAACAGTACACATAGGAGTAAATATACCAAAACCACTGCAGACTGTGACAAATTGCTTTCATTGCTTGATCATACATGGAAAGATATTCGGACTTCAGCCAAGCAGACAGGATTATGTCCTTTCAGTCTGAGAGTAATGTGTGAAAAGTCTAATTATTGTGAGGGAGATGAACCCCGACTGACAATCTGGAAGGAAGTCCATTTTTAGAAAATTAGACTGCCATTATACACGGCCTGTTTAGCTGGATAACTACTACTATTATTATTAATAATTGCTCTTAGTCTAATTGGATGGAATTTGATTGGGCTGGAACACGGATCCAGCAGGACAGTCCCAGATTTTAGGGACTGTCCTGTTGTCCCAGGAAGGCTGCTGCATGTCCAGAATTTAACCGTATCTACATCTTTGGGATGCTTAAACAGTTGATCACCATCAGCTCCCTGCTCTACCATTCACCCCGTGACCCCTGATGTCAGCGACTTGGCACAGGTACAATGCAGTGACATCATCGCACCTGCTGCAAGCCACAGACAGCACAGGCTGGAAGAGGCTTGCATTGAGGGATAAGGGCTGCTGTGCCTTGTCTGAGAGAGAGATCTTGACTAGCTATAGGAGTGGGGGTTGCATGGGAGGAGAGGGTTGCAAAGAAGTTGCCGGGGGAGGGTGGGTAGGAGTGGTGTTTAGAAATTTTCTGTGTGGCCCAGTCATTTCTAGTTATGCCACTAAGAATTAGGCTAGATGAATATTAATTTTGGAGGCAATAAGGGGTCATTATACTGTGTGGGGGTCACTATGTGGACATGATACTAGATGGGGAGCACAAAGAGGCATCATACTGCATGAGGAAGCACTAAGGAGTTATCCTACTGCATGGGGGCATCGAAGGGGCATAATACTCCATGGGGAAACAATTAGGAGCATGGTACTGTGTGGGGGCAAAAAGGGTGCATACTAATGTATCGGCAGGCAGTAAGGGCACATCATACTGCACGGGGGGATACTAAGGGCACATCAAACAGTGGTGGGTTCATTTCCCCCGACTGTCTAACAGATGGTTCCATTGGCTCAAAATTACTGATGGATTCTGATCTGCCAGATGAGGGATTGTCAAGAGAGTCACTGAAAGGAGCTCTATGATTAAAGGGATTGTGTCACTTCAGCAAATGGCATTTATTGTGTAGATAAAGTTAATACAAGGCACTTACTAATGTATTGTGATTGTACATATTGCCTCCTTTGGTAGCTAGATTTATTTTTCCATCACATTATACGTTGCCCGTTTCTATGATTACCAGGGTCGGACTGGGGTGTCTAGGGCCCACCAGTAAAATTCCCTCTGGGGGCCCACTGTAAAGCTCACTCTGGGGGCCCACATGCATATGCTACCTGCCCACACTATCCAGTCTTTTATATGGACATAGGCAATGTACTGCATATCATCTTAGGTCAGTCTACTGTTCCATGTGTCACTTGTGCAGGAGGTGGGGGACTAGAGGCCTACCTAGCTCAGGGGCCCACCGGGGGATTCACCTGTTCCCCTGTGGGCCAGTCCGAGCCTGATGATTACGACCACCCTGCAATCCAGCAGCGGTGGTCGTGCTTGCACACTATAGGGAAAAACACGCAGCTTCTCTGGAGGCCGGGAACATGGGAGCGTGCACAAACATGCACAGCAGCTCCTGTCCCCGCTACCTCATATCCCTGCTTCTGCAATGGCCGTAACCTCTGGAAATAGTGCATAATTCTATGGAAGAATGAATCGGGCTAGCATGAGGCAATAAGGGCAATCACAATACAGTAGTAAGTGCTTTCTATTAAAGGGGTTGTCTCACTTCAGCAAGTGACATTTATCTTTTAGAGAAAGTTAATACAAGCCACTTACTAATATATTGTTATTATCCATATTGCCTCCTTTTCTGGCTGGATTCATTTTCCCATCACATTATACACTGCTCGTTTCCATGGTTACGACCACCCAGCAATCCATCAGTGGTGGTCGTGCTTGCATAATATAGGAAAAAGTGCTAGCCTATGTGTGCTCCCACTGGCCCAACCACCTGACAGGCCGACGTTTTTTCCTATAATGCGCAAGCACAGCCACCTCTGCTGGATTACAGGGTGGTCATAACCATGGAAACGAGCAGTGTATAATGTGATGGGAAAATGAATCCAGCCAGAAAAGCAATATGGATAATCATAATACATTAGTATTAGTAAAAGCTTGTATTAACTTTCTCTACATGATAAATCCCATTTGCTGACATGAGACAACCTCTTTAACTCCTCACTTGTGATGAACTAGCTTTTTTAATAGCAGGGGGTCCACATACTGTTCTGGCACAGCAACTCCCTCCTGCTCTCCACTGTAACATCATTATTTCATAAATGAAATCACATCCTTTAAAGAGGATTTTCACCCAACACATCTAAATGGGTATATATAAATGACTCAAAAGTAGTTTTGTACCTACAGAGATACCGGTTGTCACCTCTAAATTAGCTCCCCGGTAAACTGTGACTTTTTTATTGCTTGACAGCTCATCATCAGTTTCTGAGAGGCAAAGTCAAAAGTGACAACCAGCCTGTTGTCACTTATAGGAAAATGCCTGTCGCTATATTTTTTTTTTATATAAATCAAGTGCAACATAGATCTGACCACATACGGATGCCTGTTCATTAATGAAGGTGGTCTGAGCCGAGATCTGTCTCTAAACTATAAGGTAGACGTTGAAATCTTGCAGGCATCGATTTTTTCCTCACCTCTTAATATATGAAAAATCAATTTGATATGAACATTTCTGACATGCAGGAAAACGGTGGGGGAGATTTATCAAACTGGTGTAAAGTAGAACTGGCTTAGTTGCCCATAGCAACCAATCAGATTGCACCTTTCATTTTCCAAAGGAGCTGTGAAAAATGAAAGGTGGAATCTGATACTTTACACCAGTTTGATAAATCTCCCCCTGTATGTCCACCATGCATATGCACTTGTTTTTTCTCCTAAAATCTTTCGGTGTATGGATAGCAATGAAAGCCCTACCCGTATGATGATACATACAGTGATAGCGGATACGCTGCTTGTAACAATTCAGACAGTCATTGTGCGCTACTGACGTGCACTATGGTGTGTATACATAATGATCACGAAAGGATCTCTTCTGTCATAACTGAAATGTCTTGTAAGATAAAGTAAATCATGGTGCTTTCTGAATCTACTTCAGTCACTAACATAGGGATTATGTCCTCCCAGCATCAGACTGTGTCAATGAGCCTAAACACACTGCACAGTGGCAGAAGCGGCTCTAACCTATATCCAGTCATCAGTTATTTGTTAACTACGTCTTTAACAAAATGTCATTTACACCAATGATACATGAAGATTTAGCAAATGTAATAGAAGCACCTAGGTTTTCTGACACCTGTCATGCTTCAGGCTATTAATGACGATGAGTATGTACACACTGATGATGGCTGTGCTGCCCAGTATGATGCTGTAATAATGAACATGCTGTGTTGTATAATGATACCATGTATCTGCACATTGATAATGAACACGCTGGGATCTGGGATGCAACATAATCAATGCCATTAATGAACAGACAGCTCTGAATGGTGATGGATCCTTCAACAATGAGCAGACAAGACTGCTGCACCCTGATAAGGGGTAGTCTTTTAGGATACATACCTCCCCGGCTCTCGCTGTCTGCTGGCTTCACCTGAATTGGTCGTGCCATCTGGAACCAGAGAACACTCAGGATAAATGTTTCTCACCCATACCTTTAGCCATTACCCACTCAATTGTTTTTGTTTTTTTTTTCCACAAAATGGCCAGATCTAGGTGTTATGACTCTCTAGTAGATATACAAATGTAACATTTATGCACTAGTAATGTAAAAATTACAAAATGGCTTTCATCTGTCCTGGGAGCATCACACAACTGTCATCAGACCCAAAATGATTCAATGGACAAAGAGCTGCAGATCAAATAAAGCCTTGTTAGGATAACACTTGGTTTATTAATGTAAAGGACAAGGCCACTAGACAAAGAAATAAAACACTTACAGGAAATCCACCCAAAAATATAATAAAAAAGGGAAATATTGGCTATTGCTGATTCACTAATATGATGAAACCAGCACCCAAATCTTCAGATGTCTCTATGGTGAACATAGCCTTAGTACTATTGAAATGGCCCACTGCAAAACCTGGAAGGCTACTCACCCTCAACACATTTGCTGACAGCCAAAGACCAATAAAACCCTGGGAGACACCATGCAGGTACAGGCCCCACATGCTCTCTCATTATCGGCAAAAAATACAAAAGAAAGAATGAAACATGTGACAAAGCAGTGTCAGGACCCCTTCATTGTGAGCTCCACAGCAGCTGTTTAGGCTACTCACTATTAGTCATGGATCATAAATTCTGTATTTCCCTGAAAATGAGCACTGCGCAAGAGTCAAGAAATTATACATCCTACCAGAACTACAGACGTTCCTCCAATTTTGGGCCTAAAACTCTGAATTCTGAAACATCTGATCATATTCAGCACTTCAGAAATTCAAATTTAGATAGAATGAATCCTCTCAAAAAGGCTGACTCTTAATGAAGATCATCTCCTTATCCAGATCATATTTTCACAGATTTTCAGTTACATCATTCGTTTTTCTTACTGACCATCTTCTTTAAGGAGGCCCCCCAGAGGGCCAATTTTTTGTCCAGTTTTGGGTCATCTCTGGAGGTTTTACTGTTGTTCATAGAGCAGGTTCACTTTTAATTAGCATGTCACTAACATCATACAGACACAGCTAAACACCAGTAAATTTGTAAATGCATTACAGATATTAAGAGCATGTAAGCTCAAAACGCATTAGCGGTTAGCCTGTGTGTGCTTTTAACCATTTACTAATAAACTCCAGATTCTATAGACAAATGCAGTGCTGGATTTTTCCTGTGAAGATGGCAATTCTTCAGGCGACTCAAATATCCCAGTGTTCCCTGCTTGTTTAACATCTGTACAGACCTTCATTTCCAATTTGGTAATAGCAGAACACAAAGCAGTTTACAGTTACCTCAAGAAAAAAAAAACCTTTCCAAAAATGTAAAACAGCAGCAGAGAGCATTGGACTGTCTGTTGACAAGCTGTAGATACGTTCTAGAAGTAACCAGTCGAACTGTGGACACGGTAATTCACTATATGTCACGATCGGTACTCGGTAAGTAATACAATGGGTTTACATAGTTACTTATTATGCAGATAACCACCTTGATAAAGGAACCTGTGCACTTGTCGGATATAACTATCAGTATTAGGAGATCAGTTGTTAATCTATATATGACTTATGTATATGCTTCCATGTTTGTCTGTTTTATGGTACATTCACACACAGCAGCTTTTTTGCTAAAATTTCTGCAGCTGAAAATCCTTTCCATTCATCTGAATGAGCTTGTTTCTGCAGCAATCACTAGAGTGGGGTTTATAAGACAATTTTAAACTGCCCACATGTGAATGCACTCTCATGTAACAACTAACCTCAAGCCTGCATACTTTCCTCAGGCTATTTTCACACCCGCGCTTTCCCTTTCTGCTATTTAGAACTGTCATAGGATCTCAATAGCGGATGAAAACCCTTCCGTTTTGTCCCCATTCATTGTCAATGGGGACAAAACTGAACTGAACGAAATGGAATGGACCAGAATGCATTCCCTTCTGTTTGGTTGCGTCCCCATCGCGGACAGAATCAGGCTACAAGCAGAGTTTTTCTGTCCGCGATGTGGTGCGGAGCAAGACGGATCTGTCCTGACACACAATGTAAGACAATGGTGACGGATCCGTTTTCTCGGACTGACTTTCAGTGGAGCTCATGACGGATCCGTCTTGGCTATTTTAAAGATAATACAACCGGATCCGTTCAGAACAGATGCAGACGGTTGTATTATCGTGACGGAAGCGTTTTTGCTGATCCATGACAGATCCAGCAAAAACGCTGGTGTGAAAGTAGCCTAATGCCCCTTTTACACGAGCGGGAGACTCGCATGTCTCCCGCAACGCATCTACAGGGCCTGGACTCCTGCACTGACTGGGATTGCATATAATGCTATGCGATCCCTGTCAGTGCCGAGTCCAGCCCTGTAGATGCGTTGCGGGAGACATGCGAGTCTCCCGCTCGTGTGAAAGGGCCATAAGGCCGCTTTCACACAATCAGTGTTTGATCAGGGATTTCCATCAGTGGTTGTGAGCCAAGACCAGCTGAGGATCAAAAACACAAAACAGATGGGAATCTTTCCATCATACTTTATGGCCGATTTCAGACGAGTGTGTTGAAATCCGTCAGTATTTTGGCTCAGGATCCTGATGATATACCATCAGTATTGTCATCAGGATTGCTTTAGGATTTCATCAGGATTTACATGCGTATTTCTTCCTTCCTTCATTATTTATGCACTACACAGACTAACATGAGTATTTGGAAACAAATCCGCACAAAACTCGGACATGCTGCGGATTTCAAATACTGACAGAAATTATACGCCCATGTGTATAAATAGCTCTGTTCATTAACATTAGCAGCGGATTCCGGTACATGAAATCTGGACTCTATACGCATTGCAAATACGCTCGTCTGAAAGCAGCCTATCTCTTTAGCGGCTCACATTCATTGGTGAAAATCGCTGATCAAACGTAGAGTATTATATTAGAGAGCAGAGCACCACTTATTACTGAACTCATATTCAAAATGAGGAGAAAATAAATGTAAAAAAAGTCCCTAATACACATTTATAATATATAAAAAGTAAGATAAGTATACAAAAAACACACTTGATTAGCATGAGATCACGGATCAGTTTGCACGCATTTTGCATCTTTGACCATTACAACCCGTGGAATACAGTTATCAACTAAATGTGCAAAAAAATGTTTTGAGCACTAGAATGATAGGGGATGAAGATGACAAATTTGATTCCTCTGTAAAGGTCAAACTTAGCCCAGGTTTTAAGGGGTTAATACACGACTTCCCTTTTTCTTTGTGGTTTACGTAACATTAGCATTATGGTTTAGTGAAAAGTCTTCTTTTCCATGTAAATGATATGTCTCGTTAATGCATGAGCCCCAGCAAGAAAGCTTCTCTCATTATGTTCCATTAGTGTAAAAGTCACAAGTAATGAACGTATTCTGCACACTGATTTAGAAATTCAACACTGTTCACATTAGCACTGAAATGACCTTTGTAACATAGTGAGCAGATATGAGACCCACACTCTGACACTGCTCCAGGCAGGTCTTCATGGATATGACGGGGTACCCCTTGAGGTGGTATTTTACCCACAGGAGATTGTGTCCAGATATCTTAATCTGATATGTCTTTCTATCACCAGAAGAAAATTGCTGAAATATTTTCCGCCCTGCGTCCTTTACATTTCTGTATAATGAGGGTAATGTAATGTTACTGCATTCATTTAACATGTATTATTAGAGGGGTTACCAGAGATAGTTAAACATCTAAAACCTACCCCCCCCCCTCATGTGCCGTACAACTACACATTACTGTGCATGGCTCCAATACTGTGACGTGCACAGTGATGTGCAGGCGTATGAAACGTCACCACTGCAGCCAATCACCGTCCTCAGTGTTAGACCGCTGAAGACAGTGATTGGCTGCAGCACTTACATGTCATATACTGGTAACTGTGTGAGAATGAGAATGCAATACTGGGCTAATATATACATTATATAGCCTCCACAACAAACAATACAAGTAAGACCTCAAGCACATGGGCAGGGCTGGATTAAGGTTGGTGGAGGCCCCGGGCGACAAGATGTTTCGGGCCCAAAGCTCCGCCCTCCACCATTTTATTCCCCTTTTAAATCTCCCTTTGCTCACAAACCTCAGCTTTTAAACACAACATGATACTGTATACTATATACATTATACTGTATACTATACAGCATGGTGTACGGATTATACTGTATATTGTACAGCATGGTGTATGGATTATACTATATAATGTATATGTATGAAGTACACCATGCCGGACAATATAACCCCTGCGCCATGCTTACAATATACAGTATAACTCCTACACAGTATAGAGGTATACTGTATATTGTGCGACAGTTATGTTATGTGTGTATAACAAACATACTCGCACATGAAAACTTAGTTACTTGGCTTGGCCCTTGGGAAACTTGGACGCCACTTCAACATTTTGGAGGGGGCTGGGGGCCTTGATCTAAAAAGATCCCCTCCCTTCTTCTGTTCCCCTCTTTTGCCGGACTGCACATGTTCTCCTCTTCCAGTAGCAGCAGCGTGGCATAAGGAAGGAGGCGCTGCACAGGAATATCCTGACACTGCATACCGTCAGGAACGTTTAAGGGCATACTATGGGCAGTATGGTGGGTACCTGTTGCAAGTTTAGGGCACCCACCTAGGGTTGGGCTAATATCCAAAATATTCCAGGGTTGAGACAGACACAAGGCAGACGTTAATAAATGTATGGGGGACACCACAAGGAGACATTATACTGTATGGGAGGCCACAAGGAGACGTTATACTGGTATGGTGGGCGCGCACAAAGGAGACATTATACTGTATGGGGACAGCCACCAAGGAGCGTTATACTGTTATGGGGGCAGCCACAAGGAGACAGTTTAACTGTATGGGGGCAGCCACAAGGAAGACGTTATACTGTATGGTGCGGCCAACAAGGAGATGTCATATACTGTATGGGGACCGCCACAAGGAGACATTATACTGTAATGGGGGCAGCCAGCAGAGGAGACATTATACTGTATGGGGCCAGCCAGCAAGGAGACATTATACTGTAGGGGGCAGCCACAAGGAGGAACGTTATACTGTATGGGGGCAGCCCAAAAGGAGACGTTATACTGGTATGGTGCGGCCAAAAGGAGATGTCATATACCTGTATGGGGGACAGCCCACAAATGGGAGGGAGACATTACTTATGGGGCAGCCAAGGAGACATTTTAATTGGGGGCCACGCCACTTTGGTTTGGGCTGGGAGACGATGTAAAAAGATGGTGCGGCCTGGAAAGAAAACGTTTGCACAGTATCTCTGGGGCCCATGTAAGAGAGAACATAAATAAGATAGTGGGCGTATGGGGCCACAAGGAGACGTTATACAGTATGGGGGCCACTGTAGGGACATTATACTGTATGGGGACAAGGAGCCACTATGAACGTTATGTGTGTGGGTGGCACCTGTAAGGAGACGTTACCTAGGGTTGGGTAATACACAGGGAGACGGTGTATAAGTTATAATGGGCCAAGGCGTTATACTGCCAACAGGAATGTATATACTGACAGCCACAAGGACAGCCCACAAGGTAGGGGCAGCCACAAGGAGGGTTGGAAACATGATGCACGGAATTATTAGGAGGAGACGTATATAATATACTGTATACGGGAAAGGATCATACTGTATAAAACTTAGCCACAAGGGGGCCACAAGGAGTATATACTGCAGGCAAGGAGACAAGGAGGGGGCCACAAGAGTATATATACGGCCACACAAGGAGGTTTTATACTGCAGCACACGAGAGACCACGATTATGGGGGGCCCAAGGAGTTATACTGATGGGGCCCCACAACGAGATGTCATATATTACTATGGGGAAAGGGATTAACTAAGGAGACATTATACGTATGTTATACTGGCCACAGGAGACCGTATCACTGTTAAGGGACGTCCATACAAGGAGACATTATACTGTATGGGGCCACAAGGAGGATACATTATAAGGAGGGGGCCACAAGGAGACGTACTGGGGGCCCACAAGGAGACATTATATACTGTATGGGCCACAAGGAGATGTCATATACTGTATGACGTACTGTGGCCACAAGGAGACGTCATATACTGTATGGGGCCACAAGGAGACGTCATACTGTATGGTGTTATATACGGCCACAAGGAGACGTTATATACTGTATGTATGGGGCCACAAGGAGACATTATACTGTATGGAGGCCACAAGGAGACGTTATACTGTATGGGGGCCACAAGGAGACGTCATACTGTATGGTGCGGCCACAAGGAGACATTATATACTGTATGGGGGCCACAAGGAGACGTCGTATATACTGTATGGGGCCACAAGGAGACGTCATACTGTATGGTGCGGCCACAAGGAGACATACTGTATGGGGCCACAAGGAGACGTTATATACTGTATGGGGCCCACAAGGAGACATTATATACTGTATGGGGCCACAAGGAGACGTCATATACTGTATGGGGGCCACAAGGAGACGTCATACTGTATGGTGCGGCCACAAGGAGACGTTATATACTGTATGGGGGCCACAAGGAGACATTATACTGTATGGAGGCCACAAGGGGACGTCATATACTGTATGGTGCGGCCACAAGGAGACGTTATATACTGTATGGGGGCCACAAGGAGACGTTATACTGTATGGGGGGCCAAAAGGAGACATCATATACTGTATGGGGGCCACAAGGAGACGTCATATACTGTATGGGGCCACAAGGAGACATTATACTGTATGTGGGCAGCCACACCGACCTGGGTCCCTTCTATTCTGTGTTCAAACTTCAGAGTGTCCTCTCTCTGACTCCTCGGCGTCCTTGCAGTTGCAGGCCAAACTCTGTACTCTAGTGCAGTGGAGAGACTTTTCCCGCCTAACTCTCCCACCTCGCCTCCGCGGCCGCCTGTATCCGATTCGGAAGTAGTCGGTGGGCGGAGCCATTGATATGGGGAGGCGAGCTAGGAGGAGCCGTGGACTGCCGCTGCCGGAAGTAAATATGGTTACAGACGGTCAGCAGGAGCAGCGCAGCGCAGCAGAAATGTGAGTTCGGGCTGCGGCGATGATCGGGCCTGCAGTGGCCCTGAGCGGAGCCGGAGTCACAAAGTAAGCTGCGTGGGCGGCGCACACCCGCGCAGCTTACAGGGTCAGGGAACAGTGCCGGCCTGGCCCTGCTGCAGCAGCATTGAGCGCCGATTTGCAGCTGGTGGTGGGGGCCCCTATGTGGTGGGGGCCCCGGGGCTCTCGCCCCGAATGCCCTCCCTTTAATCCGGCCCTGCACATGGGACAGCCACATAAACTAAGCCTCTATTCTGGCTTTGTACAACTGTAGAATGCTATGAACTCTATGGCCAATATATTTGCCACTATTTAAAAAAAATGAAATCTTGCAGCCCAAATCTTGGCCATCAGCTACCTATGTTAACAGCTGTGTACTGTCATACTGTATTTCTAACACTTTTCTGTACTTGAAAAAGGATTTCTGTAACATTCGGCACCTCTTAAGAAGTTTTTTACCAGAAGTGTGAGAACATAAAACAATGATGCAAATTTATGCATATGGAACAAATTTATGTGCTATTTTTCACAAGTGAATTATGACTATAACTTTCAGTCTCATAATATTAATGATAAAGGACAGTTAGTAGTCATTTTAGTAATAAAAGCGTCTTAATCAACAATAATGTGGTGGCAGGATTAAATGCAGGCCTGCAGAACTACATAATAATTATATTTTATGTAAATTTCAGTTTTTATAGGGCAGAATAATGGGTGAAGACAAGCTTCATAGTGCAGAACTGCAGGAAAATGTTCATACACTGTATAGTTATTAGATAGATAGAACTGTGCAAAGTTTTAGGCAGGTATGACCACCCTTTAACTTCGAAATATCATCAATTCTTCTAGTTACACTTGCTTACAGTTTTTGAAGGAACTAGGCTGGGAGGTTGTTTCAGACATCTTGGAGAACTAACCACAGATCTTGTGTGGATGTAGGTGTGTTTAAATCCTTCTGTCTCTTCATGTAATCCCAGTCAGACTCTATGTTGAGATCGAGGTTCTGTGGGAGCCATATTATCACTTCCACTTTACACTGAAGATAGTTCTTATTGGTGCTTTGTTTGTGGTCCATTAAAGGGGTTGGCCATTTTCTGGTAATTGTCGACCAATGTGTTTGTGAGATGATTATATGGCACTTATTAATATACGCCTTGCTGAAATTTTGCACAATGTTTTTTTATTTCATAAGGTATGCCCCTTGTACAAAGTCTTTTTGCAGTAGAAGTAATGTCCATAAAATAGCTGCTGATGGAGGGTCATGTGATCACTTCCATGTGACACCTCCTCCATTCAAATACACTGCACTGAATACATACACACTGAATAAATATTTGAATGGAGAAGGCATTGCATGGAGTTGATTTTCCTCGTCACATGAGCCTCCATCAGCAGCCATTTTATTGACAGGACCTCTATGTGGACAGCAGAAAATACTTTGTAATAAGGGGGCATGAAATATAGAAAATGGTGCAGAATTTCAACAAAGGCTATATTAGTAAGTACCATATAGTCATCTTACATACACATTGGTCAACAATAACCAGTAAGTGTCCAAACCCTTTAATCTCGACCACAGCATTAATCATGACCACGTTGAGGACTGCAGACATAGTGGTCAGTCAAGGAAACACATCATGCTTACTTTTCTTTGAAATCGGAAGATGTCCAGCAGTGCCATCAGCTCAGAACTGGTAGAAAACAGTGGCACCCAGGTACACCAATCTACTGTTCGAAGAAGCCTGTCCAAAAGTGGTCTTCATGGAAGAATTGAGGGCAAAAAGCCATGTCTTTGACATGAAACCAGCCCAAGCAACTCAACTATGTACAAAAACATTGGAACTTTGTAGCCGAAAAAAAGCAGCAGGTGGTTTGGACTGATTAGTCAAAATCTGAACTATTTGGCTGTAACAGAAGGCAGTTTGTTTGTCTAAGGGCTAGAGAATGATACAATAACGAATGTCTGAAAGCAACATATAGCACGGTGGAGGGCCTTGCAAATTTGAGGCTGTATTTCATCAAATGAAGTTGGGTATTTGGTCAAGATCAATGGTGTCCTCAATGCCAAGAACACTTTTCCATCATGTAATACCATCAGGGAGGCATTTGATTGTCTTGGCTGCAGCAGGACAAGAACCGTAAACAAACTGTCAATGTCATTAGGAACTAGCATAAAGAAGAACAAGGAAGTCATGATATAGCCCCCACAGAGCCCTAATCTCAACATCATTGAGTCTGTCTGGAAGAGACTGAAGGATCTGAACAAGCCTGCATCCACAGAAGATTTGTGGTTAGTTCTCCAAGATGTCTGGAACAATCTCCCTGCTAGGTTCCATTCAAAAATCGTGTACCTAGAAGAATTAAAGCTGTTTTAAAGGCTCACACACACACTAATTGAGGAAAAAATAATGCACCCAAATAGAAATGTTAGATTGCTACAAAACCTGGAATGCAGTGAAGTGAATGAAAAACCTGGACTGTTACAGACTGTATTGACTTTAGTGATGGATCCAGGTTCTTTTTTGGATTCGGAGACGATCAGGTTTGTGTATGGAGGCCTTGAGGTGAGTGCTTCAATCCTACCTTTGCTGTGGAGTGACAAACTGTCCCAGCTGCTGGTGTGAGGATCTGGGGAGCCATCTCATATGACAGTTGGTCTCCCCTAATCGTGATATGAGGGACGATAACAGCTCAGCGATATGTGCAGGACATCCTGCGGCCACATGTGTTGCCTTTTATGGATTGGTATTTTTCAGCAAAATAATGCTCACCAACACACAGCCAGGGCTTCCCAATGTGTCTGTCTGATTGCAACTCTTCCTTGGCCTGCCCGGTTGCCAGATTCATCTAAGATTTATGGAACCAGCTGGGACGCCAGCTTCAGCAACCTATCAGTATGCAGGATCTACAGGCCCCGTTGAAACATGTTAGCAAATGTGCCACAGAGTATCATACAGAATCTGGATGCCTCCATTCCCAACCATATCTCATCTTGTAATCAGGCTAGACATGGGCCAACAGGGTTCTCAAACCTCCTTTCAAATGTACAGTTTTCCCCAATAAACTTATATATATATATATATATATATATATATATAATCAAAACATTCATGCATATAAAGTTTCATTCAATTCCGACAACTTCTGCTTGGTGTGTTTTTTGTTAATAAGTGTGGATAGATTAGATAGATAGATAGATAGATAGATAGATAGATAGATAGATATTAGATATGAGATAGATAGGTAGATATTAGATATGAGATAGATAGATAGATAGATAGATAGATAGATAAATAGATATCAGATATTAGATAGATAGATAGATAGGTAGATAGATATCCGATATTAGATAGATAGATAGATATCAGATAATAGATAGATAGATAGATATGCTTGAGAAAGGCCACATTGAGTCGGCCGAAACGTCGCGTTGTTTGGAATAAAGGTCCACTATCTTCACCACATCCGAGTGCTGCCTCGTTCTCCATTGTTCTATGCATCAGGCTTAATATCCTTAGCCGTGAGGGATTGCACCACCACCCCCATTCAAGACTTGTGCTGCTGCTCTTTTGTCGTTTATAGATAGATAGATAGATTATAGATAGATAGATAGATATCAGATAATAGATAGATAGATAGATAGATAGATAGATAGATAGGTAGGTAGATAGATATCAGATATTAGATAGATAGATATAGATAGATATTAGATAGATAGATAGATAAATAAATAAATAGATAGATATCAGATATTAGATAGATAGATAGATAGATAGATAGATAGATAGATAGATATCAGATAATAGATAGATAGATAGGTAGGTAGATAGATAGATATCAGATATTAGATAGATAGCTATAGATAGATATTAGATAGATAGATAAATAGATAGATAGATATCAGATATTAGATAGATAGATAGATATCAGATATTAGATAGATAGATATCAGATATTAGATAGATATCAGATATTAGATAGATAGATAGATATCAGATATTAGATAGATAGATAGAATCACAGTTGTAAATAAAGTTCCAATTTCCCTGTTCTCAGCTTAGAGTATCACGCGCTCTCTTCTGTTTGCTTATAACTGTCTAAATGTATATCTGCTTTTTTTCTATCTGTCTGTTTGTGTAGGCCTCTGTGCTTCTGCCCGAGGCTTTGCATCTGTCTCTCTATATTTCTGTGTCACTGGCTCTGTGCTGTATCATTTTGGGCTGGCTCCCATATCATTCCGCTCTTTGTGTTTGTGTGGAGAAGCTTTGGTGGTGTTTTATCTCTTTTTCACCTCTTCCTCTTAAAATACTCTAGTTCTTAGAGTAAACAGTGGTCTGTCTACTTTCACACTATGTAGATAGTTTGGCACATATAACTGCTTGTATCTAGCTGCTTTGTGTCCTAGAAGCAAAGGCAGACCCCTTGATGCCCTAGACCGACCCAGTGCTAAGTTTGTGGGAATACCCACAGGACAAATATAGATGACACAGGGCAAAGATATGCCATGTATCTAAGGGACATCAGCAGGAATATGTGAGATCTACAGAAAGCCTGGCAAGATGCCATACCTCCCTACCAACCCCGGTCCAGTGGGACAGTCCAGGACTTCAGTGGCTGTCTGGGGAAGGCTGAGGTATGTCCCAATTTTACTGAGCTCGTGAGCCCAGAGGCTGAGGAACATTCCTCAGCCGGGGAATCTGCCTATCCGCGTGATGACATCACCACATTGCATCTGCTACTGGGGAGAGCATGATGTTCTTCGTTCGTTGGGGGAATGGGCCTAGGTGAGTAAGAGTAGCTACTGAGTGGGGGCAGTAAGGGGGCATAACTACTGTGGGGTGCAGCAAAGGGGCATAACTACTGGGTGGAGGCAGTAAGGGTACATAACTACTGTATAGGAACAGTAAAAAGACATAACTACTGTGTGGGGGTAGTAAGGGGGAGTAATTACTGTGCGGGGCACTAAGGGGACTTGGCGGGATTGGGTGTGTATAGGTAGGTATTGGATGGAGTTAGAGGCATTGCTTAGTCAAATAAATATGCTGGTTCTGTTGTCCCTCCTTAGGGTGCGGTCACACATTCAGGTTTCCTGACGCAGTTTTGGAAACCAAGACCAGGAGTGAATTCAAGAAAGAGGAGAAGTTGTATCTGTCCTTTACACTTTCTCTCCTTTTATGATCCACTCCTGATTTTGGCTTCCAAACCAGCATCAGGAAACCTGACTGTGTGGCCATACCCTTAGGCTTTTCAAATTTGGGAGGTATGCAGTGTGGGGCTGTGGTGCATTGGGCCCACCAGTAAAAGTTGTTCGGGGGGGCCCACTGTACAGCTACATGCAAATATTACCTGCTCACAAAGCGGCAGGCAGCAGCAAGACCCTTAGGGCTTGTTCACCTGACCGTATGTATTTTGCGGTCCGCAAAAAATACGGATGACATCTGTGTGCATTCCATATTTTGCGGAACGGAACAGCTGGCCCTTAGTAGAACAGTACTATCCTTGTCCGGACAATAATAGGACATGTTCTATATTTTTGCGGAACGGAAAAACTGACATACAGAAACGGAATGCACACGGAGTACCTTCCTTTTTTTTTGCGGACCCATTGAAATGATTGGTTCCGCATACGGTCCGCAAAAAAAACGGAACGGAAATGGAAAGAAAATACGGTCGTGTGAATGAGCCCTAAAGTTGATTGATTATAGGGGTCCCTGCAGAAACTGTGAGAAGGCAGGTCTCTGATGAAAGAGGATACTGTCTGGCCTGCTTCTGTGCCATCCAATGCATCTATAATAATAAACTAGGCAGTCTGTCAAATCATCTACCTTTTTTTATATGAACATAGGCTGGTTGAGATGTTATGTGCGGTGTAATGTGCCACTTGTGCAAAGGGTGGGGGACTAGGGGCCCACCAATGGATTCACCTGTTCCCCCGTGTGCCAGTCCAAGCTTGAAGGTATGTGATTATGATATATACAGTTTATACCTGAGAGCACACCTACCAAGTTATATAAACTCACAGAGTAACCAAGGAGAAATTTACCAGTGCTCCATCTGCACAGACAAGTTATATATATGTACCATACAGTAATACCACACTGTAACATGCATGACACTTGTACTACATGACTATCCGTTTTAATGTCTATTTGAAAAAGAAAGCTACATGAATAAACCCAGGAACACCATGTGGAGAGTCATGTAAGTAAGTACATATTAGTACATATGTAAAATGATGAGCAATGCATGGAAATATGTTTAGCATGAGTCTTCTCATGTATAGTGATAACACAGAGTAGCACATACATTCTCAGACATACAAGCTGCACACATTGTGCTACCCTGTACCTCTCCCCTCCCCCAGACCTGTCACTCCAGCTATAACAGCACCTCTCTGAAAAGGATGGGGTTACCATGGAAACGACTATTCACCGCACGGAACCTGACATTTACTGTCGCCCTGGCAACCAGCGCTTAGAGGCACACGCCACTTGTACCTCTTCTTTTTTTTCAATATCTGTGTAGAAGTGATTGTGTAAAATGCACAGATGCTGACATTCTGCTAAAAGGGATAAACTAAGGGAAACCCAAAGTGGTGAACAAGCAAGGGCTCGTGATCATTTTCCATAGATATATATGTGACCACAACAGCACACAGTATCTGGTGTCACAATACAGTAGCCATTGTCCCTGGCAAGGGAATCCAGGTTAGAGGCTTCCGGAAGGGGGATTCCTTCAAACGTCTAGGAACAGATATGTGTATCCAAAGGCTTAATACCTGTGTTACACTGGATTAAACGTTCTCTATAAATGGAAGACCGAATAACCTTAGTGCAAATGATTACACTTCCCCAGGACTTAAATGTGTTTGTGAATAGTCCCATATGGCTGTGAGAAAAGCCCTTCCACATTTTAGAAAGCCTGATTAGGGAGTAACGGTGGCCATTACACATTGGATTAAAGGGGTTGCCAGGTTACATAGGAACATAGTGTGTAAAGCTGAAAAGAGACATCTGTCCATCCAGATCAGCCTGTTATCCTGCAAGATGATCCAGAGGAAAGCAAAAAAAAGAGTTAGAGGCCACTGTTCCTCATTTTAATGTAAAACAGGGACATATCGGGAACTCAAACTGAACCCTCCCCCCTTCCAAAACAAAAAATTAAAAAAGGTAAAAGTTGCCCTATGTTGTGGGAGGTGCCCAACGGGTAGAAGGTGTGATCCAAGGAGGTAGGATCAGCAAATCATTATGGATGGTTCAAACAGTTCATTCACACAGTGTGAATACACAAACAACACAGCCAGTCAAACCAGCAGCCTATCAAAAGGATAATCCACAGCATTCCCTTGAATTGGTTTTATTACATCCAGGCTCAGTGTATACCAATATAAAGTTAAGTATATACAGGGCCCAGTGTGCCACAAGATGCGCATGAAGAGAAAGAGTTAAAGGGTTTGTCTTACTTCAGCAAATGGCATTTATCATGTAGAGGAAGTTAATACAAGGCCCTTTCTAATGTATTGTTATTATCCATATTGCCTCCTTTGCTGGCTGGATTCATTTTTCCATCACATTATACACTGCTCATTTCCAGGGGTTACGACCACCCTGCAATCCAGCAGTGGAGGTTGTGCTTGAACACTATAGGAAAAAGTGCCGACCTCTCTGGTAGCCAGGACTGTGGGAGCACACACAGGCCAGTGCCTTTTCCTATAGTGTGCAAGTGCGACCACTGCTGCTGGATTACAGGTAGGTCATAACCATGGAAACAAACAGTGTATAATGTGATGGAAAAATTAATCCAGCCAGCAGAGGAAGCAATATGGACAATCACAATACATTAGTAAGTGCCTTGTATTAACTTTCTCTACATGATAAATGCTATTTGCTGAAGTGAGACAAACCCTTTAAAGGCAGGAGAGCAAGAATTAAAGGGGTTGTACAACAGGGTACATTTTATTACACTCATTGAAATAACGCACCAAGAAATAGTTGTTGGAATTGTATGAAACTTTCTATGTGTTAAAGTAATGATGTTATATGTAAGTGATTACAATATTAGAGTGAAAAGATAAGTTCATTGGGGAAAACTGGACAAATGAAGGGGGGATTTAGGACCCTGTTGGGCTGTCTCTAGCCAGGATGCATTATGAGATATGGTTGGGCATGGAGGCACACAGGTTCTGTATGGTATCCTGTGGCACATTTGCCTACAGATGTTGCAGCTGAGCCTGTAGATCCCGCAAACTCTTCGGTTGCCAAAGCTGGCGTCCCAGCCAGTCCAATATATGCTTGATTGGCAATAAATCTGACTGGGCAGGCCAAGAAAGAGTTGCAATCTAGTAAAGACATTCCTAGGAAACCATTGCTGCATGTGGGCAAGCTTTATCCTGCTACCAAAATGCCAGTTAGAAACCTTGCCATGAGAGGTAACACATGTGGCCACAGGATGTCCTGCAGATATCACTGAGCTGTTAGTGTCCCTCGTATCATTACTAGATATGACCAACTGTTTGTGATGGCTCCCAAGCTTATCATGTCAGTAGTTGGGGCAGTGTTTCACTCCACAGCAAAGGCAGGATTGAAGTGCTCACCAACAAGGTCTCATTACTCAGATCCAACCATCATTGGATCCCAAACACCACTGCAAAATAAGACAATGATGGCTGTCTGTCAATAGTAGGGCACGTAATGGGTGGACAGAGGCATGGGTGTCATGTCTGGATGGTTTTATAAGTTACCAAAAATGTCTGGGATTCTGAAGAGGAGGGGGGCGGTGCCACTGGGTGGACACTAGCTCTTCCTGCCCCAAGTGTCCTCTTTTTTGAAAACCAAATTATGGTCACCCTACGTTATTTCTAGAGGCTCAGCTCTCTGAAACTGTTGTGCCCTCTCCACTGTGATAGACAGGGCACGTGACTGTTCTCCTAAAGTCTCACGCTGACAGTTACAGAAGCACAGTCTGCATAGCCGGTGTGGACAGGAGCAACTCTGAAACGGAAATCCATTATCATTTTATTTTCGGGGATGCCCACACAGACAGGTTTCATAGAAGAATGACCCCTGGGTCTAGTTTTTATTGATGTTTCAAGGTTTTTTGGTGGTTTACAGAAGTGAAAGGATTCATTTTACATTCCTTGTTGGTCAAGGGCAGCCTAGCAGTTGATGGCAAGTTTAGGTTGCTTCTAGGGGTTTCATAGGATTGGCTCTTTTCCCTCAAAGATGAGCCCTGCCTTATCTCTTGACAGTTGTGTCGTCTAATAGGACTTTGGATTCATTGCAAAGACTGTTTATTTGTATATGTAGATCTTTTATTGAATCGTGGACCTAATCATCAGAGGTTATGATAAATGCAGATTTCAGCTTCACTCTATGTTACCCCATCTAGACAGCATGTCTACTGCAGACATCCAAGCATAAGGGAGGTCACATACATACATCCTAGGGTTAACGTACCCCTCAATAATTCCTATACATATGAGAAGTAAAAAAATCATATCCTACAGATTTATTAGAGAAGTCATAGAACAGCTGCGTCCTATCCCAGAACAATACAAAAAAATCCTCATTATATTTTTCTATGGCTAAATAATCCACAGTGAAACCAGAACGTAAAATTGGTTTCTTCAGTAAAAGCTGAAGGGGAATATGTTAAAAGCTAAAGGAGACATGCAGAGTAGGGTATTTGTAAGACTGCTGCAAGGAAGCGCTAAAAATGGAGCAATTATACATGCCATAAGCAATGACTGAATTAGGAAAGTTCTGATGTTAGCAACATGGTTTGGGGGACATTTTTCAGACATACATGTTGTGTATCATGAGATTTTTGGGCATATTTTAGGAATAAGGAACCAGAAATTAAACTACACAGTGGCAGATAATTTAAGGGTAATTCTGCAAATAAAATGTTAGTAAAGTTTGCAATAATTTTGAGACAATCCTGTTTTAATCCAGTGCAGTGAATGATTCCTGTTTACACTTATGAAATCGTTCAATGTCCAACAATGATTTTTGTACCCACACAAACGATCAAACCAACGAGCAATCTACCGATTGGTTGTTGCTCTACTGTTCATTGCTTTTACACTGCTCGATAATCACGCACTTTTACTCAATTTAACAATAATTTACATGACAATCAGCTTATGTAAAGGTACCTTAAAGGGAACCTGTCATCTCTGAAACACCCCCTGAGTAAGCGTTGTATAGTGTAAATGATGCTGAATCCGAATATGTAAGTTTTATCTTCATACTCACTTCCATTCTGACGCTGTGCTCCCACAAACCTGCAGTAAAATGCACTCACTGGACTCTTCTTTGAGTCCTCTCCATTATGTGAGTGAGCACTGGAGTCCACTGAGTGCATTTTACTGCAGGTTTGTGGGAGCACAGCGTCGGAATGGAAGTGAATATGAAGATAAAACTTACATATTCGGATTCAGCATCACTTACACTATACTGTCACGCTACGGTGTGGGAGGGGAAACTCCACACCGAGCATACACCGTTACACTACAGTGAGATGAAAACTGATCAGCAGGCAAGAAGCCAGTGGCAAGGAAAACCACTGAACCAAGTGCACCGGAAACACCAGAAACCAAACCCAGAGGGCAGAAACCCAGTGAGCCCCGTTCTTCACAGAGCCCCAGATGGTAGGGATGCACTTATCCAGAACTCACTGGCTGCACCTCCAGGATGGTCCTGGTGCACCTGGCAACTTACCTGCTGATACTGCTGATAGAAGCACCAGCAGTCCATACACCAAAGACTGGAGCCCAGGCACATGTACTGGAACCCAAACACCTAACAGGACTCAGTACACACAACAAACCCAGGAACCAGCTCACCGGCAACAACTCACAGTATCGCTGTTCCCCCTCCGGGGAACCCTGGAGCCCTCTCACCGAAGGCACATACATACAGGAAATGTCTGGACTCCATGTCAGAAGACACATGGCAGTCACAGACCAAACACCCACCCGTACATAAACCAAATAACAGGAATAAGGGAAGGGGATGAGAGGACCTCGATGACATATTAAGTGGCCACAAGGACTGGGCAGATGGAATCCCAGGAAAGGTGCATAGCTCCAGCACCAACGGAGGCTGGAGCACAACTAAACCCACAAGGCTAGCAACAACAGAATAAAAGCACCTAGTGACCACACCCAGGTCAATATGTTAACCCCATGAGAACCAGACAGGGAAGGAGGGAAGTATGCAATAAGGGAACATACCAGCAACCAAAACTACATGTTGCCCCTGGCAACCACGGCCTACTACCGCAGCCAGAATGCCAGGACACAAACATGAGCAACATGGAAGCCGTGTCACAGAGAACAACCGAGACACCACCAATTTACACGTTGCCCCTGGCAACCAGCATACAACCAAATCCGGAATACCAGGGCACAAACATGAGCAACATGGAACACGTGTCACGATAACCACACGGTACGTGACATATACACCGCTTACTGTAGTTCAGGGGGTGTTTCGGAGATGACAGGTTCCCTTTAAGACTCGCTTATCTAACAGTTACTGTATCTCTCCCAACTCCCCCCATAAACAATTGTTTGAGGAGGAGTGGGCAATAGGTGACAGCCAGGTTCTATTAGGGTACCTTCGCACATGGCAGAGGTCTCCTCCTCCCTGTACCTTTTCTAGTGATTAGCATATTGGGCACTAGAACATAGCAGGGGGTATCGCGGCATGACAGAGGGGCCAATTAAAAAAAAAAAAAGCATTGATTTTAGAAAAACATTATCACCCAACCGCCTCTGACTTCGTTTTTACAGGTTATGTAGCATTCAATGAGCATTATGTAGTGAACAGAGGAAGATCCAATGCTACTGCCTCTACTGGATCCAACATGGATCCACATGGTTGCTGGGTGTCTCCTGGTGACAGGACAGGGGGTTATTTTCCCTTGTAACTGAGGCTCCTATGGATGCCCCAGTTACAGTGGAAAATTGCAAAAAAAAGAGAGTATTATACTTTTTAAAAAATACCATTGGTTTAACTTTTTGTAGTTTACACCAAATAAAACTAAGAGTTTTTTTTTTTTTTTTAAAAACCTCTCTAAAAAGGGTATTAATATGCAGCCCTATGTGCCGCAAAAATAAAAAAGGGTACAAAAATTACTTAGATTGTGAGCCCCATTGGGAACAGTTGGATGCTAATGTCTGTAAAGCACTGCAAAATGTAGTAGCACTATAGTGCATAAAATAAATAAATAATAAATAAAATTATTTGGGTAGCACCATGTGCGCAAAAACACGAAACAGTGTTTGGTCATTAAAGAGATATTCCGGTTATACTAAATTATCCCCTATGCCTATTGGATCGGTGGGGGTCCTACAACTGGGACCGCCATGGATCATGAAAACAGGGGCCCTGTACCCTGCGGAGCTGCTCCATTAATTTCTATGGGAGCTCCGGAGATAGAGTACTGCACATGGCTATCTCTGGCGCTCTCATAGAAATTAATGGAGTGACCGCTCACCTGCCCGATCAGCCGCTCCATTCATTTCAGGGGCTCCACGGTGTACGGGGCCCTGGTTCTCGTGATCGTGGGGGACCCAGCGGTAGGATCCCCATCGATCTAATAGTTATCCTCTATCCTGTGGATAGGGCACAGCTTTATATAACGGGAATAACCCTTTAAGGATTTAAAACCATAGAAAAACTAAAGGTCTAGCAATTTAGAATAGCAGTACCATTATTCAGAAAAACACCCCCTATGACAGCTAATTTGCATATTGGACATGTGAGGGACTTGACTACTTATACACATAGACTATGTATAGATTATGTAAGATTAACATGCCTAACCAGCAATGGATTACCAGGATACAAATCATTCATACTACAACACATATTAGAGTAAAAGCAGCATCTCTTTGTTGTTGGTAAGTAAAACAATCTGATTTACATCTAAGGAAGGGAATTGTAATTCTGAGGACAGCAGTATAACCATCGGCTTCTTTTCCCAATAAAGCCCCTGTTACCACTGGCTGATGGAAAATCCTGGGATTTGAAGTTTAGCAACAGCTGGAAAGCTGCAGGTTGTAGATGCCTACAGTAGATATAAAACGCTGTGTGAAAACCCCCAGAGGCAGCTTTTTCACCTACTAATTCTTTCAGTCTATAAACACTCATTGATTAAACAATTGTTGAATGTAGACTAGTACTAATGTGAATCTACTGGAGAAAAAAATCCTACACTTTATATTCCTCGGAGAGTGGAAGCACCCTGACCACGGAAAAGGGCGTGAAATTATCACCAATAATTCTGACAGTCATGTACAGAGTTTCTTTAAAATTGCAGCATATTCTGCTAGTCATTTTTATTTTATTTTCCCTTTGACATCTATGGAGGATTAAAAAATAAATTCAATAAAATAAAAGTAATGAAATGCATGTGCCTCTTTTTCTTGATTATTTTTATGTATCCGCTCTCTTCTCTGTTTTGTCTGCACATTCCTCTAAGGCCACTTTCACACGAGCATGTTGAGAACGCTCAGTATCCGGACTGAATCCTGACCCATTTGTTTCAATGGGTCTGTGCACATGTGCTGCATTCAGGGAAAATCGCAGCATGTTCTATATTGTGTGTTTTTCACGCAGCCTTGGCTCCATAGAAGTGAATAGGGCTTGCATAAAAAAACAGAAGGCATATGGATGTAATAGATGTAGATTGTTATTCTTCAGTATTTTTTCATGCGCAGGGAAAGCACATCAAAACTGATTGGATCTGCCCGAACACAATCGCAGACAAAACTGATTCAACGTTCATGCAGAACCAGACCCTGACTCATTCTGTATCATGAAACAGACCCTGACTCATTCTGTATCACTCGTGTGAAATAAGCCTAGAGCTAAGTTCATCTCTCCAGTAAACTTATTCAGTTCACCGGATCCAGCATTGCCAGATACTGCTGTTCATCGCTAGACCCCATAGACATTAATGGGATCCGGCCACTTTCTGGCATGTGTGCCGGGTTTCGACCACACAAAAACCATTGTAAAACCTGGCCCCCACATCAGGACATGTGAAATTAGCTTAAAGGGGTATTTCCATCTGAGACAATGGGTCCCAGCGGTGGGACCCGCACCTATATTGAGAACGGAGCCAGGAAAGTGGTGGCTGGAGGACCCCGGGCCACCACTAAGTGCTCTCTCCATAGAAGTGAATGGGAGTGCTCATTCACTTCTATGGGCCTGATGGAAATAGCCAAGCCAGCGCTTAGCTTTTTTCAGCGACATCATATAAATGAATAGAGGGCAGCTGCGCATGCACAATGTGCCCTCCACCACTTTCAGCGCTCAGTTCTCAGTGTAGGTGTGAGTCCCACACATATCAGACAAAAAGGGGCATATTGTAGTGATATAACCCCATTGTCTGAGATGGGAAATCTCCTTTATGGCTACATTCACAATGCAAAGCCAACTGACTGAAGCTTATAGTTGGTACAGTCTCTAATCTTTTGTATTATGGAACTGTAGACATGTTGTATGCTATATGGTACATTGGTAATGCAAATTCACTTCTATAAGGCCTGTTTCTAGACCTTCATAATATGGCATGCTACAGTGCTTTCCAAATATAGAGCTTGTGAGAAAACATGTATGCCATGGGGTTTCATGCCTCCGTTCCGCACCAGACCTTCTGGATTGTGGACCCATTCAAGTGAATGGGTCTGCATCCGTGATGCGGGCTGCAATAAGGGCACGGCCGTGCAACAGCCGTGTGCATGAGTCCTAAAACTGGAGACACAGCTGTACATTATGGGCCTATAGCAGTCTATCGGTACAGTATTACAGATTCATGCAAAGCAGTTCAACAGTATGACCTTATGTATAAGCCATAAGGAGCAGTTCTCCAATATGTGGTTCTCCAGCTATTGTCCAACTACAACCTGGACACCCTGCATGGCCTGAAAAATTTCAATAAAAACTGATAATACATAAAATGTGTGTGTTCCATATACAAACAATTCTAGGAATATGTACAAATGCTAATATACATCATATGCTTTTACTCTATTCTACCATGACTAAGCTGCAGTACCACACACAACTTCTAGGGAAAAAACAGCCATGTTTTTCTAATCCTGGACATCGTGTGTAAGTAAATGGCTGCATTATTTAAAAAAAGGAATATTTGTGACAAGAAATAGTATATTTTCTGCAGTCCAGGTGAAAATAGTTCATTTTAACTCTTCCCAAGAAAGATCCTCCCTTGACTGGGGAAGGGGGGTGGACGAACCATTTTGACAGATGGTGCCCATTCCTACACTATGCCTCGACCTTCCAGCACAAGGCGTCACATATGGAGCACTCCTGCTACACAGACATCCTTCTCCTACCAAGGTCATGCAAGGAAGTAACATGCAATAGGCAGTGACAGGCTGCTCACATCAAACGCCAGTATTTAAAGGGTTTCTGTCACCAGTTTTGGGCACATAAAACAGGATGACATTTGCAATGTGCAAATGTCACCTGATGCCCAAACTGGTAATAATTTTTTTACTGGTGCCCCCGTTTTTGTAATAAATGAACTTTTGTAATATGTAAATTAATCTCACTAGGTGCAAGGGGCGGTAACCCTGCACCTAGGAGCGCCGTTTCCCTACCTTTATTCACGCCCCCTTTTCTTGTGATGGACAGGGCCAGGCAGCTCGCTCTATGTGCTCCTGGCCCTGTCCGTGCTGGAAATCCCGCGCCTGCGCCGTGCGGACTTCATTCGGCGCAGGTGCAGTGAGTGCCGATGGCTGCCGGGCTCCCAGCTTCCTCACTGCGCCTGCGCCGCCTTCTCTTCCGGGTGTACTGTGACGTCATCGGCGCAGGCAGCCATCGGCACTCACTGCGCCTGCGCCGAATGAAGTCTGCACGGCGCAGGCGCGGGATTTCCAGCACGGACAGGGCCAGGAGCACATAGAGCGAGCTGCCTGGCCCTGTCCATCACAAGAAAAGGGGGCGTGAATAAAGGTAGGGAAACGGCGCTCCTAGGTGCAGGGTTACCGCCCCTTGCACCTAGTGAGATTAATTTACATATTACAAAAGTTCATTTATTACAAAAACGGGGGCACCAGTAAAAAAATTATTACCAGTTTGGGCATCAGGTGACATTTGCACATTGCAAATGTCATCCTGTTTTATATGCCCAAAACTGGTGACAGAAACCCTTTAAAATAGGCATGGGGGGGGGTCAAGTCCTGTTACAAATTTTGCATAGTTTAAGGGACTATCCCATTATATGTACTTATATTTTTACTAATTAAACTTGTATTAATCTGATTGTAGAGTTTGTATTATTCTCTGCATGATTATGGTGGCAGCAATCCCTGAGCATTCTTTACGGCAGCCATGTAGACCATAAGAACCTGGAGAATAGTGGTGACTTATCGATTTCATCAATATGAGAGTCAGCTAGGCATGCTCTGTGACCTGTGCAGAGGTCATTGTACAAGGAGGGGAAGTAGATAAGCTGTGACTATCGCCTATTGTGAATAGTGGATTGTCATCTACAGTGCGGGCCATTTATATGGATACACCTAAATAAAATGGGAATGGTTGGTGATATTAACTTCCTGTTTGTGGCACATTAGTATATGGGAGGAGGGAAACTTTTCAAGATGGGTGGTGATCATGGCGGCCATTTTGAAGTCGGCCATTTTGGATCCAACTTTAGTTTTTTCAATGGGAAGAGGGTCATGTGACACATCAAACTTATTGAGAATTTCACTAGAAAAACAATGGTGTGCTTTTAATGGGTTTTAATGTAACTTTATTTTTTCATGAGTTATTTACAAGTTTCTGACCACTTATAAAATGTGTGAAATTACTTCTTAAGACTACTGTGTGTATGGCCAATGCTGGCTGTTTGTAAAGCATTTCTCTAAAGCTCCCATAATCATGTTCAGGAAGCAAAAGAAAAAACTATAATCTGACAATCAAAAACAGATTACAAAAAAAAGGGATATGTGTCACTATTCACAGGCACATTCCCATTTCATCTAAAAACGTGGGCCAATTTCTGATGATACATTGCCTTTAAGAAAGTGTAACCTCTTAAAATACTTGCCATGGCATCCTGTGTGCAGCATATGTACCGCTCCCTCTACCCAATCTGCAAATTGAGGCGTGGTTGCAGTGCAGTTTCTGGCAGAATCACCCTAACTGACAATTAGGCCTTTTTCTATAAAGTATCATTTCCATACACCAAAGATGGCACATAATAGTAGAACAGATGTAATGGCCTACAGCATGCTTTCTATATAAAGCTTATGTTTAGAATGGTATACGCTAGTAAATACAAAGACATGTAATAATATAACAGATTGTGTGCAGAAGGGGGAAACATGGAAAGGGGACAAAACAACAGAAGAGATAAAAGGTGTAAACAATTTAGATTTGAAAATGGTGTTAAAACTTCCACCTCCTCCAACTGCTCTAGCATTTGGCTTTATGTTATATTTATCAAAAGTAGGATAAATGTGTGCCCCTTGCATTTGCATGGTAGAATTTAAAGGGAATGTGTCATCAAAAAATCGCCTATTGTTTAAAATTACGTTTTTACGTCTAACATTTTTAAAGAATTTTTGATAGCGTTACTTTTAATTTTCCATGTCAATATATATATTTAAACAAAAACCATAAAATCATGCACTTTTCATACTGGCCACTAAGCCTAATACGCCACTTCATGGTCTACATAGATCACTTTATTGCAGTTATCTGCTTATCTGGCATTTAAATCCTGCCTCTAATGATATCACCTCTGTGTATAGATAAGGCAGGATCCACCATTCACAATAGGTGATTGCAAAGCTTATCTGTTCTTTCCTTGTACAATGACCTCTGCACAGGTCACAAAACATGCCTAGAAAACTCCCCCATAGAAGTCAATGAGTTCCCCTCCAGTCTATTGTCTCTATGGCCCATGGGGCTGCCATAAAGCAATTTGTAAATGCTGTTAAGAACAGCACAGGCAAGATGGCCACCCCCATAATCATGTTCAGGAAATAGAATTTTAAAAAATCTGCGCCTAGAAAATAAAAACAGATTAGAAAAAAGATATCTTGCTATCTGGTTTTAACTGGCAGATACAATTTTTGGTGACACATTTCCTTTGAGGAGATGCGTAGTAAGTATAGGTTAATAAAATAATAAGGTCATTTAATGAAGTCTATGAATAAAAATGTGTTAAGCAGTATTAGGCCTCATTCACACGTCCGTATAATGTGTCCGCATCCTTTACGCATCCGTTTCCGCAATTGCGGACAATTATGCGAATAGGATGCGGATCCATTCATTTCAATGGGTCCCGAAAAAATGCGGACAGTACACCGTGTGGTGTCCGCATCCGTGTGTCCATTCCGACTGTCCGCATAAAGAAATCCTCCTGTCCTACTTTTCTCCCGAATTGCGGTCTGTAGCACAATGAAAGTCTATGGATCCGCAAGAAATGCGGAAGACATGCGGAAAGGCATCCGCAGGTCATCCGTATTGGCGGATTCCGTTCCAGGAGGGGAGAAAAAAAAAGAAAAGGTACAGATGTTATTCATCCTTCCGTTTTTTTCGGATCCGCAAAAAACGGATGACATATGGATACATCCTTTCCGTTTTTTACAGAAAAATTGAATGGATGTCCTGGAAAAAAAGTGAGTTTTTTGTGGAACAACGGATCTGCAAAAAACTGACCGTTTTCCACGATGTGCACAAATACGGACGTGTGAATGAGGCCTTAAAGGAAAATTCTATTAATATGGCAATTAGGAGTCAGAACATACGGTAATTGTCTGACATTTGTTTCTGGTATATAATTCTGAATAGTGTACACCCAAACAAAAAGAATAAGGGGGTATTCTCACAAGCAATTGACTTTGCATTAGGGTCCTTTCACACCTTTTTTTTAGGTGTTTTCACATAATCTTCACTACAGAGAAAACAAAGTGCCATAAACAACACTAGTGGTAAGACATGCTCAACAAGGGTGTGGAGCTTAGAGGAAAGGGAGTGGGCATAATGTGCCATTTAATGTGCCAAATTTCCGGCATAAAAATCTCATAAAAGTCTCATATTAAGCCAACCAACAGTTGGTATAGAATCAGAGTTAGGCCTCATGCACACGAACGTGCCGGCCGTGCCCGTGCTGCGGGCCGCAAACTGCGGTCCGCAATGCACGGGCACTGACCGTGAGGCCACCGCATGCGGATCGCGGACCCATTCACTTGAATGGGGTCCGCGATCCGCATCCAAGGGTCCGCCCCGCAAAAAAGTAGTGCTTGCGCTACTTTTTTGCGGTGTGGAGGCACGGCCAGAAACACCACGGAAGCACACCGTAGTGCTTCCGTGGTGTTCCGATCCGTGCCTCCGATCCGCATCTCCCGGATCGCGGACCCATTGAAGTGAATGGGTCCGTGATGCGGGCTGCACACGGCTGGTGCCCGTTTATTGCGGACCCGCTGTATGCAGCCCGGAGCACGGGCACGGCCAGCACACGTTCGTGTGCATGAGCCCTTAAGTGTATATGCCTGCACCAGATTTATAACCCCGCCTGAGCCCCTGTGATAAATCTGGTGCAGGTCTAGACAGCCTGGCTAAAGGCTCCCTTACATGAGTAGATAATTGATTTCAAGTGACAAATGAGTCGTTATTCCAGTCATTATTGTTTGAAAGATAACCCTTTAGATGCACAGAGTATTGAGTAAAAATGTGTGAGTGCGATCCTGTAATAGATTGTTTGTCCGGCAAACAGTCCATTTACACTAAAAGATAAGTGACTCTGTGGGCGGTGTTTGGGAAAAAGGGATTGTGTTATACTCTACAAAGGGTCTAGGATGTGTAAAGACCCTTTGTTCCACCTTCTTTACCACCAAAGACTACCTTCCTTCCTGTATGCAATCTCCATTTTGTCTTCAGTTGAGACCACACGGTTGCAAGATGAGCTTGTCGGCAAAACATTGCTTTGCCAAGGAAATACTGGATTATGTTATAGGCATGGTGCTCATGTAAAGGGGCCCTAAGCTTCTGATCTAGACCACTGTATGCAAAACACGCCAGAAAAATGCCACAATAAAATTGCAGGTGGGAAAAACCACTAGCGCTTATTGTGCCATTTTTTGCTGGTAAATAAAAATAACAAACTTATGTGAGTGGTGACCCTTACTGCGGTTTTGTGATGTGTTTTGGCAGCAAAATTCATGAGGAAATAACTTGTTTCACATGTAAAAGCCACGTGGCAAAAACTGCATCAGAAAAGCACAGTAATTTGCATTACAACATGTATCGATGCCATTCGACATGTGAGAATATATAATAACAGCAGAGTTAAAGGGGATGTCTGGGTTCAAAGCTGAACCCAGGCATAAACCCTTCTTCACTCAGGCAGCCCCTCTGAGATGAGCACAAGGGCTTTTTTGTTTACAGGCTAGGACAGTGCTAAAACCCGCCCATTAGTGCTGGTGACATCATCGGGAACACTGCTAGGCGGAAGCTTAAAGGGGTTCTGCAGTTGTTTAAAACTGATGATCTACATCAGCATCTGATCGGTGGGGGTCTGACACCCGAGACCCCTGCCGATCAGCTGTTTGAGAAGGCAGCGGCGCAGCAGGAGCGCCGCAGCCTTCTCTGTGTTTTCCTCAGGCCCAGTGACGTCATGACTAGTATCACTGACCTGGGCGTGGTTAAGCTCCATTCATGTGAACAGAGCTTAGCCCCACCCAGGCCAGTGATACTAGTCGTGACGTCACTGGGCCTGCGGTAAACACAGAGAAGGACCCCCACCGATGCTGATGATCTATCCAGAGGTTAGATCATCAGTTTTAAACAACTGCAGAACCCCTTTAAGCCTTGCAGAGACCCAGTACATCACCGGATCTAATGAAAAAGCCAAATGCAAATCCAAATTACAGTCCGTAAAAATCGTTGAGTTTTTTCCTGTGTCCGTGAAAAAAAATAGACGTGTCCGTGATTTTTTTTAGGCTAGTAGTACTTGACTAGATTATTTTGATGGTAATTATCATCATTTTACAGTTCACAGTAAACGCTGGTATTATCAGTATATTGAGCTATAGACATGTATTACTTATAATTTTTATCATTAGTCATGGTTTTCCAAACTGTCCGTAAAAAATATTGGGTGTCCTTAAATTCTGAGATAAGTTGTCCGGAAAAAAAAAATTCTGGTTGGCAACCCTGAGATGCAGCACTGGGTAAAGGAGAGCATCGGAGCATGAAATCTCAGAGGGGCTGCCTGGGTGAAGAAGGGGATATGTTCGGGTTCAACTCTGAAACTGGACAACCCCTTTATCCAATTAAAATGGTTCTACCATCAGGACAACAATTTTTTTTATAATGCATGCTCTCTTAGGGCATATGCATATCATCTGAATGGGTGCCATGTAATATTACATTCTCTCTGCCGTAGCTATTTCATAAGCAGCTGAAATTTCAAAAGACAACTAACTTTGGGGATCACAAATAAAACAAACACGGAGACGCCTTGACTCTTCCTTGATGCCTTGACTGTCCCCCATCTTTTGTTTTCATTGGAGAAAAAACACTGTTGGAGGTGTCTGGTAGCATTTTATGTCCTTCTCCCCATGAGAATACATGAAAACTCAGCTAAGCCAAGAATGCAAGGAGGGGGGGAGAGAATAACTCTCTCAACTGAACAAATGTTTGGCCAACAGCAACCTAAGGTGTATGGCCACTTTAAAGGGAGTCAGTCACCTGCCTTGTAGGGCTAGCTCAGATGAATGTAATGATACTTTTCATTTGGTGATCCATTACTTTATTCTGGAGAAGTATTTTGAATTCACATGCAAATGAGTGCTTAGGTGCCACATGGGCAGAGCGGGACCACTCTGTGTACCCTTGTTCCTCCCGTTTTCTCTGCCAGCTCCTCCTTCTCCTTCTTGACAGGACTAGGTTCCTGCATAGTCATCTCCCATGTCCCTGTTAATCAGGAAGGAGAGGGAGGGGCTGGCGCAGGAAGCAGGAGGAGCAAATGACTGGCATATAAGTTTTGCACCACACTTTTAGAGCCTTTAGTTTCTACTAAAGGATTCCAAAAATAAATGGAAGAATTAGTAGTCTGCTAGTTTGTGCTTTCTAAGAAGAGAACGTCCTCATAAAGAGACACCCCTTACAAGCTCTCACTAGACATGAGCGGTGACATATAATGCATATGGGCCCATGAAGTCCACTGATCCCATCAAATAACATTAGGCACTTAGGTGGTCAATCCAAATATAGCAGTGCTCTTCTCTGAACATCTGCATACTTAAAGGGGTTAGGTCATCAATATCTGATCAGTGCTGGTCCTACACCCGGCACCCCCGTTGATCAGCTGTTTGAAGAGGAGGTAACGCTCCATTCAAGCACTGCTTCCTCTTCATTACATTGCCCGTTATCTCGGAAGAGAATGTAAATACAAGTACTCACTTGAATGGAGAGGGGTACTTGTAATCATACTACACCACCGCTGCAAGGGAGACGACGCATAGTGTAATGAATTGGAAGCAGCCCTCACATGGAGCACCACCTCCTCTTCAAACAGCTGATCAGCATGGGTGTCGGGTGTCAGACCCCTGCTGGTGAGATATTGATAACCTATCCTATCCTGACTGCCCAACCATCAGCGAAATACAATAAATGATCAAAGAAAAATCAGATTGACTCTCAAATACACCTGTATAAATTACAATCTAGTAATACAGTATGTATTCCTCATGTAACAAATAGACAGTTAAATCCAATAAAACATTACTGGAAGAATACTGTACAAATTGTTACATTAAATAGGTACATTAATAATTGCATAATCCCGGGTTCACTTGCTGCGGGGTCCTCGCAGCTACTGCTACTGCTACTGCACCTGCATTAAATTACAAACAATCCACATCTATAGTTGTTACTTAATTAGTTCTTACCAATAGTTGTCCAATAGCGTCCTATCCTTTAAACCGAATGATTTCACTTGTAGTGTGCTAATATTGTTACATATGCACAAATATTCATATCCTGTAAATACGGAATTGCATCCAAGGCAGTCCAAGAGTTAAATCAGCAACATAAGTAATGTATAATGGCCAAGAAGGTTAGTGTTAAATACCCCCACATGGAGTTCACATGGAGTTTAATGTATAATGGATGTATAGTTGCATATTGAAGCAGTTGTCTCACTTTATTATGTAGATAAAGTTAATACAAGGCACTTACTAATGTATTGTGATTGTCCATATTGTCTCCTTTACTGGTTGGATTAATTTTTCCTTCACATTATACACTGCTTGTATCCAGGGGTTACAACCACCCTGCAATCCAGCAGCTGTGGCCGTGCTTGCACAATATAGGAAAAGGTACCTGCCTCTCTGGTGGCCGGGACCGCGGGAATGTGCATAGGCAGGCGATTTTTCCTATAATGTTGCAACACAGCCACTACTGCTGGATTGCAGAGTAGTGGTAACCTCTGGATATGAGCAGTGTACAGTCATGGCCAAAAGTTTTGAGAATGACACAAATATTATATTTTCACATGATCTGCTGCCCTCTGGTTTTTATGTGTGTTTGTCAGATGTTTTTATCACATACAGAAATATAATTGCAATCATATTATGAGTAACAAAAGCTTATATTGACAGTTAGAATGAGTTAATGCAGCAAGTCAATATTTGCAGTGTTGACCCTTCTTCTTCAGGACCTCTGCAATTCTCCCTGGCATGCTCTCAATCAACTTCTGGACCAAATCCTGACTGATAGCAGTCCATTCTTGCACAATCAATGCTTGCATTTTGTCAGAATTTGTAGGTTTTTGTTTGTCCACCCGTCTCTTGATGATTGACCACAAGTTCTCAATGGGATTAAAATCTGGGGAGTTTCCAGGCCATGGACCCAAAATCTCTATGTTTTGTTCCCTGAGCTATTTAGTTATTACCTTTGCTTTATGGCAAGGTGCTCCATCATGCTGGAAAAGGCATTGTTGATCGCCAAACTGCTCTTGGACAGTTGGGAGAAGTTGCTCTCGGAGGACATTCTGGTACCATTCTTTATTCATGGCTGTGTTTTTAGGCAAGACTGTGAGAGAGCCGATTACCTTGGCTGAGAAGCAACCCCACACATGAATGGTTTCAGGATGCTTTACAGTTGGCATGAGACAAGACTGGTGGTAGCGCTCACCTCGTCTTCTCCGAATAAGCTGTTTTCCAGATGTCCCAAACAATCGAAAAGGGGATTCATCAGAGAAAATGACTTTCCCCCAGTCCTCAGCAGTCCACTCCCTGTACCTTTTGCAGAATATCAGTCTGTCCCTGATGTTTTTTCTGGAGAGAAGTGGCTTCTTTGCTGCCCTCCTTGAGACCAGGCCTTGCTCCAAGAGTCTCCGCCTCACAGTGCGTGCAGATGCACTCACACCTGCCTGCTGCCATTCCTGAGCAAGCTCTGCACTGCTGGTAGCCCGATCCCGCAGCTGAAACACTTTTAAGAGACGGTCCTGACGCTTGCTGGTCTTTCTTGGGCGACCTGGAGCCTTTTTGGCAACAATGGAACCTCTCTCCTTGAAGTTCTTGATGATGCGATAGATTGTTGACTGAGGTGCAATCTTTCTAGCTGCAATACTCTTCCCTGTTAGGCCATTTTTGTGCAGTGCAATGATGACTGCACGTGTTTCTTTAGAGATAACCATGGTTAACAGAAGAGAAACAATGATGCCAAGCACCAGCCTCCTTTTAAAGTGTCCAGTGGTGTCATTCTTACTTAATCATGACAGATTGATCTCCAGCCCTGTCCTCATCAACACCCACACCTGTGTTAATGGAGCAATCACTGAAACGATGTTAGCTGGTCCTTTTAAGGCAGGGTTGCAATGATGTTGAAATGTGTTTTGGGGGATAAAGTTCATTTTCTAGGCAAATATTGACTTTGCAAGTAATTGCTGTTAAGCTGATCACTCTTTATAACATTCTGGAGTATATGCAAATTGCCATTATAAAAACTGAAGCAGTAGACTTTGTAAAAATTAATATTTGTATCATTCTCAAAACTTTTGGCCATGACTGTACAATGTGATGGAGAAATGAGTTAAGCTAGCAATATGGACAATCACAATACATTAGTAAGTACCTTGTATTAACTCTACATGATAAATATAATTTGCTGAACTGAGACAACCCCTTTAACCACCTAACAGTTTTGCTCAAGCTCTACTCTGGCTTTTAAAAACTCAGGCAGCAGGATTGGGGGGTGGGGGTGGACTCCTTTAGCTGCTCATATCTTGGGATTGGGCCTAGTCTTGTTTGAAAGCAAGGCAAATTGAGTTGAGGGTGAAACCTGCTTTTACTTTCACTTTAGGCTGCATTGACTGCCATCCCGATTTCTAACATTTCTAATTACGGTCCTGTTTAGAAACTTGGAATGCCAGCTTTAAAACAAGACCTACCAATCTACCAATATAGTCTGGAAAAAAGGGGGAGGGGTGCTGTTGGAGAGGAAAGTCTAAACAAAAATTTAACTGCTGGAACACAAAAGGGGAAAATGTTACTGGTCCTTAACGGGGGTGACATAAAATGCATATGGGCTCATGAAGTCCACTGATTGTGTCAAATAACATTAGTCAGTTAGGTGATCAATCCAAATGGTGCTTTTCTGAAGCTCTGCACACTTAAAGGGGTTGGAGCAGTATAAGTCATCAATATCAGGGGGTCTGACACCTGGCACTCCTGTCGATCAGCTGTTTGAAGAGGTTGTGGGGCTCCATGTGAGAGCTTCTTCCTGTTCATTACACCCAGCATCTGATATTGATGACCTATCCTGACAATAGGTCATCAATATATATTGCTGCACAACCCCTTTAAGGCTAAAATTAGTTGCTACTAAGGGGTTAAAAATGCAATTGTGTTGCCGGAGTTGTTCACCAACAATATTTACTTCCTACACAATAAAAATCTACAATAAAAAAGTTACATTTTCGGAAGGGTTTTTCCAATTTTTCATGTGACTGTTAGGAGGTTAAAGGTGTTGTCCAGGGATAAATAACTTCTCAGAGATTCCTGCAGCCTGCCTCCACTATGGAAAGAACCATACTTACCTCCTCCCCGCCACTCTGTCACTGCGCGCTGACTCCCGTGTGTCCATCTTCTGATGCATGGCTTGTTTACTTCCTCCTGGGTAAGGCCAGTTTCACACGAACGTTGTGTTTTGCGGTCCGCAAATTGCGGATCCGCAAAAAAAACGGATGCCGTCCGTATTTTTTTGCGGATCCATTGTAAGAATGCCTATCCTTGTCCGTTTTGCGGACAAGAATAGGACAGGTTCTATCTTTTTTGCGGGGCTACGGAACGGGCATACGGGTGCACACCGTATGCTCTCAGTATTTTTTGCGGACCCATAGAAATGAATGGGTCCGCATTTTTCATGTGAAAAATGCGGATCGGTGCCTGCAAAAAATACTGTTGTGTGAAAGGGGCCAAAGGGTCACCTGCTCCTCTGAAGCCAGCCTTGAGCACTGGGGAGCAGCTGAATATGAATCTTTCCATAGTGGAAGCAGGATGTCGGCACCACTGAAAAGTCATTTATTCCCAGACAACTCATTTAATGTTTTATTAGACTTTAATAGCTCTATTTGATGCATGAAGAATAAATATCATTAGATTGTAATTTCTACAGGTTTATTCCAGAGCCAGCCTAATTTGCCTGTGGTCTATTTGTTTCTATATTTGCCTTGTCTCCAGGTAAAAACTGAAAAAAAACAAAAAACAGATCAGTCATAAAAACTGACATCAGTTTGCATAAGTTTTTGGAACAGATCCAGTTTCTCTAAAAAACAGACTCCTTGATGGAAATTGTAACCCCTAGACCCTGCTGGAAATAAAAATCGTGGTGTGAAGGCACCCTAACATAGAGGAAATGCTGGAGATCAGAAAATTGTGAGCATGCCTTAGAATCTCAATGAAAATTGTTAACTCTTAGGAGATTTAAAGTTAGGCTACATTCACACGCAAATTGCAGATCCGCAAAATACTGATGCAGTCTGTGTGCATCCCATTGTAAAAATGTCCATTCTTATCTACAGAACGGACAAGAACAGGACATATTTTATAATTTGTGGCATGTATACACAGATTTAGCCCCATGATGACATCTGTGTGCTGTTCACATTTCTTGCAGCCCCACAGAAATTAATGAGTCCAAGTGCAATCTCCCAAAAATACAGATCAGACGAAGACTAAAAATGCAGTCGCAAGAACATAAGTTTTCTGGGAGGCGATCATTTCCTAAGCCTGTATTACCCCTTTAAGGAAACAAATTAATCATCAGGTTCTCTGGGATTTTCATATTGATGACCTATCCTCAGGATAGGTCATCAATATCTGATCAGTGAGGGTCTGACTTCCGGCACCACCATCGATCGTTGTTTGAATAGGCTGCTGTGCTCCAGTGAGGGCTGCAGCCTTTTTCTAAGCCAGTCAAGTGAATGGGCCTGGGCTGCACTACCAAGCAGAGCCGCTATACAATGTACAATGCTGTGCTTGGTATGTTGAGAGGAAGTCGTAGTGCCCACATGAATGCCGCTGCTTCTTCAAAAAGCTGATTGCTGGGGGTGCTAGAAGTCGGACTCCCACCAGTTAGATATATTACCTAATGTGATGATGGGTTATCAATATTGTACTCCCATAAAATCCAAAAAAACAGAGAAGGTCCCTTGTTAAAATAGTGTCTCTTGCCTTGGAGGATCTAAAATGTTCATGCACTACATAAACAGACCAATGATGTCAATGAACACTGTGTAATGCTTTATTGCCCCGGACAGGACAATCTGAGATTTACTTATCGTTGAAGGACCCTCGTTACAAAAAGTAGTTCCCAAAACACCCCTTGTTTTCAATGGCCTGCAGTTCATACAGTTGTGGATTATTTCCGTATAGTTTTCCAATCTGCATCAAGAAGGGACATGTTCCTTCCTGCCTTGGTCTATACGTGGAAACTGCCCGGAAACCGCAGCAGTTATCCAAATACGAATTTTCCCCATTAAATGGGGCTAAATCTGTGGCAATAATGTGAGGGTCATCTTCAGATTTCTGCCAAGGATTACGTGGTGGATTCTTCCGCCATGTGAACATACCCTTACTGTTGTGAATTTTAATCTTCTTGAGCATAAAGAGTAGAGCTTGTATCATTTTGTTTTCTTGAGAGAAAACACAGCCTCACATAGTGCTATGGGGGCATCCTAATGAGTTATCTGTTCATGACTGCCTTTTGAAAGTCCTGAAAAACTCCAATGACTTACCATTTCACTGAATAACATTATTTTTACTAAATTTGTTCTGTTATTTAAAAAAGCACTAGTTGAAAAAAAATTATATATATATATATATATATATATATATATATATATATATACTAGCTGAAGGACCCGGCTTCGCCCGGGTATATTTAATTTATTTAATTTACTGTTTGTGTGTGTGTGTCGTTAAAAGATATTGAGAGTGACCTCTACAGTGCCCGTCCCTTTAACAGTGACCTCTACAGCAGCCTGCCCCTTTAACAGTGATCTCTACAGCAGCCAGCCCCTTTAACAGTGACCTCTACAGTGGCCCGCCCCTTTAACAGTGACCTCTACAGCGGCCCACCCCTTTAACAGGGACCTCTACAGAAGCCCGTCCCTTTAACAGTGACCTCTACAGCGGCCCGCCCCTTTAACAGTGACCTCTACAGCGGCCAGCCCCTTTAACAGTGACCTCTACAGCAGCCCGCCCCTTTAACAGTGACCTCTACAGCAGCCCACTCCTTTAACAGTGACCTCTACAGCAGCCCACCCCTTTAACAGTGACCTCTACAGCAGCCCGTCCCTTTAACAGTGACCTTTACAGCAGGACGCCCCTTTAACAGTGACCTCTACAGCAGCCTGCCCCTTTAACAGTGACCTATACAGCAGCCTGCCCCTTTAACAGTGACCTCTACAGCGGCCCGCCCCTTTAACAGTGACCTCTACAGCAGCCCGCCCCTTTAACAGTGACCTCTACAGCAGCCCGCCCGTTTAACAGTGACCTCTACAGCGGCCCGCCCCTTTAACAGTGACCTCTACAGCAGCCCGCCCCTTTAACAGTGACCTCTACAGCAGCCCACCCCTTTAACAGTGACCTCTACAGCAGCCCGCCCCTTTAACAGTGACCTCTACAGCAGCCCGCCCCTTTAACAGTGACCTCTACAGCAGCCCGCCCCTTTAACAGTGACCTCTACAGCAGCCCGCCCGTTTAACAGTGACCTCTACAGCAGCTCACCCCTTTAACAGTGACCTCTACAGCAGCCCACCCCTTTAACAGTGACCTCTACAGCTGCCCGCCCCTTTAACAGTGACCTGTACAGCAGCCCGCCCCTTTAACAGTGACCTATACAGCTGCCCGCCCCTTTAACAGTGATCTCTACAGCTGCCCACCCCTTAGAGTGACCTCTACAGCTGCCCACCCCTTTAACAGTGACCTCTACAGCTGCCTGCCCCTTTAATAGTGACCTCTACAGCTGCCCACCCCTTTAACAGTGAGCTCTACAGCAGCCTGGCCCTTTAACAGTGACCTCTATAGCAGCCCGCCCCTTTAACAGTGACCTCTACAGCAGTCCGCCCCTTTAACAGTGACCTCTACAGCAGCCCGCCCCTTTAACTGTGACCTCCACAGCAGCTAGAGTGGCCACTGTCTTCACCCCAGAGAGCCAGACCTCACCGGCCATTCCCCCAAATGTGAAACAGCGCCCCCAGTTCCCATGAAGACACACCACTAAACATGAGGCCACGCCCCCCTGGCTCCGTGAAGATCCGGAGGAGAAGCTGTCTGAGTGTGAGCTACTGAAAGGGTGGACATCCCTGCGTCTGTCAAGGCACTGCGTCGGACGGAGAGCAGGTAGCCAGAAAACTGGACTGTCCAGCCTAAAGCCGGACATCTAGCCACCTTAACATCAGCCTGCCCCTAGGGTGGCCAGAGGTCTTGTTTTAGGCTGGACAGTCTAGCTTTCAGACTCCCTGTCCTCTGTCATGCGCAGGGCCTGGACGGACACAGGGATGTCCTTTTGAACAGCTCACTCTCAGCAGCAGCACTGTTCAGTCTGAGCAATGAGCTGCAGGGAGAAAGTCACCTTCCCCCCACCCCTGCAGCTGAAAGAAGGTAATGATTGATGATGAATTAGTCTAAAACATAAGTTATATTTATGGTAACTGAAATACCCCTTTACCATTGTCATCCACAGTGCTCTGCCTCTTTAATGCAGACCTACAGCAGTGAACTGGCTAGGTTGTCATAGAAACCTGGTGTGTGGAGACTGCCTGTGAGCTTCTATTGGCTGATAAGGGTCATGTGACCAGGCTACTATTGGCTAATGCATTTTTTGGGAATATCTCAGGAACGGTATGTCCTGGAGAGCTGAAAACTGTTCTAAAACCTTCCTGGACACCTGATGTACATGTGTGCCAAATTTTGTGATTGTGGCTGCAGCGGTGCGGATTCCTTTAGCGGACATACACACACACACATACACTCAGCTTTATATAATATATATATATATAGAGAGAGAGAGAGAGAGAGAGAGAGAGAAATTAAAAGTAGGCTAATTGTCATGGACATCAGTGAACCATGTATGGTAAAAAGGAAGTTTTAACATAGAACTATAGATGTAGATAACTATCCTCTACCATTCTTCAGAATGTTCTTGACACCTGAATGGTAACCATGTCCCAGAAAGACTCATCTTTGAAAGCACCTGTTTTGGCATGCTTCCATGGTCAGAAGAAGCCTCCTAGTTGAATGCTGGTCACACCAAATGCTGCTTCTATGGTACATTAAATAATGTTCTGTGATGTCTGAATTAAAGACATGTTTAAGTTGTCCTCTGTTTTATAATGCTTTCCGTTTTTTTTTATCTTGTGCCAAGAAAGGTTTTGAATTACCGAACTGCAAACAGTGATAAGACATAAGCACCTTACTGACATGGCAAGACATAAAATCTGCCTCAGGGTTCTCCTACTCTCTGCTGCGCTCTTTCTTGAAACACAAACTAGATTCCATCCAATTCCCATCCACTTCCTTTTCTGTACGCTGATCTTTCTCGCGCTTTCTCCCTCTGTCATGTTGTTTGAGGAGAAAATCCCCGTTCTAAAGGAGGATAATGGCGTAGGATGTAGGATGACTGCTGAGATGTGCTTCATTATGCTTCCATTTGATGCTTCCGCTCTAATTTGATGGCCTCAGGTTGCCCCAAAGCAGGTCATGTGGTTTAGCAAACTTGACTCACCCCTTAGTTTCCATAGAAACACTGTACTAAATACTGCTAGGTTTCATTTGGTGGCAATGGGTTAAAAGAGTTGTGACTTTTCGTCTATCTGGTTGAACAGATCCAGACATTTATCTGTAAGAATATACAGTGAGATGCCTCACTGCTCTTCGTAATTGGTTGGAGATGCTATAAAACTACTATAATGAAAGAAATAGGAATGTAGTTGGGCTACTAAGGCTACGTACAAGATTTAGGAGCGGATTCTGCTCCTCAACGCTCATCAAATACGCTAGCATGTCTTCTCTGTTGCATGTAAATGGATTTTTTGGAAGTCCATTCACATGGTTTCCAAAATGTGGGCGGATTATTGTCTCTGCAGCGGAAATAATGAGCATTTGTAAAAAATTAACGATTAGACACACACACACACGTTATTTACTCATGCAGAAATGCAAACACATCTACTGCACATCCAGAGAAGAAACCTGAATGTCAGCACAGGGGCTGCAGAACACACGTCAAATTTACCATAAGCAAATTTGTGATTTGAGAACTTGACCAAACATCATCAAATGAGTATGTAATTCAGTGTAAGATCTACTGTACAATGGTATTGATAAACTCTTCCATCCAGCTAGTAGAGGAGGTTCCCAAGCAGAAGAACCAGAATGTAAGTATTTCCCAACTGTAGTCTAGTTGAGACAGTTTCTTTGAGCCTATCACTAGTAACTCACTAAACCATTAAGGGCTAATGACTAGGGAAAGGCTTTGAGCGGGGTAACACAGCGGATTTTGAGAGTGTCAAAATCCGCCACTTATCACACAGCAGAAAATTTGTGGTTTCTTCCATTGGTTTTTATTTTGAATGCTGGAGTCCCGTTCTTGGTTTAACGCCACTGAATGGAGCTAAAGCGCAGGCAGACTCCCTGTATGGATTTCCTAGGTGTTCAAACAGTAACCCGAGGATTTTTCACATACAGTTTTCTAGAGAGCACCAAGAATATCCATTCTTGGTGCTCTCTAGAAAACTGTATGTGAAAAATCCGCGGATGCATCGGGGGCATGGCCTCCCACAATGAAAGCAATGGGAGGCGGTTTCAGCGCAGATCCATAATGGGTTTTCGGCACCAAATCCGCTCTGAAACCCATGTCAAAAATCTGTCATGTGAACGTACCCTTTACATTTGCAGACATGTCCTACATGGAAATATAAAATCTTCTTATTTGCCCATAAGGAACTCTGTTAGGTAACCAGCACTTTATAGTCCATTGCTAAAGAGGAATCAGGAAAAACAAATGTTTGTGTGGGAAATTTCAGCAATACTAGCTACGATACGCTGTTTTTAATCTAATGTTTTTGGATGCTTTGTAGTAATATTGATTACACTATATACAGTGGGGGAACCTTACTCAGAGCCTGTGCATAAAAAGCTGAAATAGAGATATATGCGTGGACAGCATCCACACAATCGTAATGGGTCAGTGACCTTAATCTGGTGAATTGGTAGAAAAAAGTCTTCTGCTTGCTCTGCTGCTGAGGAATTACATGTCTGATCACTATTAGGGCCCATTCAGATGGCAGTATGAATGGATCCACACCCTTTCCGCAATTTTGTGGAATGGGTGCAGACCCATTCATTTCAATGGGGCCGCAAAAGATACGAACAGCACACCGTGTGCTGTCTGCATCCGTGGTTCCGTTCCACGGCTGCGCAGAAAGGATAGAGCATTCTTGTCTGCAATCACGGACAAGAATAGGCATTTTCTATTATGGTTGCAGCTATGTGCGGTCCGCAAATTGTGGACCGCACGCGGCTGTTATCCGTGTTTTGCGGATCCGCAAAACACTACTGTCGTGTGAATGCGCCCTTAATCTGGAGCATCTTCCTCAACCTGTTCACCAAGGGTGGCCCTTTTCAGGTACTTGAAAAAGCAATGATGTCATACCCTCTGAAACAGGTTGTAAAGACTCTGAATGTTTAAGTAAATGTACCTCTGCATAACCAGATAACCTACGGATCCTTTCTACATCGAGGCTACATACAACTAGACTCAGTATTCAATATGCTTACAAGCAAGTGGGTGGATGAGGTGATGTTATATTTTCTGGCCTCTCAAGTGAAGCGACTTTCAGTTTTGGAATCTTGTAATTGATATTGCATTTGTGTTATAGGTTACCTCTGAGCACTGTTTTTGTCTCCTTTTTGTATATGTGTGTACATGTATATATCTTAGTAAAGTGGCATGGCTTAATCTTTTTGCCCTACTGCAGTCAGGGCACAGCAAGGAGCCTTCTGCTTCAGCCGCTTGTCTTACAGCCACGGACAGGACAGTGAGGAGGAGGGGAATGTGGCTGACCTACTGATGTGAATCACATTAGTGAATATATGTTTTATAAATATTTTTGTGATACGATTTTTTTATAATATGTACACCAACTAGTTATGCTGCCAAAAGCTCTTATATGTTCAAAGATTATATCCTCCAATTAAAGGCATAACTATAGTAAACAACAGTAAAAACACATTTTAAAGAGGTTGTCCAAACCTCAAAGCAATTTTACTTATTTACTTACTTATAAAAACCATATTAATCCCGGAAAACCCCTTTAAAACTTTAGTGACCACCAATATGCCCTTTTGCTGCTGTTACTAAAAGGCCTTTGGCTGGGCCGCTGCCTTTTTATGGTGGCCTTGTCTCCTGTAGCACACAGTAGTGGCTCAGCTCTCACATGAAAGGCAGGCTCATGCTGTAATGGCTCACTCTGGCAGAAGCGCCGATCTGGGCCACTTAACCCCTTAGATGCCGCAGTCAATAGCAACAGTGGCATCTAAGTAGTTTAGAGGGAGGGTCTCCCATCAGTAAACCGTGAATGAGAATACAGGGTGTCAATGTCTTGATGCCTCTCTTGCGCAGCCTGCTGGTGACTGTCTGTACAGCACTGACAGTATAATACTCTTCACTGCATAATCAGTACAGGGTTTCATAGAAGTGATCAAAAGATCGCCTGTTAAAGTCTTCTTGTGGGACAAGTGGTTAAAATAAGTTTAAATAGTTCTATTAAATAAAAAAAATTCCAAGAAAAAAACCTTTTCACTGGAAAAATATAAAAAACCATCAAAACTGCTATGTAACTCAAAATGATACCAATGAAAACTACAAGTCATCCCGCAAAAATGATGCCTTCACATATCTCTGTAGACCAAAACAAAAAGGTTATGGGTCTTGGGATGCGGTGAAAAAGTATTTAAATAGGGTTTTATAGTGCAAAAGTAGTAAAAAAAAAACAAAAAAACATATAAGAATGTGGCACAAGTGAATCGCATTAACCCTGAGAATAAAGTTATAATGTCATTTATGCCTAAAAATAAACATATAACATAAAAACTGCAGTTTTTTTTCCCATGCCATCAAAAAAAGAAGTAATAAAAATTAATCAGCCCAAAATGGTGCCATTAAAAACTACAACTTGCCCAGAAAAACAACTACATTGACGAAAAATAAAAATCATATACAGTATATACTGGCGTATAAGACTACTTTTTAACCCCTTAAAATAATGGCTACAGTGGGGGGTCGTCTTATACGCCGGATATACGGGGGCCGCACTGTGTGAGGTGTTTTTTTTTTCCCCGTCAGCGCGTAGAGAGCCCTGCTCTTAGCATACTGAAGTAGCATACTATTCTCTATATTCTCAGGAGGATTTTGAAGGCTTTTAAAGGGAAACTGTCATGCCAGCAAGACCTGTTACAATATCGCAGCTTACAGTTATGATCACCAGGCACTTGCTCTCTTGTTTGTTTTGCAAAGTTTTAGCTTTACCGTACATGTTTGAAACAACCTTATGTTTATAAGTGACAGTTTTGCTGCTATATACAGTACCTGCATGTCATATGCATTTGAATTAAAATTAACATGTTGAAATCAAAGCAGACTTTTTTTCATTTGGGAGAGGGGTAGTCTTATACAGTGAGTATATACCAAATTCTATATTTTTAGGGCAGAAGTTGGGGGTCGTCTTATACGCCCAGTCGTCTTATACGCCGGCATATACGGTAGCTCTTATTCTGTAACAATTAAAAAAATAGCTTTGTCATTAAAGTCGAAAGCAGGCTTTAATGACCAACCTTACTTATAAGGAGCTTCCAAACACAAAAACTGGACTGGAAATGATATAGTCATACCAAAATTCAGCACTCTGGACAGGGCCCTTGGGCAGGGACAGAAATGGACTGTGCCACTATTTCCTTTCACTGAAATGACTTTTGACTTCATACAGACATGTATAAAGGAGGCTAAGAACATTGGATTTCAGTCAGCATATCATGTTGGTTTGATGCTGGGGGAACTGTATCCTGTGCAGTCCAGATTTCATCTGCTCAGTCCCATTTCTTTCCTCTGAGAAGTTCTGCCAAGCTGAATGTGCAGGTTAACAGATAAGCTAGCTACAGCCGGCTGCATATACTGTATGTAATAGATGTCGGCTGTACAATTGTTCAGTCAACAGCTATTTCTCCCAATTCTCCCACACACACACATTCAGTTCGGCCAAATGTGTATTCATTTGAGAGAGAGGAGAAAACCGCTGCCAGGCACTTCTGGCGGCAGTTTATCTCCTGGAAAAACAAAAGGATCAGATGATATGACTTTGCCCGACATCATCTGTTGGAGGAAAATCGGCAGTATCCCATACACGTCAGACTGTTGCCTGGTTGATTCTCAACAGGTTTGGACAATAATACACTATACACTAATATATATGGAGCCTTAAGGGGTTGTGTCACTTCAGCAAGTGGTATTTATCATGTAGAGAAAGTTAATACAAGACACTTACTAATGTATTGTGATTGTACATATTGCCTCCTTTGTCGGCTGGATTCATTTTTCCATCACATTATACACTGCTCGTTTCCATGGTTACAGACCACCCTGCAATCCACCAGTGGTGCTCATGCTTGCACACTATAGGAAAAAGCGCCAGGCTCTCTGGTAGCCGAGACTGCAAGAGTGCGCATAAGCTTTTCCTATGGTGTGCAAGCACGACCCCCGCTGTTGGATTGCAGGGTGATTGTAACCATGGAAATAAGCAGTGTATAATGTGATGGAAAAATGAATCAAGCCAGCAAAGAAGGAAATATGGACAATCATAATACATTAGTAAGCACCTTGTATTCACTTTCTCTACATGATAAATATGATTTTCTGAAGTGAGACAACCCCCTTAAAGCTCACTATACAAATTAGATAGGTGTCTCTCATGATGCCTCCATACACATGCATGCTTGGCCAAGGGAGACAGGAGAAAGACCCTGCCAGACATGTCCCCAGAAAAAAAAGAAATGATATCAAAGGAGAATCAGGAGGCCCCTATATGCATAGATCGTCTGCCAGCTTTCTTTAATGTCCCACCTAAAAGTTGTCTCTTGCATATTGCTGACTTTACACTTCACACTTCAGGTAGATATACACTCAATAATGGCAATCTGACAAAACGCTAAAATGATTTCTTAAGACAAAGCCAAATCAACACCATAAAATACACTTTTGGAAATACAAGGTAGTGATACTTCCTACTACAAAATTTATTTAAAGGGGTTTTCTCACCTCAGACATTGGGGCCATATCTCTAGGATATGCCCCCACTGACTGAGAGGTGCGGGTCCTCTCTTTAGAATGGAGCCCGTAACACAAAGGAGAGCACGCTGCGCATGTGCGGCCACCTTCCATTGATTCCTATGGGAGCGCCGAAAATAGTTAAACGCTGGTACAGCTATTTCCGTCAGCCCCATAGAAGTGAATGGAGCGGTGGCCGCGCATGCGTAGTGTGGTTCTCAATGGGACTGAAATAGCTGAGAATACCCTGAGCATACCCTAGTGTTATGCCCCCAATGTCTGAGATGTGACAACCTCTTTAAATTGTGCAAATTGTGGGAAATATTTTTTCCTTTGGAAAATGAAAGGATCAATCTGATTGGTTACTATGGGCAACTAAGCCAGTTTTCCCTTTCACCAGTTTTGATAAATCCCCCCCCATAAAAGATTATGAGATTGTGCTCAAATTTTGCCATTTCTCTTGATTATTATTAGCAATAGGAGTCATCTTGCTGCTTCGTGTTCTTAGTTAGTATTTTATTTGGGCAGTTGCTATGCAATTGACTTGCATCTGAATCTGGTTATCACCTAGCTTTGCCTGGTTGATTAGAGTGAAGTTGTTGATGGTTGAGCCTATTTATATCTAGGTCTTACTCCATAATGGTTATTAGGTCTAGTGTTTGCCATGTGCATTTCCTTCCAGATTCTGTTATTCGGATATTGTTCTAGTTTAGGATGTCTTCTGTATATTATGGGATGTGCAGTTCCACAGAATTGCGTTTGTTGCTGTGTTTGGTATTGGCCGGTTGCTGTGCTGTGGTATTTATCTGGCTGAATTACTGTGCTGAATTCAGATAGGATCAATTCAATTCTGCTCCATTTCTGTTTGCTGTCATTCATCTACTATCTACTTGTACATAAATCTGCCATCCACTGTGTTCCTGGATCATCTCCTTCTTCTGTGACCCTCAGCATTTGGTTCCTGTCATCCACCTGTGAGTCTGTTTCCGAGTCCTGTTTTCTGCCAATATTGTTTCGTGCCTCAGTTATGTGTTTTTGGTGACTGTCCAGTTTTTGTACAATTCGGCTCTACTGTAAGTCCTAGGGGCTATGTGGCAAAGAAAGCGGCTATAGGGTAAGTCCAGTTCTACGGTCTTGTGCACAACCCGCGTCATAAAAGGATGATCTGTTGTGGCCCGGCTGCTGGAACCCCACCAATCTCAAAAATATATAGAGGCCAGTGAATAAGTGACTATACATGGTATATTCATAAAAAGAAGACTGCGGTCTGTAAAAGTCTATAAGGGTAAAACACCATTAGAGGCCTAATTTAGTTCTATTGAATAAGGCCTAGTTGTAGTCACATGCTGAGCCGCTCTGACTGTATAAACATGATTCATATAATTGTGGGGTGGGCACAAGATACACTGATTACACATCATTGGTCTATCCTAAGTAACGGCAATGTGTATTCCTTTTAAATTTAAACTTCAACATACACTACTTTTATATGGTGTAAATATGGATTCTGTAAGCATTTATTAGGCATCATTAATGTCATACATTATGTATTCTGATTATTTAGCTAAAAGTAATTAAAAGATCAAGAATCAAATCAGATCTTGGCTCAGTAGGTTTTGCTATAAAATATCATGTCCCAATAATACCTTTTAAAGGACATCTGTCAGCAGATTTCTACCTATGACACTGGCTGACCTGTTACATGTGCGCTTGGCAGCTGAAGTCATATGTTCATATGTGCCCGCATTGCTGAGAAAAATGATGTTTAAACATATGCATATTAGCCTCTAGGAGCAATGGGGGCATTGCCATTACAACCAAAGGCTCTGCTCTTTCTGCATCTGCCGCACCCACTGCCTGCACAGGGCCAGGCAGTGAAAACATCATAACGGCTGCCTGCCCCTGTCAATCAAATTGCAGAGGGCGCAGCAGTTGCAGCGAGAGCAGAGTCTCTAGGTGTAATGGCAACGCCCCCATTGCTCCTAGAGGCTAATTTGCATATATTTAAACATACTTTTTCTCAGTGATGCGGGCATATGTGAACATAGGACCAACACAGATGCCTTCAGCTGCCAAGTGCACATGCAACAGGTCAGCCAGTGTTATAGGTACAAATCTGCTGACAGATGTCCTTTAAAGATGTTATCCAGGACTTTGATACTGATGGCCTATGCGTGCGATATCCCAGCATCCCCAGCGATGAACTAACTGCAAGGGCCGCAATACCAGGCACAGCCACTACAAAATGTACAGAACTGTGCCTGTTAAACAATGAGCGGAACATAAGGTGCCACGGCAACTACAGTTTGCTGATCAGCAGGGGAGATGGGCATCAAGCCGGCACTGATCTGATGTTGATGGCCTACTCTAAGGATAGGCCATATATATATCGAAGTCCAGGAAAAAGAGTTTCAAATTGGTTGTAATTATAATAATCTCTGCTTTGCAAATGTTTTTTCATCTGCGATAACGACTCATGCACATCTTTTGTCCACATCTGATGCAGACCCATTTACTTCAATGGGGCAGCAAAACATGCGGACAGCACTCCGGGGCAGTAGTCCTTGCGGACAAGGATAGGATAATTCTATAGAGGCATACTGTTCCGAAAAATTCGGAATGCACATGGCCGGTATCCGTGTTTTGCAGACCGCAAAAACGGCAATGGCTGTGTGCATAAGCCCTTAGGCTGTATTCCTCATGGTAAACTGAATTGACTCTCTTTGGAGATCACATCTCAAAATAATCCCTAATACTCTTTTCTCCAAAATGCTAACAGTGTCTAAAGCAGGGAAATCAACTGGTGGGCTGCAGTCCAAGACCTGCCTAACACCTAGGGCATGGTGCTTACATCCAGCTCCCAGACGAGTCCGGCAATCAACCATGAGGGAGAGTTCACATCACTGTTTTATTTTCCGTCCTTCCGATCCATCAGAAGAACAGAAAAAAAAAAATTATACACAGGATCAGTTTTCTTACAGTTTTCTTACATCCTTTTTTTTTTTTTTTTTTTTAAGAATAATGGAAAATAAAAGAGTAATGTGAACTTTCCCTAAGATATTCCAAATAAAATTTGTGAACAGTATGCCACCGTTTTTTGTGGGATAAAACATAAGAAATGCAACAGCACTCTGCGGACACAGACAATAAATTGAGTACATATAATACCGCCATACTCACCATCTACACGATACTAACGCTACATTGTAAATGTGAGATTCTTGGCAGATAATTTTGTACAAAAATTATCTGTGCCTGTCTGCCATACATCAAGGCGATCTCTTTAAGACAGGAACCTAACACTAAACGCCATAGTCACTAGGTGCCATAGCAGCCTCCATTAACTATAGAGGATGCAGGCTCCACATGCATGCTAAGCCGACATTATATTGTACCTCTTACGGTGCCAAAATGGCCTCCACTGATTCAGGGAATGCTGGCTCCACATGCATGCCGAGCCCACACAATATGATACCTCCTTGGTGCCACACCGACCTCCATAACACTCAGGGAATGCAGGTTCCATACAATGCTGAGCCCACTCTGTTCCACCTCTCCTGGTACCAGTTGGTCTCCAATGCATATAGGGAGAGCAGGACACAGCTTTATACTAGCACTAATTAAAATCAGCCAGTAAGGCAAACAGGTTGTTAGGAGTGCACGACCGAAATGGTGGAGTCAGCCACGCCTCCACCTAAACTGCAAGAAAAACTGGGGGTCAGTCAGCACATCCAGGTATGCAGGTGCACGTCACATAGGTGTGGCTGCAAAATAGAATGATAAAACATAAGAAATATAATATTATATTATAATGTCGGCTTAGCATGCATGTGGAGCCTGCATCCTCTATAGTTAATGGAGGCTGCTATGGCACCTAGTGACTATGGCGTTTAGTGTTAGGTTCCTGTCTTAAAGAGATCGCCTTGATGTATGGCAGACAGGCACAGATAATTTTTGTACAAAATTATCTGCCAAGAATCTCACATTTACAATGTAGCGTTAGTATCGTGTAGATGGTGAGTATGGCGGTATTATATGTACTCAATTTATTGTCTGTGTCCGCAGAGTGCTGTTGCATTTCTTATGTTTTATCATTCTATTTTGCAGCCACACCTATGTGACGTGCACCTGCATACCTGGATGTGCTGACTGACCCCCAGTTTTTCTTACCGTTTTTTGTGGGGACTGGGACATCTGAAGCGCATGGCCTCTGCCACTCTATGGCCCGCATATTGGCCATCATGCCTACAGTTTTGCTGTGGTTCTTATAGCCGGGATCTTCTGGATGCACATTTGCCCTCTTGGACTCCCCAGTAAAAACTTGAGCTCTTTTCTGTTTACCCTCTCTGCAGCTGGGATCCTCTGAAACTAGATGCATTAGCCAACCTGGATTCCCTACTTAGACACACAGGTGTCCTTGCTCGGCCTACAAGCTATACCCTAGACCTCAGCACCCCAACAGGATTAAATATTTTTTGTACTTACTGCATCGCATGATCCTGGACTAATCTAAAGTGAAGGGCTTTACAACTATATATTGCTTTCTGAAGTGTTGTGCTTGCCACAACCTTCATAGGTGAGTAGGATCACTATTCCTACCTCATCTTCATTGTATAAATGGCACTTCCCATGAGGATCGCCCCCCCCTTCTTGTTTTACATAATCCCATATCTTGCTACCCTCACTCACAAGCATGGTAACTGTGAGCTACACAAGACAATAAGGTTGCACAAGGACCTGCTGCCTGTCTCACCATCATCTGGCCAGCTCACTGTCCTCATCAGTTCTCTGCTACCACCAGCTCTCAACCCACAAACTGGGTCCTAATTAGCTTGAGAACTGGTGCATTTGAGGAGGGCTAGAATATGATTGTGACTGGCTCTCAAGGCCATTGTTAGGATGCTGTACATTGTGGTGCCTAAATTAATTTTAGAGCTTTTTTCTGGGGTTCGAACCCCATGGATTTTTCTCTGTATCTAAATTGAGTAAACATTAATACGTTGATTTATGAGAAATTTTGTGTCCTTATAAACCACTGAAACAAATGGATTAGGAATTCACATGAATGCTTTAATCAAACTTGATACAGAATAACAATTTATACCCATTCACTATAATATTCTCCACCATTCCCAATGGTGAACGTCCAATATTCAAAAAAATTAAAATAAAATTGTGCAATGTGTATATACTGCATATTTTCTCCTGAAGCTGCACCGACTCAGACTCAGTTCCCAGCATATATCACTTTCTTCTTATGACATGCTCGGCTGAACACCTTAATGTTTATAAAATGTTCTGTTCACATGAAATCTTTGATTGATAGCCCATCATTCTATAGATTGCTACAGCAACACACAATCATTATGCTAATGATACAGAAGGCTGCCATGCAGTTGGATGTAATTTAAGCCCATTCTGTCACTGACATTGACCCTAACCCTAAACCTCCAACCACGATCAGTCCATGTAATGTCCACTCACCCCAGGAAGAGTCTTCTGCTCGTGCAGGGCCGTTTGTGCTTTTATGGCTGAGTCTCTGGCACAGTATGTGAGGAAGGCACAGCCTGAGGATGGAATGAGAGCGAGACATTTATTATTTCATGTACAGGGTAATATCTGTATATTATCACACAAGCAAGAAGTCACTAGACTTCTATAACGAAGGAAGGCAGGGCATGATTTGGTTCTGTTATACAGTAGGACCAACAGTAACTATATACATTATATTTTCCTTTTAGATGTATTTCTTTATTTTAATCTTTATAGCATATAAACTAGTATGACTAGCTCCCATTCTAGGAGAAAGAGGATAGCTCAATAAATTGCATTCCTTGTTCTGCCCATAGGCAAAAGAAAATATTATATATCAAAAGGAGACCCTTTTCCGGTGCCAGCTGAAATTCCTCTGCCTGGATGTGCTTGTAAAATGCAAAAAAATGGCTCCGATTTTTGACATGCAGCTTTTTGCCACCCCCTCAAAATGCAAGGTCTCTCTGCAAGACCCCCCTTAAAGGCTGTGTATTGGGAGGATGGGGGCAGGGGTGGGAAAAAGGGATTTTTCTGTCTTTATCGCAAGCATCTTCATTACATGGGAAGGATATGTTTCCATGGAAACGCCTGAAATACCATCTCCTCCAGGTAACAAAAAAACAAAACAATTAAATGAAAAAATTGGGAGCCAAAAAAAAAGAGAAAACGGAAAACATCCTCCCCCTCCCTGAGAACATCTCATTAACCCCTTTCTTGCAGGAGGCAGAGTAGGACAGGCACTTTATAGCCAGAAGCGTATGAGCTTTCTATCTCCTAGGCATCGCTTCAGAGGTACTGTATGAACACAAGGGGGATTTCCCTTACAGCCATAAAGCCAGCTGGGGACCTGAGCGGAGGGGGCAATGAAAGGGAGAGATTGGGTAGAAAGGAAAAAAGCGAGATACAGAAAATAGTAGAACACAGGCTGCAAGAGAAATGTGAATGTACAAAGACACAAATAGACAGGAAAAAAGCAGATAACGGGTTGCACAGAAAAGATAGTAAGAGGCTGTGTGTCCGTGTTTATAATGCAGAACTAAATCAAACGGGCAGATAGAGATAAAAAGAAAGAACAATATAATCAAAATTATGTAGGCTCGCACACACAGGGCTGGAAATGGTGTGAAGACCAGCAACAAACAAAAATAGGGGAACGTAGTGACAATAAAGGACAGATATGTGTTAGAGGAGGAGAGGAGCCACCCATGGCAGTACAGATGAACAAATTAACATGGCCTCCCTGCCATCTTTCTCTGTAACCCTTATTTCCATTTATTGTACGCCTCTATAGCCATACAAAACAGAAAAGAGCAATGTAGGCAACATTTTGGAGTGGAGAGGTATATAATATAATATTATAAGTCTACAGGCACCACATTAAACTATTATCATCTGCCAAATAGAGCAGGGTCATGAAATAATCTTATGTATATGGGGAGCTTCCAACTATAGAGAAGGATTGGGCACACTGAATTTCAACACCCGATCCTTTTGTTCTCCTGGCACATAGGCCGCCACCTGAGGTGTCTGGCAGTGGCTCTCTCCTCACTCCCCATTGAAAACACATACACATTCTGCAGAACCGGGTGAAGTGAATGGGAGCAGCACTGCAGGAACAAGTTCTGACCACTAACACAGTGGACAGAGCTGTGTAGGACTAGTAAAAAAAAACCCAACAGCCTATCAGTGGGGCTGTCAGGAGTTGGACCTCCGCTGATCAGACACTGAGGACAGACTATCCATATAAAAGTCATGGAAACCCCATTTAAAGATGCTTTCCCAGAAATGATAGCTGATACATGTCTGATCACTTGGAACCCCACGATCAGGAGAACAGGGGTCCTGAGCCTTCTGGTCCACAACAGCTATGAAGAAAACTTTGAATGGAGTGGTGGTTGAGTGTACACACTGCCACTGTATTCAAAGTCAATGAGACTAGCTAAGGATCCCCATTCTAGTGATCGCGGGGGGTCCCAGCAGACTAACAGCCGTCAGCTAAATGCTTGTTCACCCGTCATTCTGCCTGACTGCATAGCCAAGCATAATTTAATTAATGAGAAGGGAGGCCTCCATACACAGTGTATCATATGATAAAATTGCACTGACATTAAAATGGATCTATGGCCACTGAAGAAATGTAACAAAAGCAGAATACTAAAAGAAAGAAAACTGACGACTTGGTTGCTTATGTCCATCTTTACCCTCAAACTACCATCTCCACATGCAACAATTCTGTAGTGTTACAGTGATTTCTATACCTTTTAGATGTGGTATGATAATGCTCACAATACACACACCTATCCTCAGTGACATTTCACTTTGCATTGCGTCTTGGTTTTAACACAGTTGAAAGTTCAATTCATATTGTGCTCCACTTGCTAATGGGAAGGATTATGAAGGCATAAGGGTTAAACTCTGCAAATCTAGAAAAGGATAATAAAATGCAGGGACACGACATGACAACGGATGTAGTCAATACATAGCCCAGTGCTGCTGTGACAGGATTAATACTCTGGGGAAGCGCCTGAAAGAAAATTGCCCAAGGTATAAAGGCAAAATATAGAAAGATCTAGATTGTGGACTACACTCCAGAATAAAGGGCAATAATGGGAACAATAAAAAGAGAAAATATATTAATAGTTATGTATAGGAACAAAGGGGAATATACAGTCAGGTAATCATAAGCCAGATATTGGAGAATCTTACTGAAAATTACTGAGAACGCAAGATTTTTTTAGCCAGATAAAATAATATACCATATACAGAAACAATATGAAATGTAGCATATAGAGCTGCTGCTGTCACACAGTCAGTGTTTGATCAGTGATTTCCATCAGTGATTATGAAACAAAACCAGGTGTGGGTGAAAGACACAGATCAGATGCAGATCTTTTCCTTATCCCTTATCTCTGTGCAGACTCCACTCCTGGTTTTGACTCACAATCACTGATGGAAATCACTGATCAAACACGGATACTTGCTTTTGCATAAAAAGGTTTAGTATAGCCTGTAACTTATTTATTAAAATCTCAGCTCATTCTTGATTTACTATTCCAGTGGGTGGTGATAATTAATGGCCGACAGCTCATTCAGGGACAAGACTGCCCATTGGACTCCCAAGCCAAAACTAAATATCAATCTGCTCGTTCCTTCTGCTCTGGTAAACTGGACTGCATTTTCATGGTGATGGGTTCCTTTTTAGGCCATTTTACACAGACTGATGATCACATGAAGCAACCCTTGTATGAACATACATTCCTGATCAATGTCCCATTGAAACATGCCCAGCGATCAGCTGAAAAATTGATTACAACTTATATTTAGGAATTAAATATTCATTTATCAGCAGCACAAACAGCGGATGTGCATGCCGACAATATGCAAACTGTATGGGGATGAATTATCACACCTTCGCCCCCATACGGCACAATGATTGCTCTATTTAAATGTACTAAACGAAAGCATATTGACACACTATACCAGGGATGCTCAACCTGATGCCCTCCAGCTGTTGCAAAACTACAACTTCCAGTATGCCCTAATAGCTGTAGGCTGGCTAGGCATGCTGGGAGTTGTAGTTTTGCAACAGCTGGAGGGCCACGGGTTGGGCATCCCTGCACTATACTATTCACTGACGCCTGTTTCCAGGCACATTATCTTCCTATGTAAATGGGTATTAAATTTACAAGATGGGAAGCAAATGTTTGTTTCATATGTTCCTAGCTGCAGAGATAAATGGGTTTATTAATAAAAATAAATCAACATTTTAAATACTCTATTAGGACATTCCTAGTTACAGTTGCAAGAAAATGTGAATATTTTACAATTACCTGTATTTCTGCATTGATTACTAACAACATGCAGGCTAATTATTATCTAAGTCACAATTATAAAAAAAAATACCACAATCTAAGTAAATAGCAAACAAAAGGTTGTGCAGTTCATATCTTTTATTGAGGACACTGAGTCCTCAATATCCACATAGCAGGGAGAAAATCTAAGTGAACCTCTGTGTTAATGACTTCTCCAAGAGCTAATTGCCAACATTAAAGAGGCTTGAGATGAGAAAATGACGAGGAAGTGTGGGTTTCACAGATTCTTTGCCAATTAAATAAAGGCACACGAAGCCTAGCTACTGACAAATCCATTCTTCTCAAGAAAGGCTAGTTAGAGTGAAGCATGCCCTGATGCAAACAACTTTCAGAAGGGAAGTTATAGAGCTGCATGGAAAAGGCTATAAAGGCTTTGTTAATGACCTGCACATCAATCCACAAATGTAGAAAATTCAGGACTGTTGCTCTCTGGCAAGCAGAGGGCATTCTGTTAAGATCACACCGAAGAGTATAATGGGCAATCTTGAAAGAAGTGAGACAGAACCTAAGGGTAACAGCAAAAGACCTAGTAAAACCTCTACTTATGTGTACACCATTAGAAAAGCACTAAAATGAATGGTGTTCATGGAAGCTGAAGAGGTGTTAGCTGTAACAAGACAATGACCCAAAACACAAAACAAACTAAACTAAAAATGGTAGACAACTCAGTCTTGACCTTAAACCTATGAAGATGCTGCAGCATGACCTGAAGAGAGTTGTGTATGCAAGGAATTCCAGAAATACTGACGTCCTGAAACACATTTGCAGGGAGGACTGGTCAACATTCCTCCTCAACATTAGGCAAATCTTATTTATATCTACAAGAAATGTTTGGTGGGGGTGATTGCTGCTAATGGGGGATCTATAGATTATTAAATTTATACAAGAAAATGCAAAAACAGGGCAGCACTGCAAGTCCAATTGTAGATGAAGTGCCAGCAGTCAAGTGTGTACCAGCAACCGTAGATAAAAAAAAGAAAAAAAAATTGGCTTGACAATAGTCCCAGTAAGAGGACTGAAACGTCGCCTTGGTGATTAAAGACGCACCTTTTTTCATCTATCTGGATGTGCTGCGGTCATTTTTTTCTTTTATATCTATGATTATTAAATTTAATGATTCATTTACTTTTTCTCCCTGCAATGTGGATTTTTCTCTCAATGTACTCAATAATAGACATAAATGGTACAACTGTCTGGTATTACTTTAGATTGTGACTTGTAACAATCAGACCACATTTTATTAGTAATCAATGCAGAAATCCAGGTAATTCAAAAGGGTTACAATTACATCTTCTTGCATATATAGTACGGTTGTGCCCCTCATCTGAGACCTTCCATTAGATGGAGCAGCCAAAAAAAGAGCATTTCTCTCTCTCGAGGATCTGGCACATCTGTGCATTATACACCAAGTCTAATGATTTCATAGAAAACTGTGTAATGTTTAATTTTCCCTGTGGTGGTCTTGTGGGGAATTCAACAGCTTTTTTCTTTTTTTTTTAATAAAAAGTGATTGTAAAAAGCAGATCACTCCTTTATTGATATACACTATATCTAATATAAGGCTTTTGGCCACATAGCATTACTGAATAGCTTTTGGTACCCGCAGTAGTCAGAAATGCACAAACTGCAGTCTAATCCTCTTTAGATAGTAAGCTAGAGATTGAAATAGGCTTACAAGCAGGTGTTTGCAAGCTAACACTATTAAAACTGTACCTGAGTTTATACTTTCTCCTTCCGCCACTCATTTTTCTTGATGAGTAAAGACCATGTATATTCTTAACCACTTCAAACTTGGGCCATTTACCTCACTTTCTGACCAAACGAAGCTTCCAGTTTTTTAGTACATGTGTCTTTGAGAGCCATAACTTTTTTTACATTATGTAAATAATTTGTGGGCCTTTTTTAACATTTTTGTCAGTTTTATTTTAGCATTTTTTGTTTTTATTTTTTTTATACCTGGGAAAAAGGTTCAAAAAAATGTTCAGCCTCACTGCACAGCTGACCTGGGTCTGCTAAGACCCAGCAGCTTGTACAGATACCTGGCCCCAGCGATCACATGATCGCTAGGACCGAAGCTGGAAGCAGGTACATTGTCAGTATGTATTTTGTCAACGGGCAGTCTGGAACTGGTTAATGAACATGTAAACATTACATTAAATGAAAAGTCAATAAACCATTCTCATGCCACTTCAGGCAAGTGCCTAAGAGAAGTCTTTATGTAAAAGACTGTTTTAAATATGTATGTTAGAAATACATATAGGTACTAACCCTAAAGCTACCAGCAGTTTTATAATAAGTAGACTGTTTTACTTTTATCTATCTAGATCAACTTTGTAAAATGTGCAAATAAAATGTGCACATATAAAAATGTGCATTGACAGCAGGTCAAACTATGTGTTACCAGATTGGGGGGGGGGGGGGTCCCTGCACAGTCTGACACTATCCAATCAGTATTACCCAGTTGGATCTTTATTGTAGACTGCTTGCAGTTCATTCTAGAAGGAATAATAGAGGAATGGCAACACAGAGGTACATGAAAAAATTCTCCAGAATAGTTACTAAAACTAACATTTTAGAAAAGGTTCCGAAAACTCATTCATCCTATTAGGGAATTTTGAGAATTTTGAATTAAATGTGGGGCCCCTCAGAGTGGAGGGCAGCTACAAAGAATGTCTATCTATCTGGTGAATCTGACACCACCATGCCTTAGGCCTCTTTCACACGTCAGTAAATCACAGATGTGCTGTCTGTGGTCTCTATGGACAACATACGCCTCCATTGACTTTGATGTGTGCATTCACACATCAGTGGTTTTCCATGGGCTGTGGGTCCATGGTGATACCTTGAAGGCATGCCCTATTTTCGTTCATGATTATAGATCCTTCAGGCACATTATAGTCTATGGTCCTGTGAAAAACACGGACACAACACGAATGCTGCCGTGTTTGGCCCATGGTTTTCACAGATCCATCGACACATGGACAGCAAAAAAAAGACAAATGGACCAAACACTGATCCTTCATGGATCAACCACTGACCATCTTGCCATAAATGTCATCACAGACACAGACATGTGAAAGAGGCCTTACATATGGAAAGATCATAGGTTTCAGAGGGTAACATGTAATATGTACAATCTTCTCTGCAGGGACAGACTGGGAACTTAAAGTGGCCCTGGAAAAAAAAGAAAAGTGGCCCCATGTTGTAGGCAGTTTCAAATTGACAGAAGGTGGGGCAAGAGAAGTAGATAGTGTCAGCATAAATAGGCAGGGAAAGAAGTAGGCAGAGCCAGCAATATTGTAGCGCAGCACATAATACCGCCTCATCAAAACCAAATACCACAGTGCCGCACAGACTACTGCCTCAGCAGAACCAAATACCACAGCACAGTACAAGATGTCGCCCTCACCACAGTATTCAACTGTATCACTGTCCAGAGAATTGCGATACAGTTGAATTCATGAGGGCACCTGCAGCTGTTAGTCAGGGTCATAAGTGCCTGATGTTCTTACATTAAAGAGGACCTTTCACCTGTTCTGACATTACGATATCAATACCTTGCACTGAAGGGCATGTTTACTAGATGTGATATCGCTAACTGTTTTTCTGATCCACTGCTCGGTAGCATAGGTACAGGGAGGAGATGATGGCAGCTTTTCTTGGGGGGTGTCTACTTCTCCCTGGCTGCGAGCTGTCCAAACACAGTGGTCTGCGTAGCTGTCCAACCACAGGGAGAAGGAGACGCCCCCTGAGAAACGCTGCCATCTCTTCCTCCCTGTACTGATGCTACTGATTAGCATAAAGGGCACAAACATAGAATGGGGTGGGGGGCACAGTGGCGCAACGGATTAGTGGATCAGAAAGAAAATTAGCAATATGACATCTTGTAAACATGCCCTACAGTGCAAGGCATTGATAATGTAATGTCAGAACAGGTGAAAGGTCCTCTTTAATGCTGAGCGCATCAGATCATTATTACCTGGCCAGCAGCCATGAGGAGGGATCTGGCGGCCCTCTGGAAAGATGCCCTGTATGGGCAGTCCGTCCCTGCTTGTCTCTTGGCATTGTGAGGGAATTTTACACGTGATACCGCAGGACACTTCCTCTGCCAGTCAGGGGAATGTCAGCTCCAGTAAGCAGGGGACCAGGAGAGCAGGGCAGGCCAGACAGGTGCTGGTAATGGGAGACTCAATTATTAGGGGTACAGAGAGGGAAATCTGTCACAAAGACCAGGATCGTCGAACGGTGTATTGCCTTCCTGGCGCTCGAGTTGGGCACATCGCGTATCGGGTTGACAGATTACTGGGAGGGGCTGGAGAAGATCCAGCAGTCATGGTCCATATCGGAACCAATGACAAAGTTAGAGGTAGGTGGAGCATCCTTAAAAATGATTTTAGGGATTTAGGGCATAAGCTTAGGACAAGGACCTCAAAGGTAGTGTTTTCCGAAATACTGCCTGTACCGCGAGCCACACAAGAAAGGCAGCGGGAGATTAGAGAGGTAAACAAGTGGCTCAAAAACTGGTGTAGGCAAGAGGGATTTGGGTTGTTGGAGAACTGGGCCGACTTCTCTGTCGGCTACAGGCTCTACCGTAGGGATGGGCTGCACCTCAATGGGGAAGGGGCAGCGGTTTTGGGGGAGAAGATGGCTAGAAGGCTGGAGGAGTGTTTAAACTAGGGACTGGGGGGGAGGGTAACTACATTATAGGAGGGGAAGATAGTGCAGATAGAGACCTGGGACAAGGTAATGGAACTGGGGGAGGAATGGAAGGAGGAACTAGAACAGTTCAGAAGGAAAGGTGTAGGGTAAAAAATATATATAAACCTTTTAACTGTATGTACACTAATGCCAGAAGCCTGACTAAAACTGGTGAACTGGAATTAGTGATGTATGAGGAGGACTACGACATAGTGGGAATAACTGAGACATGGCTGGATGATAGCTTTGACTGGGCAGTTAATGTACAGGGTTACAGTCTGTTTAGAAAGGATCGCCAAAACCGGAGAGGGGGAGGGGTCTGCCTTTATGTAAAGTTCTGTCTAAAGCCCACACTCCGGGAAGATATAAGTGGGGGACATGAAGATGTGGAGTCACTGTGGGTAGGAATAAATGGAGCCAAAAACAATAATAAAATACTAATAGGAGTTTATTATAAACCACCCAATATATCAGAGACCACAGAAAATCTACTTCTAAACGAAATATACGAGGCTGCAAATCATAATGAGGTCGTTATTATGGGGGACTTCAACTACCCAAATATAGGCTGGGAAACTGAAACCTGTTTATCTCATAAAGGAAACAGGTTCTTGGCAATAACCAAAGACAATTACCTTTCCCAACTGGTTCAGGACCCGACTAGAGGGACGGCCATACTGGACTTAGTATTAACCAATAGACCTGACAGAACATCAGATGTGCAGGTTGGGGGACACCTGGGAAATAGTGACCATAAAATAATAACCTTCCAAAAGAGCGTTTCTTCAGGGAGGAACAAAAATACCAAACTTCAAAAAAGCAAAATTTAGTCAACTAAGAGAGGCCATAGGCCTAACTAACTGGGACAAAGTCCTCAAAAATAAAAATACAGCCACAAAATGGGATATTTTTTAAAAGCATCCTAATATCTAATTGTGAGAGGTACATACCTTATGGAAATAAAAGGTTAAGGAACAAGAAAAAAACAATGTGGATAAATAGAACTGTAAGAAAGCAATAAATGACAAAAAGAAAGCATTTAAATCACTAAAACAGGAGGGTGGCGAGGAAGCATTGAAAAACTATAAGGAAAAAAATAGAATATGTAAAATACAAATAAAAGCAGCCAAACTAGAGACCGAGAGATTAATCGCCAAAGAGAGTAAAACTAACCCTAAAATGTTCTTTAATTATATAAATGGTAAAAAGTATAAACCTGAAGGTGTTGGCCCCTTACAGAGTAATGAGGGGGGAGTTGTAGAGAGCGATGAGGAGAAAGCAAAGCTACGAAATATTTTTTTCTCCACTGTATTCAAACTGTCAGATGAAATGCAGAATATAAAAGTAAATTCCCCATTAACAGTGCCCTGTCTGACCCAGGAAGAAGTACAGCGACGTCTTAAAACGATTAAAATTGCCTGGACCGGATGGCATACACCCCCATATCCTAAGAGAATTAAGTAATGTCATCGCCAGACCATTATTTCTGATATTTGAGGACTCTATACTGACAGGGAGTGTTCCACAGGATTGGCGCATAGCAAATGTGGTGCCAATATTCAAAAGGGTTCAAAAACAGAGCCCGGGAACTATAGGCCGGTAATTTTAACATCTGTCGTGGGTAAACTGAGGGTTTTCTAAGAGATGCTATCTTGAAGTACCTCAATGAAAATAAGAAAATAACTCCATATCAGCATGGCTTCATGAGGGATCGGTCATGTCAAACCAATTTAATCAGTTTCTATGAGGAGGTAAGTTCTAGACTTGACCGTGGCGAATCAATGGAAGTCGTATATCTGGACTTCTCCAAAGCATTTGACACGGTACCACATAAAAGGTTAGTATATAAAATGAGAATGCTTGGACTGGGAGAAAATGTCTGTATGTGGGTAAGTAACTGGCTCAGTGATAGAAAACAAAGGGTGGTTATTAACGGTACATACTCAGATTGGGTCACTGTCACTAGTAGGGTACCACAGGGGTCAGTATTGGGCCCTATTCTCTTTAATATATTTATTAATGATCTTGTAGAAGGCTTGAACAGTAAAATATCAATTTTTGCAGATGACGCTAAACACAGAAGAGGACAGTACACTGCTACAGATGGACCTGGATAGACTGGAGGCTTGGGCAGAGAAGTGGCAGATGACGTTTAACACTGACAAATGTAAGGTTATGCATATGGGAAGGAATAATGCAAGTCACCAGTACATACTGAATGGTAAAACATTGGGTAACTCTGAGATGGAAAAGGACTTAGGAATTTTAGTGAACAGCAAACTAAGCTGTAGAAACCAGAGTTAGACAACTGCTGCCAAGGCCAATAAGACAATGGGTTGCATCAAAAGAAGCATAGATGCCCGTGATGAGAACATAGTCCTGCCACTTTACAAATCACTAGTCAGACCACACATGGAGTACTGTGTACAGTTCTGGGCTCCTGTGAACAAGGAAGACATAGCAGAGCTGGAGAGGGTTTAGAGGAGGGCAACTAAAGTAATAACTGGAATGGGTGGACTACAGTACCCAGAAAGATTATCAAAATTAGGATTGTTCACTTTAGAAAAGAGACGACTAAGGGGAGATCTAATAACTATGTATAAGTAACTATGTATATACACAAACATAGAAGAGTATTCTTTACGGTAAGAGCAGTGAGACTATGAAACTCTCTGCCTGAGGAGGTGGTGATGGTAATTTCACTAAAAGAGTTCAAGAGGGGCCTGGATGTATTTCTGGAGGGTAATAATATTGCAGGTTAAAGTTACTAAAGATGGGTCGTTGTTCCAGGGAGTTATTCTGATTGCCTGACTGGAGTGGGGAAAATTGGCTTCTACCTCACAGGGTTTTTTTTGCCCTCCTCTGGATCACCTTGTAGGAAAACTGTAACTATGTTACTATGCCTGGTTCCTGCATGGATTATCAGCGATAACTGGGGTTCCCATTAACAGGACATACAGTAGGGAAAAAAAGTATTTAGTTAGCCACCAATTGTGCAAGTTCTCCCACTTAAAAAGATGAGAGAGGCCTGTAATTGACATCATAGGCAGACCTCAACTATGAGAGACAAAATGAGAAAACAAATCCAGAAAATCACATTGATTTCTTCACACCAAGTTGATTTCTTCACACCAAGCTGCTTGCCTATTGCAGATTCAATCTTCCCAGCCTGGTGCAGGTCTACAATTTTGTTTCTGGTGTCCTTTGACAGCTCTTTGGTCTTCACCATAGTGGAGTTTGGAGTGTGACCGTTTGAGGTTGTGAACAGGTGTCTTTTATACTGATAAGTTCAAACCGGTGCCATTACTACAGGTAATGAGTGGGGGACAGAGGAGCCTCTTAAAGAAGAAGTTACAGGTCTGTGAGAGCCAGAAATGTCTGTAGGTGACCAAATACTTATTTTCCACCATCATATGCAAATAAATTCTTTAAAAATCAGACAATGTGATTTTCTGGATTTGTTTTCTCATTTTGTCTCTCATAGTTGAGGTCTACCTATGATGTCAATTTTTAAGAGCCTCATATTTATAAGTGGGAGAACTTGCACAATTGGTGGTGACTGAATACATTTTTCCCCCACTGTATTGTGAGCAACTAAAAACTTGGGGAAAACCCTACTCTAAAATATACCTTTTATTGGTATATTTTAGAGTAGGGATAACTACAAACAGTTAATCCAATAAACAGCAGTAGTAAGGTCCAATTGTAAAACAATAAGCAACACATTTAGTGAATGGAGCTGTGTACCCATTCAGTGTGCATATGATAAAACCTACTTGTATAAGAATTCCCACACTACTAGGAACAGACAGTATCTACATGACATAAAATACCAACACTAGAACTGAAACAAGAACATATATAAGTAGACTTGATTCCTTTGGTTACTTACTACTGATTCATTTTGATTATGGGGAAAGGTCAGAATTTCTCTAGAAGACGCTCACTTCCTTATGACCTTGGATAAATCCCTTTGCTACCTTTTATCTCATCTAAGGCATCTAGAAGTAAATGGGATAGAGAAAGCATCCCGAAACAATCCTATTTCCAATGCAAGTGATAAAGAAAGGGGAAGAAAAGGAAAAAAGAAAAAAAAAAAGAATACATCTGAAGGTAGTTGTACAGAACTATCCTATGTAGGTCACACAGATATCAGTCAAACAGAGCTGTAAACCCTTGAAAAATTCAATAACTATAATTGGTTAGTCTAAGGTGTCTTTATTCTGCTTAGCCTTTGGGTTAACATGTACCACTTACCTGTGGAAACGGATTAAACCTGAATAAAGACTTCTCTTGATTTTTTCCATTGCAGATAATAGTATCAAGGTGATTATAATTCTAATATTAAAGGTACTGCTACTATTAGATAACCTGTCATAAAATGCTTATCCCTTTTGACAAAAATTTAGGAGGAAAAGAGGCATGTGACACATTTACAAGCATGCACAGCCTGCAAATCAATATATCAGGGGCTTAAAGGGAATGTTTCACTATTTTTTAAATCATGTTTTTCTGTTTAACATATTTTTAAAGACTTTTTGATGACGTTATTTTTAATTTTCCATGTCAACATCTATAGTTAAACAAAAAACATAAAATCCTGCAGTTTTTGCAATGGCCGTTAAGCCTAATAATAGGTGTCACTTCTTGGTCTATACATATCCCTTTACAATCCTGCCTGTAATGATATCACCTCTGTGCATGGATAAGACAGGATCCACCAGTCACAGTAGGTCATTGTCAAAGCTTATCTTTTCTTTCCTTGTACAATGACCAATGCACAGGGCACAGAGCATGCCTTCAAGACTCTCCTTCAGACCATTGTGTCTATGGACCATGTGGATGCTGTAAAGCAATTTTCTTAATGCTTTCCAAATGCTTTCCAAAGAAAAGCTCAGGCAAGATGGCCGCCCCATAATAATGTTCAGGAAACAGAAAAAATAAAACTGAAATCAGAAAATAAAAACAGATTAGATAAAAAGGATATGTGTCGCTATCTGGTTTCAACTGGCAGATAAAATTTTTGGTGACACATTTCCTTTAAAGCCAATGACCAACTTAGGCAGGCCCCTACCAATCAGATTCCAGAGTACAACATACAACATGAATTTGGGACATTAATCCCTAGAACTGTTTTACCGACTGTCGGAGAAAATACAGCTCTGGTCCAACGTGCTTTATATTTAAAGGGGTATTCTATTAATTAAAAAGTATTCTGCATCCACTGGATAGATGAGCAGTGGTGAACTCTACTCCTTTGACTGGACCACATGGGATTAGATCTTATGCACAGGACTGTATTTTGCAAATACCGTCCGTGTTGCATCTGCATTTTTTGCAGACCCACTGACCTCAGTGGGTCCGTGGTCCGCATTTTTATCTTTTTGCAGAATTGACAGATGCGGAAAGCACATGGATCATCAGTGTGCTTTCAACATCCCTATGTCTGTTTGGTAAAAAATATATCCGCAAAATGCAATTACAGACCCATTCCATAGGTCCACAAAAAGATATGGATGTCATACGGAACGCATACATATTTTACGGATCCATGGTTTGCAGACTGCAAAACATACACGGTCATGTGCATGATGCCGTATAATGATTTATAATACTGTATGTCTCTGCCCGACGTCACTTGTAATGATTTGTACTGACGGTATTATGCGAGTACAAATCATTACAGTGGAGGTTGGGCACAGACACACGGCATTACAAACCATTATAATGCCTTGTGGTCTGGTTAAAAAAGCAGAGTTCACCACGGGAATTCACACTCCCACACGAAGAGTGTTTCATGCAGTGAACACACTCATGTGAAACTAGCATTCCTAATGCTGGAAATTTCCCATGTTGCCACCCCCTGAAACCAGCTCTGAAGGTTTCCCTAAGCAAAGAACACATATATAAAAGGTGTATATCATAAGGTCTCAGGAAATGGGCTGGATGTTGGCTCAGTGATCAGTGTTGGCTATCAAACAAATTTTATTTACCATGAATGCTAAGGGAGGGATAGAAAATGTATACATAAAAATATATATATATACGGCCAAGGGTGTAGCTAAAGGCTCATGAGCCCTGGTGCAAGAGTTCAACTTGGGCCTACCTTCCCTCAGTGCTTTGTGGTCAGGGGGCAGGGAAGCACATAGCCTTTGTACTGCCTGAGACTAAAATTGAAACAGCACCCCCCACCTACCCCCACCCCTGGCATGCAAAGTTGTAGACCTAACTGTTTCTCTCCACCCAGAGGTGTAACTTGACCAGCATGCACTTTCTATAATACCAGTGTCTTATTATGCAGCACAAGGGTCTTTGGGCCCCCTCAGGCTCCTGGGCCGGGTAGCGACTGCTACCTCTGCACCCCCTATAGCTATGCCCCTGTAAACGGCATGTATACGGTTCCTCTAATAATCTATGCAATAAATGATGTGTTCTGCGGACCCAAGAGAGAACATGTGGTCACTGCTTACAAATGAAGGCAGTGCAATTATATCAGAAAATATGAAAGCATGACTTTATTGTCCACACTGAAAAGCTATGGAATATACTCCCACAAAAATTGGCAATGGCTGAATGTCTAGTTAGATTTAAAGGGTTTATCCCACAAAGTGCACTCCTATGCAATGAATAAGGCACTTCAAATGAAGTATTATTTCATTATCCTTGCAATAAAAATATTGTCAGTTTTTTATTTACATTATATTTTCCTGTTTGGGTGCTCCCCCTGCTGTTTATCCTTTTGGTCCACCGTCTTCTGCATTCAGTGGTGGACTGACATGTTCAGTAGCTTCCCTGCTTCCTTCCCCAGCCTTCAGCGCTGGCTTGGCGATCTCATAGAGAAGCAGGTGAAGTGGCCCAGATGTCTTTCATTCATTCATCCCTACTTCTAAATTAAAAGCAATATATAGCTATATCTCTCCCTAGACAGTCGTGAAGGAAATTGTTAGGGTACTACGTACCACATCTATCTCTGGGGCTGTATGTGAGGAACTGTTTTCTATGCAGGGGAGGAAAGGATTAACAAAAGCTAAATGCAATGCATCCTGGGAGATGCAGGTGTTCGTCTCATGTGAGCTGCTGCCTGCTCACAGTAAGGGAAGAAAGTTCCCCAGATAAGTAGATAAGCAAGTTTAAAAAAAAGAGTTTTAAACTCTTGGGACACTTCTTTAAGAATGGGTTAGATATCTTCCTAGTGTAAAAAACAACACACATATTACTGATATTAATACAGAATGCTGATCCAAGGATCTGTCCGACTGCCAGCAGGAGTTGGAGTAGTTTTTGCCTTCCTCTGCAGACACTGATAATAGCCGTGAATCAGGGGCGGGCTGGGCCGGGGGGCAGGAGGGCAGATGCCCCCCGGGCCGGTGTATGTCAGGGCCGCGGCGGCTCCTGAACTCAATTGTATCTGCATCCACTAGATGCAGATACAATTGTGCCAGTAACAGCCAGCGCAGGCGGAGCAGGGAACCTCTGGTTCCCTGCTCCGCTACTCCCGGTGGCCAGCGCACTGATGTGACGTAGGCGGCGCGATGACGTCATCGCGCCGCCCGCGACGTTCCTCAGGAGCAGACCCGCCAGAAGAGGCCGGGTCTGCATCATGGGACCGCGCCTGGACAGGTGAGTATTAACTGCCCTCTCCCTACATGCACCCCTTAACCTAATACTGCCCCCTGCCTCCCTATACTGACCCCCCATACTGGCCCTGCCTTACCCTAACCTTAATACTGGCCCCTGCCCACCTAGTACTGACCACCCTGCCTTACCCCTGACCCTAATACTGGCCCCTGCCTGACCCCTAATACTGACCCTGCCTGACCCCTAACCCTAATACTGACCCTGCCTGACCCCTAACCCTAGTACTGGCCCCTGACTTCTAATACAGACCTGCATTAACTTATAACCCTAATATAGGCCCCTGACCCCTAATACTGGCCTGCATTAACTTATAACCCTAATATAGGCCCCTGACCCCTAATACTGGCCTGCATTAACTTATAACCCTAATATAGGCCCCTGACCCTAATACTGGCCCTGCCTGACTCCTAATCCTAGTACTGGCCCCTGACCTCTAGTACTGGCCGCTGACCACTTATTTTGGCCCCTGACCCCTACCCTAGTACTGACCTCTAACCTTGGACCCCTAACCCTGATACTAGCCCTTACCCCCTAGTACTGACCCCTAATACTGGCCTTGCCTGACCCCCTAATACTGGCCCTGTCGCACCCCTAAGGCTACTTTCACACTTGCGTCAGCAGGATTCATTTGTGAGATCCGTCCAGGCTCTCATAAACGGATCCGTCCTGATAATACAACCGTCTGCATCCGTTCTGAATGGATCCGTTTGTATTATATTTTACATAGCAGAGACGGATCCGTTCAGAACTCCATTGAAAGTCAGTGGGGGACGGATCCGTTTACTATTGTGCATGAGTAAACGGATCCGTTCCCATTGACTTACATTGTAGTCATGACGGATCTGTTTCCATTCTGCTCAGTCAAGCGGACACCAAAACGCTGTCAGAGCGGAATGGAGACGTAACGGAGGCAAACTGATGCATTTTGAACGGATCCTTATCCATTCAGAATGCATTAAGGAAAAACTGATCAGTTCAGGGCCGTTTGTGAGAGCCTGGGACGGATCTCACAAACGGATCCTGCTGACGCAAGTGTGAAAGTAGCCTAACCCTAGTACTGGCCCCTGACCTCTAATACTGGCCCCTGACCCCTACCCTAGTACTGACCTCTAACCCTGGACCCCTAACCCTAATACTTTCCCTAACTCTAATACTACGCCATACAGACCCCTAACCCTACTACTGACCATTAACCCTGAGGCTACATTCACATGACCATATGTGTTTTGAGGTCCACACATTGCGGATCCACAAAACACGGATACTGGCCGTGTGCATTCCACATTTTGTGGAACACACATGCCCAGCCCTATAATAGAAATGCCTGTTCTTGTCTGCGATTGCGGTCAAGGTTAGGACATCTTTTTTTGCAGGGCTTGCGGAACGGAACTTAGGATTTGCGGCCCCTTTTAAGTGAATGGAAATACGGTTGTTTGAATGTACCCTAACGCTGCCTCTAACCCCAGTACTGGCCCCTAACTGATACTGACCCTAATTCTAATACTGGCCCTAAGGGTGCATTCAGACAACCGTATTCAGACGACCGTATTTCTAAGTCTGAATCCGTTCCACAATTTTGCCGAACGGGTGCGGACCCATTCATTTCAATGGGGCCGCAAAAGATGCGGACACCACACCATGTACTGTCCGCATACGTAGTTCCGTTCCCCCCAAAAAAATATAGTGCATATGCCCTATTCTTGTCCACAAGAATAGGCATTTCTATATAGGGCTGGCACTGTGCGTTCCGCAAAATGTGGAACGCACAAGGCCAGTATATGTGTTTTGCGGATCCACAATTTGGGGACTGCAAAACACTTTTGGTCGTCTGAATGTAGCTTTATGCTAATACTACGCCTATCCCTAATACTGACCCCTAACCCCAATACTGACCCCTAACCCCAATACTGGCCCTTAACTCTAACACAGTGACCATAATATATGACTGTCCACATATATCTGTACACACTGCATCTTTTATACCTCACACCTGACATATACACACAGAGTACTGATACGTCAGGTACAAGGTATAATAGATGCAGTGGGTAAATGTATATAGTATATACAGCAGTGTACTGATATGTGAGGTATAATAGATGTAGTGTGTACAGGTATATAGTATACAATGCAGTGTACTGATATGTGAGATACAAGGTGTAACTTATACTGTACATCACACCTCACATATCAGTACACTGCTGTATATACTATATATCTGTACACACTACATCTATTATACCTCATACCTCACATATCAGTACACTGCTGTATATACTATATATCTGTACACACTGCATCTATTATATCTCATACCTCACATATCAGTACACTGCTGTATATACTATATATCTGTACACACTACATCTATTATACCTCGTACCTCACATATCAGTACACTGCTGTATATACTATATATCTGTACACACTACATCTATTATACCTCATACCTCACATATCAGTACACTGCTGTATATACTATATATCTGTACACACTGCATCTATTATACTTCATACCTCACATATCAGTACACTGCTGTATATACTATATATCTGTACACACTGCATCTATTATACCTCACATATCAGTACACTGCTGTATATACTATATATCTGTACATACTGCATCTAATATACGTCATACTTCACATATCAGTACACTGCTGTATATACTATATATCTGTACACACTGCATCTAATATACGTCATACTTCACATATCAGTACACTGCTGTATATGCTATATATCTGTATATACTGCATGTATTATAAAAGTATAATAGATGCAGTGTGTACAGATATATATACAGCAGTGTACTGATATGTGAGGTATGAGGTATAATAGATGTAGTGTGTACAGATATATAGTATATACAGCAGTGTACTGATATGTGAGGTATAATAGATGCAGTGTGTACAGATATATAGTATATACAGCAGTGTACTGATATGTGAGGTATGAAGTATAATACATGCAGTGTGTACAGATATATAGTATATACAGCAGTGTACTGATATGTGAGGTATGAGGTATAATAGATGCAGTGTGTACAGATATATAGTATATACAGCAGTGTACTGATATGTGAGGTATAATAGATGCAGTGTGTACAGATATATAGTATATACAGCAGTGTACTGATATGTTAGGTACGAGGTATAATAGATGCAGTGTGTATAGATATATATTATATAAACTGCTGTATATACTCTATATACCCACTGCATCTAGCTTGTCATGTGACCGTTAGCAACTTGTAGCCAGTGACGTCTCACCCACTGCATTCTAGCTTTTACCGAGTATTATAATACAGTGTGTGTACGCTGTATTCAGGGGGCACTCAGAAGAGGCACTATACACAAATGGGCACATATACTGCAAGAGGCACAATACATAAAGGGGACACACTGAAGGGGCACTATACAGAAAGGGGCACATATAAGAGGCACGTTTTATAAGGGGCACCAAGCATGTGGCACTAGCATTAGGGGCACTGTGTGTGGCACTATAAACAGAGGGCACAGGGCATATGACACTATATACAGAGGGCACAGAGCATGTGGCACTATAAACAGAGGGCACAGGGCATATGACACTATATACAGAGGGCACAAAGCATGTGGCACTATAAACAGAGGACACAGAGCATGTGGCACTATATACAGAGGGTAAAGGGCATATGCACTGTATACAGAGGGCACAGAGTATGTGGCACTATATATATAGAGGGCACAGGGCATATGACATTGTATACAGAGGGCACAGAATATGTGGCACTATATACAGAGGGCACAGAGTATGTGGCACTATATACAGAGGGCACAGAGTATGTGGCACTATATACAGAGGGCACAGAGTATGTGGCACTATATACAGAGGGCACAGAGCATGTGGCACTATATACAGAGGGCATATGGCACTGTATACAGAGGGCACAGAGTATGTGGCACTAATACTACTGTTATATTCAGGGCACAGAATGTGGCACTAAGATGAGTTTGTGTCAGTATGCAGGGTGCCAATGTGTTGGTAAAGCGTGAAGCTGAAGACATCTTCTCGGCAAAATCTGCAAAGCTGCATTGTGGATGGGAGGAGTCGTCATGGTGGTCTGAACCAGATGGGGAAGGAGGAGACGTCACCTGTAAGTCACTAAATGGAAATGATTATTCTGCTACTGACTGTGTATGATGGGAGCTGTAGTCACCTGGATGATCTACAGCTGATGATGGGTGGTAGCATGCTGTTTTGCGCAATAACTCCCAGCATCCCTTTACACTTGTTCAGGCCATACTGGGAGCTGTAGTTTCATATGGCGAGGGCTGACCTGACTACTCAGATGGTATCTGTACTAAACATTTAAAATCTGGTAATGTATTTATGTATTGAACTTGGTTCTGGTGCTGTATTTATGTAGAGAACTTGGTTCTGGTGCTGTATTTATGTAGAGAACTTGGTTCTGGTGCTGTATTTATGTATTGAACTTGGTTCTGATGCTGTATTTATGTAGAGAACTTGGTTCTGGTTCTGGATTTATGTAGAGAACTTGGTTCTGGTGATGTATTTATGTAGAGAACTTGGTTCTGGTGCTGTATTTATGTAGAGAAATTGGTTCTGGTGCTGTATTTATGTATTGAACTAGGTTCTGGTGCTGTATTTGACTTATGGGTTTGGTTCTGGTGCTGTATTTATGTAGTAAACTTGGTTCTGGTTCTGTATTTGACTTATAGGTTTAGTTATGGTGCTATATTTCTTGTTGATTTTGTTGCTGTATTTGACTTATGGGCCTGGTTCTGGTGTTGTATTCATGCAGTGAACTTGGTTCTGGTTCTGTGTTTGACTTCTAGGTTTGGTTCTGGTGCTGTGTGTATGTAGTGATCTTGGTTCTTGCTCTGTATTTGTGTATTAAACATACATCTGATGCTATACGTCTAATACTATCCATTCACATTTGCGTTTGGGTCACAGATTCTGTTAAAAAGACCGGGCAGAAAAGTTCTGCATGCAAGACCTTTTTGTCCGGTAAAAGAGCAGCATCCTGAGCAGACCCCATTGTACTCAATGGAGTCTCTTAAGCTCAGGGGTTGGTATATCTGGTCCCTCTAATGATCAGGCTGTTGCTACGGACTCAGTAATGTACTGTATCTGGGATCCAACATGAAAACACAACCAGCTGCCGCCTTTTAACCATTTAAAGCCCATTTACCTATACCGGCTTTATGGTAGGCGGAGTTAAACAGGTTAAGGGTGGGCCGCTACACATGGGCCAGTGCTGTGTGCTTGCCCCCCAGGCTAAAATTTGCCAGCCAGCCCCTGCCGTGAATTAATGCAGCCAAGCTAAAAAGCAAGCAACACTGAAGAAAACCAAGTGCAAGTAATCATCACCCAATGCTTTCAAATAAGTGGATGCCTACTATATCTGGTACAGTATTTTACAGCTGCACAACAGGGGCGGACAGGGAACTTAAAGCGCCCCTGGAAAAAATACTAAAGGTGGCCCCGTTTTGTGGTCGTGTCCAAATTAATAGAATGCACGGCCAGCAATACCATATTGTGGAACATTATACCAGCCCAACAGAGCCACATATCACAGTCCATCACAAAATACTGCCAGCAGCACAAAATACATCTCCAAAAACTTCCACTGGTTGGCTGTGAGGAGGGCTCAGGCGGCCCCCTGGGCATCGGCCCACCAGGAAATTTCCCTGTAAGGTCTATGGCCAATCCGCCCCTGTATACAGTACGTACATTAAACTAACATCAGTGGATTGGCAGGTGATCTAATGTGTACAGGGGTCTCATGACTGTGCAACAGCACATTTTAGATACATGCCTTTTGTTTCATTCTAACGTGTAGTCTGCTGTGCTTTTCTATATACAGACACAGTATAGGGTTTGTTAAAAGATAATATCATCAAAATGGAACCACTACCTTTTTAGTTTGTTGATATAAGAAAAAAATGCACAAAAACTGGAATAATATAATGATACCAAATATTTACCAAGGAATGGCACAACGTACAGACATAAGAATAGATGTTCCAGAATTGTTATTACATGGGGAATGCATGAAGCTATTAAAACAGGAATGTCAGGAGCGGTGAAAGGTCCTCTTTAAGAAAACTACAGCACAAAAAAGTAACTCAGTGTTTCGATCATGGTCTCAGTTACTAGTTTATACTGCCCTCAGATAGGCAGAGTCCTGCTCAAAGAGGTCAATTTTATACGCAATGAGCTCTGAGTAGAGTTGAGCGAACGTGCTCGTAACGAGCACTGTACTGCTCGGATCCTCTGCGCCCGCATGGGCGCTGGCATCCGGATCCGTTGGGTGAGGAGGACGAATCCGGATGGCTGGGGAGGGGATCCGAGCAGTACAGTGCTCGTTACGAGCACGTTCGCTCAACTCTAGCTCTGAGGAATTAGCTAAGGTCTAACAACGGGTTTCTTCCCTGCGTGTCGTTAATTTACAAGACAACAATTATTGGCAACCATGCAAAGGTGCAACCAAAAGTCAGCCCTTAGTTCACGTTTACTTCAAGAAATAATATTAGCCATGTAAGAATATGACTTTTTCATAACATAAAGTCATTTGTATAGAAGAGCTGTTAAGAAATTGTTAAAAAAAAGATAATTACATTGGCTGCACATGCAACTTGCTAGTAATGGATCACTGATGTGAAATATTGGCTGACAGTGTAGATTAATGGTTCTTACCTAATCGATTATATTATGTAATGTCTTAGCCCTCCCTGTATGATAATATAGACTTTTCTGGGTTTTACACAAATTTCACCTAGTAATGTTCATTATATCATTGACATTTAAAGGGTTTATCCAACCCCTTAGATGTTTAAAAGAAAAATGCCCCCACCAATCCCCTGCCAGTCTCTGTACTTCATTGCTTCTATCGACACCAAAATGTGACGGTGAAGCAAATTACTGGCTGAAATAGGTGACTGCTGTTGCCAGTGATTGACTGAGAGGTCACATGTCCATGACGACCAACAGGGACCAGGAAAACGGAGACCAGCAGGAGACTGGGGAAGCGTCGAAATCAGAGCAGTGGAGGACTAGTAAGGTGAGTATGACATTCTTTACTATTTTATAGCATTCTCAGCATTCTTTCCTTAAAATGGTTATCCGAGACTAAAAAATGCCCACCATATGGCCGGGCCCCTCACACTGAATATACTTTCCTGGCTCCCCGCGCCACTTCTGGTCCCAGCACTGCCACTGCTGCTTCGGCCCGTGCGCGGATGAAAACAACCGGTGTCGGGGGAGAGCAGCCAATGGCAGGCGGTGACAGGGACGAGCCTCCCTAGCGTCACCCGCGATGCTAGGGAGGCTCATCCCTATCACCACCTGCCATTGGCTGCCCCCCCCCCGACACCGGATGTTTTCATCCACGAACAGTGAGAAGCAGCGGCGGCGGTGCGGGGACCAGGAGTGTTACAGGGAGTGGAGTAAGTAGATTCAGTATGAGGGGCCCGCGCATATGGGGGACATTTTTTAGTCCGGGATAACCCCTTTAATTTGAAGTGGCAGACAATCACTTTATGGGGAATAAGCACTGGTGAATACATCTAATGATTTTCTTTTGTGTGTTCGCGCCTTTTATAAATGCACCTTTTACAGTATCGGTAAGTATGACCATGTGGTTGTGCAACATCCAGACTTTCTAGCCTGAATGAAACTCATACAATTACCCGTACAATTTTACAGGAGATGAAAAGTCTGACTCATACAGCTCTAAAAGCCTGTGTGTACAATGTATAGTTCAGAACAAAAGGAACATGGCTTGCCCTGTACCACGATCATTTTTAGAGCGTATTACTAAGATACTCGTACTGCAGGATTGTCACCAATTCAATTATTACACATTTTAATAACCTCATTTTAATCAAAGCAGAGCATACACATGTGGCACAGATGAACTGGCAGCTGATTCATATCTAAAAGAACTGTATAACCCCCAGAGTAGCCTTTTTCAATTGCTTAAAGCAATCTAGCAATTTGATTTGATATAAAGGAAAGAAGCATTGATTATTTAGTGAATAACCTCCTTAACAATTTATATTTAACCTTGACAAGCAAACCATCTACCTCATTAATTAAAAGGAGGTCACTTTCTGTTACAGCTTACAGGGGTTGACTTAAATGGTCATTGTACTTTCACACAACTTTGCACAAATGAATAGTACTGGTGAATATAAGAAACTTTGTAATATATCACATCAGAAAAAATATGCCTTGCTCTAGAGTTATCACTTGTTTTCTCTGCCCCTTTTTCTAAATTAACTTTGTCACTTAATTTTGTGAGAAATCCATCTTGTGAGATCAAGACTGGCTGCTTGCTCACTGAAGGATCAGAGTGAGACTGACATGATTTGGCAGCAATGGTAGTATTATATCTCACCCCAAGTGCTTTAGTCAAATCTATACTACTTAGCTGTTCTCTATAATGAGGTATATGGTGTGTCTGAGTGAGAGAGTTGGGAGGCAGAATCTGCTGTCTCTGTGTACTCTATCGGGAACAAATAATCTCCACTCACCAGTTCTAAGATAACTGAGAATTAGAGATGCAGCATTCAAAGGTGAAATCTGCTAAACAAATGCCAGATACAAGTCATATCATTGTGAGATAACATACTATAGGTCATGTATACACATATGGCAGCTTATTCTGAAAAACTATCTGAAAGTTTAGATATGTGTTAAATATTAACAGATAGGTCAATATCTGATTGATGGGGGTCCAACTACCGGCACCCCATCAGCTGTTGGGAGCTTGTGGCCTCTTCCTCGGCCCGTGATCTCATGTCCGTAGGTCACATGGCCTTTCTGAGTCAGACCCCCTCAAATCTGACTCTGATTACCTAACCTGTGGATAGGTAATTAATACTTAAAGGGAACCAGTCACGTTGAACATGGTCTTTGAGCTGAAGATGTTATAGAGTAGGAGGAGCATTTATATCCAAGCTCATTCTGGGCTTTGAAGTCAAGGAGGCAGTCCTACCAGTGATCCTACCAGCTATCTCTGTATTCAGTCATAGAGGAAAGGCTGCATAGGGCAGACTCCTTGACTTCAAAGCCCAGAATGTGAATACTGCTACCACCAGCAATTTCTGATTGACAGTTCTCCGCACCTATACTTAGAACAGAGCCCACAAAGTGCTGCAGGGCGCAATGTGCATAAGTGGCCACCCTCCATTCATTCCTATGGGGGCGGCGAAAATAGCCAAGCGGCATTCATGAATATTTTTGGAAGTCCCATTGAAATGACTGGGAAGCGCACCGTGCACGCACGGCCACCACTCCATTCAATTCTATTGGGCTGATGGAAATAGTCGAGCCAGAGCTTGGCTATTTTTGGCACTCTTAGGGCGTCTAACCATGTGTGGTGTACCGTCCAACACTTTGTGAGTCCACAGGTGGGACCTGCACCTATCAGACATTGGGGGCATATCCTAGTAATAGGCCCCTAATGTCTGAGATGGGAATACCTCTTTAAATCCACAAATTCTGAATCATACAAAACTATAAATCCTTGAGCTCAGCATCTCATCAGGCAGGGGAGCATAGGCGACATGCTACATCTGCTGGGTAGGGGAAGGAAGTATTCACCACTAACTACAAAACTGAAACTTTTAGGTTTAACTGCACTAAACCACAGCTCCACACTAGATGTAAATCTTCCACAAAGCTGCAATCTATTTTGTTGTTTAGCAGGGTTTTTACAATGGACAACTGCATTAGCTCCTGGAAATTTTGTCTGGAAGACTCCCAGAAAAAAAGAAGGGGAGATCTTCCAGACTTCAAGAACAGCAGGCTCTATCAGACTGTGACTCTCTCAATTATACTGCCCATTTCCCATTCCTGCACTCCTCTTCGCTCACAGGCACCTGATGCCATTTCCATCATCAGGACATTGTCTGCGTCAGAAGCACAGAAGTGGAGCGTAGGAGTGGGAAGAGGTGACTATCTGCATTTCTGGTCTAGTTTAGTGGTCTTTATTAAGGGGATTTAGTCTGTGGCCCTTTTTTTTTCTATTATTTTTAGGTAGTCTGGTCTCTGGTATATATTTATTTTGAGGGTCTGGTCTGCGGTCAATATTCATTAAGATGGTCTGATCTGGATCTGTATATATTTAAGTCATCTGGGGTCTCATAGTTTAGGGACTCTGAGGTATCTGTATGTGTTTGGGCATCTGGGGTCTATAGTTATGTCAGGGTTCTGGTCTGGTGCTATATTTGCTTAGAGGTTCTGGGGTCTGGTCTGTGGTATTAGTTTAGAGCAGGGATCAGCAACCTTCGGCACTCCAGCTGTTGTGAAACTACAATTCCCAGCATGCTCCATTCCTTTCTGTGAGAGTTCTGAAAAGATCAGAAGAAGTATGCATGATGGGAGTTGTAGTTTCACAACAGCTGGAGTGCCGGAGGTTGCCTACCCCTGGTTTAGAGGATCTAGTCTATGATCTGTATTATTTTAGGTAGCCTGATCTGTGGCATGTATTAGTTTAGGGGGTATAGTTTATGACATGTATTAGTTTAGGGGGTATGGTCGATGTCATTTATTAGCTTAGAGGGTCTCATCTATGGTCTGTATTCAATTTCTGGTGTGATGAAGGGGGTCGCATGTACTATTTGTGATTCACATGCTGTAGGTTGGGGTAATGTCTTACATAAATGGGGAGAGCATGAGGAACATTTTTGCAGCTTTGTACACCCCTAATTTTACATTTCTCACATGTTCCTTCTCAAAAGTCAGCAAATATGCTTACGTTGTCTCCAGGCATGTAGAACTGACACTGATTGAAACTATAAATTTATAGGTTTTGGCTGGAGTCAATCTTGGATTGCTTGCCATTCTGTAATTACTTTTATACATTGATTACTATTGTTATTACACAGTTTCTGTTGTAGCTAATCATATAACAATATCACAATTAGTAAAGTGTGTATATTTGGGACCCCCTGTTTCATAGGGCCCTATTACACTGCCCAATATTCGGGCAGGATGAGTGCTGATGGATGATAAGCACATGTCGACGCTCCTTTGCACCAGTGTATTACACACTGAGGCAAAGTGAATACAGGAGAAATGTTTGCTACCGCAGTCGTTCTTCCCCCGTTTAGTTCAACTGATTATCGGTAACACATTCCTGATTACACATGGAGATGAGCTGCCCAATAATCGTGCATCTTTCATCCTGATGAAAGATGCAAATCAGCTGGCAAATTAGCATTTGCTTGTCCATTGGTGGCACGATTATGCGGGCCAATCATCGGGAATGTTTCCTATCCTGAAATTTTACAAATGAATAAAGCATATCTTTATTGAAATACAAAAAAAGATGAGTATACGTCACCTAAAACCAATAACAAATACAATGAACACAGTATATCCTCCCAAAAATATGTTTACCCTAGATGTAAGTAGTAAACTGCAAAGTGCAAAACTAATTCTTCACATATATAGTATACTTATATACAACAGTGGTCATTAGACACGTCTAGCTGCTTATCTTTGTGGAAACAAGTTGAAATCCAGATATTGATTGACGGTCAGGAGGCCCCCTAAATGCATTCAATTACCAACCAGTCCTGCCAGAATTGGCTGCAGTTTACATTTTTCATGAGGTTGTCCTAGAGGAGGTCACCCACTCGAATCTCCCTTTTTAACCAAGGTGAAATAATAGTTGAATAATCTAGTGAACTCAGCCCAGCCACAAACTCACTCAATCATTTGAATCTGTGCCATGGAATACTATATTTCCCCTACAGCCGGCTTCATTATAAAAATGGACTGTCTTGATGAGATAATCTTTTTAAACCTAAATCAAGACATCGAAAAAACTCAAATAAAGATATCTTGTATAACTGGATTATTAGTGTGGCCACAGCAGTACTGAAAGAAAAGAGTGCACATAAGATCTCAGATGTAGTGAGTTGTTGCACATCTGGCACCGTGTATACAGACTGTAATCCAGAAAGCCAGAGGGAAACAGACTTCATCACATTTACAGTAAATATCCCCAAGGGACTAGAATTTGGGCCAAACTACAGGCCCGCTAACACATCTGTTTAAGAAAGCTGCAGTTCATGAAAAAAATAAGCTCTGATACTTGCGGATTCACATAGAATGGCAAAAATGATAATAAAAATATGGAACAGAAGAAGCACAGCTATAAAAAGTATGTTTATGTTTCAAGTTAATATTTTTACTTCAAGGCATGTATTCACTGCATAGTAGAGCCGCTATCTGCAGTCAAGTCTCACCTTGTGATATCTATTGATCTGCTCATTAATGGGACAGCTCAACCACATCATCTGTATATTACGTGGCTTGTTACTGCATCCGGTGACGATTTCCACGCTGAGGGCCAAAAAAAACCCCCAAGTTCTGGACTAATAAAGGCTGGCTCATATCTCCGTCTGAGGCTACATCTGGGGCTTCCACTGAAGACTGTGTCATAAACAGCAGAGAGAAACATTTTTTCTTCTCCGCTACAAAAAACAGAAATCGAATGGACCTCATTATGGTCAATCTGTTTGTCTCTGTTGGTTTCAGTTATGTGCCAAAGCCAGCAACCCCTATAACGGAGCAGAACAATGGAAATCAACAGTGCTGGTGTGAATAAGGCCTAATATGAGTGCTGCTTATATAACCAGCATTACATGAAAAGACAATTTAGTGCTGAAAACATTAAATTCTGTACAGACCTTCCTTTTTAAAGCTCAGATTTTTAAAGAGGAAGTTCCAAACAGGGGAATACCTACTTTATATGCTACTGTCATTTAAGATGACTTATTATTTGCACTGTCATTTTTCACCAGCCCGTTCAGACCCTTCCCACAGATGGCAATACAACAATGCCAGAAGCTATGAGATCTAATTCAATGAAATTATTGATCTTTCAAAAGCAATAACTTCAGCATTACGAATTCCCCATAAATGTCAGGCCCCATCCCCCACAAATGTTAATCAGCATACAGTGCAGGATATTTCCAGAAGACAAGGGCTACTACTACTACCCTTTACTGGTGACATATTGTCTCACATTTTAACACTAGTAAGACCACAAAAGACACCTTTACCCAAACCTGAAAGAAAAAGCTGTTATCTTACATCACCTCTCTAAGGCTAGGGCTACACGGCGACATGTGTCGCGCGACACATAGTGCACAACTACACGACGACAGTTGTCGCGCGACATTGATGTTGCACCAAAGTCGCGCGACAATTTCCAGGATGGATTTTTTGCGACTGTCGTGTCGCAGTCGCAGCATGTCGCATGTCACATTGCGACACCATAGACTTCCATTATAAAAATTGTTGCGCGACTTTGGTGCGACAAGAAGTCGCGCGACAAATGTCGTCGTGTAGCCCTAGCCTAAGTCAAATATGCAAGGTGAAAAAACAAGAAATATGGGGTGATCTACTGTAGGGGCCTCACACTGGAGAACTGCTTGTGCAGGTATCAAGCAAGGTTGTCTGGTCATAGCCTAACAAAATATTGGCTTTGCATGGCAAAGTGGTTTAAAGTGTTCTCTGGCCCTTCAGAACAAAAAAACACAGATGGAGACATCCCCATTCTATGCCCGTTTTATAGTCATGAGGTAAAAACCCATAGCAGAGCACCCCAAATCTTGGGTTCTTGGATTTAGTGACTTTGTTTCAGGTTAGATGCTGTACTTAATGGAGTTTTCCTGGAGTCAAACATTGATGGTCTATACTCAGCACCGGGTGCTGTAGTTATGTCAGTACTATCTGAATGGGACCGAACAATAGTAACCAGGCAAAGAGTATAACTTTTTGTATAACTTTTTTTCTGTCTCTTTTTAATTTAATTTTTTTTTTTTTAATTAAAAGGTGTTGCCTGACGTTCCCACCAATTTCAGTTTCCAAGCATCACAACACTACTGAGGTCAGTAAATAGCTGCAGCAGTACACATGATGACAGACAGTCAGCACTTTCTTAGGCTACGTTCACATCTGCATTGTGCTGTCCAGTATTGAGATCCGGCACAGGGTCTCAAAACCGCAGCACAAAGCTTCAGTTTTGTCTCCATTCATTATCAATCAGGACAAAACTGAACAAACCGGAACGGAGTGCAAGCAGCCTTTTTGTATGCGGCATGGGAAACCGGAAAAACGGATCCGACATCATTGACTTACAATGGCTCCGATTTCTTCATTTTCAATATTCTACAACCAGATCTGTTCTGAACTGATGTAGCCAGTTGTATTATTATTAAGGGATATGTTTTGCTGTGGTTCTAAAATTCTGTGGTTGACAGTTATGTACATCATACATTTAATGGTTATGATTTCTCACTTTTTGTTGAATAAGGTTTCTTTAAAAATGATTAGGTCTACTGGTGAAATCTACTGAGTGTGTAGGAGAAAATGGAAGACATTTATTGAAAGGCAGTGATCATGTGCATCAGGAAATAGCAGTGAGTAGGAGCTAGAAGATGAAAGAGCAGAAATTATGTAACTATGGAGCTAGGGAATAAAGCAAGGCCATGAAAGCTTGAAAAAGGTGAAAGGAATATATAAGAGGTTCTATGGGGTCCTGAGAGCAGGAATTGATATCAGATCTGATCAGAAATGTAGCATAGTGCCAGAAATCACAATATTGTAGGCTTATAAAGGAATAGTACAGGATTAGAAAAACATGGCTGCTTTCACCAATAAACAATGCCACACCCGTCTAGAGGTTCGGCCTGGTATAACTCAAACCCACTGAACAGAATGGGGCTGAACTTCAATGCCACACACAACCAATGGACAGGTAGACTATTTCTGAAAAGATGCAGTCATTCTACTCCTGAGCTATAATAAGCCCTTATCACTCATCATGTAAATGCACAAACTACAGAACATCTAAATCAATAATACACCTAAAAATATAAAATACTCAAAGCAATAGGAATCTGAAAAGATAATTTGTCCTTACTGTAAATTATGATTTTCTTAAAGGGGTTTCCCCATCACAGACAATGGGGGCATATCACTGTCTGACAGGTGCAGGTCCCAACGATGAGACCCGCACCTGTCAAACAGGGATATGCCCCCATGTCTGTGATGGGGAAACTACACCGCACTGCACTTAAGCAGCCGACCTCCATTCATTCATATGGGGCTGCCGAAAATAACTGAGCACTGGCTCGGCTATTTCTGTAGGGCCCATAGAAATAAATGGGAGCAGTGGCCGAGCGGTGGGGAGAGCGCTTGGTGGTGGCTGTACCCTGGGGCCCTCCAGCCACCGCTCTCCATGCTCCATTCTTGGTGTAGGTGGAAAATCTAGCACTAGGTGGGGACTAGGAAGAGCAGTACAAACATACCTTTTGTGGAGCTTTTATTATCAGGAGTACTATGAAGATGAACATTTATCCTGCCATGTTCTGTTTCCTAAAGGTGTTCTCTGGGAATGATTTAAAATGGCCACATGCAACCTTGCCCAGAATGTCAGCAGGACTGATTGTCCCCACTTGCAGAGCTGTCTAGGGGGAGATGAGCAGGCGGAGCTTCACTACACATTACACTGCTCTACAACACATGGTAATGATGGGATCCTGCATATGACATGCCATCTTGGCTGAGCAGCCTGACAAGAAAACTCACACTGAAGCAGATCAGTCAAGAGCACAGTAAAACTCCACCTCCAGTGCACTTAAAGGAGTATTCCTATATGGGACTTTTATGGCACATCCACGGGATATAGAGTGGTCCACTGGGACCCACTCCATTCTCCAGAACAGGGCCCTGCCACATAAAGCCAGGGAAATAGAGGTGACTGCGCATGCACTGCACACTCAATTTGCTTCAATAGCCCCTCTGAATATTGATGAGAGAGCTGAATCGGCCATTTTCAGATATACTATTGAAATGTATGACGCAGGAAAAAGAGAACATTTTCTGGGGGTGCCACCTTGAACATAGGAACAACAATCTGTTTTATTGGTGAAGTGTTGTATTTGCCACACCCATAACAATATGCATAGCAAATATGTGTTATTATAATTGCAAATTTGTTAGTCCTATACTGAAGTATTCCTTGAGGAGGCTCCGCTAAGAATAATATTTTGCCTGCTTTAACTACTTTCCTTCCAGTCCTGTGTTTGGAACTGTTGAGGCCCGTGTGCAGCACCATTAGGACTTTGAATTACCATGCTCTTAGGCTGTTGTGCCCTCAGCACAACTATGTAAGGTCAGCGGCGATACTATGGTCCTCTTTATGATGTTTTTCTTTTCTATGTAATTGAAGTGAATGAAGAGAGCCATGCATGTGCGGCTACCTCTCCATTTCCATCCAGGAGTGATGGGGGTCTAGTTCTGGAAATAGGAGTGGGCCTCAGAGGTAGGAGCTACATATATTGCACGTTTAGTCATATGTCATAAATGTTTCAGATGGGACAACCCTTTTAAGGAGAAAAATAAAAGATATTCTCACTTCATATTCTCCGTATTCCTGATGATAAAAGCTCCACAAAACTTATGTTTGAACTGCCCTCCCCAGCGCCTACATATTACTGTCAGCAGTCTTGCTTGGTCAAAACTGCTGACAGATTTTCTTTAAAATCAATCAGGAAGTCTTTGTGCACTAGAACATGTGTGCCTAAGCTGCAGTAACTGCACCATGGTTACCGCTAATTGGCAGGCTGTACCTTTACTCAATTTGATTTCCAGGTGCAGAGTACCGATGCGACCTGGCAGTTAGCGGTAACCACAGTGCAGAACCCAGAGCTCAAATCGCACGTGTAATAGCACCCGTCAGTGATGATGGATCACTGGCAGACTGTGTAGGGACACAACCCTTGGACAAGGGCAGTGGTACCACCCAGTTGTCATACATTTCCAGAACAAATAACTGAGGAACAGCAAAATGCAGGTATCTAAGAAAAGATGCTTCCGAATTATTTCATGGGGAATAAAAGCACTACATGTGACCAGTGCGGTATTCTTTTATATATAGTGATAATATACTGCAGAGGGCTTAAGTAGACATGATATCTGACCGCTATATGGTGGTATTACTAGTGTATGCATAGTGGTAGTATACACTTGACTGAAAAAGTGAGCACACGCGTGTTCCTAATCGTGGGATTAGGTGTTTCCATGCTTCTTGCGCTGATCTTGGCTGATACACTCACCGTGTGACCAAAGATCACTGAGTGACATTGCACTGATCTGAATTGGGTTGTGACTCAACTGTAATTTGGCGCAACCGTGACCCCAGAAGGGCAAAAATACTGCTACATGTCATTGTGACCCTATTCAATCCAATGTGGCCAAGATCAATTGTTTAACCCCAGCCTTACATATTTAAAAGAAGCGGCAAGTACCATGACCATATAAAGCAAAATTTGCTGCGGTGCATTTGCATCCACTCTGCTATTTTTCCTGTATCTCAGTCTGGGATCTGCACCTGTACCTAGAGCATGCTATTATTCAATGTTCTAAAATCACTGAAGAAAATCACAGCAAGATAAACATCTGGCCACTAGAGTAAGAAAGAAATGCTAGAATGCCCTAAAATGCCTGGTACGAACCCAGCAATGGTAATAAAATGTATACAGAACAGGACTATAGACCATACCAGATGACGGCAGTGAGAGGATAGGAAAAGAACAAGGTATTGATTGGTAAATTAAGGCACAGAAATCTTCCGGGCTTTGTTCTATCAACACTGATGGATGGTGTAATAATACTGTATGTGATGGGTTAGTAGTAAAGCAAATGTAGATGAAGAGCTGAAATGAAGACTGTACACCCAGCAGCCATAACATTGATACCACCTGCCTAATTTTATTTACAGGAGCACGAGACTTCCATGGGTGTCCTGTGGTATCTGCCACAAAGACATTAGCAGCAAATACTTAAAGGCTGTGTACGCCTTTGGAGGCATTTTTTTAATCATTGCATTTTACTCATTTTTGGCTAAAAATCATATTTTCAATTGGCCTTTATTAAAAATATTGAGCCATTCTGTCACAAAGGGTTAACAGTTTTTTTTAGTTGTGTGACTTGTACTTTCACTTTTACTTTGTGCCAGTCATCTAATAACCCTTATCTTTAATTTACTAAAAGGTCATAAACACTTATTTAAGCCACATTCTTATCAGTAAGATAAGGATTGAACTATAATGAGTGTTTATAATGTTAGAGAGCAGAGATAAGGAGCCCCTCAGCTCCCCAGATGACGGAAAAGACAGAAAATCCACAGGCAGCTAGTAGAGCATATCAGCGCTGTACAAAAAAAAGGATTCCATATCATTAATAAAGACAAACTGAAAAAATGATTTTAGCTCAAAATAAATACAATGCAATAATAAAAAAAAATGTCCACAAAGGTGTGCATAGCCTTTAAGTGTGATACTGTACTTTCGGAAAATATTTGGTATGTCATAGAGATATATCAAAAGTTTTTATCGGTGGCGGTCTGAGCGCTGAGGCCCCCCTCCCCCCATCACTAGAACAAGGACAGAGAAGCACTCATATTGCTCTCTCTCTCTCTCCTCACTGCAATATGGGCCCATCTCAATTCAGTCTCCTGCAGCAAGGAAAAAGAGTGTGCTATGTGAGGGTCTCACTCTGCTGGGAGGAATCTCAAACTTTTGATATGTCTCTATTTTTTAAAATCCTTTAGGGTTATCCAGGAAAAGATATTTATGACTTAGGGTACTATCACACTAGCGGCATGGTTCTGTGCTGCCGCTAGTGCACAGGTGCGGCCGGAACTCTGCTTCGGCCCCATTCACTATAATGGGGGCGGGCCAGAGCTCTGGCCGCAGCACAGCAAACATGCCGAGAGGCGGGCAAAACAAAACTTTAACATTTTATAAAAAGTGATCAAAAAATCGTGCACTCCCCAAAATGAGAAGTACAGATTACCTCGTAAAAATGACTCTTTACATAGCTCCCTACACAGAATATGGCGATACAAACTAAAAATTAGTTTTTTTCCAAAATTTAAATTTTTTTAGTAATTAAAATGCAAGGAAAAAAACATGTGTTATTGTTTTAATCGTACTGACCCAGAGGATGAAAGTAACAGGTCAGTTTTACCGCATAGGAAACACTGTAATAACACCCATAAAACTGTGACAGAATTGTGTGTCATTTTATAATTCCACCCCATATGAAATTTTTTTCCTTGCTTCCCACTCCATTGTATGCAACAGTATATGTTGCCATTAGAAAGCATAACTTGTCCTGCAAAAACAAGTCCTCATACAGCTATGTGGATGGTAAAATAAAAAAAAAGTTATGGCTTTGGGAAGGCTGGGAGTAAAAAATAAAAAAAAAAAAAAAAAAGCAAATTGCTCAGTCCTGAAGGAATTAAAGCAGCCTGCTGTGATCTCAGCAAGCCTGGAGAAGAGCTAGTGGGGGACGTACTGACAGGTTGCAGGAGGAGAGGAGAGACATAGATCTTACCAACTTGTCTGTCTGTATATGACCCTAGGGGGATGGTAACATGGACTTCTGTGCATATTATTAATCCCAATTCCTCCATCAAAGAATATATTTCCTTTCAGATTGTCACATATACATTGCACATTGCAGTAACAGCAGTAATGATCAGAAGAGAAAAATCATATATATATTCCTGACAGATGGACAATATTTTAATCAATCAAAAACAACATTTTCATTCAGTGTCTCCATAAATAATAGTTTTCAATTATATACATTAAAAAACCCAAATACAAACTCTATTCAGACGCTTTTCTTATGAGGCGAATACTAATAAGCGCTCCCATTATGGAAGTGCTCATTAGTACAGCAGGATCAGGGAGCTGTGAATGCAGCGTTCCCTGTGCGGGCTCTGTACTCACCACTCCCTGGTCTTCCTTGGCCTCACGCTGTGCTGTGACCTGTGCTCATTAGTACAGCAGGATCAGGGAGCTGTGAATGCAGCGTTCCCTGTGCAGGCTCTGTACTCACCACTCCCTGGTCTTCCTTGGCCTCACGCTGTGCTGTGACCTGTGCTCATTAGTACAGCAGGATCAGGGAGCTGTGAATGCAGCGTTCCCTGTGCAGGCTCTGTACTCACCACTCCCTGGTCTTCCTTGGCCTCACGCTGTGCTGTGACCTGTGCACAGGGCGAGGTCCTGTGATCTCAAAATGTGAGATGTCGGGTCATAGCACAGTGCAGCAGGAAGCTGTATCTCAGGAGCAGTGGCGTCTGGAGCAGAAAAGGTAAGTTGATTTTTTTTGTATCTGATCTGAGGTCTGATTAATATGAGGGTCTGATCTGAGGTCTGAATAGAAGTCTTATTAACATTGTGGGTCTGATCTGAGGTCTGAAAGGGGCTCTGCACTGAGGTTTGCTGAAAATATTCTTTTTCTTATTTTTCTCCTCCAAAACCTGGGTGAGTCTTATGGGGCATAAAATATAGGACTTAGGTGATATAGTAGTAAGAAAATACCTGGTGCTCCCATTTTACAAGAAAAAAATTGTTATTACTAAACTATTGGTCATTTATGATGGAGTCAGTGTCAAAGCTGGAGTAGGAGACGGAGTTAGAACTTTGGCTTACTAATTCCACAAGCCTGTTTAACACAATCGTTGATGATGACCATATATTACATGACCTCTGCTCTAGTGTTTTTAAGGGCACAAGTTCTTGCTGATGTGTACACTTGTGATATACATCAGCCTTGCACACCTCAATATATTATTTTTACATTTTGATGCATTTTTAAATTCCTGTTCATCACAAAGTTACATGAAAGTGGACTTGGTCATCATCAGTCCATCAAGGCAAATGAAATCATCAGGTTGTCTGCATTCAGAAAATGTATACTGTAGGTTTTGGGGGTGCACTTACTTTTCAAAGTGTATAATACCTGTATTTAACAGGTTGTTACTTTTTTTTTTAATTCCCTGCTTAAAGGGATTCTGTCACTTAGGTTTAGCCTATAGAGCTGAGGACATGAGCTGCTAGATGGCCACTAGCCCGTCCACAATATACATTGCCCATAGCACTGAGTGCCTTTATTTAGTAAAAAGGCAGCAAAAGGTTAATGTTATAGCTGGTCAGTGTATATCATCTGTAATGGGTGAAGGATGATGTACAGCTCCCAGAATCAAGGGCCCAGGAATTCCGAGATTCAATATATGTCATGAATATCCTCAGAGGGAGTTCACATGAAGCTAAAATATGACCAAAAAAAGTGCTGACTTGGCTTTACTGCAAAACCATGCAACTATTAACAATCAATTTGAAAACTGCGCCGATCTGCAGTTAAAGCGCATGTCTTTGTGCCGTTTTCAGTTGCTCCAAGGCTGCTACATATGAGATCACCATTAGACAGTGCTACTCTTGTCTACTATTGCAGTACAGCCCTGCTCACTCTAATAGGACTCAGAAACAATACCACGCATAGTCTACAAAAAAAAAAAAATGGCGCTGTTCCTAGGCTTTCAAGTAGCCTGATCCCAGAGCATGGGTTGCATAGTGAAAATGTGTAAACTATTCCTTAGGTCATTACAGAATTTCACATACAGCGTAGTCCGTATGGACTGTGAAGGGTATTAAAGTCTCTTAGTTTAGATGCAGTTTCTGTGGTGCTACTATATAGGTAAATAGATGAAATGAATAATATATTAAAGGGAATAACAGAAGAAGAAAAGCCCCTCCGCTCTGACATGAATATGTATTTCACATGCAATGATACAGTAATTATTTAATAATAGAGCATAAAACGCAAAGGAATGAAAGAAATGAACATCTCAGCCATCTATTGCATGAAGATAAAGGGGGTCATTTAATATTAAGAAATTATTTCTGGTGCACAATGCGGAGCAAAGGTTATTTGCACCGCAATCTGCGACTTTTCCCCCCTCGCGCCAGGTGTAAAAATTGGGCGTGGCATGGGCGAGGAAAGGGAAAGGCTGCAGGCCCGTCTCATTCATCATTTTCTACCCCTGTCTTTGGTGTAGAAAATGGTCTAAATGTAAGACAAGGAGGGCAAGGAAACTGGCTTAAGTTTAGACTGGCGCTCGATCCGCCAAAGTTATGTAGAAGCCGGTGCCTCTTCATAACTTCGTCGGATCCACCGCCAGATATAGGGGTTATTAAGACTGGTGTCTAAAACGCCTATGAGGCAGTAAAAACCACGCAGGAGGTCTCAAGCACCATGATACCTGAGTCCTAACGCAGGTGTCTGTGATCATGTCATTTTGCCGCCGCCAGCAGGTCGCTGTGATGTCACACCCCTGTGACAGAAAATGTCACCTCAGGCCTCAGGCCGGAAGAGGCCAGTGGCCTGCATCGCACCAAACAGTGGAAGATTATAATACAGGGGGCACTATAAGGGGGGCATTAATACAGAGCAGATCACTACAGGGGACATTATAATACAGGGTGCACTACAGAGGGCATTAATATAGGCCACAGCGCTACAGGAGGGCATTATAAAACAGGGTACAATACAAGGGGGCATTAATATAAATCAGAGCAAGACAGGGGGCATTATAACACAGGGGGTACAACAAGGAGGGAATTAATATAGGCAGGAGCACTACAAGAGGGCATAATACTGGTGGCACTACAAGGAGTGCATTAATATATGCCAGAAAGCTACAGGGGGCATTATAATAGAGGGGGCAATACAAGTGGGCATTAATATAGGCCAGAACACTAAAGGGGGCATTATAATACAGGGTGCACTACAAGGCTACCATTAATGTAGGCCAGAGCAGTACAGAAGGGCATTGTAATACAGGGTCACCACAAGGATGGCATTAGTACAGGACAGAGCACTAAAGGAGACATTATAATGCAGGAGACACTACAAGGGGGGCATTAATACAAAGCAGATTGCTACAGGGGACATTTTAATACAGGGGACACCACCAAGGGGGCATTAATATAATGCAGATGGCTACAGACGGCATTATAATGCAGGGAACACTACAAAGGGGATATTAATACAGGACAGATCGCTATAGGTGGCATTATAATAAAGGGGACAGTACAGGGGGGCATTATACTACTGGGGGAAATAATACAGGGCGTAGCACTACAAGGGGGGCGTTATATTACAGGGGGCACTACTAGAGGCATTATAATACAGGGGACACTATAGATGGGTTATAATTGCAGGAGGGCATTATACCTACAGGGGAACTGCAAGGGGATATTATAACTATGCGGTGCACTGCAGGAGGGGGCATTATAACTACATGGGGCACTTTAGGAGGTCATTATGTAAATACTGAGGCTACCAGAGGGTGCATTATAACTACTAGAGCTACTATGGGGCACATAATAAATACTGTGGCCACTAAGGGGCATAACAGCTACTGGGGACACTATAGGAGGCTTTATTACTACTGTGGGCTCTATAGGGTTGCCTATAGATCAGCCTTATTACTACTGGGGGCTCTAAAGGGGTGCCTTATAGAAGGGCCTTGTTACTGCTGGTGACACTGTAGGGGGACCTTTCTACTGGGGGCACCATGGTGGCATCATTACTACTATGGAGGGCATTGCTACTAATTCTTGGGGAGCATTATCAATATTGGGGGTACAATGAGGAGGAAGATCTGTATGGTACTGATATTTCTGCAGTATAATATTTGTGGCCATTAGGGAGCACAGCGGTCACATATTGGGGGTAGCAGCAAGATGACAATGTTGGGGTACCAGGAGGGGGAGGATCATGTAAAAGTGAGAAACCTAAGATGCCTGTGAGCCAAAATCTGCAGAGAGGATATGCAGCTGAAAGCAGTCATCAAGGCAATCTAGTCCGAATGGAGAAGATGAAATAAGAGAACATTTACATCTGAGGAGACGTCACTGGATGTAAGAGGTATGTGGTGCTTTATTCTATTTATATTATTCTTTTCTATGTGCGGCCCAAATATCTGGCCGTGATCAATACAAATGAGTTTGAAAATAGCAAATAATTCAAAGAAAGAGTTGGGGTGCTGAGTACAGTAAAAGAGCACCTGCCAGCAGTATCAACTCTATTACACCAAGCAAGCTGTCTTGTAGGGTTGATCCTGCTCATTAAATAGCAACTGCCTTGTGAAAGACAGTTGTGGCATTCCCAAGAAATAAGACTTTTATTTTTTATGCAAATCAGGGCTTCAGTGCACTCAAAGGCGTGGCCAGCACTAGAAAGCTGACATCTACTGAAAGGCTGGTCCCAGCCCCTTGATGACTCCCTAATTTGCATAAAGAAAAAACGCTGCAACCGATATTCACAGGATAGGTATCATTTTAATCAGCAGGGCTAACCCTGCCTGACAGCCTGCTTTTTTCTACAGGGTTGATCCTACTGATGTGTTCTCAGTTGCATAGGGTTGACACTGCTGCCTTGATTCGTACTCAAAAAGAGAAGAGTGTGGATGCAGCAGATTATAAACTCATCATGCATGGGTGGATAGCATTGCACAATATACGCCCCCTGTAGGAGTAAATGACAGAAAAATCAATATCTGACAATTTAAATGGATCATCTCAGTGGTTGATGAGGAGGGATGTATGATTGACACAGTACAATAATGCTGGCTTCCAAATAAATACTCACCTTTTAACCATTCTGAATGGTGAATCAATAGGAGAATGTACAATTTGTGCAAGAGTGGTGGTAATACATAAAGTGAATTATGATAGGCAGCTAATTACTAAAAATTCACCTGTATAGAGGGGGGAGAATGCTCCTCAGGTATAATGTAATGAGAATGGGCCTGGTTGTATAACATTGGATGAATACCGCCTGATGTATCACCAGATATCAATAACCCTGGATGTATAGCATGGTATAAATGCCCCTAGATGTATAATATGGTATGAATATCTCCTGATGTATCACCAGATATAAAGGCCCCTGGATGTATCACATTGTATGAATATCTCCTGATATGAATGTTCATGGATACATAACATTGTAAGTATGCCCTGTTTGTATAACATGGTATGAGTACCACTGAATGTATAATATGGTACAAATGCCTCTGGATGTGCGACATGTTATGAATACCCCTGAATGTGTACCATGGTATGAATGCCCCTGGATATATAACATTGTATGAATGCCCCTGGATATATAACATTGTATGAATGCCCCTGAATATATAACATTGTATGAATGCCCCTGAATATATAACATTGTATGAATGCCCCTGGATATATAACATGGTATGAATGCCCCTGAATATATAACATTGTATGAATGCCCCTGAATATATAACATTGTATGAATGCCCCTGAATATATAACATTGTATGAATGCCCCTGAATATATAACATTGTATGAATGCCCCTGGATATATAACATTGTATGAATGCCCCTGAATATATAACATTGTATGAATGCCCCTGAATATATAACATGGTATGAATGCCCCTGAATATATAACATGGTATGAATGCCCCTGAATATATAACATTGTATGAATGCCCCTGAATATATAACATTGTATGAATGTCCCTGGATATATAACATTGTATGAATGCCCCTGGATATATAACATTGTATGAATGCCCCTGGATATATAACATTGTATGAATACCCCTGGATATATAACATTGTATGAATGCCCCTGGATATATAACATTGTATGAATGCCCCTGATAATTGAATGCCCTGGATATATAACATTGTATGAATGCCCCTGGATATATAACATTGTATGAATGTCCCTGGATATATAACATGGTATGAATGCCCCTGGATATATAACATGGTATGAATGCCCCTGGATATATAACATTGTATGAATGTCCCTGGATATATAACATTGTATGAATGCACCTGGATATATAACATTGTATGAATGCCCCTGGATATATAACATTGTATGAATGCCCCTGAATATATAACATTGTATGAATGCCCCTGGATATATAACATTGTATGAATGCCCCTGAATATATAACATTGTATGAATGCCCCTGGATATATAACATGGTATGAATGCCCCTGGATATATAACATGGTATGAATGCCCCTGAATATATCACATTGTATGAATGCCCCTGGATATATAACATGGTATGAATGCCCCTGAATATATAACATGGTATGAATACCCCTGGATATATAACATTGTATGAATGCCCCTGGATATATAACATTGTATGAATGCCCCTGAATATATAACATTGTATGAATGCCCCTGGATATATAACATTGTATGAATACCCCTGAATATATCACATTGTATGAATGCCCCTGGATATATAACATTGTATGAATGCCCCTGGATATATAACATTGTATGAATGCCCCTGAATATATAACATTGTATGAATGCCCCTGGATATATAACATTGTATGAATGACCCTGGATATATAACATTGTATGAATGCCCCTGGATATATAACATTGTATGAATGCCCCTGGATATATAACATTGTATGAATACCCCTGGATATATAACATTGTATGAATACCCCTGGATATATAACATTGTATGAATGCCCCTGGATATATAACATTGTATGAATGCCCCTGAACATATAACATTGTATGAATGCCCCTGAATATATCACATTGTATGAATGCCCCTGGATATATAACATGGTATGAATACCCCTGGATATATAACATTGTATGAATGCCCCTGAATATATAACATTGTATGAATGCCCCTGAATATATAACATTGTATGAATGCCCCTGAATATATAACATTGTATGAATGCCCCTGAATATATAACATTGTATGAATGCCCCTGAATATATAACATTGTATGAATGCCCCTGGATATATAACATTGTATAAATGCCCCTGAATATATAACATTGTATAAATGCCCCTGGATATATAACATTGTATAAATGCCCCTGAATATATAACATTGTATGAATGCCCCTGAATATATAACATTGTATGAATGCCCCTGAATATATAACATTGTATGAATGCCCCTGAATATATAACATTGTATGAATGCCCCTGAATATATAACATTGTATGAATGCCCCTGAATATATAACATTGTATGTTGTTGATCCAGGGAGTTATTCTGATTTCCTGATTGGAGTCGGGAAGGAATTTTTTCCCCTAAAGTGAGGAAAATTGGCTTCTACCTCACAGGTGTTTTTTGCTTTCCTCTGGATCAACTTATAGTAAAACAGGCCGAACTGGATGGACAGATGTCTTTTTTCGGCCTTATAAACTATGTTACTATGTATAACATTGTATGAATTTCCCTATATACATAACATGGTATGAATACCCCCGAATAGATAACATTATATGAATGCCCCTGGATATATAACATGGTATGAATGCCCCTGGATATATAACATGGTATGAATGCCCCTGGATATATAACATGGTATGAATGTCCTTGTATATATAACATGGTATGAATACCCCTGGATATATAACATTGTATGAATGCCCCTGGATATATAACATTGTATGAATACCCCTGGATATATAACATGATATGAATGCATACCCTGGATATATAGCATTGTATGAATACCCCTGGATATATAACATTATATGCATACCCCTGGATATATAACATGGTATGAATGCATACCCTGGATATATAGCATTGTATGAATGCCCCTGGATATATAACATGGTATGAATGTCCTTGTATATATAACATGGTATGAATACCCCTGGATATATAACATTGTATGAATACCCCTGAATATATAACATGGTATGAATACCCCTGGATATATAACATTGTATGAATACCCCTGAATATATAACATGGTATGAATGCCCCTGGATATATAACATGGTATGAATGCCCCTGAATATATAACATGGTATGAATACCCCTGGATATATAACATTGTATGAATGCCCCTGGATATATAACATTGTATGAATGCCCCTGGATATATAACATGGTATGAATGTCCTTGTATATATAACATGGTATGAATACCCCTGGATATATAACATTGTATGAATACCCCTGGATATATAACATTGTATGAATACCCCTGGATATATAACATTGTATGAATGCCCCTGAATATATAACATTGTATGAATACCCCTGGATATATAACATTGTATGAATTTCCCTGTATATATCACATGGTATGAAGATCCCCGGATATATAACATTGTATGAATACCCCTGGATATATAACATTATATGCATACCCCTGGATATATAACATTGTATAAATGTCCCTGGATATAAAACATTGTATGAATGTCCCTGGATATGTAACATGGTATGAATGAATAGCCTGGATATATAACTTGGTATAAAAAACCCTAGATATATAACATATTATGAATACCCCTGGATATATAACATGGTCTGAATACCCCCAGATATATAACATAGTATGAATACCCCTGGATATATAACATATTATGAATGGCCCTGGATATATAACATGGTATGAATGAATACCCTGGATATATAACATGGTATGAATGCCCCTTGATATATAACATTGTATGAATGCCCTAGATATATAACATACTATGAATACCCCTGGATATATAACATATTATGAAAGGCCCTGGATATATAACATGGTATGAATGAATATCCTGGATATATAACATGGTATGAATGCCCCTGAATATATAACATGGTATGAATACCCCTTGATATATAACATAGTATGAATGCCCCTGGATATATCACATTGTATGAATGCCCCTGGATATATAACATGGTATGAATACCCCTTGATATATAACATAGTATGAATGCCCCTGGATATATCACATTGTATGAATGCCCCTGGATATATAACATTGAATGAATACCCCTGGGTATATCACATTATATGAATGAATACCCTGGATATATAACATGACATGGTATGAATACCCCTGTATATATAACATTGTATGAATACCCCTGGATATTTAACATGATATGAATATCCCTGGATATATAACATGTATCCCCTGCATATATAACATTGTATGAATGCATACCATGAATATATAACATGTATTCCCTGGATGTGTGTTTATGAATGAATACCTCTGGATATATAACATTGTATGAATACCCCTGGATATATAATATGGTATGAATGTATACCCTGGATATATAACATTGTATGAATCACCTGGATATATAACATGGTATGAATGCATACCCTGGATATATAACATGGTATGAATACCCCATGATATATAACATAGAATGAATGCATACCCTGGATATATAACATAGTATGAATGCCCCTGGATATATTACATTGTATTAATACCCATGGATATATAACATTGTATGAACTCCCCTGTACGTGTATTTATGAATGAATACCCCTTGATATATGAGGGGCAGCAGGTGTGTGTGAAGGGGTAGAGGGCAGTGCTCACCTTTGTGCATGCCCGTGTACCGGTCCTTCAGCACTGTGAGCTCATAGATCTTGCCGAACTGCTCGAAGAGAGGCTTCAAGTCCTTTTCCTCCAGGTTGCGAGGGATTTGCCCCACAAACAATTTGATGGCGTCCAGGTCCTTCATGCTGTCTGACTGCTGAGCAGGGGGCTCGGGGCCGCTCATGGGGCAGGCTCGGGGCTGCTGCTGCTGCGGGGGATGCTGCTGCTGCTGCCTCCTCGCCTCTCTCTCCGTCAGTCTGGCCATCTCCAGCCCCTCGGTAGGCTGGATCAGTCACACAGGCAGAGCTCTCAGCTGGAAACTGGGGTGTGAGTGAAAAGCAGAACAGCAGCGATTCCAGCAGCCGGAACGTACGAGCGCCTCCTGCTGGCGGCTTCACTGAACGTCGCTCCAGCCGCTGCTCCCCTCAAATCTGCTGGTTTCCAGAACCTTGGACAGTGTTCATTCACAGTTGTCAGACGAATACTCGACCCCTTATCTTTGGCATTGCAAGGTTGCACAATGACAAGCCCCAGTGCCAGTAGCCTGAGAGGGAAGTGCTATCATTACACACCATATTCATGCTCACATCAGGTGCCCATTCCTTCACCCACAAAAGAAAAATAATAGAATGTACTGCACAACAGCTATGTATGTAGCCTCTAGAAGTCCATTGTGACAGGCAGGACTAGTAATAGTGTTATGGCCCTGTTCCTACACCTGCCATATTGGAAATATACCCATTGTGGACTAAGGAGTGGCCTGAACTCTCTTGTAAGCCAGCCATTTCTTATAACTAGGGTGCCTAACTAGAGAATCGGTTCCTTTCACATGAATGAGGCTTGCATGAATCAATCTACTTCCTGCCAAAACAAATCGAACGGATACTCAGTCGCAGACATTTTCTGTAACAGAATCTGCCATGTGTGAAGGCACTCTGGGTCCATCATGTTATGGGTGCAGACACTGCTGATCACATCCTAGCAGCTAGAGCAAGGGTCAGCAACCTCCGGCACTCCAGCTCTGGTGAAACTATAACTCCCAGCATGCTTCCATTCACTTCTGTGGGAGTTTTAAGATCGGTCATGCAAGTCTGCATGCTGGGAGTTGTAGTTTTGCCACAGCTGGAGTGCCGGAGGTTGCTGACCCTTCCTCTAGCCGCTAGGATGTGATCAGCAGGGTCTGCACCCATAACATGATAGACCCAGTCTTTGGCCCATTTGCAGTTCTGGTTGCATGAATGGGTGCCTAAAAGGTGAACACATTTTTTTTCTTTTCCACCATTGTTATAGTAATCTTCCTCCTAGGCTGTGAAAAACCCTAGCTCAAGCAAGAAAGATTTTCCTAGGTTCCTCTGGTTCTATGTTGAGTAAGGCCTCTTTCACTCATCAGTGAATCATGGGCGTGCCTAGCCTGTATTCTCCACAGATGGCACACATATTCTATTGATTTTATTCTGTCTATTCACACATCATTGGAAGCATGCACTACTTTGGTCTGTGTTGTAGACCAAAAACACCCATTGAAGTCTATGGGAATGTGGAAACCTCTGAGGGAACACAGATGGCATCAGTATTCTGTCAGGGGTTCTCACTGACCATTTGTAGGAGATATCTGGAAATCCTTTTTAAAGGGGTTGTCTCATCACAGTTAATGGTGTAATATCGCTAGGATATGCCCCATTGTCTTATAGGTGCGGTTCCCACTAGGACTGCTGGGACCCGCACCTATATTGAGAACAGAGCCCAGAAAGTGGTGGAGAGCGCACTGCACATGCGTAGCTGCCCTCTATGCATTTTCTATGGGGCCGTCAAAAATGTAAAAGAGGAGCTTGGCCATTTCCGTTGGGTCCACAGAAGTGAATTGGAACGGTGGCCAGTCATGTGCGGTACGCTCCCATTCTCTTCTATGTGGAGTGGGCTTGGTGGTGGCGGGACTCCGTTCCTGATGTAGGTGCAGTCCCAGCGATGGGACCCGCACATATAAGACAATGGGGGCATATCCTAGCGATATGCCTCTATTGTCTGTGATGAGACAACCCCTTTAAGCCTAGTAGTGCACATGGAATATGGATCACATGCGGTGGGCAAAACAGACACAAGGATCAACAACGGACCCTTCAAGGACATCTTCAGCAATAAAACACTGACTGTCTGACAGGAATGTGAAAGAGGCCTAAAAATATATACAGTGCCTTGCAAAAGTATTCGGCCCCCTGGAACTTTTCAACCTTTTGCTACATTTCAGGCTTTAAACAAAAAGATATAACATTTTCAAGTTTTGGTGAAGAATCAACAATTGGGTCACAATTGTGAAGTGGAACGAAATTTATTGGATCATTTAAACTTTTTTTGTAATAATAAAACTGAAAAGTGGGGCGTGCAAAATTATTCGGCCCCCTTGCATTAATACTTTGTTGCGCCACCTTTTGCTGCGATTACAGCTGCAAGTCGCTTGGGGTATGTCTCTATCAGTTTTGCACATCTAGAGACTGAAATTCTTGCCCATTCTTCCTTGCAAAACAGCTCGAGCTCATTGAGGTTGGATGGAGAACGTTTGTGAACAGCAGTTTTCAGCTCTTTCCACATATTCTCAATTGGATTCAGGTCTGGACTTTGACTTGGCCATTCTAAGACCTGGATACCTTTATTTTTGAACCATTCCATTGTAGATTTTGTTTTATGTTTGGGATCATTGTCTTGTTGGAAGATAAATCTCCGTCCTAGTCTCAGGTCTTTTGCAGACTCCAACAGGTTTTCATCCAGAATGGTCCTGTATTTGGCCCCATCCATCTTCCCATCAATTTTAACCGTCTTCCATGTCCCTGCTGATGAAAAGCAGGCCCAAACCATGATGCTGCCACCCCCATGTTTGACAGTGGGGATGGTGTGTTCAGGGTGATGAGCTGTGTTGCTTTTATGCCAAACATATAGTTTTGCATTGTTTCCAAAAAGTTCGATTTTGGTTTCATCTGACCCGAGCACCTTCTTCCACATGTTTGGTGTGTCTCCCAGGTGGCTTGTGGCAAACTGTAAACGAGACTTTTTATGGATATCTTTGAGAAATGGCTTTCTTCTTGCCACTCTTCCATAAAGGCCAGATTTGTGAAGTGTTGGACTGATTGTTGTCCTATGGACAGACTCTCCCACCTCAGCTGTAGATCTCTGCAGTTCATCCAGAGTGATCATGGGCCTCTTGGCTGCATCTCTGATCAGTCTTCTCCTTGTTTGAGATGAAAGTTTAGAGGGAAGGGCGAGTCTTGGTAGATTTGCAGTGGTCTGATACTCCTTCCATTTCAATATGATCGCTTGCACAGTGCTCCTTGAGATGTTTAAAGCTTGGGAAATCTTTTGGTATCCAAATCCGGCTTTAAACTTCTCCACAACAGTATCACGGACCTGCCTGGTGTGTTCCTTGGTCTTCATGATGCAGAACCCTGAGACTATCACAGAGAAGGTGCATTTATACGGAGACTTGATTACACACAGGTGGATTCTATTTATCTTCATCAGTCATTTAGGACAACATTGGATCATTCAGAGATCCTCAATGAACTTCTGGAGTGAGTTTTCTGAACTGAAAGTAAATGGGCAGAATAATTTTGCACGCCCAACTTTTCAGTTTTATTATTACAAAAAAAGTTTAAATGATCCAATAAATTTTGTTCCACTTCACAATTGTGACCCACTTGTTGTTGATTATTCACCAAAAATGTAAAATGTTATATCTTTTTGTTTGAAGCCTGAAATGTGGCAAAAGGTTGAAAAGTTCCAGGGGGCCGAATACTTTCTTTCGCAAGGCACTGTAGATAAGACAAAGGTGAAAAATATATATGAAAAACCCCAAGCAATGTCCACTGATGAAAGAGGTGCTAACATTCACTACATTGCTACCCATATGGAACAATAACGTTAGGGGTGAAGATATTCAAGTGGGCCTAGAAGTGCTTAAAGGGGAAATACAGCCAACCAAATATTCTTATGCGATTTTGTATAGAAATTTTGTATTCAAATTACCTCTCAGCTTATAGGAAATTATAAAATTAGGTGCATTATTTGTAGTGACATTTTAAGATCGTTTCCTGACGTTTTTTCACCTTTTTTTTAATTGTAGGATGCTCTGTGTGTTTTTTCACACGTTTTCCCCAATATAATTCTCTACTGAAAAATAAATGTCTGAAAAAATGTGTGACTAAAAAAAGATGCATGAAAAACTAAGTATGGTAGTCCCTGATCTAACACCACTGATCTCCTGATACGCCTCTCTAATAGTTGGTTGCCCTTCGAAGTTATTATTAGATTGTCCTGTAGTAGAAGAACCTATTGTAAACCTGACTACTATTGGAGAGTTTCAAAATATTCAGATGGACTGCAATAAAATTTTGTTCAGGAAACTTCCATGTGTCTTTTACTGAGAGGCTTCTTTCTGGCCACTTCCATTCCACAGTGATGCTTGACCTTCTAGAAAATTTCTCCCTTCTGGGCACAGCATTGGTTCCTTGGTCACCTCTCTTACCAAGGTCCTTCTTCTCCAATCACTTACTGTAGTTTGGTGGAGCAGCCAGCTTTAGGAAGAGTCCTGGTTGTTTCAAACGTATTCCATTTAAGAATTACGGAGGCCACTATGCTCTTGAGAACTCTCAGTGTGGCAGATATCTTTTTGTACCTTTCTCCAGATCTGTGCCTCCAATCTTGTCTTTGAGCTCTACAGCCAGTTCTTTCCTCCTCATGGTTGGTTTTTGTTCTGATATGCATTGTAAGCTGTGAGATCTTATATAGACATGTCCAAATCATGTCCAATCAACTCAGTTTACCAAAGTGGACTCCAATAAAGGTGCAGAAATATCTCAAGGATGATCAAGAGAATTGGGAGGCCTCCAGAGCTAAATTTCAAGTGTCATAAGGATCTGAACACTTATACCCATGTGAAATTTTAGTTTTCCTTTTCAATAATTTAGTAAAAATATCAAAAAATCTGTTTTTATTTTTATTTTTTTTTAATTAGGGGGATTCAGTGCAGATTGACAGGGAAAACTTGATTATTCCTTTTTTTATTTTAGCACAAGGCCACAACATAACAAAATGTAAAAAAGTGAAAGGGTCTGAAAACTTTCCAAATACACTGTACCTTACAAATTATCTACTACTCTTTGTGAATCTAGACATGTGGTTTAGGTTTCATGCACACAGCCATGTCTGTATTCCCGTACGCAAACAATGGATCCACAAAAGATGGATACATTCTGTATTTTTCTCACTCCCATCAATAAAAAGGGCTATTCATGATTGAAATATGGACAAGAATAGGAAATATTGTATAATTTGCAGAGGGGCCACACAGATCTGCAAAAAAATATGTGTGCATGCCCCCATAGAAATGAATGGGTCATTGTGCAATCTGTCAAAACAGTGGATAGCATATGGATGAAAAATCTAATGGTGTTTTCAACCAACTGATCAATAGGGGTTGACTGTTGGGACCAGGTTCAGACTGGCTCACTAGAGTACCAGAGGATCCTCTGGTGGGCCCAGTCTATAAAGACATAAAGGGCCTTAAAGGTCCAAGAGACAAATTGCACTTGGAGCTGACGTTGGAGCTGATGACTGACCACTAGGTTTTGAATCAATTAGACTTTATCGATGATATGGAGCTTGGGCCCTGAGCATAATTTCCTCTGGTGGGCCCAAGGAATCACAGTCTGACGCTGGTTGGACTGAACATGAGAACAGCTGTCTCTTTCCCATGTTCTGATGGAGCTGTAGGCCGAGTATGTGCCCTGCCACTCCATCCATTATCTTATAGGACTGACAGAGATAATCATGTACAGCACTCTATTATTTCCAACGGTTCCATAGAGAATGAGTGAAGCAGCAGGGCACATCCTCAGCTTGCTGCTCCATCAGGATGGGGAAGGGGGACCCCTGTTCTTAGGCTCAGTAGCGGTCCCAGTGGTTGGACACCTACCAATCAAACAGTGATCCCCTATCCTGTGAATAGAGGATAACTTGAAAACTTGGTACAACCACTTTAAGCGATAAATGGTCTTCATCTTATGAAGCTCAGGGTTGAAACCTGAGAAGATCTAGTTTGTCAACTGACACGATCAATTACTGTACTGGTGAGATCTTGCCAATATGCAATGATTATTAGACAATCAAGTCGGATTAAATTATTAGCTGAACGTGAAGTAATGTAAGATGTATTTCAGTAATAAAAATGTCAAACAGAAGACAAAATCTGAAAACATTTTACATCATTTTGAACATAAAAAAAAATCAATGGATGTCTATTATTAAATCTAATCTGTGTGAAGTCTGCAAATTTCCAGTGGTGTCATGCTGCCACCTTGTGGCTAACTATATAGACTTTCCTTAAAGGGCTATTCCTTTCTTATCATGCTATGGCATGTCACTAAGAGCAGGGGCGTAGCTATAGGGGAAGCAGAAGAAGCGGCTGCCCGAACCATTTCTAGTTACGCCACTAAGAGAATGGGCCTTTGTTGTAGTTTTTCTGCACAGTTCTTGGTCCAGGCTTCTAACCTCCGTCTTATCATTCCTTTGCTTCCATATGCTCTCTCTGTATCTACATACTCACAAGGTACTTTATGCTATAAATTTACTCCACTAGCAACACTTTTAGGGAAAAAATTAACCAGGAACTGTCTTCTGTGTTTTTTCTGTTCATTTAAATTAATGGGGGCTACAGTCCCCCAGACAACCTGTTTTCACAGAGCAATAAGACCACTGTCATCATCATCAATCTGACCATCTACATCACTTACGTCATAATGTTTGTTTCAACGTTCATGTAAGTGCAAAGGAATTTAAAGACAGTCAAAGTAAATTAGAGAGGCCATATTGGAGTCAATTGCCCATTGGGCAAATGTACCTGGATCTCACCCATCACTGATATAAAACATAATGGAAAAATCGAAGGGCTCATGGACACGAATGTGCGTAGACCATGCCTGTTTTGCAGTCCACAAGATGCAGAGCGTAGCGGAAGCACGGAGTGGAAGCCCACAGAAGCACTATGGAGTCCTTCCATGGGATTTTGGTCCGTGTCTCTGCACCACAAAAAAATAGAACATGTTCTACTTTTTGTAGTGTGGACTGAATCTTGTGGATCGCGGACCCATTCATGTGTCCACACCGGTGCCCGTGCATTTAGGTCCGCAGCACAGGTACGGGCTGCAGACACTCGTGTGCATGAGCCCTAATAAATCACAAAAGGGGCAGGTCCAAAACACAGAAGAGGCTCAAATCTTTCCATTACACTTTATCTCTGTAGGTGGCACTCAGGGGTAGACTGGCCATAGACCCTACAGGGAAACTTCCCGGTGCGCCAATGTCCAGGAGGCCACCTGAGCCCTCCTCACAGCTGCCAGCCAGATAAGTAATGATCTGATGCTTCTCTCCTGATTTCTAAATTCAACCTTATTGCCACTCATGCGAGAGCTACTTTCTCTTCAAAGTTTACCTGCATATCCTTCAGCATTCCCTGTAAGCTGTGCGGACTTAATTTATTGTGTATGCCTGTTCCGATGGGGAAGCCCTGTTGCGGTGGGCTCGGAACAGGCATACACCATACTGCCCTTAACGTTCTGACGCTCATGACGTTCCTGTGCGGCGCTCCCACCTGGCCCCGCCTCCTCCCTCATGCCTGTGCAGCGCGGCAAAAGAGGGGAAAAGAAGAAGGGAGAAGAAGGCCCCAGCCCCCTCCAGAGCGGTGAAGTGGAGTCCGAGACAAGGACCAAGTAACTAAGTTTTTGTGTGTTTCATGTGTGTGTGTGTGTATGCATACACTGTGCCACACAATATACAGTATACCTCTACATGCATGGTGTATGGATTATACTGTACATAATATACAGTATAATCCATACACCATGCTATACTGTACATTGTATAGCATGGTGTATGGGTTATACTGTATATTATACAGCATGGTGTATGGATTATACTGTATATTATACAGCATGGTGTACGGATTATACTGTATATTAAACAGCATGGTGTATGGATTATACTGTACATTGTATAGCATGGTGTATGGATTATACTGTATATTATACAGCATGGTGTACGGATTATACCGTATATTATACAGCATGATATATTGATTATACCGTATATTATACAGCATGATATATTGATTATACTGTATATTATACAGCATGGTGTACGGATTATACTGTATATTATACAGCATGGTGTATGGATTATACTGTACATTGTATAGCATGGTGTATGGATTATACTGTATATTATACAGCATGGTGTACGGATTATACCGTATATTATGCAGCATGATATATGGATTATACTGTATATTATACAGCATGGTGTATGGATTATACTGTATATTATACAGCATGGTGTACAGATTATACTGTATATTATACAGCATGGTGTACAGATTATACTGTATATTATACAGCATGGTGTACGGATTATACTGTATATTATACAGTATGGTGCAGGGGTTATACTGTATTTCTTTGATGTGACGATTATTTTAGGTTTTCGCCCACCTTTGATGGCGCTGTGCCCAGCTCTGAGCCGACCCCGCTCAGCAGCTGCTAAATCTTAGAGAGAACACTGATCTCCTTTGTAGTGGCCATGCAGTATAAATACAAAAGCTTGTCCCATTCACTTGAATGGGCCGGAGCAGATGTAATTAACACTCACGACTTCTGCAAAGGAGATGACGTGTAAGTAAACTTTGAACAGGAAGCTGCTCTCGCATAAGTGACGCAACCCCTTTAAACAGCTGATTGGTGCGGGTGTCAGGGGTCAGCTTCCCACCAATCTGATATTGATTACCTATTCTGAGGACAGGTCATCAATATTACACCACTGCACAAGTGGATTGCAACTGTTCCATTTACAACTGTGACACAGAAACCACAATTGAGTTCTGTACCCCAAGGACATGAACTGCGGCAACCTGGCCATTAAAGGGGTTGTCCTATAAAAAATATTCGGCCTGAACCAAAGTGGTTCTAATTACCCTGGAAAGTGGTATATAACACCCTCTAGGCTCCTAGGACTCAGACATTTTAGGAAAACATGTTATCTCTTCATTATTTTTTTAAGAATTTTTTTTTCTCTTTCTCTCCTGCCTCCCTAAGCTCTTGAACGCAATGATTGCAATAGTAAATCAAGTAATCATGTCAGAGTGACACTGACATACATAGCTATGGTAAGCTAATGTTTGACGTTGTTAACAAATAGAGTGTTTAAAAACACACCTCGCCGACGCATGTATTATGCTATTTCATATTACAAAGCTTCCAATTATCCCTTATCGAGAGCAGGTGGTGTTCAGACAGTCACTGTATTGTGGGATAAAAAAACAGTGGATTGAGGGACCAAGCATCCACAAATTATGCCTTGATGGGGTCAGAATGCCTGCCCATACGACACACACAAGTGAAAAATGCTTCCTTTTAAATGGGAGCAACAGCAGTACAGTGTAGATATGGAAAATGTATGGTATTAGAGGCACGTGGCTGCAATAGTAGTTTGTATATCGGTAATAGTAGTGGTCGATGCGTAGCGTTAATAGTGGTGGCAGTATGGGATTAGCAGTGTGGACCAGCAGCTGCCATATGGTACGTGTTGGCAGGCAGACAGCAGTAGTGGCGTAATGGCAGCAGCAGCAGCAGCTGGATGGATGATGGTAGGCAGGCAACATGATAGTAAGCAGACAGCAACAGTGGCAAGATGGGGCACCATCAGCAAGTCCACATATATTCATGGGCCTTAGCCAGAGGAGTGTGAAAATCCTCCCAAATCCAGGCTTGGCTCATTTTGACAATCATGATGTTTTGAACACTGGCGGAGGACAACTTGGTCTGATTTTGTGTCACCATGCCCCCTGAGGCACTGAAAACGCTCTCCGGACAGATGCAGGTTATGCGCTGGAGACAGGCCAGAGTCTGGGTAGGCCTGAACCTGGGCGTTGAGGCAGGAAGTTTCCGCTTGCTGAACTGTCTGCTACTGCGGTTTCTGCTGCTTGTGGCGGCAGGAGGTGGGTGACTCTGCAGGGGGCTGAAAGGTGCTCCCTTTTAGACACTCTGGCGAAAGGCTTCTGCTCGCCAAAAGCTGCAGCAAGCAGTGTACACAAAGTTTCCTTGTAATAATGTAAGGGAGGAAAACATTCCCCAATTTTGCTTTGATAGTGAGGGTCTAAAAGCATGGCTATCCAGTAATCTTCAGACTGCTTGAGGTAAATGATATGCGTAAGCAAGAGAGTATACAGGTTGCCATTCCCGCTAATGTGCCCAAGGAGCCAGTTGTTTTCGGTTACACCTCCCACTGAGATGATTGGGTGTCACAGCTGGTGACATTGTCATCATCATCCTCCACCTCCATGAGAGTTTTTTCCTGACAGTATGATGAGTTAGCCATTCTTCCACTGTCACCTCCTGCTGTGATCCCTGTTTCAATGTAGTACAATACATGCTGTATTGTACTACATTGAAATTGCCTGTAAGACTCAGCTTGGAAGCTGGGTCTCACAGGCTTCTGTCATGACAGGCCCCAAGGTCTTTGTGAGGCCTTGGGGTGTCATGGCAGCCATTGGCACCCTGTCACCGCAGCACAGGAGGGCGATGGAGAAGCAGAGGGAGCCCTCTCCCTTTGTGATCCTCTTATATGCCACCATCAGCATTGATCTCTGTATATAAGGGGTTACTCCACCGGCATCGGCTTTTGCAGCGATGCTGACAGATGCAGCTGGCCCCCTGCACTGATCATGCATGCACTGATAGTCACGAACTGGTCATCAAGTCACATGCAGCCATGACATACTAGTCCGTCAAGGGTCGTTAAGGGGTTAATGTTCTTGCATGTATTAAAGTCAATGTTGATATTTGTCATGTCACTATCTTGTAACTAGATGGCAGTGGTTCATATATTTAGAACAGTTCAATGATACAGTTGCAACCCATCTCACCCTCCTCTAGTCTTTGGGCGATGCTGCGCCCTGTAGTTTCACACAGCACTGCTTCAAAGGCTGTCTACTGCTGCTGAGTTCGGTATGTCTGGTGCATGTGCAGTGTCCCACATATTATGTGTGTAAAAGGGACACAGCAAATTGTTAATGTAATATGCCTTTCTGATAGCCATGTCATTGCAATCTATTGTCCGAGTATTTTATGTTATAAGAACCTCTATGGCTGAGTAGTGCAATATTATTTTTCCACCACAAGGTGGTGCTAGTTTGCCTTCTATATAAGGCCCAGTAAGAGGTGAGAGGTTAGTGGAGAAAGTAGAAGGGACAAGAGGAAGTTAGAGGAAGAGTGCAGTTCAGTCAGTTAGTTAAGAAGCAACCAAGTACTGGGCAGGATGAAGAAAGGTGGAGATCCCTTCTCTAAGGCTGTCAATATCCCCTGACCTTGGCCATATCAGGACATCATTTTGACATTTACAAACCAAGCCACTAGAACCCTGAGCATAACTGGACTAAAGCAAGACTGACAGAGATAATCAACCGTCTACGGTTTCTATGGACTCTGACAGCACCCATGTGGTCAAGTAAAGCCTCCGGCACATGACTACAGAATCAGCAACCAGGTACCAAGTTGTTATTGGACTACACTTTGATCCCTCCGGGAAGTGCAGCCATTACTTACTTCAGGAACCTGCTGGTGCAGATGCATTAATTCCTGCCCTACAGGGTCTCCTTCGGAAAGTGACTTTAGCATATATAATACTGTCCAGAACCAGGGCTAGCTTCAGAAGATCCCACTAGAGGTTGAGAGTAACTGGATTTAAAGATACAGAGCCTAACTAACGACACACTGTACCGAAACACCAGCCAAAGAGGAATTCTTAAAGCAGAACAACTGTAACTTATGAAAGTGTAATATTTAAAGGCAAAAGTAAAGCCATTTCTTATTTATACAAAGCTGCCTCTTTGCTTCCCTTGTACTATAAACTTTGTGTGTAACTAAGACACTGGCGTCACGACAAACCAGGACCCTGCCGACAGACACCTTAAAAATACCCAAAACCATCAAGGTCCCCTCGCCTCACCACCCGGCGGTGTTCCTGTGGACCAGAGGTGTCCTTCCTCCCCCGCAACTGCACACTGGCCCAGGGAGTCACCAAAACCGTGAGTAGTAACCATCGGCAACACCACACTGTGACATATCCCTGACGCTCACGTGTTCCCCTGCGGCACCGACTCGCTGCACATGCACCTTGTGTCTTCACTAGGGTTGAGTGGACCGCTGGATATTCGGGTTTGACCGAACTGAGTTTTGAAATTCGGTTCGGGTCCCGAACTTGACCCTGAAAACCGAACCCTATTGAAGTCAATGGGGACCCAAACTTTGGGGCACTAAAATGGCTTTAAAAAAGTCACAGAAAGGGCTAGAGGGCCACAGAAGGATCCAAAATGGGGGTAAGAGCTGTACAATTGTACAAATGTGGATAGGGAAAATACTTAAAATAATATAAAATACATAAAAATAAAGAATAATAATCTTGAACCAGGAGGCGGAGGTCCAAGTGGAGTAGGAAGTTGAGGAGGCTGTGGACATGGCGGTGTAGGTGGAAGAGGTGGAAGAAGAAGCCAACACTGTTTCTGTTTTTTTTTTTTTAAATGTGTCTGTTAATTCTGTGTGTGACCTTCAGCTATTTTTGGTGGTGCGGTCGGTCGGTATACTTCTCTACTCTGCTAATATAAGACATAATGATCTTGAGCCAGGAGGTGGAGGTTCGAGTGGAGGAGGAGGGGGATGTGGCGGTGCAGGTGGGGGAGGAAGCCAACACTGTTTTAGTTTTTTTTTTTTATATGTGTCTGTTAAATCTGTGTGCGACCTTTAGCCATTTTTTGGGGTGCAGCAGGTATACTTCTGTATTCTGCCAATATAGGCAGAGGAGGCGCGCGACGTATGGAAGCGATTCTTCCCATTGAAATGAATGGGGCGGTGAGGTGTAATTACACCTACTCACCACTACCCCCGTGTCGGCCAGCATGTAAACAGTGAAGAGGAGGCAGCGCTGATACGGCGCGCGCCTCCTCTTCAAACAGCTGATCGCCGGGGGTGCTAGGTGTCGGACCCCCGCCGATCTGATATTGATGACCTATCCTGAGGATAGGTCATCAATATATATAACTCGGAGAACCCCTTTAAAATGGTCCATATCAGATGGTGGTGCTGGATATTGTGGCGTGCTGACAAAGCTTTTCCACATTTCAGCCATGCTAACCCTACCTTCTGAGGTGCTGACGGTGCCCTAACTACGTTGGCGACTTCCTCATCCTCCGTCTTTGCCTCGTGCTTCCACTCAGTCCTCGCTGTCAGGTGGGAACTTTGGGTGCTGATCACGTTCCAGTGACGGAAGTAGCGGGGATCTAACAGGGTGGCCACCCAGTAATCACCACTGGTAAGAATGAGGGAAACTCAGTGGTCATTGCGCAGGCACTGCTGCATGTAGTCTCTCATGTGTGCCAGGCTTCCCAGAGGCAACGACAAGCTGTCCTCGGTGTGAAGTGTATCGTCTGTGTCCTCTGTATCCCCCCAGCCACGCTCTAGTAATGCCCGTGAGCCGATTTGGGTGATACCCTGCTGTGAATGCGGATCCTCCTCATCATCATCATCCTGCAAAACTGTGTCCTGGCTGGACAGTTGTGTACCTGGCCGCTGTTGGTGCAGGAACCCACCCTCTGAGTCACCTGTGGAAGACTGGCCTGATAACCTCCGCTTCCTCCTGTGCCACATCCTAATCCATCAGCATAGAAGTGGGATAGTAACGCTGATGATGGCATCATCACCACTGGCCATGTTGGTGGAATACTCAAAACGGCACACATGTCCTGCATGGAGGCCCACTCGTTGGTGGTGAAGTAGTGCTGTTCCACAGACCAACTCACCTGTGTATGCTGCAGCTGAAACTCCACCATCGCCTGCTGCTGCTCGCACAGTCGGTCCGGCATGTGCAAGGTGGAGTTCCACCTTGTGGGTACGTCGCATATGAGGCGATGAGTGGGAAGGCAGAAATTACGCTGCAGCTGAGACAGGAGAGCAGAAGCAGGATGAGAACGCTGAAAGCGCACACAGACGGCCCTCAATTTCTGCAGCAGATCTGACATATCGGGTAATTTTTCAGGAACCTCTGAACCATCAAGTTCAGCACATGTGCCAGGCAAGGGATGTGCATCAAACCGGCTAGGTTCAGAGCTGCTATGAGATTTCGCCCGTTGTCGCACACCACCAAGCTGGGCTTGAGGCTCAGCGGCACCAACCACTCATCGGTCTGTTCTTCCATGCCCACCCACAGCTCCTGCGCTGTGTGGGGTTTCCCCCCCCAAACATATGAGTTTCAGAACAGCCTTCTGTCATTTCCCCCTGGCTGTGCTGAAGTTGGTGGTGCAGGTGTTGCGCTGACGTGATGAGGAGGGGGTGGAGAAGGAACAGTAGGAGGAAGCGGAGTAGGAGGAGGCACCGACTCCGAGAACCGTCCAGCAATCCTCTGTGGCGGTAGGACATGCGCCAAATAGCTTTCCACCTTAGGCCCAGCCATCACTACATTTACCCAGTAGGCAGTTAGGGAGATATAATGTCCCTGCCTGTACTTACTGGTCCACGTACCAGTTGCTATGTGGACCTTGCCACTGATGCCATTGCACACCTGATTTTTTCTGCCACTTGTTCGTACATGGCAGTAGTGGCAGCTGGGAACCATGTACAGTGGGACATCTGTTGTCATGACGTTTTTAAAACTGTCCGTCTCCAGCAGACGGAATGGTAGCATTTTAAAGGCCAGCAATTTTGAAATGCTGGCATTCAGAGCCAGGGCTCACGGCTGGGCATGGGGGGGTACCTTCTCTTTCCATCCAGTGTTTGGGGGATGGATAGCTGAATGTCTCCATGGGACAGTGTGAAGATGCTCGGTGGTAGTGTGACATCCTCTCTTTGTGGTGTGGCAGGTGACCCTGTCGCTTCAGAGGGGAAGGATGAGGCAGAGACCGCAGCAGAAGAGGGAGCAGGAGGAGCCTTAGATCTTTTGTGGTTCTTCATGTGTCTACTCCACTGCACCTTGTGCTTTGCAGTTAGATGCTGGGTCATGCAGGTGGTGCTCAGGTTTAGAACATTTATGTGCAAACCACCAGTGTCCTGTTGTCAGCACACTGCCTGAAGAACTGCCACACCAGGGAACTACTTTGCAGTGCCTTTGGTGTGTTCTGTCCCTCAGTGCGATGAGCAGTAGCAGGCGTACTGGCTGGGGGCCAGCTGCTCCGCTTTTGCACCCTGCTCCCTCTTTTGCTGTGCGGCTGGAACTGTGTGACCACCACCTCTTCCTCTGAACTGCACACATCATTGGCATGACCTGGATGCCATGTGAGGTCTAGGACCTCATCATCCTTCACATCTTCTTCCACCCACTCCTCACCCCTACCCTTCTGGCCGGTCGGAACACTGCAGAAAGCCGCAGCAGTTGACACCTGTGTTTCGTCATAGTCATCAGAGACGTGCTGCAGTGGTTGTCCCACATCCTCATCCTCAAACATAAGTGGTTGGGCATCAGTGCACTTAATCTTTCACTTCTGGGGCAGGGCTAGGTGGATGACCACAAAAACCCCGCCAGCAGAGTCATCAAAAAGCATAAGTGACTGCTGCATGACTTGGGGCTCAGACAGGTTGGCTGATGTGCAAGGGATTGAGGTGGAAGACGGATGCCCATGGGCCACTGGTACAGACTCTGCGGTTTCAGCAGTGGACTGGGTGGAAGACAATGTGAAGGAACTGTAGGCGCACTCAGCCATTCAATCTACTACCGCCTCTACTTGTTCTGGTCTCACTATTCTTATGGCGGTATTCGGGCCTACAAAATGACGCAGAACCTCCTGTTGTCCGTGTACACCTGAAGAAGGTGTTTCATTTGGGCACATAGCTAAGACAGATGGACAACATCCTCTTCCTACACCAGCAGCACCATGACCACAGCTTCGTCCCCTAGTTGATGCTCATTTCCTTTTTTTTATGGTCATCTACCAAATTGACAGACTAACAATTGTATTTCTGGGTCACGGACGCAAAGGAGGTGTATCTCACCCCAAAAAATACGATTACGTCATCCACAGAATTAACAGACAGATTAACTATTGTATTTCCGTGTCACGGATGCAAAGGAGGTGGTTAGCACCACAAAAAACCATATTACTTACCGGTAATTTCCTTTTCTTGAATCCTCCATGACGGCATAAGGGTTTCCCACCCAAAAAAAATAAATAAATAAATTGGGTTGCAGTTGCACTTATGTTAGGTAAGGTGTGAATGAAAAAAAAAAAGTGTTATATGCATGAATAGACTCTCTAGGCTGTCAGTCCAGTAAGACACTGAGGAGGAGCCAGAGGAGGGTCAAATTTATGCTTCCTGTCCCTACCTGGTTGGAGGCGGGTCATCTCTCATTGTATGCCATCATGGAGGATTCAAGAAAAGGAAATTACCGGTAAGTAATATGGTTTTTCCTCTTCATCCTCCATGACGGCATACAATGAGATATAACATATTAAATATTTTAGGGAGGGACAATGGCCTGCAAAACTTTTCTACCAAAGGCCAGGTCTTGATTGTTACTTGTATCAACTCTATAGTGTTTTACGAAGGTATGGGGGCTAGACCATGTCGCTGCCTTACAAATCTGTTCCATGGTAGCATTAGTCCTTTCTGCCCAAGAAGTAGAGACAGATCTTGTGGAGTGGGCCTTCAACCCTTGGGGAGGTTCCAACCCAGAAGATTTGTATGTCTCCAGAATAGATGTTTTTATCCATCTTGCAATTGAATCTTTAGTAGCCCTATGACCTCTGTAAGCACCTAGAAATTGGACGAATAAAAAATCTGTTTTTCTAAAGGACTTAGAAGCCTCCAAGTACTGTAAAATAGCTCTACGTACATCTAGGTTATGGAAACGCGTTTCTCCCTCATTTTTTGGATTTGCGCAAAAGGAAGGAACCACAATTTCTTCTTGCTTATGAAAACTTGATACCACCTTCGGAAGAAAGGAGTCTTCTAATTTGAAAACTATCCTATCTGGAAGGATCGTGCAAAAAGGTTCTACTATTTTCAAAGCCTGGATTTCCCCTACTCTACGGGCAGATGTAATGGCCACTAGAAATAAAGTTTTTAGGGTAAGGAATTTTAGAGTAATTTCTGATATAGGTTCAAACGGTGCTGTTGTTAAACCAGAAAGCACTATATTCAGGTCCCATGGAGGTACTTTAGACCTAATCAAGGGCCTCAAGCGGTCGGCTCCTTTCAGAAAACGAATGACCCATGGGTGAACGGCTATCTTTTTATCAAATACCAAGTTTAGGGCGGAAATGTGGACTCTTAACTTATTAGGACGCAACCCTTTTTCAAATCCGGTCTGTAAAAATCCTAATACTGCCTGGATTGAAACATTTTTAGGGGAAACCTTACATTTTAAACACCAAGCACAAAAAGTATCCCAGACTTTTGAATAGATTTTGGAGGTGATCTCTTTCCTCCCCGCAAACATTGTGTTTATAATGGCATCTGACAGCCCTACAGATTTTAAGGTTACCCTCTCAGGTTCCAGGCTGCCGGGTGTAATCTGTCTACCCTGGGATGGAAAATTGGCCCCTGGGATAATAGGTCTTCCTGTCATGGAAGTATCCATGGGCTCTGTATAGACAGGCGTTTCAATAGGGGAAACCACGATTTCTTGGGCCAAAGGGGCGCTATAAGAATCACATGGGCCCTGTCTTGGCGATTTTTTTTTAATACTCGGCCGATTAACTGGAGAGGAGGAAATGCATAGGCTAGATGGAAATTCCATACTTTTGACAGCGCGTCTATCCCCATATTTTTGTCGTAGGGATTCAGAGAAAAGAAGCTTCTTAATTTAGCATTTTTTCCCGAGGCGAACAGATCGACCTGAGGCAGACCCCATCTTTCCACTATCTGGAGGAAAACCTGTCTTTTTAAGCTCCATTCGGTGGATTTTACCTCGATTCTGCTTAGAAAATCGGCTTTTGTATTTAGGGACCCTTTTAAATGTACAGCGTTCAAGGATATCAGATGTTTTTCTGCCTAGGAAAATATTTTTTCTGCGACATGTCCTAAGTCCACGCTTTTTGTTCCCCCCTGATGATTTAGGTAGGCCACCACAGTAATGTTGTCTGACCTTACTTGGACATCCCTTTTCACAATGCTTTGGGACACTGCTTTTAATGATTCCCAGACTGCTAAAAGTTCCCTCATGTTTGAGGATAGGGACGCCTGATGACTGGACCATTTTCCTTGAACCGAGAGATGGGAACAAACAGCTCCCCATCCCCATTTGCTTGCATCTGTCGTTATGACCTGCAAGGGGCCCGAGTTCCAGGGGACTCCCTCCTGTAAATGAGCTGGACTTAACCACCACCGCAGGGATTGTTTTACTTGGGGAGTTATTGAAATTATCGCGTCTAAGGAGTCTTGACTCCTGTCCCAGTTCTTCAACATCCATTCCTGAAGAATACGCGAGTGGAATTGTGCCCATTTCACCGCAGGTATGCAGGAGGTCAAAGTGCCTAACAGACTCATGGCTTCCCTGACCGGACAAGAGACAAGATCTAGAAACTTTGTCACTTTGTCTATCACCCCAGAAACCTTTTGTTCTGGAAGGATGTTTTTTTGGCTGACCGAGTCTAACAACATTCCAAGAAAAAACAGTTTTTGGGAAGGGCAGGGATTTGATTTTTCCCAATTTATAATCCAACCTATCTTGTATAGGGTTTGGCAGGTCTGAAAAACACCCCACGGATTTTCCGTAATCTCTTCCCAAGAAGGAGAAAAAAGCTTCAGTCTTCCCCCTACCAAAGGTCTGGCGTCATTGCTTTGAAGTTTCTGTCCTTTTGGGGGTGAACAGAAACCCTCTTCCTCTATTACTCCTTTGGTTTTTATCTCTTGACCACTGTCCCAGCCTGTCTGATCTTTTAGGAAACTTTCTTTTATACGTCTCTTTAGGAAAAGACTTTTTTGAGTCTGCAGCTTTTTCTAGAATGGTTTCTAAATCTTCTCCAAACAATAAGTTCCCATGAAACGGGAGAGCACACAATCTCATTTTTGAGCCAGTGTCTCCTGTCCATGATTTTAACCAAAGAGCCCTTCTTGTGACAGCTGCCAAGCCTGTGGTTCTCGCCGCCATCCTAACTGACTCAGCATTAGAATCTGATTAAAAAATCTACCGCCTTCAACAACAGGGGGAGTCCTTTAGAGCATCGTACTGGGTACCATCTTTGATTAACGACTCTAGCTGCTGAAGCCATCTCTTAAGGGATCTAGCTACCGAAGTAGAGGCCAGATTGGGTTTAAAAATGGCCACTGCCGCATTCCAAGTCTTTTTTAAACTAGCATCTACTTTTTTATCCATGGGGTCTTTAAGGGACCCCAAGTCCTCAAATGGTAAAGCATTCAACCCCTTAACTAATTTTGAGAGGGAAATGTCAACTTTAGGACAAGATGTTAGTAATGTTTCATCTTGACTATCAAACGGAAGTCTGCGACTCATTGTTTTGGGTATGAACAGTTTTCTATCCGGAGCTTTCCACTCCTTTTTATAAGGTCATGCCTGTTTTTGTGGACTGGAAAAACTCTTTTCTTTCTTTGTTCCAGTCCACTGAACATTTGGTCCTGGACTGATCTTTGAACCTTATCATCTGATAAGTTCATTGAAGCCCGAACCGCTTTTATTAACTCCTTTGTGTCTTCTGAGGAGAAAAGAAAGCTTTTATACTCAGTATCGGATCCAGAAGAATCTAACGACTCCTGAGACTCGGAGACTGACTTGTGGTCCGAATCTGAAGAGGAATCAGAAACCGTCCTTTGCTCTCTATGCTTTGACATAGAAGGGCCGGATGCAGAAATGGGGACCTCGGCAAGTGCCGAGCGCATTTCCTCTCTAATGACATCTCTGAGTTCCTCCCTAATAGAAGGAACCAGATCCTTAGCCATACTGGTTGTACACTTCTTACAAAATGTCTTGCTATACGCATCAGGGAGTTTTACGGAACACATAACGCATTTTCTAATCTTAGGGCTAGTTTTTTCTTTTTTAGAACTTACTAATTGCAGGTCCTGCAGTGGACTCCATATGACCAGAAGCAGTGTCAGACATGTTAACCAGCCAGGAGCTGTAGCAGAAGTGTTTAAATAGCCCTTACCTGCAGACCTCAGATCAGAGGGCGACCTCCGCCTTGATCTCCGCGCCAAAACCACCTTGCTCCGCCCCCCTCCTCGCATCACAAACCCAGGAAGTCTCGTTGGAACGCAGGTGGAAAGCACGAGACTTCCTGTGACGTCACCGTCAGAGCCGGAAGTCGCGGGTAACGGCCGGGAGCCGCGTACACCACCGGAGGAACTCACTGAGTGTCTGGCTTCCACATGGACCTCCACACCTGGCGCAACAGTGGGAGGTAAGAGAATGGTTCACAATGTTTTTTGTGCCCTTATCAACACAACCCAACTAGGGAGTGGCCGCATTCTCCTCATGTGGTCTGGGCATAGAGAACAAAATAATAAACTGCCGCTTCTGCTGCCCTACAAAAATGGCCCCCATCGGCATGTGCCGTGAGACATGATCCTCTCCCACCTGGAAGGGACAGGAAGACACTGAGGAGGAGCCAGAGGAGGGTCAAATTTATGCTTCCTGTCCCTACCTGGTTGGAGGCGGGTCATCTCTATCATTGTATGGCGTCATGGAGGATGAAGAGGAAAAATAGGTATGTCTCACGGACAAAATTAAGCTAGCAGCCCGGCCAGCACCTGATCCTTGTTTCACGTTGCGCGGGAAGGAGCGAACCCCACAAAAGTAGTAAAGAAGATCCCAGCAGACGTGTTGATTATTTCTTAATGCTTGACTTTTATTCCATCAACTCTGTATAAGCCATATTGATGGAATAAAAGTGAAGAATTAAGAAATAATCAACACGTCTGCTGGGATCTTCTTTACTATCACCGACAATTAACAGACTGATTAACTATTATATTTCCCTGTGACAGTGGCAAGTAAGGGCTCTTTCCCATCACCGTTAGGGATTCCGTTCTGGCTTTCTGTTATAACATCGTTATAACGGAAAGAAACGGAATCCATAGGACGGAAATCAAAACGGACACCTTTAAGAGGCATTCCGTTTTGAGCCGTGATAATAGAAGCCTATGGGAAAGCATAACGGATCCGGCTGGTCCAGCATAACGGAAACCAGCCTATGGATTCCGTTCCTTACCGTTATAACGATGTTATAACGGAAAGCTAGAACGGAATCCCTAACGGTGATGTGAAAGAGCCCTAAAGGGTTTTGCACCACAAAAAATAGGTATGTCTCACAATACAATTAACAGACTGATTAACTGTTATATTTCCCTATGACGGTGGCAACTAAAGGGTTTTTCACCCAAAAAAACAGATGTGTGTCACTGACACAATTAACAGACTGATTAACTATTGCATTTACCTGTGCACCCAAAAAAACAGATGTGTGTCACCAACACAATTAACAGACTAATTAACTATTGGATTTCCCCATCACTGGTGCAAAGGAGTAATATTGCACCGAACAAAAATGCCAACAGGTCACCCTCAGACTGAACAGCATGATTAAATATTGTATTTCTGTGTCACTGATGCAAAGGTGTTGTATTGCACCGATCAATGCTTACAGGTCACCAGCACACTTTTTTAAAATAATAAAAGCCTAACACTCTCCCTGCATTTATGCATGCAGGGTCACATGGTGCGCCACCCAATCACAGCAATGCCAATACTAGGTATGACTGCGATGGCTTCCAAGTGCCCACAGCTTAAAACTTTTTGATTGGCTGCGCTGCAGCCTTTCAACAAGCTTTGTTTAAACTATGAACAACGCATAACGTAAGCCTAACGACAATGAAAGAAAATATAGGGGAAGAAGGGGATGAGGGTCATAGTATTTGGAAAGAAAAGAGGGATAGGGAATTTCAACAATAATAATGCCCCGAAGTTACGCAAGCAAGCAACTCAAAACATGCAGTCAATGTATTAATGGAAAGTCCAAGTCCATAAGTATTCATGGTGGAAAGCAACAGGGTCGACCCCTATAGTCTCGATCAGCTGTAGCCACGCAGAAATAAATAGCAGATCACTTCAAAAGATAATAAAGGTGGAGGGTTGGCCAAAGTCCACGTCCGCGAAGGGGTCCATAAGTGTAGAAACTTAGAGTGGGTCCATTGCTCCTAACTGGAAAGCTCCTCTAGGCGATATATCTGCTGTACTTTCACAACCCATTCAGCTATCGAAGGGGGGGGGGGCGATGAATCCAACCATTGTAATGGGATCAATAGCTTAGCTCCCATAAGGTAGTTCTGTAAATGATTTTTTTTTTGCTATAGCGAGCAATCTATCAGGTAGGTTAAAGGGGTTCTGAAGTTCTTTTTAACTGATCTATCCACTGGATAGATCATCAGTATCTGATTGGTGGGGGTCCGACACTCAGAACCCCGACGATCAGCTGTTTGAGAAGGCAACCACCATGAACAGATACTACTGATGCGATAGGGAACAGAAAATCTTTTTTTGTTGATTTTTGGATTTGAAAGAGATCCAATACTGGAATCCCCCACATTTTGCATATCTGATTGAATATAGTTTTGTTCAACGACCATTCCCCCTCCTTGAGAGTCTGTCTGCTCAAAAAGTCTGCTAGGAGATTCTGTTCCCCTTTTAAGTGAACTGCTGATATTAACAACCTTTAGACCTTTCAGGACTGCCGCTAGTTCTCTTATGTTTGAAGATGACAGAGCCAAGTTCTGATTCCATCCTGACTCGCTTGCATCCAAGGTTGTAGCCTTCTAATTTGTGTGATGCTATGGAACTCCCTAGCTCAAGTTCTTTTATATCAACCACCACCACAGGGAGTTTTTTACTGTTTGAGGAAGAACTACCTTCTTGTCCAGAGATACAGTGCCTTGCAAAAGTATTCGGCCCCCTGCAACTTTTCAACCTTTTGCCACATTTCAGGCTTCAAACAAAAAGATATAACATTTTAAATTTTTGGTGAAGAATCAACAACAAGTGGGTCACAATTGTGAAGTGGAACGAAATTTATTGGATCATTTAAACTTTTTTTGTAATAATAAAACTGAAAAGTGGGGCGTGCAAAATTATTCGGACCCCTTGCATTAATACTTTGTTGTGCCACCTTTTGCTGCGATTACAGCTGCAAGTATGTCTCTATCAGTTTTGCACATCTAGAGACTGAAATTCTTGCCCATTCTTCCTTGCAAAATAGCTCAAGCTCTTTGAGGTTGGATGGAGAGCGTTTGTGAACAGCAGTTTTCAGCTCTTTCCACATATTCTCAATTGGATTCAGGTCTGGACTTTGACTTGGCCATTCTAAGACCTGGATACATTTATTTTTGAACCATTCCATTGTAGATTTTGTTTTATGGTTGGGATCATTGTTTTGTTGGAAGATAAATCTCCGTCCTAGTCTCAGGTCTTTTGCAGACTCCAACAGGTTTTCATCCAGAATAGTCCTGTATTTGGCTCCATCCATCTTCCCATCAATTTTAACCATCTTCTCTGTCCCTGCTGATGAAAAGCAGGCCCAAACCATGATGCTGCCACCACCATGTTTGACAGTGGGGATGGTGTGTTCAGGGTGATGATCTGTGTTGCTTTTATGCCAAACATATCGTTTTGCATTGTTTCCAAAAAGTTGGATTTTGGTTTCATCTGACCAGAGCACCTCCTTCCACATGTTTGGTGTGTCTCCCAGGTGGCTTGTGGCAAACTGTAAAGGAGACTTTTTATGGATATCTTTGAGAAATGCCACTCTTCCATAAAGGCCAGATTTGTGAAATGTTCGACTGATTGTTGTCCTATGGACAGACTCTCCCACTCAGCTGTAGATCTCTGCAGTTCATCCAGAGTGATCATGGGCCTCTTGGCTGCATCTCTGATGAGTCTTCTCCTGGTTTGATATGCAAGTTTAGAGGGACGGCCGGGTCTTGGTAGATTTGCAGTGGTCTGATACTCCTTCCATTTCAATATGATTGCTTGCACAGTGCTCCTTGGGATGTTTAAAGCTTGGGAAATCTTTTGGTATCCAAATCCGGCTTTAAACTTCTCCACAACAGTATCACGGACCTGCCTGGTGTGCTCCTTGGTCTTCATGATGCAGAACCCTGAGACTATCACAGAGCAGGTGCATTTATACGGAGACTTGATTACACACAGGTGGATTCTATTTATCTTCATCAGTCATTTAGGACAACATTGGATCATTCAGAGATCCTCAATGAACTTCTGGAGTGAGTTTTCTGAACTGAAAGTAAATTTGCACACCCAAATTTTCATTTTTTTTATTCCAAAAAAAGTTTAAATGATCGAATAAATTTTGTTCAACTTCACAATTGTGACCCACTTGTTGTTGATTCTTCACCAAAAATTTAAAATGTTATATCTTTTTGTTTGAAGCCTGAAATGTGGCAAAAGGTTGAAAAGTTCCAGGGGCCGAATACTTTCGCAAGCCAATGTAACTGACTCTTGTCCCATGATGACAGCAGAAAAGATTGTAGAACTCTGACATGAGGCTGTGCCCATCTGATTGCTGGGATGGTTGCAGTAAGTAGACCTAGAATCATTATGATATCTCTGATCGAAATCTTTATTGCCTGTCGAAACAGTTTTACCCTTTCCACCAGAGTTTGTTTCTTTTCCTGTGGTAGAAAAGATGTCATGAGATAAGAATCCAGTACGATTCCTAAAACGTTCTTCTGCTTGGTTGGGTAGAGGTCTGATTTCTCTGCATTTATCAACCATCCCAAAGACTCCAGGGACCGTTTCACTATGGCTATCTGGTCCAGAAGTATCTGTTCTGTTTGGGCTGCTATTAAGAAGTCATCGAGGTAAGGGATGAAAAATATTCCCTGCTGGTGAAGAGGACTTGAGATTTCTGCCATGATCTTTGTAAAAATCATTGGAGCCGAGGAGGGGCCGAAGGGAAGGACCTGAAATTGCAGGTGATATAGAAGGTTTTACATGTAGATAGCTATTCTTAGATACTTTTCATGGTCCTTGTAAATCGGAACATGATAATATGCATCTGCCAAATCTAAAGTTATCATCTGACAGTCCCTTATAAGTAGATTTATTGTTGATCTGATTGTCTACTTCTTGAATTTCTTGTAATGAACATATTTGTTCAAGTGCTTTAAGTTGATTATTGCTCTGTAGGCTCCGAATGGCTTCTTGCTGTGCTTGAACCTTTATCAGAACCTTTTTCTGTAACAGAAGTGTAATTTGGGCTTCCAAAAGCTGCTGTTTTCCCTGTATTAAGGTCTTGATTACCATGAATCTCTCTGGTGGAAAGGCGTTGAATTCTATTTTGTATCCAGACTGAATCACCGCTAGAATCTAAGGGGAAAGATGATATTTTCTCCCAGGCAGATATGTAATTTTTTTTGAATAGGAAACCTCTCTGTCTTCCTTTTGAATGTTGCCAGCCCGAATTAAAGGGGGGGGGGGGGTCATTTATTATACTGAAATATGCCTATCTGCGACTTCTACCCGCTCATGCCAGGTCTAAAATTGTGGGCGTGACATAGGCAGGGAAGGGCCATTAGGCCCCTCTCATTTACCATTTTCTATGCCTGTGCTGTCTTACATTTAGAACCGGCACTGGATGTGTGGAACTTATGGAGAGGCCTGCGCCTCTTCATACTTCTGCGTATCCTCCACCAGCTATGGGGCTTTATTAAGAACGATGTCGAAAACGCCTGTCTTAATAAATGTGCCCCTAACTTCTTTTGGTAAGGTTTACCACATCTCTGCGTACGATAGTGAAAATATCTTGACTCTATCAGAAACCCCTTTTTTCTGTCTCTAGCTTTCTCCAGAATGTCGTCTAGTACTGGTCCAACTAGTCTGTCACCTTCACAGGGAATTCTTCATCAACTGTTTTTGGATGTTGCCTCCTCAAACCAAGATCTTAACCAGATTGTTCTCCAGGCTGCGTTGAATAGAGCTGCAGATTTTGCTGAGTGTCTCAACACATCTGCTGAGGCGTCAGCAATGAAGTTTGAGGCTTCTTTTAACAGTGGTAAGGATGCAAGAATGTCCTCTCTCGGGGTACCCGAAATTAGGTGCTCTCTTACCTGAAACAATCAAAGAGATAGAGTCCTTGCTGTATAAGTAACAGCAATCCTGTCTTAATATAGCCGTATTTGATGCCTAGGATTTTTTAAGGATGGATTCACACTTCTTGTCCATGGGTTCTCTCAGTAAACCCACATCTTCAAATGGCAATGAGGAGTTTTTTGAGATCCTTGCCATAGATGCCTCCACTCTAGGGGTCTTATCCCATAAACTATCTTGTTCATCAAATATATCCCTTTGAACAATTTTGATAACCGCCTCTTTTTTCAGGATCTTTCCTATAATTTGTGATTAATTTATTAATACTCTCATGCATAGGTCCCCAAGACCTCTGAATAACCGATCCTGAACTGAATGCGCCTCCTTGACTTCTTCAATATTAATTGGAGCACATATTTAGAGATGAGCGAGCATGCTCGGCCGAGCGTACTCGGGAGCAATTTTCGAGTAGTAGCATACGCATCTTCTAATCTGTACGCTAATGCGTACGCATCTTGTAATTTGTACGCATTAGCGTACAAATTTATAAGATGCGTACGCATTAGTGTACAGATTAGAAGATGCGTATGCATTAGCGTACAGATTATAAAATGCGTACGCTACTACTCGAAAATTGCTGCCGAGTACGCTCGGCCGAGCATGCTCGCTCATCTCTACACATATTGTTTCTAAAATGGATTCAGTCTCCTCTATAGTACACAGTGGCTTTCCTCACTCATCTACTAGGATTTGAGGTTCCACTTTTGAGGTAAAAGGTTTCTGTGACAACCCCGATAGCTTGGCATCTATGGCTGAGCTTACTTCTCCCTCAAGGCAGAATGTGCATTGCCTACGGCATGCTGCCAAGAAATGAATAGGTGGTCTCGGCCCAAGAATCAAAGCAAAACTTTTGCTTAGTTTATAACATGTACCTGAGGGAGTGGCACCTTCAGGTCTGAATGCGCTCTTAGCTTATCATGAGTAGCATTCCTGTGCACTTTTGCTCTTCCTATCAAATTGAGCGTCTTGATTGCGTGGTACATATAGGTGTGTTTGCTCCTCCTCTCATTGGTTGCTGTATGCACATAGAGGTCACTAGGAGCAACATGCCTATATGTGCAGCGTCCACGCTCCTAGATATAGATGCCCAACGGCATAGTTAGGTTTAGCGTAGGACCTGCCTGACCTGAGACCACCGTGACGCTGGGTAGGTGGGCACAGATGTGTTTTGATCAAAATATATTGGCTAAGAGTCTCAGATTTTATCATATCAGAATGAGGTCTTAGTTTATACAGTATATATTGTTTGCATCCATTTTTGTGCACTAGAACCCCCTTTTCTGTGATTTACTTCTCGGCCCAAGAATCCCCTGAGAAAAACAGATCCTCCTGCCAAACGCTTAACCCAAGTAGCAGCAGAGCCCAGGGCTGCCCTGATCCACAGGAATTCTACCAAAGCACTACGCTACTTTCACACTAACCGCAGGGGTGTGACCCACCAGAACAGCCTGCCGGATCCATGCTGCTGCTAGTGCACGTCTATGACTGCAACTACGCTCCGTCACCATTTACTATAATGGGGGCGGGCCAGAGCTCCAGCCGCAGCATGGCAAACATGCCGAGAGGTGGCCGGACTAAAATTACAACTTATAACAGCCTGCCTGCCGGTCTCCAAGTTGTTTCCTGTCCATGGAAGGCGGGATAACCTCCAGCTGGTGCCGCTGGGTAGGCGTATGGAAAATATCATGACATGGACACACACTAACACAAACTGTTTTAAGGTTTTCTTTATTATTTCCATAATAATTTCATAAGATCATTTTAGACTTTGATCAAAATCTTTAATTAAATAGTTAGAGGGGTGATTCAGTGCATGAATAAAAATAAACCAAAAACGAAAAAGGCAAAATGGTGGGATAATTCCCGGTGTCATAAATATAAAAAAAAAATCTTTAACCCTCACAGTTAAATCCTGAGTACTAACAAAGAGTGTTTTTTTTTTCTCAAAGGCAGAAGGGAACATCTGCATTCTTTGATAACCACATTTAAAGTGTAAACTGTCATTTTTTTTTTTTAATAGTGTAGGGACAGTAATTTGAAACTTTTTGTAATGCACTATTGTAAAATATGTTCATTTTTACTAAAAAGCAGGGTGTAAAGAGTCTCTTCAACAATACTAACTGAATGTTGCTGAGGAGAGCCAATCTTCAGCATATATTGTACACTGAAGATATACAAGTCTATGTGTAGCATACGGAGGCAGGCCTCCGTATGCTGCCTCTTCTCACCCTCCCTAAATATCTCCTACAATATCTCTGATCTGTCCTTGCCTATGTGACTAATCAGTGGCAGCTCAATCTCTGCTCAATTCTACCTTCCCTGTGCTTCCCTGTATATTTATTGTCTGTGTTCACTGCTGCAGACGTATTCTCTTCCCTGCACTAACAGAGAAGCATAGGGAACACAGAAATGAGCAGAGCTGCCTGTGATCACCACTGGCTGCAAGTCAGATAGGCAGGGACAGGTCAGAAATATTGCAGGGCACATGTAGGGGAGGGAAAAAAAAAAAAAAAGGCAGAGAAGCATAGTAGTCTTCAGGAGCTCGGTAGAACGCTGAAGATGGACTCTTCTTAGCAATGCTCAGTTAGTGTGTTGTTAAGGAGATACTTTACACCATGTTCTCTACTTAAAAAAAATAAAAAAAAAAAAATACATGCATTTCCCTAATAAAGTATATTACAAAAATGATTAAAATCACTGTCCTTACAAGATATTTAAAAACATGAAATGACTATTCTGCTCAAAACATTTTAGTAAAGGAAAGCTTCACATTGCAATCCATGCAAAGGAGTAAAAGGTCTGAATTTCAGCCTTCAGTGCCTAGAATGACAAAAAAAAATGATTTTATGGGAGCAAAACCTCCTTTCTCAGAGGTATCTGGATCCCAACTAGTGAGACTTGGCTAAGGAACGTGTCTTCACAACTGTTTTGGTTTCAAGGCCACTTTCTGGACTAATTTATAAAGCAATCCGAAGTTCTGTGAAAAGACCAAATGTATGAGGTTCAATTACACAAAATGTATCAGACATGATAAAGCTAAACCAGGTTACGCAGTAATTTTTCTAAGTATCAGACAGAATGACGTAGAGGGGTTGGAGTAGGCAATAGTGAAAAGGTAAAAATGTAACATGTACAAGAAAGAAACTGCAGCTGCCCATATTAGCCAGTCACAATCCAGGTTTCATTTTTCCAATGCAGGCTAAATACAAGTGCTTTGATTGGCTGCTATGGGCAACAGCTATTTTTTGACTGCAAGTTGTTAAAGGGTTTCTGTCATCAGAATTTAGCATAGTAAACCGAGTGTCATTTGCAATGCGCAAATGACACCTGATGACAGATGTTTGTTTTATACTTTTCTGTCAAGTAGTTTGTGAGAAAACTCCGTTTTTAAAATATGTAAATTAGCTCCCCTAGGTGCAGTAGGCGTGAACCCTGCACCTAGTAGCGGCCGTAATTCCTCCTCTTACCCCTCCTCCGTAGCGGTGATTGACAGGGCCAGGCAGCCAGCTCTTTTGGCTCCCGGCCCTGTCCGAGTTCGAAATCCCGCGCCTGCGCACTGCGATAAAACAATACGTTCCAGCGGTGTTTCCTTGCTTGATGAAGCTGGCTCTCCTTCGCTTCCGGGTGTACGCTGACGTAATCCGCGCATGCGCATTGATGAAGCTGGGACCCGGGCGGCCGCCGGCTCTCAACACGCGTGCGCGGATTGTTTATCGCAGTGCGCAGGCGCGGGATTTCGAACTCGGACAGGGCCGGGAGCCGAAAGAGCTGGCTGCCTGGCCGTGTCAATCACCGCTACGGAGGAGGGGTAAGAGGAGGAATTACGGCCGCTACTAGGTGCAGGGTTCACGCCTACTGCACCTAGGGGAGCTAATTTACATATTTTAAAAACTGAGTTTTCTCACAAACTACTTGACAGAAAAGTATAAAACAAACATATCTGTCATCAGGTGTCATTTGCACATTGCAAATGACACTCGGTTTACTATGCTAAATTCTGATGACAGAAACCCTTTAAAAAAAAAAAAACAAACAAAAAAAACCATATACCTGAACAGCAAGATATGCTAGACCAAGGTAGGCTGCAATGCACATCGCCAACAAGAGATCAAATATTGCTGGTTTCACTCTGAAAACAATAAACCATAAGGTAATTTAACAATAGACAAAGCAAACACACATGCAGTCCAATCTTAAAAGCGAACCTGTCACATTGAACATGGTGTTTGAGCTGCAGGCAGCATGTTATAGAGCTGGAGGAGCTGAGCAGCTTGATATAGTTTTAATGGAAAAGATTCTGTAAAACTTGTAATTTATTAATTTAAATTCCTGCTCATTATTAAAGCGGTTATGTAGAAAAAGTTAAAGGGATTCTGTCAGCAGGATAAGGTGTATAGAGCTTTTCACATTTACTTATTTCTCTCCGTGATTTATTTCAAAATATACTATTATTACTATTATTAGTGCTGTAGTTTCTTCAAAAAATCTTTTTAATTCATATGCTAAAAACTTACTTAAGGAGCCCAAGGGGCTGTCTTCCCGGCCGTTGGAGCCCAGTTGCGCCGCTTATTTTGGAGCCCAGCACCGCCCTCCTGCTAATTATTCACACCCCTTAGTGCTCTGCTTCTTCTCTTGCTGTGGTAATCTTGCGCATGCGCCATGGATACATCAGTGTTCGCCCGTGCGGTGTCCTGGCAGTGGCCTCATCCGACTAAGTGCGCATGCGCGAGATTACGCCGCAGCAAGAGAAGCAGAGCGCTAAGGGGTGTGAATAATTAGCAGGAGGGCGGTGCTGGGCTCCAAAATAAGCGGCGCGGCTGGGCTCCAACAGCCGGGAAGACAGCCCCTTGGGCTCCTTAAGTAAGTTATTAGCATATGAATTAAAACGATTTTTTAAAGAAACTACAGCACTAATAATAGTAATAATAGTATATTTTGAAATAAATCGGAGAGGAAAAGTAGATGTTAAAAGCTCCATACACCTTATCCTGCTGACAGAATCCCTTTAATGCAAGATCCTTCCTAATGTATTGTGATTGTCCATATTGCCTCCTTTGCTCGCTATATTCATTTTTCCATCACATTATACAATGCCTGTTTCCATGGTTACGACCACCCTGCAATCCATCAGTGGTGGTCGTGATTGCACACCATAGTAAAAAAATGCCAGCCTCTCTGGTGGCTGGGACTGTGGGAGCGCACACAGGCTGGTGCTTTTCCCTATAGTGGCAATATGGACAATCACAATACATTAGTAAGTGCCTTGTATTAACTTTCTCTACATGATAAATAGCATTTGCTGAAGTGACAACCCCTTTTAACACCGGTTCATTCAATACGGTATACTCATTTTATTTTTGACACAGAAGTTACCGGAAACTGCACTTTATTAGGGAAGCCTACTCACCGGTATGCATTCATTGTTTGTTTCAGCTGATCATAGAACACAAATTCAGGGTCTCTGTGGAAAAAAAATTAAAAAAAAAGCGAAATTTGCCTTTGAGAAATGAAGACAAGATTATAAGAGGACATTGAAACTACATGCATATCCATACAAGGATTCAAAAATAATGGAAAGGGTTATTGTCATCAAAGAAGGTTACAGCATATAGCTATAACATTCCAACCTATAGGATCTGACCTAAGGAACCCCTGCCAATCCAGAGGATGAGGGGAAGGAGGTGTCCCTTTGGCTTGTCTCATGTATAGAAATAGGTAAATGGTTGAAAAATAGTTGAACAAAATCATCTAGTGAACGATTTTTCACTAATGCAGCCATCCTATCCTAAGGATAGGTCATCAATTTTGGTTATGCGGGGTCCGACACCTGGCACCCCCACTGATCAGCTGGTTGAAGAGAAGGGGCGTGCCATGCCAATGCAGCCTTCCCTTCATTGTTTACCTGCTAGCCGTTGCAACAGCAGTGGCGAGCAGGTGTAATAACATGCAAGCCATCCCATTCACTTCTATGGGATGGCTCGTTCCTATTCAAGTGTACAGGAAGGAGCTGTTCTATAGAAGTGAATGGGAAGGCTCGTAATTACACCTGCTATTGCAAGAGCGAGCAGGTTAACAATAAAGGGAAGGCTGCGCTTGCACATCGCATACCTTCTCTTCAACTAGCTGGTCAGTGGGGGTGCTGGTTAATCTGATATTGATGACCTGTCTTGTCTTATCAGGCGCCCCTCCTGTTCCCACTCCTCTTCACTAAAGGCGCATTTACAGAGAAGGCAATGACTGGGTAAGAACAGTTCCTTCCTGATAATTGCCTGCTCGTCTGTGAAGGTAAGAGCTGCATTCACATGTAGAGATCACCTCTAGGATTGAGTGAAGCTTGCTTCAGATCATCGATCCAAAGTCGCTTCGTTTAAAACTTTGTTAGAATGATGTACGGAGACCCGTCTCTGTACATCATTCAAATGTATGGGCTGTGTGGAGGTGAAATTAATTAAGTCCGAAGTCTCACGAGACTTTGGTGAAGAATGTCTGACCAGTCGGTACCAAAGCAGACTTTGGATGGCTGTTTTCAAATGGTTTTCTAGTTGTACAATCGAAGTCCGAAGTTCTTTATCGAAGTCTCTCGAGACTTTGGAGTCAACAAATTTCACCTCCGCGCAGCCCATACATTTGAATGCTGTACAGAGACAGGTCTCCGTACAGCATTCAAAGTCTTGAACGAAGCGACTTCGGATCAATGATCCAAAGCATGCTTCGCTCAACCCTAATCACCTCCACTGCATGGGCTACTGCCATTACTCATCCTCATATGGATTTATTTTTTCTGGGCAGTAGACTGCTGTTTACACAGCACAATCAGCAATGATTTATAGGGGCTATCCGGGCTTTTTCTATTGACGATCCTGAGGATAGGTCATCAATATCAGATTGGCGGGGGTCCAACACCTGGCACCCCAGCCAATCAGCTGTATGAGTGCAGTCTCCCTTCTCTGTTCCTGTCCGCTGCTGCTGTGTTTGGTCTTTGCTATAGACAGCAGCAGCTGACAGGAAGAGAGAAAGGAGACGGCACAAGCACACCTTCTCCTCATACAGCTCAACGGCAGGGGTGCCGGACCCCCACCGATCTGATATTGAGGACCTATTCTGAGATTCTAGATATTGATGACCTATTACAGAACTTCTCAATTCCATCCAAAGTGCTACTGAGCTACAGAGTTAGGGAGCAGGATCCCCTGTTTATCCATGTCCTGTGTATAGGTAGACATGAAATCATCAAGTCTCCACCCACCAACTCTGAAAAAAATAGTACACCCACATAGCAGCTAATTCTGCCCGAACATCACATAGCGAACTATTAATTAACTTAAAGGGAACCTGTCATCTCCGAAACACCCCCTGAACTAGAGTAAGCGGTGTATAGTGTAAGTGATGCTGAATCCGAATATGTAAGTTTTATCTTCATACTCACTTCCATTCTGACGCTGTGCTCCCACAAACCAGCAGTAAAATGCACTCACAGGACTCTTCTTTGAGTCGTCTTCATTATGTGAGTGAGCACCGGAGTCCAGTGAGTGCATTTTACTGCTGGTTTGTGGGAGCACAGAGTCAGAATGGAAGTGAGTATGAAGATAAAACTTACATATTCGGATTCAGCATCACTTACACTATACACTGCTTACTCTAGTTCAGGGGGTGTTTCAGAGATGACAGGTTCCCTTTAAATGAACGGCACTTAACTACAAGCAAGATCAAGATTTTTGAAAAGTTCAAAACAGTATATTCCTTTGGTACCTTAAAATTTTCATACAACCTATGACTCCTGTATCCCCTTATTTACCTTTTATCGGCCTTGACGTGATAAAGCTTGACGTCTTTCAGGTACCGGCTCATGTAATATTCCAGAGTGTTGAGAACACTACTGTCTTTATCTACCAGCTGTGCTGCACGAGGCTGGCTGGTTAGCCACTGCATCACTGCTTCTAGCTGTTCCTTCTGGACCTGCTGCAGACAGAAAAGAAAACAATATTCTAGATAAAGACATCAAACCAATGGTATACATAACGACCATGGTATCCTTCTCATAGTATTAATTACAGCATTAAGCACAAATTAGTTTTTTTTTTTTTTCCCCCCCAGACTATAGGACACACTTTCCCCCCCAAAGAAGTGGGGGGGGGAAGTGGAGGTGCGTCTTATAGTCCGAATGCTAATGAGCGCTTCAATTATGGCAGTGGTCATCAGCATGCGGGAGGTATGGGGAGGTGAGAGCAGCGCAGCACTGGCTGTACTCACCCTCCCTGGTCTTTTTCCAGGTCCTGCTTTGCACTGTGTCGTGGCCAAGCACAGGGTCAGGACATAGTGCGTGCCTAAGTGCACTATGACCTGACACTTTGAGACGTCAGGTCACTGTGCAGCATAGGCCGGAAGAAGCGGTGCGGTGTGTCCTGGATCTGTAGCACCGTCCGAGGTAAGTCTATTTTATTTCTTTTTACTGTGCGATCCGAGGTCTGATGGGGGTCCGATGTGAGGCTAATGGGGAGCTGATCTGAGGGTAATGGAGGTTGGGGCGGTCTGATATGAAGGTAACGGATCTTGGGGGTCTGCTTAGAGGTCTGATGGAAACATTTTTTTTTTCTTATTTTCCTACGCCAAATCCTAGATGCGTCTTATATTCCAAAAAATATGGTCATTTCATTAGACGCAAGTAATATAACATTTCTGTCAGGCCTCTGCAGCCATTCACTCTCCATAAACTTGGCCTTAGGCTCTCCTGCTTACCATCTGCTGTGTAAAGATCTGTAGATCAGACGGGGCTCCCTGTAATCAGAAAAAGCAAAATGTTAGCACAGACTTGTGGACAAATAGAGCTTAAAGGGTTTCTGTCCCCAGATTTTTCGCTATTAAACAGGCTGACATTGCACATGTGTCAATGTTACCTGATTTTAACTATGGTATTTATTTATTCCCGAGTGCCACCGTTTTTGTATAATTCTAACTTTTATTATATGTTGATATAATAAGCAGGGGGGGGGGCGTTACACCTGCTCCTAGAGGCTCCGTTCACCCCCCTCTTGTAACGCCCAGGTCTTCTTCATTGACAGGGCCAGGAAGCGTTGGTCTCCTCCTGCCTGCCCTGTCCTCCGTGTATATCTCGCGCCTGTGCCGCCCCCTTCAGTATTCGGCAGAGGCAGTGAAGGGCAGGCAGGAGGAGACCAACGCTGCCTGGCCCTGACAATCAAGAAGACCTGGGCATTACAAGAGGTGGGTGAACGGAGCCTCTAGGAGCAGGTGTAGCAACCCCCTGCTCCTAGAGGCTAATTAGCATATAAAAAAAGTTAGAATTATACAAAAACAGGGGCACTAAGGAATAAATAAATACCATAGTTAAAATCAGGTGACACTGGCACATGTGCAATGTCAGCCTGTTTGATAGTGAAAAATCTGGTGACAGAAACCCTTTAAATTGGATAAGGTTATACATACCTTCTCTGTCAGATTATATATGACACGGGTGAGCGCTTCAGCAAGTATACGAGTGTTACGGGCCAGCACCTCTGTGTCCACTTTCCAACTAGGGTACAAATAACATTTACAAACATGATTATCATGGTACTAAAAAAAAAAAAAAAAACACCTTCATAGAAAAGCTTTAAAATGATGAATATTTTGCAGCAGACTATTCAGCTAACTAATATTAGAAAATCTTATACATAATCCCATTTACCAATGGAAACAATCTGCTTAATAGGAAAGCAGAAAACCCCACCCAAAAAAACGATCTGTGGGTTAATGCTATAAACGTAATGTATGCAAGTCTGCTAAGCTTTCTTTCAAGGAATGACAAAACACAAAGCAAAACTGGAGTACAACTATACATTTGGACAACATATCTTATAGCAAATACTTAATATATACAGATGGTCTTGAGTCTCAAATATTACTAGAATCTAATTATATCACCTAAAATAAGACCCTTTAAAACATATATATTTTATTAAATCCAATAAAAAAATCGAAGTTCATATACTAATTGCACAAACAAAGAAAACAATAATACTGCACATTCCACATCCAAATGCTTGATCAATGTGACAGAGAATTGGGGGGTGAGTATGAGTTCTAGCCCTGTTATAGCCCTTATATAGAACTCAGCCCAGGGACATCCCCATATGGTAGGGATTCCCTGTCCTCGAGCCTCCCCTAAAAGGACCCTATAAGGCCCTATATAAACTCATACTGATGCATAAAGCGTCCCCAACGCGTTTCCCCCAATCAAATGGGTTCATCAGGGGGGATACAGGCTTCTAATCACACACAGAGTTGATATGTATAAATAGTGCACCCTATATTAGGGATCAATCACAATATCCAGATAGCTGGTATAAAACTATACAATACAGGAGAGAGATACCACTATTTATGAGGGCCGGCAGGAAACAATCACATAGTTCATCTCCAGATGATCATCTGAAAAACAGTGTGTACAAAAATCACGCTCAATCCTAGCAAAACATCACAATGCCAGTATATAAATACCTCTGACACTTACCCTACTATGTGGTCCTGCTCAATATGTATCTCTCCTGCTCCCAGCAAGCGATGCAACTTGCTGGGAGAAACTTCCCCCTTTTTATGTTCAAGCCGAGCGTATGTCCGCGCTCAAAACGCCGATCCCACGTGATCCCGATCCGATCACGTGGCCGGAACTTCCGGTTCAGTGGAACGCATCAATGAACCGCATCTCCATCGATACAGGAAGTTCAATGGTCACATGTGCTTTCTCCATACTTCTAAAGGGCTTAAAACTACTGGCACATAATTGCGCTATATCCATACTACTGAAAGGCTTGAAACTACTGGCCCACAATACCTTATTGTTTTCTATACAGGGGGATCAATAGTACACAGTTATTAAGCATATCTGGTTCACTGTGATTAAACATATATTGTATTTCATCATGATTCTATTTATGCAAATACACATATATTTTATCTATGTCCATAAAAAGTAGTGTTGATATTTGATACCCAATACTTATATTTTTATACAGAATGGCGCCACTTTATAAGATGGCGCTCATTCTGTTAAAGATTAATACCTTGGGTGCTTCTCGCACCACTGACACAGCTAAGGAACCAAGTACAGAAGGAGGACATAGCGGAGTATGTTAATTTATTTATAAAAAACAGCTAAACGTAAGCCGTTCATTCAACCCCAGAGGGGACTGGGATCGAAATCTGTAGATCCATTCAGTTTCTCTCTGCAGGATCCTTCGGTCCCAGTCACCTCCGCGTAACGGTTGAGATACCATCTCCAGTACTGAGAATTTCATCAATCTTGGGTCACCCCCATGGACTTCTCTCATATGACTAGCCACCGGTGTGTCCTTCTTTTTTAACACATCGTTCACATGTTCACAAATCCTTCTTCTCAGTTCCCGTTTTGTTTTTCCAACATAGTCTTTGGGGCACGTGCATTGACATATGTACACTGCCCCTCTACTCTTACAGTTGGTGAAATTTTTCAAAAACACCCTTTCCTTCGTGGAAGAGCATGTAATAAACTTGTCTGTGGAGACAAATTCACATGCCTTGCATGAGCCACACCTAAACATCCCTCTTGGTTGTCTATCTAGCCATGTCCCCGCGCCAACCGGTGCCACATAATGACTGTGCACCAGTCGGTCGCGGATGCCCCTACCCTTCCGGTAGGTTAGACTAGGAGTACTCGTGATTACTTCAGTCAAGAGACAGAATCGGCCAGTATTTATTGAGGATCTCACGGATCTCTCTATTAGCCATGTCATAGGTTGAAATCAGACGAAACTGCGCCCGACCCTTGGGCTCAAAAGTACGCCCCGATCTTCTGACTGTGCACGTTGGAAGGCTTGTTTTAAAACCCTCTCTGGATATCCCCTGTTCTTGAGTCTACCAAATAAATCTCTTGATTCTTGATAGAAGTATTCTGTATTGGAGCAGTTCCTGCGTATCCTCAGATACTGCCCCCGAGGGATGCCCCTCTTTAAAGAGGGAGGATGATGACTACTCCAATGTAAAATGGAGTTAGTGGCTGTCGGTTTCCTGTACATATTAGTGGTTAATTTGTCCCCATTCCTTTTAACTAACACGTCAAGAAAGGTTATACTGTCCCTGTGAATTTCATGTGTACCTCATCCCAATATCATTTATGTTGAGGTCACTGATAAATGCAACAAATTCATCATGCTCACCGTTCCATATAACAAAGACGTCGTCAATGAAACGCGTCCAAAAAACAATCTTTTCATTCCACCACGTCTGGTGGTCAGGAAACACGGTTTTGTCCTCCCACCAGCCCAGGAAGAGATTTGCATATGTGGGGGCACAAGGGCTCCCCATAGCAGTCCCCCTAAGCTGGTGGTAGAACCGTGCATCAAATATGAAGAAGTTATGGGTGAGAACATACCGCAGTAGTAGTAGAATAAATGAATTATGGAACCGAAACTGAGTACCTCTAGTACTTAAATAATATGCCACTGCTCCCAGTCCCTTTTCATGTGGGATTGAGCTATACAGTGACTCAACGTCAATGCTTGCTAGCCAACATGATGGTTCTATAGTCAACGTATCAATTTTATTGAGAAAGTCCATAGTATCCCTCGTGTAGGAAGGGAGGGCGGTCACAAACTCTCCAAGCACCTTATCTAGGTATACCCCACTATTTTGAATAAGGGAGCCAACCCCTGAGACGATTGGTCGTCCCTTCAAGGGGTTCACCCCCTTATGAATCTTCGGGAGCCCATAAAAAGTTGCTATTGTGGGTTTCTCGGGTAACATGAAATTAAACTCCGTTCTGTTTATTACATGTGTACCAAGACCAGTTTGAAGGATATTTTTTAGCTCCAATAAGAATGATTCAGTGGGATCCCTCTCTAGTACCTGATAGCTATTTCTATCTTTTAATAAATCCCGGCACATTTCACGATACAGATCATGATCGAGGATGACCAAATTGCCACCCTTATCTGCAGGCTTTATAATTATTGTCTTATCCCTCTCCAGTGATATAAGTGCCTCCCCTTCTTCACGAGTCAAATTGAAGCTACTTGGAGGGCCAATACTTAGATGTTCAAGATCAGAAATGACCATCTGGAGAAAGATGTCTACGTGTTCATAATTAAAATTAGGTGGCATTCTCCTGCTCTTGGGTGATAATTCTGTAAATGGGCCTTCGCCCGGATTGCGAGCCCCCTCCTCCCATAAGTCCATCAGTAGTTCTAAATCTGGGTAATCTCTTTTATTAATACCTAACTTTTGACAGGTCTGACGGTTGTTATTTTTACAAAATTTGTACCATTTTAGCTTTCTACAAAAAAAGATGTAAGTCTTTTACCCACGTGAAAAGATGAAAACTAGTCGTCGGAACAAATGATAACCCTTTACTCAATACGTCTATTTCGGTTTTAGTAAATATCCGAGATGTCAAGTTTATGATTTGTAATTCATTGATAGTCCCTGGTTTGTCTGAGTTTTTATCCGTTCCCGTAATTGATATGGGGTCTGTTGTTTCTCAAAAAAAAAAAAAAAAAAAAAAAAAGAAGAAGAGGAGGAAGAGGACAAGGAGGACTGCATGAAGTTTCTCCCAGCAAGTTGCATCGCTTGCTGGGAGCAGGGGGAGATACATATTGAGCAGGACCACATAGTAGGGTAAGTGTCAGAGGTATTTATATACTGGCATTGTGATGTTTTGCTAGGATTGAGCGTGATTTTTGTACACACTGTTTTTCAGATGATCATCTGGAGATGAACTATGTGATTGTTTCCTGCCGGCCCTCATAAATAGTGGTATCTCTCTCCTGTATTGTATAGTTTTATACCAGCTATCTGGATACTGTGATTGATCCCTAATATAGGGTGCACTATTTATACATATCAACTCTGTGTGAGATTATAATCCTGTATCCCCCCTGATGAACCCATTTGATTGGGGGAAACGCGTTGGGGACGCTTTATGCATCAGTATGAGTTTATATAGGGCCTTATAGGGTCCGTTTAGGGGAGGCTCGAGGACAGGGAATCCCTACCATATGGGGATGTCCCTGGGCTGAGTTCTATATAAGGGCTATAACAGGGCTAGAACTCATACTCACCCCCCAATTCTCTGTCACATTGATCAAGCATTTGGATGTGGAATGTGCAGTATTAATGTTTTCTTTGTTTGTGCAATTAGTATATGAACTTCGATTTTTTTATTGGATTTAATAAAATATATATGTTTTAAAGGGTCTTATTTTAGGTGATATAATTATATACATTTGGACATATTCAGACATGGCAGAAGTCTTCTACCGGATCTGCAGCAAGATCTTCACTTCACGTACCACTGTTGTTTCCGATATTGATGACCTATCCAGGATAGGTTATCAATATCAGATCGACAGGGGTCTGACTACCGGCACCCCTGACGATCAGCTGTTTGAACGCAGCACTCGTTCTCTTCACTGTTTACTTGCTTGCTGTCAGCACTGCAGCGGTGGTACTCTGCAATTACAGCTCACCCGTTCCGATTCACTAGAATGGTACAAAGCAATTGTAGTTACGCTCCATCCCATTGAAGTGCATGAGGCGGAGGAGCTGTAATTACACATGTGTACTGCTGCAATGTGGACCGAAGAGAATGTAAAGCTGGCAGGAGCGCCATTTTCTCTTCAAACAGCTGAATGGTGGAGGTGCCAGGAGTCTGAACCTTGCCGATCTGATATTGATGCCCTATCCTGATGATAGGTCATCAATATCGGAAACTAGACAATCCCTTTAAGTATTATATGATGGTAAAGCTAACCTTATTTGCCTTATTTCTAGGAGTGCATGACAACACAAATTGTACGGTGTTCCACTAGAATGATTATTATGAACACTTATTCCTGTATAAGACATAAAAACATAGAGAAGCTTCTCTTGAAAGATCCAGTTTGGGATTGGGGAGATCCTTCTAGTTATCTCACCTTAGATCCATAACGCTGTTGCGGTGACCATTACGGGGCCCATCTAAGTGAGAGATAGTGAATGAAGGAAGCCTGCGGATAGCAAAGCGTTCATGCTCCCAAGCTAGTGTGTCTTCAGCCAGGTTTATCTTCTTATGAACCATGGAAAACTTCACTTCAGGGAACTGGGTTGAAATAATCTGGGTAAAGAAAGGTGGTCATATTTTAAAAACTTCTACTAAAAAATCTTTACCTATCCCCATCATGAAAACATTTTTTAATACTGTAATATCTGAATTCTTCAATTACCATTTCCAGCTCTTTGAGGAAGGCATGCTGTAAAGTTCCTTCTTTAGGAGGTTTAGAGACATGAAGATGCAAGCTTTCCCCACTTCCTACTGTATCCAGACACAGCACAAAAGCCACATTATCTTGAAGGAGGCTTGAATCTAAAACGAGTAGAGTCGAGATTAAAATTTCTCAGGTCACCCTGGCATTTCCATGAGGATGCCTTCACACACTGCAGATTTTAGCGCAGAAACTTCTCTGCGACTGAAAATCAGTTTTGCTCATCTAAGTGGAGCTTGCGGGAATTCACCAGCATCCCTGCCAAAACAACTGCATTAAAATGTTTAAGAGTTTAAAGGGGTTGTGTCACAAAACCTGGATCCGAATACTTTTGTAATCGCATGTTATTAAAAAAAAAATAGTATAGCCATTTTGTCAGTCTGACTGAGGCTTCTTTCACACTGGCGTTAGGCTTGTCTGGCAGCACGTATGCGAACGTTAGAACGGATCCGGCAGGCTGTTCCCCTACCAGAACAGCCTGCCGGACAAGCCTAATGCCAGTGTGAAAGAAGCCTTAGCTGGTCAAACGTGCTCAGTTTAAATCTTCAACTGCCACCAGCCAGTTACAGAGAGAAAGCTGAAACAGAAAGGACATGCCCCTGAGCGGTCAGCTTCATATAAATCTAGCAGAGCAATGAATGGGGAGATCTCTGGATCCATGTGAGGTACAGGGCTGGGTCTAGATTTATTAGAGATTGCCATATACTATAAAATGTCAGATTTTTATTTTTTACAATCAATCATGGCATAACCTCTTTAAGTCACAGAATTTTTTTGCAACAAAATCTGCTGCGCGTGAAGACATCCATATGGTTCCTTCTTCCCCGGTTCAAACAAAATGAAGCAGAAGCAGCTGTATTCTTAGTAAAGACACAGGTTAGAAAGAATGCAAACTATATGACTATAAGGCTAGGGCTACATGGCGACAGTTGTCGCGCGACACCCGTCGCAGCCAGGATCACCGAGTAGCGGGGATCCCATCGAGATGAATGGGATCGCCACGGCAGTCGCAAGAAATCCAACACGGTTGGATTTCTTGCGACTGCCGCGGCGATCCCATTCATCTCGATGGGATCCCCGCTACTCAAAGATCCTGGCCACGACAACTATCGCCGTGTAGCCCTAGCCTTAGAGTCCTGGGGGACCAACCACACCCATACCTCCATGTCTCCCCCTTGGTTTTCTTAGACCGTTTTCCGACAGATGATATTTCTGTCCAGGTGCTGTCCAAGTTCAGAACGGACAGGACCCAGACTGAACACTTACCCATCAAGCTGAATGTGTATCTGTGATAGGTGTGTTTGTTGGACAAAATTAAATGGGGTCATTTAACAAACTGGTGTAAAGTAGAATTGGGTCACAGCAACCAATCAGATTCCTCCTTTCGTTTTCCAAAGGAGCCGTCCAAAATGAAAGGTGAAATCTGATTGGTTGCTATGGACAACTAAGCCAGTTCTACTTTACACCAGTTTGATAAATGACCCCAAGTGTTTTATTGATGTGACATGAAGGGGTTAGACTCTTAATAGACAGCTAGGGGTTTAAAGGGGTTGTTCGCTTTTCCTATATTGATTACCTATCCTTAGATCGGTGGGGAGGGGGGAGCAACTGCTGGCACCCCATCCACTGATCAGATGTATGAAGAGAATAGGACAGAGCCATCGGCGACAGAGGAGTTGTAATTATTGTAATTAATTCCTTGCTGCAATGTAGACGGCAGGCAGTAAACCGTGAAGAGAACTCTTCACTGTGCTGTGTGTTCCTCTTCCAACAGCTGATCAGTGGCCCCCACTGATCTAATATTCATGACCTAGCCTGAGGATAGGGCATCAAAATAGGAAAAGCACAGAACCCCTTTAATGGAAGTTGACTTCTGGACTACTATATTTCTACTATGTAAAGACTGATTGTCACTGGATGTTCTGTCTTAAAGGGCTTGTCCAGGGGTTTTATATTGATGACCTATCCTCAGAATAGGTCTTCAATATCTGATTGTTTTTTGTCTGACACCCAGCACCCCCGCTGTTCAGCTGTTTGAAGAGGCGGCGCTCCATGCAGGGAGTGTAATTACTCACTCCATTCACTACGCTTCTACAGAAATGACGGGAAGTGTATTGAAGAGGAAGAAGTGCTCACATGGAGCGCCCGCCTCCTCTTCAAACAGCTGATTGACTGTTGGACTCCCGATGATCAGTTATTGATAATCTATCCTAGAGGACAGGAAATCAATATAAAACCTCTACAACTCCTTCACTGACATTACATGGTATGTCTGCATACTAAGAGAATTCTTCATGCTAAAAAAAAATTTCTACATTTGACAAATGCACAGCTTTTAACTAGTTTGTACTAGTGGTACAATACGGGTTTCCAGTCATCTTTCTGAAAGAGACCTTAGTGGCATTTCCAGTGTTGCTTCTATTCTACATGCTGTGTTACCTGTGTGGTCCAGATGATCCTCTAACCATCTCTTTGTTCCCTGATAATTAAACTTCCCTCCTCCTGATGCGAAAAACAGCAGATTGTAACTGTGCATGGGAGAAATGTGAATGTAAGGCCAGGTGACAGTAAGTAGCAGCCAAAATAAAATTAGCAGAATATTCCAGTAACACTAAATAATACAGGGTGAAAACAGAAATCTGCAGAGAGCACGCTAAAAAAGTAATTGAAGAGAAACTACAGATTAAAACGACATTAATTCTTCTGCTTAGTATACCTTTCTCAGCTCAGGTTGAATTTACATCTGTGTTAATCTGAAATACGCCTAAATTAGTTGTATTTCAGGCACTGATCTGTGACTTCTCCCAGCTCACGTCAGGTATAAAATTGTGGATGGGTCTAAATGTAAAATAGCTCGGAAGCTGTCTTACGTACTTTTAGCACTGGTGCTGGATGCCTGCACCTCTTCAGAACTTTGGCAGATCCACCACCAGCTATGGGCCTTTATTAAGATCTGCGTCTAAAACGCCGGTCTCAATAATTGTGCCCTTTCATTTTTACGTTCCATCATGGGAACAAACAATTGCAATTCAAGCAGTGACAGATCAGTCACATGATGGACACCAACACTGCCCTACTGAGCCCGGTGGCTTGTAGGAGTCTGTTGGGTTGAGTAATGGAGCAAATTATTTTACCTGTAGCATGCAGTGTGGGAGCTGGTACCTGCAGAGCTGCCCCATTCACTTCAGTGTTTTCTGGTGCCCGAGCTACAGGGTACTAGCTGATTGACAGGGTGTCGGACCCCTGCAGATCCGATACTGATGGTCTATCCTGAGGATAGGCCATTAAAGGGGTTCTGCAGTTGTTTAAAACTGATGATCTATCCTCTGGATAGATCATCAGCATCTGATCGGCGGGGGCCCGACACCCGGGGCCCCCACCGATCAGCAGTTTGAGAAGGCAGCAGCGCTGCAGGAGCACCGCAGCCTTCTCTGTGTTTTCCTCAGGCCCAGTGACGTCACGACTAGTATCACTGACCTGGGCGGGGCTAAGCTACATTCATGTGAACAGAGCTTAGCCCCGCCCAGGCCAGTGATAGTAGTCGTGATGTCACTGGGCCTGTGGTAAACACAGAGAAGGCTGCGGCGCTCCTGCAGCGCTGCTGCCTTCTCAAACAGCTGATCAGCAGGGGTCCCGGTTGTCGGACTGCCGCCGATCAGATGCTGATGATCTATCCAGAGGATGGATTATCAGTTTTAAACAACTGCAGAACCCCTTTAATATAAAAATCCTGGACATCCTTTTAAAGTAATTTCCCACTTTAAGGAGGCCCTGTCAGTATGCTTTCAAATTGTACATGATTTGTACTGGCCTACTAAACACTGTGCTGCTGAGATCACTAAAATGATGATGAAATATGGACCAAACTGCCCACAGACAATAACAAATACTTTATTTTACCTATACATGACTTTAGGCCTAATAGGTCTGGTCTCTGCATGAAACAGTAGGAAAGAAAACTAAATGCCCCTCTATTCAAGTTTTTAAAAAAGCCTATTAGTTTGTGAAGCAGAGGTTAAAGAGTTAAGCCATTTCCTAGCTGATACATACACGAGCAGGCTGTAAGGCTGGTAAAACAAGGCCAAAGTTTCTGGGTGTGGGACTCTTACCTTGCATGTGTTCGCTTGTATGTGTACAGCCTAGAGAAGAGGCGTGCCAGCTCCAGAAGGATTGCCACACCACTGCCATTAGAATCTGCACCATAAGACAACCACTAGGAACAAAAAAAGGAAATTATACTTTGAGAACTGATATGATTAACAAGTCCCCATTACACTTTCAGCAAAATCATGTCACCGGCAAAAACAGCTCTTTTAAAAAATTTTTATAGGAGAGATTAATCAAAACTGGTGCAAAGGCCCACAGCAACCAATCACATTCCACCTTTCATTTTTTAGAGCTTCTTTGGAAAATGAAAGATGGAATCTGACTGGTTGTTATGGGCAACTAAGCCAGTTTTCCTTCGCACCAGGAAAATGCCAGATGATGCACCACTTACTGGAGCAACTCCAAAAGCGTCATAGTGAGCGACAATTGCAATGGTGGGAAGGTCTTCTGAACCAAGGCCAGCCAAACGTCCCTAAAAAAAAATAAAAATATAGTCAATGTCACGTCTATTATATTTATTGTTCTACCTTTCTAAGGGCTCTTTCACATGAGCTCGTACAGTCCAGAAACCACAGTCCATGTGTGAGCGTAATCCTCCATTCTGGACACTGCTGGATTTGCAGGAGCGCACGGCATTATACTGATTTATAATGCTTTGTGTCTCTGCATAACCTTATTGCTACAGAATCATACTGGCAGCTTTATGACACACACAGCATTATAAATCAGAATAATGATGTGCGCTCCTGCAAAATGAGCAGTGCCCAGAACGGAAGATCACACTCACACACGGACTGTGATTTCCCTACTTCACGCTTTGTTGTTCTGAATGCCATAGTAACATGCCCATATACCACACATGACCACTGCAGCCAATCACTAGGCTCAGCTGCCTTATACTGTATACTGCTGATTGTCTGTTGCAGACACATATGACATAGAGTTTCCTTCTCTTATTGCCTTTGCAAAAGAGCGATGAGGGACGGAGGCCTGGCACACTGTTAGTCCTGAGCACTGGCACAGCACCAGATGCTGTAAAGGGGCTGCTGCACATGCAGGCTACTAGGCCACAAAAGCCATGATTAGTAATAGATGCCAGGTCCGAGAGAGCTGGCGCAATGTAGGTCTGGCGAACTGGTGCGAGACCCGGCAGGAGTCACGGTATAACATCAGGACAGCAGTGTGCAGATATGTTGGAGATGAAACTACAGTAGTGTGGTAGTAGTGTAGTGTCAGAGCCCTGGTACTGTATAGTATATCTGCACATATACTGGGGAGGTTTTACAGGTGCTAGTGCACAGAGTTGTTCCCAGCCAAAGATGGAGGGGCTGGGAGGAAGGTGGCATTTCCCTGACTGCTTTCTGTAGCAGTTTTCAATGTCCATGCAGATAGGGCAATAGAGAAACAGTCCTTTTTTTCCCAGATGCCCCTATAAGTATACTGCAATAACCTGGCACATTTTGTGTCTGTAAATAATTGTATTCTTCATAACAATTCTGTAGCATCTTTTCTCTAGGTCTATGTTGTGCTGTTCCAGTTATTACTTCTAAATATCTATGAACAAATTAACAACTTGGTGTTACCTGTAGGGGGCGAGTCCCTGCACAGTATGACACTGGCACATCCAACATGTAACACCTAGTTTTTAATGTATTCAGAAACAGAGGAACACTGCAATGTAGAGCAATATGAAACATTCAAGCCCAGACACTCACCTCCACACTGGTTACCAGCCAGTCACTGATTGCCTTACTCTGAGTGCCACTTGTCACCATCTGGAAGCCATTGGCAGTAGCAGTATGAAGGAGCACTACATGGGCACAAATAGAAAAGTCAGTAAATACCATAATGCATGGCAAATCTATATCCTAAACAGACCCTTAGAACTGTCAGATCTATTCACAAAAGCTAATAGTCACGTACCTTCAGCGGCAGAGGAGGTGCCCTGGTTGGCAGAAGCTGAAAGGGTCTGCTCATAGATAGACAGAAGCTCTGCATCCTCCACAGCAAAGTAGACAGGGACCTGAGTCTCCATTGAAAGCATCTCAGGCTCTATGTCCATGAATTGCTAGAAGTGAAACATTAAAGCCAGTTAAAAAGGTATTCAATGCTACATTTCATCTCACCACCTACAATTCAACTAAAAGCAAAGCAGCTCCTTTCTATATGTCCTATTATGTCACACGTGGAGTCCCCTAGTCAGGACCACCCTGTATGAACCAGAGCAAACGGCCACTTGACTTGGCTGCATGGTTTACAGGCACTGCAGCTTTCCTTACCAATAACAGCTGATCCCTGGGGTTACAGGGTTCCCTGGTCAGCAGCTGACCGGCATGCAGGCTTTAATTTAAAGCGTTATCTTACTGGGACACCCCGAACAAGAGAACTTTATGTTTTTCCCAGAATAGAAAGTGATGGCATATCGCTAGTGCACTCTCCATTCTCAGGACTGGTGGGGGGGATCCTTTCAGGCAGACCCTCACAGATGCTGAGAATAAGGGGCCTGAATGGAGCAGAGCCGCAGTTGCCTGCACGGTAGGTACGTATATCTGCTATTGTTGTCTAGTGTATTTTACATCGTGGTATGAATGACCTAGCTAATTTACCACCTCTACAGCATACATTAAAGGGGTTGTCCGCTTTTTAATATTGATTACCTTTCCTCAGAATAGGTCAATATCAGATTGGCGGTGGTCTGACACCCCCACCGATCAGCTGTGTGAAGAGAAGGCAGTTCTCATACGAGCACTGCCTTCTCTGTTCTGTTTACCTGCTCACAACAGGAATTGCAGTGGTGTAATTATAAGTATGGCGTCTCCATTCACTTTTATCGGATGGCTCTGTCTGTTCAAGTGAATACTACTGATCTGTCTCATACAGGTGAATGAGGACACCATACTTGTAATTACACTGCTGCAATTCCTGCGGCGAGCAGGTAAACAGAGCATAGAAGGCAGCACTCGTATGAGCACTGCCTTCTCTTCACACAGCTGATCGGCAGGGGTGCTTGGAATGTGACCCACACCAATCAGATATTCATAACCTGAGGATAGGGGCCTCATCTGTACACCGCCAACTTCATCCTTGGGCACAGCAATAATACTCTACTGCACAGCAATAATGCCCTAACACTCCCCAGAAACTGTGTCAATCAAACAGGACTATCTTCATTCACGTTTACCACATCACACCAGACGATACATCAGATGTAACGGACCATTGCCATCCGCATGTGTCTAATTATCTCTTGTATAGAAGAAATTGTAATGGGCGTCAGGTAAAACCATGAAATTAACTAAAGATTTCCAACCTGTACAATATCTTGTGGCAGAGCTACCATGTCACGAGGCAGGATTATCACGACAGCACCCGCTGACTGGCGCAGTGCTTTCTGATACTGCTGAAGAGAGAAGTCCGCTAGGCGCATGAGAACACATCGCCGGCTGAGGACGTCAGCCTCCACTGTACGAGCCTCTGTGTTAAGAACCGAATTCCGCGTACCTGCATGGAACAAAGGTCACAGGTCAGTTAGTGCGAACTATGGAGATCCCAGAACAATCATGGCCGGTCAAAGGCAGTCTGCAGAAAATATCAACCTCCAGTGGTATCCAGAATATATGGGCAGTGCTGCTCTATAGACAGGTTTAACCCCTAACGGTCATATACATTAGATTAATGCTGGCTGAACCATCAAATGATCTAATTGGTAGGATACCCAACTCTCCCCAGATGGCAGATGCTGGGGAAAAAAAAAAAGTGTCAAGAGAGATACAGTAAGCAGTCACCAGATGTGCCTGGTGCTCAGCATATTTATATTGAAGGGGATAGCTGTCAGCTCAACAAGCATTTGGCCAGCATAGCATAGAGCTGATCAATGTCGTTTTCACATCTGCATTTTCCTTCCCGGTTTTGAGATCTGGCATAGGGTCTCAAAACCACAGCACAACGCTTCAGTTTTGTCTCTATTCATTGTCAACGGGGACAGACCAGAATGCATTCTGTTCCGGTTTGTTGCGTTCCCATACCAGACAAAAAAATCACTGCAAGCAGCGTTTTTTATGTGGCATGAGAAACTGAAGAAAACCATGCAAGTCAATCAGGGTGGATCCATTTTTTCAGACATGAAAAAAAAAAAAAAAAAAAAGATCCGGCGCCCATTGACTTACAACCGTTTCATGCCAGATCTTCTTAATTTTTGATATAACACAACCAGATCTGTTCTGAACGGATGCAGCTGGTTGTATTATTATAAGGGACCATTCAGACGGCCGTGGTATTGCGGACCACACGGCCATGCACCCCATATTTTCTTGTGGAGCCGCGGCTCGGCAAGATCCCGTGCCGGCCATTGAAGTGAATGGGCCCACACCTATTCTGCAATTTTTCGGAATAGGTGCGGACCCGTTCACACAGTTGTGTGAACGGGCCCTAACGGAAGCGTTTTGCTGTGGTTTTGAGATCTCCTGTCAGATTTCAAAACCAGACAGCAAAAATGCAGATGTGAATGTAGCCCAACATGTCACCACTACATGCCTGATGACGACTTTTGCGAGAATTTCCCATTTAAAGGGGTTGTGAAGAAGCTGGGCTGGCGATTGACAGACTGACGCAGTTCAGGCTACCACAACAGCCCCCCAGTAATGTGCTGTTATTGCAGAGGGAAGTAGTGTATGGCTGGAATTTATGGCAGATCTGCATGTAATACTTAAAAAGCTCCCCCCTCTGAGGTTTATATTCAATCTTCATAAAACAACCCCTACAGCTATTAGCATGTAGCCACTCATCCTCCACCATTAACATTTAATGAAGGTCCCAGCAACCAGACTGCTACTGACACACATCCTACATTAAGTCAAATGTTTATGATGCTGTAACCTGTATTAAAGGGGTTAAATCAGAATAGGTCATCAATATCAGATTGAAGGGAGTCCAAATTACGGCAACCCGTGAGCACAGGCCTCTTCCTAGGCCAGTGGTGTCACCATACGTCAGTCACATGACTTAGGTGTAGCTCGGTCCCATTCAAGTCAATGGGCCTGAGCGCAAGTATCAAACACAGCCGCTATACAACAGACAGCACTGTGCTTGGTAAGCTGCAAGTAACTGCAAGTCTTACTGCCGCAGTAAGATAGTCACACACCCACCAGTCTGATACTGATGACCTGTTCTGAGGGCATCAATTACAAAATGCCCAATCTAGTGTTATAACACTCTACGGGGTAGATTTATCAAAGAGGTGTAAAGGAAAACTGGCTTAGTTGCCTATAGCAACCAATCAGCTTCCAGCTTTCATTTATCACAGCTCCTTTGGAAAACAAAAGGTGGAATCTGATTGGTTGCTCGGGGCAACTAAGCCAGTTCTACGTTATACCAGTTTGATAAATCATATGCCTCATGGTCTGAACTTCCCCTTTTCTTTAGAAGATTTACAGATCTGCATATTTTTTTGGGGGGTGAGGGGAGACTTCCAGTGGATGTGCCACTGAATTAGGAAAAGCACTTTAATCATTTATAGGGGTATTCCCACCACAGACAATAGGGGTATATTACTAGGATACAACCCATATGTCAAGAACAGAGCAGGGAGACTGGTGATGGCAGGAGTGTGGTCCGGCCACCGCCAAGCGCTCTCCCCATACAAGTGAATGGGAGCTCGTCACTGCTCCCATTAATTTCTATAGGGCCGACGGAAATAGCCAAGGCAGTAATGGCTACGGCCCTATAGAAACGAATAAAGAGCAGCTGCGCATGCAGTGTGCCTTCCGCCATCTTTTCCCCACTCCATTCTCAGTGTTAGACAATGGGGGTATAACCTATAACCCTTTAAGGGTGCATTCACATCACCGTTAGGGCTTCCGTTCAGGCTTTCCGTTATAACATCGTTATAACGGAAAGAAACGGAATCCCTAGGACGGACATCAAAACGGACACCTTTAAGAGGCATTCCGTTTTGATCCGTCATAATAGAAGCCTATGGCCCTGCATAACGGATCCGTCTGGATGCCGTTATGCTGGACGGAAAACAAAGTCCTGTCGACAGGACTTTGTTTTCCGTCCAGCATAACGGCATCCAGACGGATCCGTTATGCAGGGCCATAGGCTTCTATTATGACGGATCAAAACGGAATGCCTCTTAAAGGTGTCCGTTTTGATGTCCGTCCTAGGGATTCCATTTCTTTCCGTTATAACGATGTTATAACGGAAAGCCTGAACGGAAGCCCTAACGGTGATGTGAACGAGCCCTAAGTCAACCAGAAAGAACACAGATGCCAAACAATTCACAATATACTGTAATACCCACACAGCATTACAATTCATACATAGTAAAACTATAACTCCCAGCATGCACCCTTGCTTGGCTGTTCTCCAAGCTTCCATAACAATGAATGGAGCATGCTGGGATCTGTAGTTTCACAACAGCTGGAGGAGGCTGATCCCTGAAGGTGCGGTTTTTGAGCAGTCATGTGTGCCCATCATATGATCTGGACTGAGGTTTTGCTTTTATGAAAGGATTTTATAGCAAGGATGATCAGCTAGATAACGACACAAAATAAACATAGATCTGCACGCAGGCACAAGGCTATGATGACCGCTGAGGTAGACCAAGCCTGACAGGCGCCTTATACTGATGGATATTACATGAGACTACCAAGTCTTCATTCATACAGTTCAAAACCGTCACCATTAACCCATCCAGGCGGAGAGTGCGCCCGGAGCTGTCACTCATTAACCCCTGCCTGCCGGGAGAGAACACATGGCAGAGGTGGAGGCGATGACTGACCGTAGCTTTGGCCCTGGAGGTCGTACTGCTGCATGCGGTACACCGTGAACTCGTGAGCGGCCTCGGCCTGCAGAGGAGACACGAGGAGCAGCACCGCCGGGATGAACACGAAGAACGTAAGAGGAAAAGACGCCTTCAGCATATTATCAAACACCTCGCCGGCTTCTTCCAGCATCCTGCCACTCCTTAGAGAGCTCTCCTCAGCACTAATATGGAGGTACCTACGGGGGAACCTGACAGGGAAGGGCCGGGAACTACAGCTAATGCCTACAGCTTCCTCAGGAGCTAGGGACCAGCAGGCACTGCATAGACACCTATCAGAGGGGCCTACAGGATGGCCAATCAAATACCGACAGGCGATACTAGGACACCCAAATCCGGGTCCTAGCAATCAGGTCAAGAGGAAGGACGTTAGAGGGCTTGTGGGAGGAGCTGGGGCGGGAGTAGGGTCCTCTCCCCGCCGCCTGAGTAGTGAGAAAGCTGTGTGTTGGATACGGATTCTTCCATTAACATCTCTTCCATTCATATGTGGCCTGTGTATCGTCTAGTTGTGGTGCACACGTAGCATGTGTTTAGGGCAGTGTCTAGAATGTATGGGCTCCCCTGAGGTTTAGGTCACGTGAAGCGGTCATGTGACTGGGGTGCCGTTAAAAAGCCTTTAGGGGGCAATAGGCACCATTTTTTTTTTCTTGTGAGGTTGCTGAAGCTGGTTTCTTAGGCTAATGTCACACTAGCGTTTCTATTTTTGGGTATTGAGATCTGTCATAGGATCTCAATTACGGAGAAAAATGTTTTCATTTTGTCCTCATTCATTGTCAATGGGGATAAGATGTAACTGAACAGAACAGAATGCTCCAAAATGCATTCCGTTCCGTTTGGTTGCGTTCCCATACCAGAGAGCAAACCGCAGTGAGTGGTTTTGCGGTTCTCTTTCTGTCATGGGATGCAGAGCAAGATGGATCTGTCATGACCCACAATGCAAGACAATAGGGACGGATCTGCTTAAAGGGGTTGTCCGGGTTCAGAGCTGAACCCGGACATACCTTTCAATTCACCCAGGCAGCCCGCCTGAACAGGGCATCGGAGCATCCTATGCTCCGATGCCCTCCTTTGTCCTGCGCTAATTAGCGCAGGGCAAAGGAATTTAGCCCGCTTCCGATGACGTACCGGGCTCTCCCAGGCGGAGGCTTCCGCCCGGCAGTGAGCCTGGTGACGTCATCGGCGCTGATGGGCGGGCTTTAGCACTGCCCTAGCCATTCAAACGGCTAGGGCAGCACTAAAGCCGGCCCATTACGGCCGGTGACGTCACCGAACTCACTGCCGGGCGGAAGCCTCCGCTCGGCAGTGAATGTTTACAAACAAAAGAGCCCTTGCCCTGCGCGATCCAGCGCAGGGCAAGGGAGGGCATTGGAGCATGAGATGCTCCGATGCCCTGTTCAGGAGGGCTGCTGGAGTCAGAACCTGGGTATGTCCGGGTTCAGCTCTGAACCCGGACAACCCCTTTAACTCTGACCCAATTGAAAACGGATCCGTCCCCCATTGACTTTCAATGGAGTTCATGACTGATGCGTCTTGACTACGTTTAAGATAATACAACTGGATCCGTTCATAACGGATGCAGATGGTTGTATTATAAGTAATGGAAGCGTTTTTGCTAAACCTTGCCGGATCCAGCAAAAACGCTACTGTGAAAGTAGCCTTAGTCGCATAACGTATGCATGTTTTGTTTTTTTAAATTAAGGACCTAATTCAGCAATAAACGATGTTGCACTGAGCTGTTCAGAGGGGAAATCAGTTGTAGCCAGCATGAAAACTGAAATAACTGAGAAAAGAGTGTGATTTAAAGGGGTTGTTTCATCTCGATGTTATGAAGTTGAGATAGGCCTATGGGTCGACCACCAGGTGGCTGGGAACCAGCGGAGTGGCCCGGTGTTCAGTTTCAGTAGCTCCCATTGAAGTGCATGGCAGCTGCAGAGACAGCACAGAAAGCTGTGTTGTTTCCATGGTAACAATGAGAGCTACTGAAACAAGCCCACTCCACTGTATCACAACTTCCTGCTGGTCCCAGCATAGTCCCATCTTGTATTAGTAATGGCAACATGAGACAACCCCTTTAAATAACTGGGACACTCACTCTGTCAAGATACAGAAGCTGATGCCTCATAAAATTTAGTTGAGCCTGGCCAGAACAGATTCTATGCACAAGAACTGGCATCAAAGTGGGCAGATGGACACTTTTCTCTCAACTGGTGTTCTAAAGTGGCCCAAATGTCTTTGAGTCTCTACTCTCACACTGCCAACATACAGAGGGTGATGCCCACATTACATTCTTTCGAGTTCAGCCTGGTCTGAAAGTGGGCAGACATAAACAGTAAAAAATTAGTGCAACATTCAGGACTATTTTATTTGGTAAAAAAAGTAGGCGCCAGAATGGAGACATAAAATTACCGTGTGTGCTACTACTACGTCTTCCTAGAAAATGTACTCATGCTCCGTTATAAATGTGAGATTCTTGGCAAATACATTTTGTACAAAATTATCTGTGCCTGTCTGCCAACGACAAGGCGATCTCTCTTTAGGACAGGAACCTACACTAAATACTGCCTCCTCTGGTGCCATAATGGCCTCCATTATATTCAGCGTATGCTGGTTCCACATGCATGCTGAGCCCGCATTGTATTATACTTCTTTTGGTGCCACGGTATTATTGTATTTACTTTATTATTTGTATTTGCAGAGTGCTGTTGCATTGTTTTTTTTGTGTTTTCAGCCATGCACCTAGGCACTTGGATGTGCTGACTGACCCCCATTTCTTTCTTTGCAGTCTGCATTGGTGCCATTGGTTGTGCACTCCTAGCTAGCCTGTCTGCCCAATAGGCTGATTTTAATTAGTGCCAATATGAAGCTGTCGCCTCCTCTCCCTGCATTTAATGGAGGCCATTTGGCACCAGGAGAGGTATAATACAGTGTGTGCTCAGCATGCATGTGGAACCTGCATTCCCTGAATTCAATGGAGGCCATTTGGCACCAGGAGAGGTATAATACAGTGTGTGCTCAGCATGCATATGGAACCTGCATTCCCTGAATTCAATGAAGGCCATTATGGCACCAGAGGAGGCAGTATTTAGTGCAGCAGTCAGTCCTAAAGAAATCGCCTTGTCGTTGGCAGACAGGCACAGATAATTTTGCACAAAATGTATTTGCCAAGAATCTCACATTTATAACGTAGCATGAGTACATTTTGTATAGTGAGTATGGCAGTATTGTATTTACTTTGTTATTTGTGTTCGTTCTTGCTTTTGTGCTTTCAGCCATGGTGACGTTGACATGCACCTAAGCACTGGGATGTGCTGACTAAACCTCATTTTTTTCTTTGCAGTCCTAATGTCATCCCTGACGAAGGAAGACGTTTTAACCTTCCGAAATGACAAGTGTGACGTCACCTGCGCTTCTAGCTGCAGCTTTCATTTCAGGAGCAGTACAGCCGGCCGGGGCACGCTCCGTATTAGATTCAGCCCTACCTCCAACCGACTATAGAAACCTCCACTGGTGGATTGAGAAGTGCCCTGTCTGTGGACTCAGCATGGAAAAGAATGCAGGATCAGATCAGAGCCATTTGACATCCACTCTCAGGTATCAGACCTGTATTTTGTCTAAATTACCCTTCACACAGTTACCATGATACACTGGAGCTTGTTGTAGAAACTAGGCTTCGTTTTGTCTACCTGTCGGTGGCAATTTATTATAGTAGTGCACACTCTATCACTTTTGTTACTGCGGTCATACGTGACCTTAGTTGGAGGTGTAATGGTCACCACTCTGGTGTTGCAGCACTACAAACTAACAGAGGAAGAAGCACCAGTGGAAGTTTGTGTTCTCAGAACGGAGACATGAGAGACCCCACTGTAGTAAACAAGGTGCACCTGGTGCCATTCGTGTCCCTCATGTCACATCCAGCACCACTATCCATTTAAGATCACAGATTTGATCCCAGCCAAACCTATTCAAATTAGTAAAAAGTGTCCATCTAACCATTTTGATGCCAGTTCTTCAGTCCAGAACCTGCGCTGAACTCAACTGAATTTAATATGGGCATCACCATCTGTATGTTGGCAGTGTGAGATCTGATATATCGTTTTGAGGGCATATTTCCCCACAAAACTATATATCAATCTGCTCTTCTCCTTGTGCTCTCGAACACGCTGCCTGAAGATTGCACTGCATTTAGTAGTGGCAGGTCCTCTTTAATTCAAGCACTTTTATCCCTCGTCCTATGACAGCACCCGGAGAGAGGGTCCGCCTCCCTGGACAGGAAACCCACAGGCATAAATTTCAGAAGGAGCCTCCCCTCTTCAGTGTGGTTTCCTGTCCTGGGGACAACCTACAGGCTGTTTGTTGTTTTGGAGGAGTAGTTTCTCCTCGTCATCTATATGGTTGGCTGGACGGGGTATGCGCCGGAGAGGTCTCCGCTCCACATACCCTGAAGATGGGACCTGCGAATGGCCCGACCCGCATCGGGTCCCGTAGGATCCCTGACCTGATTCATGGTGGCTGGCAGAAGGTTCCCCGAGTCCGGCGGCGTCCGGGAGCTTGTCCTCCTCACAGTGAAAGGGAATTGTGAGGATAGCGTGTTACGCTCTTCCGGGCGCGCGCGCACGTGCGGCGCGGCCGGTGACGTCATCGGGGGGGGGGGACTCGTCCCCTCCTCTTCCTCCTCTTCCCTTCCGGCACATGATAAGAGGAGCGCACAGAGGAGGCCTGCAAGTGGATGACTGTGCAGCCTGTGGAGGAGCCTAGCCGCATGTCCAGCCAGCCTGCCTGGGATCCTTGCTTACCAGATCCAGGCGTCAGGAGTTCCAGAATGGAGAGTTCTGGAGAAGTTCCTAAGGACCCAAGTACCCCTGTTCCAACGGTAGGATGAGGGTGTGGGTCTCTGTCGCTGCTTGTTATCTGGGAATATTGTTTTTACAACTCCTCTGGGTTGTTATGTGTTTATCTCTAGGAGAAGCCTAAAAAAGCTTCCTCCAAGACCCACCATAAAGAATGCGGCATATGTAAAACTAAGCTGGCCCCATCCTATCCTAAGGCCTTATGTAAAACGTGTATAGAGAGCACTATAGCGGAAGAAACTCCCTCCATGATGGACGTCATGAGAAAAATGATTAGGAAGGAAGTGAGCAGCTCCCGTCTTTCTCATAAGTCTAGACACTCAGAGAAATCCTCCATGTCCTCTAGATTTTCTGATGTGTCTAGCCCAGATGACTGTGCAGAGAGTGGGGAAATTGACTCGCTTTCCTCATCCTCCGAAGGTGAAGCTGGGGGTAGACCTTTCTTTCCACTTCAGGATGTGGACCAACTAATCAAGGCAGTCAGGGCTACGATGAATATGGAGGAGATTAAGGAGGCACGTACTATTCAGGACCTCATGTTTGAGGGATTGGAGTCCAGGAAGAAGAGATCCTTTTTCTTTCACAAGAATATCTCAGCTATGATAGACAGAGAGTGGAAGCACCCTGACAAGCGAAGCTTCATCCCAAGAGCAGTGAAAAGGAAGTATCCTTTCTCTGAAGAAGACTGTTCTCTGGGATAAGGCCCCTAAACTAGATGTACCAATTGCAAAAGTATCCCGTAGATCATCTCTTCCGTTTGACGACCTAGGCCAATTAAAGGATCCTATGGATAGAAAAGCGGACACTTTTCTTAGAAGAACATGGGAGTCAATAGGTGCGGCCCTTAAACCTAACGTGGCGGCAGCCTGTACATCTAGGGCTCTAATCCTTTGGATCAAGCAGTTAGAGGAGCAAATTAGGGATAAAACTCCAAGGGAAAAAATCTTAGAGTCGGTTCCAGTTATTGCTAAAGCGGCGGATTTTCTGGCTGACGCCTCTGCGGATGCCATCCGTTTAAATGCCAGAGCCTCTTCAGTAGCTAATACCGCTCGCAGAGCTCTTTCGTTAAAAAATTGGGCAGGTGATGTGGCGTCAAAGAGTAGACTATGTAGTATCCCCTGTGCTTTGGACGACATCCTTGAAAAAGCAGGGGATAGAAAAAAGGGTTTTCCTTCTTCCTTTCAGAGGCAGAATTTCTCATTTCAGAAAAATAAAAAGTTTAAAGGAAAAGAAAGAAGCCCAACTAAGAGGAATGATAAGTGGAAATTTTCCAAAGCCAGATCAAGTGGTTTTCTATTCAAGGGACAGTCTTCTAATCCCGCCAGAAAGGAGAATCCGCAATGATGCCAGGGTAGGAGGAAGGCTAAAAGACTTCCTCCTAGCCTGGGAAAAGATTACGAACAGTGCCTGGATCCTACAATCCTTAAGAGAAGGGTTCAAAATAGATCTAAAATGTTTTCCTCCAGAATCTTTCAGGATCACCAAAGTAGGTTCCGGTCAGCAGGCTGCCTTGGAAAGAGAAGTGACATCTCTGCTTCAGAAAGGTGCTCTGATTCCTTGCCCAAAGGGAGAAGAAGGAAGAGGCTACTATTCTACACTTTTTCTGGTAAGCAAACGAGATGGAGGCTACAGGACTATCATAAATTTAAAATCTTTAAACAAATTCCTGCACTACAGGCGTTTCAAGATGGAAACGATGCGATCAGTAGTGGACCTACTATACGGGAATTGTTACATGGCAGTGCTAGACATCAAGGATGCCTATTACCATCTTCCGATTTTTCCAGATCACCAAAGGTTGTTGAGAGTGGCTTTGATGTATCAGGGTGTTCTGAGACATTTCCAGTTTCAGGTGTTACCCTTCGGGATTTCCATGGCACCAAGGGTGTTCACCAAGCTGGTAGCGGAAATGGCGGCTCATATAAGGGAGGAGGATATCCTCTTTTTTCCATACCTAGACGATTTCCTGATTGTGGCATCTTCAAATCAGGATTGTGGGCATCAGGTTCAGCGGGTAATACGGATCTTGAGCTCCCTGGGTTGGATTCTGAACGAGGAAAAATCGAGATTAATTCCATTGAAGAGACAGAGGTTCTTGGGAATAATGTTGGACTCTGTAGCTCAGAGATCCTTTTTACCCCAAGACAAGATCCTGAAAGTGACTTCTATAGTTCAATCCCTGATCCACAACCCCTATATCTCCATAAGAAGGGGCATGTCAGTACTGGGAACTTTAACCTCTTGTATCCCAGCTGTTCAGTGGGCTCAGGCTCACTCGAGGCCATTGCAGGGGGAAATATTAGAGGCCTGGTCTCCGATAGGGAATCTAGACAGGAGGTTCAAGGTCTCAAGCAAGACCTGCAGGGCCCTGACCTGGTGGCTTTCTCCAAAAAATTTATCCCTAGGGGTCTCTTGGAAGTTAGTGGATCCTCTGGTAGTCACCACGGACGCCAGCCCCTTTGGTTGGGGAGCTCATGTGGGGGCTTCCCTGTTCCAAGGTACATGGGACTGCCAGATCCGGGGCAGTTCTTCAAATCAGAGGGAGCTTTGGGCGGTTCTGATGGCTATCAGAGAGATCATTCCCAGGGTAAGGGGTCGACATGTAAGAGTCTTATCGGACAACGGATGTGTAGTAGCATATCTAAATCACCAGGGTGGCACTCGGTCGGATGTCCTGGGGAGCCTAGCACTTCAGATCGTGCAGTTATTGGAAGGGAGGGCCCTCTCCCTTTCTGCCCTTCACATCAAGGGAAAAGACAATGGCAGGGCAGACTTTCTGAGCCGTTACACGTTAGATCAGGAGTGGGCACTGAATCAGAAGATCTTTCAGAAAATAGTGAATCTGTGGGGCTCTCCCAGGATAGATCTTTTCGCTACCAGACAGAACAGGAAAGTAGACAAGTTCTTTTCCCTGTCAATAGCCGATGTTCCATGGGGGATAGATGCGCTCTTACAACCCTGGAATCAAGGTCTCCTATATGCTTTTCCCCCGCTTCAGCTGCTTCCCAAGGTACTGAAAAAGATCAGAGAAGACAAGGCGCGTGTAATTCTAATAGCTCCGTTCTGGCCCCGCCGTGCTTGGTTCTCCTGGCTAAGGATCCTGTCAGTGACAGATCCTTGGGTACTTCCAGAAATTCCGGACCTCTTGAACCAGGGGCCGGTCTTCCATCCTCAAGTAAAGGGATTGCACTTGACGGCGTGGCTTTTGAACGGAGCTTGTTATTAAATAGAGGTCTTTCTATCTCGGTAGTTTCCACTATGATGCAGTGTAGGAAACCAGTGACTACAAAAATTTATGCCAGAGCTTGGGCGGCATTTTTTAACTTTCTAGGGATTCCTCCTTCGACAGCCCCCAGTCTCAATATATCAGAAGTTTTGCATTTTCTTCAGAAAGGGCTAGACAGGGGATTGGCTCTTAGTACCCTAAAGGTGCAAATTGCGGCTTTGAGTGTCCTCTTTGACTACAGGTTGGCGTGTCATCCTTGGATTATTAGATTTTGTAAAGGAGTTTCTAGATCCCTCCCTTCGGTTTCAGTAAGGACTCCCCCCTGGGATCTTAATTTAGTTCTTCAGTCCTTGATTAATCACCCATTCGAACCTTTAGATGTCCTATCGATTAAATTCCTGACCCTAAAATGTGTGTTTTTGGTAGCAATTACTTCAGCTAGGAGGGTGGGGGAACTCCAAGCCCTTTCCATCTCTCCTCCTTACACTATCATCCAGGAAGATAGGATAATCTTTAAACCTGACCCAGCTTTTTTGCCTAAAGTTGTGTCCAATTTTCATAAGAGTCAAGATATTGTTCTGCCTTCTTTCTGTTCTTCTCCGAATAATCAGAAGGAGGCAGAATTTCATTGTCTGGACGTTAGGAGATGTGTGATTAAGTATTTGGAATCCACTAGAGACTGGAGGAAGTCCTCCTCTCTATTTGTGCAGTTTTCAGGCCTTAATAAGGGGAAGCCTGCTAGTAAGGCAGTCATAGCTAGATGGATCAAGCAGGCAATTTCTCTAGCTTATGTCTCTGCACAGAAACCGGTTCCTACTGGATGGACGGCGCACTCTACCAGAGCGATGGCGACCTCCTGGGCGGAGAGGGCGGAAGCTTCTATTATGGACATTTGCAAGGCGGCTACTTGGTCCTCTGCTTCTACCTTTTTCAGACATTACAGACTAGATCTTTCCTCTGTTTCTGACCTTTCTTTTGGACGTAAAGTCCTTCAGGCGGTGGTCCCTCCCTAAAAAACACTCTCTGGGATATCTCCGGGTGCTGTCATAGGACGAGGGATAAATGTCAATTACTTACGGTAATATGATTTTCCGAAGTCCATGACAGCACCCACTTTAATTCCCTCCCTTGATGTGTGGTGGGTTTGTTTGTGTGTCTCACGGGTGTGCATATAAAAAAAAAAAAAAAAGAAAATATATGTATATAATCTTATGTACTGATTAACCTTCATGTTAAGCTTGAGCTGGTCATCAGGAAGATGTTGGTTGGAAGGTGTTCTCTCGTCTTTGGAAGTTACACTGAAGAAGGGAGGCTCCTTCTGAAATTTATGCCTGTGGGTTTCCTGTCCAGGGAGGCGGACCCTCTCTCCGGGTGCTGTCATGGACTTCGGAAAATCATATTACCGTAAGTAATTGACATTTTTCCAATTAGCTCTTGAAGAAGTGAACAGCACAGAGGTCTCTCTACATTGTAGATGTTATCTCAGTGTTCTCAATAAAAGACATGAACGGCACAACTGTTTGTTAGGTTCTTTCTCTATGACTCTGACTTAGATAACAATCAGACCACATTTAATCATGCTGAGAGACAGGTAATTCTTAGCGTTTAAGTTAAAAAAAAAGTGTGTGTGTGTATATATATATATATATATATATATATATTACATACACACATAGAGAGAGAGAGTTGGTCCCCACCTCTGCAACTAAAGCAGTTTCCACTCTTCTGGGAAGGCTTTCTACAAAATGTCTGTTGGAATGTTTGCCCATTCATCCAGAACAACATTTGTGAGGTCAGAGACTGATGTTAGATAATAGGGCCTAGCTCGCAATCTTCATCCCCCAAATTTTCAATGGGGATTCAGGCCAGGGCTCTGTACAGGCCAGTCAAGTTCTTCCACACCAAACTCAGCCAACCATGCCTTTATGGACCTTGATCTGTGCACTGGAGCACAGCAATGCTGGAACAGAAAAATACCATCTCCAAACTGTTCCCATAAAGTTGGAAGCAGGCAATTGTCCAAAATGTCTTGTTATGCAGAAGCATTAAGATTTCCCTTCACTGAAACCAGGGCGCCTAGACCAACCCCAGGAAAAACAACCCACAGCATTATCCCTCCTCCAACAAACTTTACAGTTGGAACAATGCAGTCAAGCAAGTAACATTCTCCTGGCACTCCCTAAACCCAGACTCGTCCACCAGACTGCCAGATACAGTGCCTTGTGAAAGTATTCGGCCCCCTGGAACTTTTCAACCTTTTGCCACATTTCAGGCTTCAAACAAAAAGATATAACATTTTAATTTTTTGGTGAAGAATCAACAACAAGTGGGTCACAATTGTGAAGTGGAAGGAAATTTATTGGATCATTTAAACTTTTTTTGTAATAATAAAACTGAAAAGTGGGGCGTGCAAAATTATTCGTCCCCTTGCATTAAAGGGGTTGTCCAAGTTATGAAAAAAAAATATATATAGCACTGTAAATCTGATGGGCAGCAATATATAACGAAGTTCAGCAAGTTTTAGGCAAAAAAACCCTATATTTCCTAATTTCCCTGGTTCTCTTCTGGCCTTTGTTTAGGCTACTTTCACATTAGCGTTTTTAAATTCCGGTATTGAGCTCCGTCATAAGGGCTCAATACCGGATAAAAACGCTTGTTTTGTCCCCATTCATTGTCAATGGGGACAAAACTGAAGACAACAGAATGCTCCTGAAAGCATTCCGTTCCGTCTTCAGACCGGAGAACAAACCGCAGCATGCGACAGTGACGTCTGGTGTACAGGCTGTTATCTGATCTCTGAGGCTTGTGCACGAAACATCACAGAGCAGAGAGATAAGGTGACATCACAGGTCATGTGGTCCTCAGTGAAATCTGACAAACAAGCAGCTTTAGAAGCACAAAGTGTATGGGAAAGTTGTTATACCTGACAAGTTAGAAACATATAAAGAACAAAAAAATAACTCGGACAACCCCTTTAATACTTTGTTGCGCCACCTTTTGCTGCGATTACAGCTGCAAGTCACTTGGGGTATGTCTCTATCAGTTTTACACATCTAGAGACTGAAATTCTTGCCCATTCTTCCTTGCAAAACAGCTCGAGCTCTTTGAGGTTGGATGGAGAACGTTTGTGAACAGCAGTTTTCAGCTCTTTCCACATATTCTCAATTGGATTCAGGTCTGGACTTTGACTTGGTCATTCTAAGACCTGGATACGTTTATTTTTCAACCATTCCATTGTAGATTTTGCTTTATGTTTGGGATCATTGTCTTTGTGGAATATAAATCTCCGTCCTAGTCTCAGGTCTTTTGCAGACTCCAACAGGTTTTCATCCAGAATGGTCCTGTATTTGGCTCCATCCATCTTCCCATCAATTTTAACTATCTTCTCTGTCCCTGCTGATGAAAAGCAGGCCCAAACCATGATGCTGCCACCACCATGTTTGACAGTGGGGATGGTGTGTTCAGGGTGATGAGCTTTGTTGCTTTTACGCCAAACATATCATTTTGCATTGTTTCCAAAAAGTTCGATTTTTGGTTTCATCTGACCAGAGCACCTTCTTCCACATGTTTGGTAACAAGACTTTTTATGTATTTTTTTTGAGAAATGGCTTTCTTCTTGCCACTCTTCCATAAAGGCCAGATTTGTGAAGTGTTGGACTGATTGTTGTCCTATGGACAGACTCTCCCACCTCAGCTGTAGATCTCTGCAGTTCATCCAGAGTGATCATGGGCCTCTTGGCTGCATCTCTGATCAGTCTTCTCCTTGTTTGAGATGAAAGTTTAGAGGGACGGCCGGGTTTTGGTAGATTTGCAGTGGTCTGATACTCCTTCCATTTCAATATGATCACTTGCACAGTGCTCCTTGGGATGTTTAAAGCTTGGGAAATCTTTTGGTATCCAAATCCGGCATTAAACTTCTCCACAACAGTATCATGGACCTGCCTGGTGTGTTCCTTGGTCTTCATGATGCAGAACCCTGAGACTATCACAGAGAAGGTGCATTTATACGGAGACTTGATTACACACAGGTGGATTCTATTTATCTTCATCAGTCATTTAGGACAACATTGGATCATTCAGAGATCCTCAATGAACTTCTGGAGTGAGTTTTCTGAACTGAAAGTAAATGGGCCGAATAATTTTGCACGCCCAACTTTTCAGTTTTATTATTACAAAAACAGTTTAACCCCTTCCCGCCCAGCGCCGTACATGTACGGCGCAACGGGACGTGACTTACCGCCCAGCGCCGTACATGTACGGCGCGCTGATCGGGCGGGTGCAGGAGCTGCGCCCGCCCGATCAGCGGCGGGGGTCCGGCAGTGCCCAGGTGCCGGACCCCTGGGGAATGCACCAGCATCGGTGAAAACACCGATGCCGGCGCATTAACCCTTCATGTGCCGCGGTCAGCGCTGACCGCGGAACATGAGGTGTGCCGCATGTTCAGGATGCCGAGCGGGGGGCCATCGGGTCCCCGCGCTGCTGTGACGGGGACCCGATGGCTTGGATGGCAGCCCGATGCCTTCCTTAGGCATCGTGGCTGCCATCCCTGCGAGCCTGTGCGATCCAGCCCCCTGGATCGCACAGGAAGCAGGCTGTAAGTGTATTACTGTGAGTAATACACTTACAGCCAATGCATTACAATACAAAGTATTGTAATGCATTGTGAAGGGGATCAGAACCCCCAAAAGTTTAAAAAAAGAAGTGTAAAAAGTTGAAAAAAATGTTAAAAAATAAAGTTAAAAAAATAATAATAAAAGTTTCAAGTAAAAAAAAAGAAAAACGCCATTTTCCCCCCAAGAAAGTAAAAAAAATTGTTAAAAAAAGAAAAAAAAAGAAAAAGTAGACATATTCGGTATTGCCGCGTCCGTATCGACCGGCTCTATAAAAATATCACATAATCCATCCCGCCAGGTGAACACAGTAAAAAATAAAAAATAAAAACAGTGCCAAAACAGCCATTTTTTGGTCACATTCCCCCATAAAAAGTGTAATACTACGCGATCAAAAAGGCGTATTTACCCCAAAATGGTACCAATCAAACCGTCATCTTGTCCCGCAAAAATGATACCCTACCTGAGACAATCGCCCGAAAAATAAAAAAATATGGCTCTCTGAAAATGGCAACACAAAAAAAGATTTTATTCTGTTCAAAAGTAAATCTAATGTGTAAAACTATCCAAAAATAAAAAAGTTAGACATATTTGGTATCCCCACGTCCGTAACAACCTGCTCTATAAAAATATTACATGAGATGGCCCCCCAGGTGAATGCTGCAAAAAAAAAAAAAAAAAACCTATGCCAAAACAACCATTTTTTTCCCTCTTGCCTCACAAAAAGTGTAATAGCAGGCGATCAAAAAGGCGTATTTACCCCAAAATGGTACCAATCAAACCGTCATCTTGTCCCGCAAAAACGATACCCTACCTGAGACAATCGCCCGAAAACTGAAAAAAATATGGCTCTTTGAAAATGGCAACACAAAAAAAAGATTTTATTCTGTACAAAAGTAAATCTAATGTGTAAAACTTTCCAAAAATAAAAATGTTAGACATATTGGGTATCTCCGCGTCCGTAACAACCTGCTGTATAAAAATATCACATGATTTGCCCCCCTTGGTGAATGCAGTAAAAAAAATTTTTTAAAAACCATGCCAAAACAGCTATTTTTTTTCACCTTGACTCACAAAAAGTGTAATACCAAGTGATCAAAAAGTGTTATGTACCCCAAAATGGTACCAATGAAAACATCAGCTCATCCCGCAAAAAATGAGCCCCCACATAAGACAATAACTCTAAATAAAAAAAAACGTGGCTCCCGCAAACCATTCCAACAAAATCTGTGTTGTAAAATTCATATGGCGCTCCTTCTGTTTTGAGTCCTGCCATGTGCCCCCACAGCAGTTTACCACCACATATGGGGTGTTTCCGCATTCAGGAGAAAATGGGTAACTAATTATGGGGTGCTTTTCTCCTGTTACCCCTTATGAAAATACAAAAAATTTGGGGCTAAAGCAACATTTTATTGGAAGAAATAAAATTTTTCATTTTCACAGCCAAGTGTTTCCAAATTCCGTAAAACACTTAGGGGGTCAAAGTGGCCAGTACCCCCTTAATATATTCGTTGAAGGGTGTAGTTTCCAAAATGGGGTCACTTTTTGAGGGTTTCCACTGTAGGGGTACGTCAGGGTCTCTCAATTACAAAATGGTGCCTAAAAACTATTCTAGCAAAATCTGCCTCCAAAATCCATATGGCGCTCCTTTCCTTTTGACCACTGCCACAAACCCATAGAGACGTTTACCACCACATATGGGGTATTTCTGTAAACTGCAGGATCAGAGCAATGTATATTGAGGTTTAGTTTGCTGTTAACCCTTACTGTGTTGCAAGAAAAAAATTATTAACATAAATAATCTACCAAAAAAGTGAAATTTTGAAAATTCACCTCCATTTTCCACTAATTCTTGTGGAACACCTCAAGGGTTAACAAAGTTTGTAACAGCAGTTTTGTATAATTGGAGGGGTGTAGTTTCTAAAATGGGGTCATTTATGGGGGGTTTCATTATGTAAGCCCCTCAAAATCACTTTATATCTGAATTGGTGCTTAAAAAAAATGGTTTTGGAAAATGTGGTGAAAATTTGAAAAATGGCTTCTAAACTTCAAAGCCCTCTAACGTCCTGAAAAAGTAAAATGACATTTATAAAATGATGCCAACATAAAGTAGACATATGGGGAATGTAAAATAATGACTATTTTTGGAGGTATTTCGGTGTATTTTGAAAGTAGAGAAATTGAAATTTGGAAATTTGGAAATTTTTCCAAATTTTTGGTAAATTTGGTATTTTTTTATAAATAAAAATGAAATATTTTGCCAAAAATTTACTACTGTCGTGAAGCACAATATGTGACGAGAAAACAATCTCAGAATGGCCTGGATAAGTAAAAGCGTTCCAAAGTTATTACCACATAAAGTGACACATGTCAGATTTGCAAAAAATGGCCTGGGCAGGAAGGTGAAAACAGGCCCGGGGCTGAAGGGGTTAAATGATCCAATAAATTTCGTTCTACTTCACAATTGTGACCCACTTGTTGATTCTTCACCAAAAATTTAAAATGTTATATCTTTTTGTTTGAAGCCTGAAATGTGGCAAAAGGTTGAAAAGTTCCAGGGGGCTGAATACTTTCGCAAGGCACTGTAGAAGCATTATTTGTCACTCCACAGAACATGTTTCTCCAGAGTCCAGTAGCACCATACTTTATATCATTCCATCCGATGCTTTGCATTGTGCTTGGTGATAAGGCTTGCATAGAGCTGATTGCCTATGAAAACCCATGCCATGAAGCTCCCGATGCACAGGTTTTCTTCTAATGTTTATCCCAGAGGAGGTTTGGCACTCAGCAGTTATTGAGTCAGCAAAAAATTGGTCACCATACAGGTTGTAATCTCCTAGGCTGGACAACCCAATTCAGGCATTTTAGGTTCAAAAATATATGTAATATGTTTATGAAGGCTTATGTCATGGTGTGCCAGTGAGATGACACAATTCCTATCGAGGACGTGTAGCAACAGTCTTTCTAGCTCAAGTGACCCCATTTGGGTGCCCTGAAATATTGGTTTACACTAAATTCAGCTTTGCCTTGTAAACAAAAATTGATACCATATTGTATAAGGAGCATTTTTAAGATTTTATCAGATGAGGTTATAAATTGTGGCCATTTAGCCCTTATAGTAGCATGAAATAAACAGGATCTGACATCCCACCAATGCCACAGAATTGAGTAAACTTTTCTAAATGCGAGCAATAAAATACAAACAAACTACTTTTGGTCCACAGACATGAGACTATAAGCTCCTTTTGGTCACCCAGAGTTTTATATGACACCACAAATGTACAGGGCTGCAGCAGAGAACAAACATTGTCATCTATGATTTGCTGGTTTGCTTTGAATGACCCTGGGGTATTTAAGGTATTGGAGTGTGGCTGAGCAATAAGTTGTGTTGATAGTTTGCTTGTTCTTTGTACCAACTTCTGCCTATTACGGTGCAAAGTATCACATGTTCATCCTATGGGGCAGACAGGAGTGCAGCATTAGCATCAAAATATTTTATATTATTATGTCATTTTTGTACTTTATCTGGTTGGCAGTGTGCCATTGTATTTCTTTTCTTTTCTTTGTGTATCTAGCCATAGCAACATGCACCTACACACTGGGATGTGTTGACGGCCCCCCCCCCCCCCTAAAAAAAAAACCTGCTACTTAGTTAGCAGAGTGTGGACCCATGAAAGGTCCTCTTTAAAACTCACCTTGTTCTTTCGAGTCCGGTGGGATTAGTCTTTGTTACTGCCTAAGGCCTCATAATGCTCATGCACCTATAAGACTGCTATAAACCTATAGTGTGCCTACAGTTTATGCAAAAATACATGGAGTTTTTATTTTTATTTTTACATGGATTCCTGGAATGACAGCTATTTTGTCTTCATACCTGACCATGCGGCATCTTTGCCTCTCTGCTACAGTATAAAAAAGAGGTAAGATCGATATACCTATTGGATTGTATAGCCTTCAACAGTCTTAATGAACGTCTGACCTTTTCTCCGTTCCTGTGATTCTGGTGTCATAATGTTTCTGCTTCTTAGTTTTCTTTGTTTTTCTCCTTTTTCTTCTTTATTTCTTTATTCTTCTTCTTTCTTTTTTCTCCTTTTTTTCTTTTTTTTCTTCTTTATTTCTTCTTTATTTCTTGTTTCATTGTTTTCTTTCTCGTCCTCTTTTTCTCTTTCTTCTCTTCTTTCTTTTTCTTTTTCTTGCCAGCCGTCTGTTCATATTTTGGTTTCTATAATATCTTGTTTTTATCTCCTGTTTTTCTTATTTTTTTTAAAAAATTTTTTAGGTTCATGCATCAACATGAATGGAAACTTCTTCATACTGGAGAGAGGCGTTTCCTTATTGTTAATGTCGTGTTTTTGAATCCTGTTGGCTCATTTTATTTTATGGTCCCAGCAATGAGTGAGTACAAATGAAATTAAATAAATAATATAAAAAATAATAATTTAATGTATGGCACTTCACCACCACCTCACTTTGCACTCAGCACTTTTTTTGTGTATGTTAGTCACTTTTTTGTTTTATAGATATATTTTTTGAATTTTTTCAATTTAATTTTTTTTTCAATCATGTTGGTGTCGTTATGATATATTAGTTATGTATGATATATCAATCACGTATGAATTAGTCACGTTTTTATCTATTTACACATTGTCAATATATTCATTTATTATTATATATTGGGGGTCAATTGTGGTTTTAAAATATATAGGTAATTATATTAATTCATGATTATGGTATAATTGTGGCTTTTATATTCATTCATGCTCACACTATTGTAATGTTCACTATCACGTATTCAATTTAGAGATGAGCGAGCATGCTTGGCCGAGGGTACTCGGGAGCAATTTTCGAGTAGTAGCGTACGCATCTTCAAATCTGTACGCTAATGCATACGCATCTTGTAATTTGTACGCATTAGCGTACAACTTTATAAGATGCGTACGCATTAATGTACAGATTATAAGATGCGTATGCATTAGCGTACAGATTATAAAATGCGTACGCTACTACTCGAAAATTACTCCCGAGTACGCTCGGCCGAGCATGCTCGCTCATCTCTAGTGTTCATCTATTGAGTATATTGCTTTTTACATTTTTGTTTGTATCTTTTGGTTTTCTTTCATTGTTTCATGTATTCTTGGGACCTCTTTATTACTATCATTATTATTTCCTATTGGAGTCTATTTATATATTATTTGTTTAAGACGTGGTCCTCCTTCTTTAATACCTACATTTATTTATGAATGGTGGTTCATATTTGCTTCTTTGTGGAGTGCACCGCCATGATGGAAGAGCCTATTGCGCTCTTCTCCTACGAGCGTGCGTTCCAAACCTCACTGAGTTGAACCGCATGTTGTTCCGTTTCCGGCCGATGGTGTGCGCTCAGAGCCTCGTTTTGAGGTGTAGCACGCGCTGGTTATCTGCCGGACGGTGGGACATTCATGGAGGGTCCGTGTATTTCTGGTATGTTCATGGCATCAGCTGTTTTATATTTTTTAATTGATTTGGCTATAAAAGGAGGCTTGGTTATTATGATCACTAATCCCCAGAAGAAGCCTTTAGTGGCGAAACGGCGTTGGGCGGTGGACGCAACAGGGCTGGTCTTGCACACACAGGTATACCAATTACTATATTCCTCTTGTGATTTCTTTTTTTCCAATTTTGCTTAGCCACCTGTTGTGCCCTTTTGCACTGACATCCATGTCAATGTGGATGGTGTTGGCATTTTCGGTAAATCACTATAGATTATACAAAATATATATTGAATCCCTATTGTGTTGTGCATGGACGACCCCTGTTGCGCCCCCTATTGGTTCCTTATCTGTATGTACTTTCAGCCGCTGAATTAATCATGTTTTGAATTAAATTTGTAATCACGTAATCAATAAAGAATATATTTTTCTATCGATTTAGTTTGTGGAGGTTGTTGTTTCTATTTCTTGGTGGTAATCTTTATTTATATACCTCCACTAACCTCAGTGACTATATTCCGTTTTTCCCGGACATTTGTTGTAGGAGTAGTACATACTAGCTGACAAGGAAAGCCACACCAGGTAAGTGGCATTGTTGAAGTCTGACAAGTCCTTTTATGATTTGGCTTTGAGCTTTCCCATAGATGGCACAAACCTGAGGATGAAGAGGTAGTTTTCCCACTTCCGTGTAAAAACCGTCAAGTGTTCAGTCAGGTGCACCTTTGCAGCCTGGGTCACATGACGTCAGGGTTAAGAGGGACTCACAGCCTCTGCTCTCCTCCCATTGTATGTATGATTTCACGCTGGAGGTAACTGGGAGCTGGTCGCTGTGTGTCGGACTTCATGCCCCTATCAGCAATTACCTATACCATAGTAGGGATAGCGTTAGGTCCCGTGCCAATTGAGATACCTTGACGCGGTGCTCGGGCTCCGGTATGTCTTTGATATAAGGATATATTGGCGAAAGTCTCATTTTAACATCAGTGTGAGGGTTTAGCCATATATTGTCAATTGCATTCACCGTTGTAGTGCACCATTTTCTGTGAATTTTTGTTATATAGTTTGTCACATCCGCACACTTGGTTATCCTGTGTAGGATGTTGTTGTGGTACATGTGGTCCGCTGCAGGCATCCTTCATTGTATGCATTTTTGCTGGGGATTACGTTCAGCAGCAGACCACATGTGCAGGATTTGCTCCCCCGGTCATAAATGCGCAACAGCATTTGGGGTTTTTGAGCATTTTCTGCCATTTTAGACCACTTTTTTTCTGTGACTGTGATTTGGATCCAAATTATAATAGTAGATGTTTTTTTTAAAATGTAGTTGAATGTCTACTGTAGGTTCAGAATATGTATTGAGTATTTTAATTTCTGATGAAGTCCGGATTACGTGGTGTATTTCTGTGCGGATTTTTTTGTTTGTTAATACAGTAACAGCAAAATGAGATTAGATAAATCTCTTGTACACTTTACTTTTTTCTTCCGTGCAGAAATTGACCTGCTGTGTGGATTTGAAAATCCGTAGCATGTCAATTGTTTGTGCGATTCCACACCTTCTGCGGGTTGTTAACATAAACAGAAAATCCACATGAAAATCTGTAACCAAAACTGCACAAAAAACGCAACAAAACAGTAAGGGGCACATTTATTAAGACTGGCGTTTTAGACGTCGGTCTTGATAAAGCCCTGCACTGGTGGTGGATCCGCCAAAGTTATGAAGAGGCGCCGGCCCCTACATAACTTGGCGCCAGTTCTAAATGTAAGACAGCTTCCTAGACCTTTTTCTACAGCTGAAACACCCACAATTTTAGACCTGGAGTGAGCAGGGAAAAGTTGTAGATTGCAGAGTTGCAAGCTACCCCTGAAATAAACTGAAAAACTTTAAAGACAAATTTATTTGGCATAACTTTATATTATAACACACACTTACATGAAAAATACTTTACATTCAGATTACATATACAGTATATGTTATATATACACACAAATTCATACAATACTTAAAGAAGAACTCCCACGAAATTTTTTATTCTCTGACCTTTTAGAAAGGTGCATGATATAATCTGTAGTGAATGTCATTTTCTTATCAGAGGCTGAAATTGAGAGTTTCCACTCTCTTCTTATTGTAGCTGGGTCATGTGACCAACTCCCTGACCTCCAACTGACCCAGGACAGCAAGCCAGTCACTTCTCTATTCATTCCTATGAGACTGAAAGTGAGGCTCCCATAGGAATGCATAGAAAATTAGACTTCCTGTCCACACATAAGGTGCTGTGTGAGTTGGTGGGTCTAATTCCTAGTCACATGACACAGATAAGAAACTTCAGGATGATATAACTCAAAAATTCGGCTACTGGTAAGAAAATGACATTCACTACACATTACATCATGTACATTTCTAGCAGGACATGGAATAAAATTTTTTGCGGGAGTTCTTCTTTAAAGGGATTCTGTCAGCAGGATATGGGGTATAGAGATATTCACATCTACCTATTACTCTCTGCGATGTATTTCTAAATATACTATTATTACTTTTATCAGAGCAGTAGTTTCTTCAAAAAATATATTTAATGCATATGTTAATTACTCACTTAAGGAGCCCAAGGGGCTTTCTCCCCGGCAGTTGGAGCCCAGCCGCGCCGAATATTTTGGAGCCCAGCACCGCCCTCCTGCTAATTATTCACTCCCCTTAGCACTCTGGTTTTCTCTGGCTGCGGCGTAATCTCGCTCGTAGAGACATGAGTTTTCGCCCATGCTGTGTCCTGGCAGCGGCCTCATCGGACTAAGTGCGCATGCTCAGAGAGCCGGCGCATGCGCACTTAGTCCAATGAGGCCGCTGCCAGGACACAGCATGGGCGAAAACTCACGTCTCTACGGCGCATGCACAAGATTATTCCGCAGCCAGAGAAGACCAGAGTGTTAAGGGGAGTGAATAATTAGCAGGAGGGCGGTGCTGGGCTCCAAAATAAGCGGCGCGGCTGGGCTCCAACTGCCAAGGAGACAGCCCCTTAGGCTCCTTAAGTGAGTAATTAACATATGCATTAAATCAATTTTGTTTGTTTTTTTGAAGAAACTACTGCTCTGATAAAAGTAATAATAGTATATTTGGAAATACATCGCAGAGAGTAATAGGTAGATGTGAATATCTCTATGCACCATATCCTTCTGACAGAATCCCTTTAAAAACACAAATGTTTTCTTGTAAGCATCTCAGTATCGGTATACAAGCTATAAAGCTTACAGCTTACACAGAGTATTAGTTTTTGGGCTTCTTCCACTAGATGGCCCTCCCAGTGCATATATATTACTGCTCTTTAAAAGTTCAAGCAGTTTTACAATAGTGCTAAGTTTTCTATAGCTTTAGCAAGCCACAATTCAACATCTTTGCAAACCATGGAGTTGTGTCCCCTTGCATTTTATATTAAGTATGCTGAAACTTATGAACAATATGAATACAACAAAATATAACACATCTTACACATATGGACTTGTAACTGAGGTCCAGGACACAGAAAATTCATCTAAGTCACCATCTACTGTAAGCATGATTGTTTAGGACTGGTATCTGGGACTGATCAGGAAGAGCATTCAGTTCTGAAGCTTCTTCTATAATGTTCAGTTCTGGACAATGTTTTGCTCCATTGTATGTTGATGTGCCTACGCTTTGATGTACTATAGGTCAATCTCGAGCATTTGCATTAAAAACTAGGAATCCGACTATCGTATGCAAGTTAGGATAATGATCAAAGTTGAATCTCACTTATTTCGTTGCATTTTTTCTGACCCATATAGTAAGAGGATAATTTCCTCCAGAACACGTCTGCGCAGTAAAGTGCTTAGACAACAATGTAATGCTAAGTACGAATGTGAATACCGTATATGTGTATTGTCAGTCATCATGTTTCATTTAAAATTAGCTAATGAAAAGAAATATTGATATAATAGAAGATAATCCATAGTATTGAAATCATGATCGCTTCCATTTTTCATCTACTTGCTAAGTATGACAATCAGTACACAAACTGTATGTGAGAGAAACCTCTTTAGGCATGGTATATGTTTTTCACTTAGATTAGCCTGAAGACTCATTACTGACTGGGCACACTAGAAATGCTGGTTACAGGACTCCTAAAACTTAATGCTCGTGAAAGGCGCACACTGCTTTTTCTTCTAAGTGAACTTTCATTTGATGAACCTGAGGTGATATCTGCTCCTTGCCGGTGACATGCTGGTACCTTAACTCCAGCCATAATGCATGCACAGCAGAGAAACTCCACCATTGCTTTACGTACATCTGAACTTCTGAGAGAGTAAATTAAGGGGTTAAAAGCTGAGTTCAAGACAGCTAAGGCAAGCACCCATTCGAGTCCTACTGGGGATTGACAGGAAGGTGGAGTGCATGAGGAATCTACCAAAAGATAGACAAAAAGAGGAGTCCAGCAGACTACAAATGCACCAAGGATGATGAGAACGGTTTGAAGTAAGTGTAATGCACGCCGATTTTGGGTTTTGACTGCAGTCTGCCTAGCAGTGCAACAGACTAAGTAATAGATGGTGCAGTAAAAACCAATAATCCCTATCAGGCTAATGGACAGAAGGCCAAGGCTAAATACAATATATTGCCTTGAGTAAAGAGGAAGAAGGCTGGAACAGGTTTCAATGTGGCATAGGCAGTTCCAACCAAACAAAGGCAAGGACCCTACAATAGCAGCCAGCACCCAACATAAAATAATCAACCCCTGTGCACGCACCACTTTTGTAGAGCGGCTCTCTGAGACAAGGGCCACCATTGTACAATATCGTTCCACTGCTGTTATGAACAGGCTGAAAGTAGATGCAGCTAGAGTGGTGAAGAGAAGGCCCTCTCTTAGAAACCATTGTTGTGGGGACAACTGGAAAGTCATTTCACCTGAAAGCCATATGTTTAGCAAGTATGAAATGCCTGCCAGGAGATCACTAAATGCAATGTTTGCTAAACAGCAGTGAACCCAACGTCTCTTTTTTAGGAACCTAAAAAAAAGAAGAAAAAGCATGGTTAAGTGTATTACTATAGTCTAAGTGTAAGTGTATTACTATAGTCTGCCAGCTCATCGTTAAAGGGGTTTTCCAGGATTGTACTACTGATGACCTATCCTCAGGACCAACACCCGGGACCCCCGCCAATCAGCTGTTTGAGAAAGCACTGGCATTTCTGTGAGCGTCGTGGCCTTCTCTTAACTTTTCCTAAGCCAGTGACATCACGTTCATGGGTCACGTGGCCTAGGAGCGGCTCAGCCCATGTGAATGGGGCTGAGTGTGATATAAAGCACAGCCGCGGTACAATGTACGACGCTGTGCTTGGTGAGCTGAGAGAAAAACCCCTTTAAAGGGACTGTTTCACCTCGGGCCAGTCCTAAACTACATCAAGGCATGAATATTACACAGGCCTTTGACTTCACAGCAATAATTCTCTCTGTACTCACTCTGGTTCCTCTGCTGTGCTCCCACAAACTGGCTGTGCAGTACATAGCGAGGAGGCCTCCTGCAGTCCTCTTCATTATGTGCGTGTGCTCAGGAGTCCTTTATATGCGTCACACAATGGAGTGAGTATAGAAATAAAAATTACCAATGTAAAGTCAGTAGTGTGTGTATTAGTCATACATGAGAGTCCCTTTATACCCCATGCACATGACTGTATCAGTTTTGCAAACTGCAGATGCACAATATATTGATGTGGTCTGTGTGCTTTTCGCCTCCATATGGCCTATACTTGGCCACAAAATGTGGACCGTAGGCCCATTGAATTTAATAGATCTGCAAAAAAATGTCTGCGGACTGCAAAATACAAATGGTTGTGTGCAGGAGGACTTAATGTAAGAGTGACCAGGCTGGATATCTGCATGTGTCAAAGGACCCTAGGTCTGTCCTTGCTTTGTTCTGTCTCACCTTAGCAGGGCCACCAGCACTGTCAAGTTCTCCATTATGATGAACAGACCAATTAGGGTACTGATTATCTTCAGATTAAGGCCATTTTCACTTGATCGTCCAAGTAGACGTCCAGTCAGGTTATAATGTAAGAATATGATGTTAACATTTTGTTTGCCCACCAACTCTAGGCACTGGTTAGATTTCTGGTTATATGTGAAGCTCATGATGGCTTGTAAGAACCTAGAAAAAAAAGAATTATTTAATTGACCTATTGGTTATTTCCAACTTTTACAAACAAATTATTGGATTGTTTGCTTAGGCTTTGTTCACTTGTATGTATCTCCTGTATGTTCTACAGTAACGCTGTTTTTGCTGACAAAAATATAATCCAATCTGTCATGTGAATATGATGTCCTCCTTTAAAAGCAGCATATAGTAATGATGGGTCCTCTGGACTATTATACTAAAAAGTAGTCCAACTCCTTCCTGCCTCATCACCATTGATGTATATTGGCAGATACACAGTGTCTCTCAGCTTGTTTTCTAGGTTGAAGTAATGCAATGCCCTTCCGTATTAGGAACGAAAACCTGAACAGACAATAGGTCTACGCTACAAGACCTCTTTCCAGGAAGACTACAAATGTAGTAAAATTTATTCCTGCATTTAGTAACCTTTTTATGTTTTACTGGTACTTAGTGGTCAGCATGGAGTTTATGGGACTGATTTTTTTTCATACACCAGTCTAATAAAAAGATTGTTGGAGTGGATTTATTAAATGACACACACCTTTAAATTTGGCACCTTGTCTATGCCTGCTTTCAGAATAGTGCAGTCTGTAGTGCTGTTTATTCCGTCCAAAACATTTGCACCATTTTTAGACTTTAGCATTGATTAATGTGTCTAAAGGTTTTAGACTACACCTCAACTTCTTCCGGAAGAAGCCTGTGGGTGAAACGCCGTTGGGAGGAGGGCGCTGACATATCAGTCGGTAATCATTTTTATATTTTGGTTGCATCTTTGCAGTTTCATTCTATGTCTTTTGCCTTTCAACTGGCTACATTTAATAGTATTTTCCCCTTTACTACCTAGTTGTCTGGTGTTACTTGTTTATTTGTTATAACCTGATATCTCAGCACCCTCTTGTGTCCTATTTGGTTAATAATCTGCAGCCACTTTTTATATTCAAATTTTTATATTCACACTATTATGGAATTTTATGTCTTTTTTTGCTATGAATTAACCTGTCAAACTGGTTTGGGGCCACTAAACCACCAGCATGGGGTTATGCAGTTGGGGTTTAGGGTCCCAAACTTGCCCGTTGCCAACCCATCCCATGAAATTCAAAGATACTGAAAGAAGAGTCCAGGACTCCAGTAGCATCAACCCCATGCACATTGTGCCAGTGAAGCTGAGGATGATGCACCTTACTTAAAGAGGACCTTTCACCGTTCCTGACATGCTTGTTTTAATAGCTTAATGCATTCCCCATGTACTAACAATTCTGGAGCATCTATTCTTATGGCTATATGTTGTGCCATTCCTTTATTATTTGCACTAGAAGTTATGACTGAATTGCTATTTGTCTTCAGTAAAGGAACAGAGGGGAGGTGACCAGTTGGGGGTGTGTATCTGCACAGACTGACTCTATCCAATCAGTGCTGCCATGTTCAGACTGTGCAGGTACACACCTCCAACTGGTCACCTCCCCTCTGTTCCTTTACTGAAGGCAAATAGCAATTCATTCATAACTTCTAGTGCAAATAATAAAGGAATGGCACAACATAGCGCCATAAGAATAGATGCTCCAGAACTGTTTTTACAAGGGTCAATGCATTAAGCTATTAAAACAAGCATGTCAGGAGGTGTGAAAGGTCCTCTTTAACTGAACATGTGCTTGAACGAGGTGTATTGCCTCTGGTTTCACCATCGCAGTGCGCATGCACCCGATGCTGCTGGTGAAGAGTCCTGGACACTTATCTAGGTATGCTTCAATTTCATTTACCTTCTTTTAAGGAGACGGTGGGTTTACTATGAGCAGGTTTGGAGACCCTAAACCCAAGCTGCATAAAGACATGCTGGTGGTTTAGGGGCCCCAAACCAGGTGACAGGTTCCCTTTACATGATGTATATCATGTACAGAAATAATAAATACACATAGCAGCTCAAGCTCTAAAGGCTAGTTCTTGCAAATAAAACCTGCATCCAGGTTTGCAGCAATTGAGGGTCACTGTTTGCCGTAGTTCTAGAAAGACTTTACAGATACATGCAATGCTCTATAGAGAAACACGTTTGGTTCAAACAAATTGACACGTGGCACTGAAGTTCTCTGTTGTCTTTGTGGTTTAGGCGTTGTACAGACATACTCACAGGAAGGGTGGAGTGTGTGAAGTTTCACAGAGCATGGCAAGATAGTGAAATTATTACTGTCTAGTTTACTTAGATGGAATTTTGTAGTTAAAGGGTTATTCTCATGCCAGCAATTTACGGCACATCCTCCTCTGGACCCTACACCTACTGATATCTCGACAATAGAGGTCCCTCAACCCTGTTCAGGCATTGGCTGACTGCCGCATGCAGCCTGTGGTTCTAAGCATAGTAGGCCAGGGTAATGGAAGCAACTGAGCTCACCATACTTTTCTGCAGCTGCCAGTGCACAGTGAGCTATCCTGTTTCTGTAATTGCTAAGTTATGTAAAGAGCATAGCATCGCACAGCAACATCATCTGTTTCCATAATCCCAGCCACCTCTGATTTCTACCACAGGCTGGATGCGGCAGTCACACAACCCCTGGATATGGTTGAGGATCTATGATGAGAATATCTTTTAACCCCTTGACGACCAGCCCTGTACATGTATGGTAGAATTCGTCAGTTTAAATAGCGAGAAGATGCCCTAGCTGCCAGGTTTCTGCTGTTTTAAAAAGCAGAGACCTAGGGCTAATGTCTGCGATTGGCAAACACAATGATCATCTGAAAGCTAATAAAACTGGGAAGAGGTTCCTTAGTAGTAATAGGCTTAAGCCTATACAAGGCTTTTAGGCCTATTACTGGTATATTCCAATGTAGATCTGCAGGTGGCAGCACTGCTTCGGAATATATTGAATTTTCTATTCAGTAATGCAATACATTTCATGCAAATCTGATGATTGCATGTCATTAGGCACTTGGAGGCCTAAAATCTTTTTTTTTTTTAAACTGTTTTAAAAATATATATAAAAATTCAAATCAATCTCCAAAATGCACATACTATTAAAATATAAAAATGTTTAGCCCATACAGCGAAAAGCGTAACAGGAAAAAAATCTAAATGGCCATTTCTCAATTTTTTTGCATTCTTCACTTCCCAAATAATATTGAATAAAAAGTGATGAAAAAGTCATACACACCCCAAAAACAGTATCAATAAAAGCTACAGAACTGCCTGCAAAAAATGAACCGTCATGCAGCTCTGTAGACATATGGTAAATATAGAAAAGAAATGCATGGTTTTAATTATATGTAAATTAGGTGCTCATAGCACCACTTCACCTCACAGGGCTAGACATCCCCGCTGCCCTGATGCCTGGCCCTGAAATCTCACATGATCTGGTACAGTGAAGATCACAGAGTGGGGATGAAAATGTCACCAACCCCATATTAATGCCTGTGGATTTAGAATGGGATGTCATATAAACTCATTTTGGTGCAATGTGTAAGTATCCCAATGCTTTAGTCAATATAGCATACATTTAAAACGGTTTTCCAAGTTTTTTTTGTTTTTTTTTGTTTACTGATGGAGTGAAGTTAGTAGCTAACTTTGTATCTAATAGCAGTGGGGAAAACTAAAAAAAAAATTGACAGATTATAGGAAAAGAGCTGGGAATTCTGTATAAGCCCTTTGTGTTTCTTCACATAGTTCATGTGCTCACAGGGTATCTATCTATACAGTTGGTGGCATTAAAGAGACAGTCTTCTTTCTGCAGGGTAAATTGCATAGTTAGTAGTGACAGTGAGTCACTGCTAGTTTTACCTGCTACTGACAGCAGAGGGCAACATACCACATCTACAGAGAGCTCTGTAAGTACAGCACTTTTAAAGGGAAGCAATACATAACCTATTGTTTAAATCACGTTTTTATGTTAAAAATAGTTTTTAAGTATTTTTGCTGAGTTTTTTTTCCAAATTTTACACATAACTATCTATATTTAAAATCCAGTGATTTTCACACTAGCCACTATGCCTAATAATAGGGCACGATTTCCTGTTCTGTACAGGTAACGTTTCAGTAGCCATTATTATTATTATTATTATTATTATTATCTCAAGCAGGATTACAGTGATAAGTATATAGATAACACAGAATCCACCATTCACAATAAGTGATATCGCAGCTTATCTCGTCCCTTCTGACCTCCTCAGAGGTTACAGAGGATGCCTAGAAAATTCTCCCATAGAAGTCAATAGGTTCAGCAACTGTCCATTGTGTCTATGGCCAATGTGGCTGCTCTCAAAAGACAAGAAGTCTTAAAGGGGTTGTGTCATCTCAATTCAGGATACCCCACCAATGTCTGATAGGTCCCGTTCCCACCCCTGGGACCCGTACCTATCTCTAGATATGAGCCCGCAAAGTCTATGGAACTGCTGAAAGTAGCCGAGCGATGGCTCAGCTATTTCTGTCAGGCCCGTATAAGTGAATGAAGCGGTGGCCACCCTTGCAGGGTCTGCTTTCCTTTGCGGGGTCAGTTTTAGAGATACCTGCGAGTCTTAGAGGTAGGACCCACAGCTATCAGACATTGGTGGTGTATCCTAGCGATATGCCACCAATGCTTGAGATGACACATCCCCTTTAACATATTTTAGGCCTAGAGGTCAGTGTGAAAAATTTACAACCTTCTTTTTTTATATATGTAGATAGTGACATGATGAAAATGAAAAAGAAAGTCACCAAAATTCTACAAAAATATATGGTCAACATAAAAATATGGTTTAAAAAAAGGTAATTTCCTGATGACACATTCCCTTTAAGTCACTGCCTGACTGTGGGCACACTGTGGTGCTATGTGGGCACATTTGGAAGTATGCCATTATGAGGTATTACACTCTGGTCATGGTTAGGTATTATGTTGATGCTATGTGGCTGAAATGTAAGGCTTTTTAGTGAGAAGGAACATTTTTTGCCTATAAGCCACATTCAAATACTGGCAACAGCTGACTGTCTCCCTTTGTTCTAGAGTGTCTCAGTAAATGGTACCAGCTAGAGTGCCTCCGTAAGTATTGCCAGCATGTCCCCATGAACCAGCTAGCCAGAAAGTGCCCTATAAACAGTTGGAGGCACAGACTTACCCCATATTTAGTGGCAGCAAAATAGTGACCGTCTAGAAAAGGCCATGGTGTCCAGAGTACACCTATAAAGTGTCCAAGAATAGGGTATCCCCACAAACAATGTCTCAGCCACAGTGTGCCCCCATAAGCAGTTCCCCAGGTGGAGCGTACCCCCATAAACAGCGTCCCAAGCTGAGAGTGCTCCCATATATATAGTGACAAACAATAAGTAAGGCTCTTTAATAGCTGGAACATATATTTTCAGGGTGGCTACCTATAGGGGGTAGCTAATTTACATATCTGTTCCCAAGGGCATTGCCTGTAAGACTCTCTACAGTAGCTAGCAGTCTCCACAAGGAGAAATAATTCTCCCAGAGAGAGGTCACAAAAATTTCACCTTTGTATTGGAGACTCGAATACAATCAAAAAGTCAAACTAAGAAAATACAAGATTTTTGATAAAGAGGAAAATTCATTTTTTTTAAATATGTGTATCTATGTCCCTTATCAAATAAGTGTCCTGGCAATGGACATTAGATAAGGGTCAAATCTTTCTTTGCATGGCTACTTTCAGTCAGATGAAGCCAAAAGCATTTCTTTGGGGACAACAGACCTATCTCTTAGAAGGTCCAAACACCTGTACCATCTTCTATAACAATACCATAATCCTTTTGTAGCCTATTATGTGATATGTCTATAAAGTAATAAAAAGTATTAAGTTTCCCTTTACAAAACCATTGCATCCCCTGCTCACCTGGCATCTGATGGTCACTTTGTGCATGCATGCAGGTGATGTCTGAAGAAGTGACAGCTTATTGACATCTAGTAGTCTTTGACAGGAAATATTGTAACCTCTACCACAGGTTTCAGGATGGACCCCACCCAGGGGAGAGGCAGGGGTACTGGTAACTTCTAAAACTGTTTTTTTTTTTTTTTATATGAAATCATTCTGTAGTTTTACTGAGAACAAAACTGGTCAAGTGTAAATTATTGGATGTATATGTAAAAGCTGTTTGCATATTTTATATTATGGTAATGCAGTGATATACTGTGTTGGAAATACCTGGAGATTCACAAGTGTAAATGAACTGAGAACAATAGTATTTGTTATGAATATGCTCAAGTCTGTCTCAGATATCGTGTGAGGATGGTGACAATGGACAAAATCATAATCAAAGAGGTAACCAGTATTTCGAAATGTTGATGGCCCTCATAGCTCTCTATGTCTAGAAATAACCTAGCTTCTCAATTTTAAGTTGGCTAAACAGGTTAAGGGCTTCTGCACATGAAGGTGCGCCGGCCAGTGCCTGTATTGTGGCCCACAGTGTCCCATGCAGTGTCCATGGGGATAAAACAGATCCGGATGCATTCCGTTCTTGTTTGTTATGTTTGTGTCCGATCTGAAAAATGGAACAAACCAGATCTGGTGCTAAAAACAATGGAAATAAAATGGATCCGCCACCCATTGACTTACATTGTTTTTAGTGTCGGATCTGGTTTGTAAAATTTCGATTTAATACAACCGCATCCAAACCGAATGGATACATCCTGATGTATTAAATCGAATGGACATGTTTCCTCCGGATTTGAGATCTTCTGTTGGATCTCAAGACCAGAATATAAAACACAAATGTGAAAGTAGCCTTATCTAGTCCTGCTCCAATCTAGCCATTATAGTGAAAGCCCTAGTAGTCGCCATGATTTGAGGGAGAGTCCAGCTACCAGTTGGTTTGTTGCCACCCCAAAAAACAAAAATATCTATACAAACACCAGAAGCTCAAATTCCCCTGAGGAAGCCAATCTAGGCGAAACGTGCGTTGGGGTTGGAGACACACTGGTCGGTATTCTTATCTATGTACAACCTGTTATGATGTTTGATCTATTGGATGTTATACTGTGTTTTGGCCATTATTCTGTGAGAGAGTCCCTGTGATCATTTATTTATTGCACTGAAGCACCTTTCAATGATACTCCCATAGGATCACTTTAGCAAGATGGGGCTTATTAGTTTCATCCTTAGGAGACGTACAATATAACGGTTTCTGACTCTATGTCAGTGTGTCCTCCTATTTGTTGTATACACCTACCACTGCTGGTACTTTTTCATGTATTTTATGTATATCCCTATTGTTGTATATGGGATTTTTTTACTGTGTGATCAGATAATATATCTAATAAACTTGTATTTAATTTGAGCTTCTGGTGTTTGTATAGAGATTTTTGTTTTTTGGGGTGGCATGTTGGACCAAACACCAAAACTATATGTGGGCAGTTGGTTTGTTGGTACAGCTCCTACTAGCAAGGCAGTGGACCAGACCAAACATGAAAGGAGATTATTTTGGTAGAAGACAAGTCAAGAAGACATTCAGGTAAAGGGAATCAATGGCCAACTAAGATAGAATATTGGTATACATGTTGTCACTGTGAATTGAACAAGCAAGGACTAGCTATGTTATATATATATATATATATATATATATATATATATATATATATAATCACCGGCCACTTTATTAGGTACACCTGTCCAACTGCTCGTTAACACTTAATTTCTAATCAGCCAATCACATGGCAGCAACTCAGTGCATTTAGGCATGTAGACATGGTCAAGACAATCTCCTGCAGTTCAAAAGGTGATTTGAGTGCCTTTGAACGTGGCATGGTTGTTGGTGCCAGAAGGGCTGGTCTGAGTATTTCAGAAACTGCTGATCTACTGGGATTTTCACGCACAACCATCTCTAGGGTTTACAGAGAATGGTCCGAAAAAGAAAAAACATCCAGTGAGCGGCAGTTCTGTGGGCGGAAATGCCTTGTTGATGCCAGAGGTCAGAGGAGAATGGGCAGACTGGTTCGCGCTGATAGAAAGGCAACAGTGACTCAAATTGCCACCCGTTACAACCAAGGTAGGCAGAAGAGCATCTCTGAACGCACAGTACGTCGAACTTTGAGGCAGATGGGCTACAGCAGCAGAAGACCACACCGGGTGCCACTCCTTTCAGCTAAGAACAGGAAACTGAGGCTACAATTTGCACAAGCTCATCGAAATTGGACAGTAGAAGATTGGAAAAACGTTGCCTGGTCTGATGAGTCTCGATTTCTGCTGCGACATTCGGATGGTAGGGTCAGAATTTGGCGTCAACAACATGAAAGCATGGATCCATCCTGCCTTGTATCAACGGTTCAAGCTGGTGGTGGTGGTGTCATGGTGTGGGGAATATTTTCTTGGCACTCTTTGGGCCCCTTGGTACCAATTGAGCATCGTTGCAACGCCACAGCCTACCTGAGTATTGTTGCTGACCATGTCCATCCCTTTATGACCACAATGTACCCAACATCTGATGGCTACTTTCAGCAGGATAATGCGCCATGTCATAAAGCTGGAATCATCTCAGACTGGTTTCTTGAACATGACAATGAGTTCACTGTACTCAAATGGCCTCCACAGTCACCAGATCTCAATCCAATAGAGCATCTTTGGGATGTGGTGGAACGGGAGATTCGCATCATGGATGTGCAGCCGACAAATCTGCGGCAACTGTGTGATGCCATCATGTCAATATGGACCAAAATCTCTGAGGAATGCTTCCAGCACCTTGTTGAATCTATGCCACGAAGAATTGAGGCAGTTCTGAAGGCAAAAGGGGGTCCAACCCGTTACTAGCATGGTGTACCTAATAAAGTGGCCGGTGAGTGTATATATTCACTAATAATCACTAAACACTATCCTAAGTAACCAACGTTGTTATCCACACAGGTTACTTGGGATCATGACTCAAGTATTTGCATGAAGGACCACCAAGATCCTTGAAACATTCAGATAAAATATATATATATATTTGAGCACAAAAGATGCAGCCTGTGTAATACTGGTTAAGCACTGAAATTTAGTTTATGCTTTCTACTCTTGGTATCTGTAGTAAGGTCACATAGCAACCAGATATCGTCTATTCCATGTATAGGTTATATAGCAGGGTACTGTACTGAAACAATTCACTTTATTGGCTCCACTCAAGCATCAGATTAGCAGATGCCACTAGTTCCACGCTGCTTTTCCTCTTTACTGTAGCGTCTTGCAGGAAACAACACTCTCTCCACTCCAGTTGCCAGACCTCAGAAGCAGATTTTTCTTAATGAATAATCCTCTTGAGACGCTCAATACTAAATCAGTAGCATTGGGAAAACAGATCATGCATAAACTTCAGGTGAAAAGAAAGTAAACAAAAAAACCTTGGGCACATTTAATAAGACAGTTGTTTTAGACCCTGGTCTTAATAAAGCCTGATAGCTGGCGGTGGTTCAGCCAAAGTTATGAAGAGGTGCAGGGCTCTACATAACTTCGGAGCTTCCAGCGCCAGTTCTAAGCTTCTGAGCTGTCTTACATTTATGCCGTAGAAAACGATGAAGGAGCCCACGGCCACTTTTTTTAGACCTTGCATGAATGCGGCAAAGTCGTGCATAGCCATCTGCGCCTGAAATACGCCTAATTTAGGCATATTTCAGAATAGTAAATGACCCCCTTTATTAATGTAACTTTGTTAAAACGGACAGGTACCACTCAAAACAGCAGAAGACCCTCAAAAAGAATTGTACCCCACAACTATAAGGGTTAGCTAAAGCCCGGTACCGGTTCTCACACTCGCATCACTCCACACCCGAGCCTGCTAAGGCTGTCACACACAGAGCGGGTATCGGTAGTCCCGCTAATGCTGTCACACACAGAACAGGTAGCGCTAGTCCCACTGACATCACTCCACTCCCGAGCCTGAGCATTGTGGCTGCTTCCAGTCACCTGGGGGCGCTGCTGCAGTGGAACGCAGCTGGAACAAGAAGTGATGTAACAGTGATGCGCCTTTGATGTGAATGAGGAGTGTGAGGAAGTCTGGTGAGTGTTCATGAATTCCAGTTAATGTAGACTGTTGTACAGTCATGGCCAAAAGTTTTGAGAATGACACAAATATTATATTTTCACATGATCTGCTGCCCTCTGGTTTTTATGTGTGTTTGTCAGATGTTTTTATCACATACAGAAATATAATTGCAATCATATTATGAGTAACAAAAGCTTATATTGACAGAATGAGTTAATGCAGCAAGTCAATATTTGCAGTGTTGACCCTTCTTCTTCAGGACCTCTGCAATTCTCCCTGGCATGCTCTCAATCAACTTCTGGACCAAATCCTGACTGATAGCAGTCCATTCTTGCACAATCAATGCTTGCATTTTGTCAGAATTTCTATGTTTTAGTTTGTCCACCCGTCTCTTGATGATTGACCACAAGTTCTCAATGGGATTAAGATCTGGGGAGTTTCCAGGCCATGGACCCAAAATCTCTATGTTTTGTTCCCTGAGCCATTTAGTTATCACCTTTGCTTTATGGCAAGGTGCTCCATCATGCTGGAAAAGGCATTGTTGATCGCCAAACTGCTCTTGGACGGTTGCGAGAAGTTGCTCTCAGAGGACATTCTGGTACCATGGTGTATCTGGTGCCAATTCCCTTGGCTGAGAAGCAACCCCACACATGAATGGTTTCAGGATGCTTTACAGTTGGCATGAGACAAGACTGGTGGTAGCGCTCACCTCGTCTTCTCCGAATAAGCTGTTTTCCAGATGTCCCAAACAATCGAAAAGGGGATTCATCAGAGAAAATGACTTTACCCCAGTCCTCAGCAGTCCACTCCCTGTACCTTTTGCAGAATATCAGTCTGTCCCTGATGTTTTTTCTGGAGAGAAGTGGCTTCTTTGCTTCCCTCCTTGAGACCAGGCCTTGCTCCAAGAGTCTCCTCCTCACAGTGCGTGCAGATGCACTCACACCTGCCTGCTGCCATTCCTGAGCAAGCTCTGCACTGCTGGTAGCCCGATCCCGCAGCTGAAACACTTTTAAGAGACGGTCCTGGCGCTTGCTGGTCTTTCTTGGGCGCTCTGGAGCCTTTTTGGCAACAATGGAACCTCTCTCCTTGAAGTTCTTGATGATGCGATAGATTGTTGACTGAGGTGCAATCTTTCTAGCTGCGATACTCTTCCCTGTTAGGCCATTTTTGTGCAGTGCAATGATGACTGCATGTGTTTCTTTAGAGATAACCATGGTTAACAGAAGAGAAACAATGATGCCAAGCACCAGCCTCCTTTTAAAGTGTCCAGTAGTGTCATTCTTACTTAATCATGACAGACTGATCTCCAGCCCTGTCCTCATCAACACCCACACCTGTGTTAATGGAGCAATCACTGAAACGATGTTAGCTGGTCCTTTTAAGGCAGGGCTGCAATGATGTTGAAATGTGTTTTGGGGGATAAAGTTCATTTTCTAGGCAAATATTGACTTTGCAAGTAATTGCTGTTAAGCTGATCATTCTTTATAACATTCTGGAGTATATGCAAATTGCCATTATAAAAACTGAAGCAGTAGACTTTGTAAAAATTAATATTTGTATCATTCTCAAAACTTTTGGCCATGACTGTACAGTACATAGAAATAGGATCTCAAGAAATTCATGATAGAATTCGGGGTTTGGAGAGTTATGCTGATGTTCGAGAACGTAATGACATGATTATATTTCGATAAATGTTGATTTTTTTCTTCAAGAATAAATGTGTGATTGTTCATGGAAACAAAATAAGACATCCCCCGAAAATAAGTCCTAGCCCTTTTTTCAGAGCAAAAAATAACATAAGACCCTGTCTTATTTTTGGAGAAACACGGTATTACCAAAGGCTGCTGCTATTCTATCTATATTGCTCGACCTAACAAGTGTGTCATCAGGAGCCTATGGGCATAGATCGTAATTCATTTACTGAGCAACCTTTCATCCGCCACTTAGAGTATTCAGTGGCAGCACGTCCGGCACTAGTGCTGTCGTGAGGCGGCTGCTGGAACTGAACCCTTTTGCGTGGTAAAGTCCTGCCCACACATCGGCAAATTGAAGGCAGTGTAAATATCAGGTCAGTGGACTGGTAAAGGCAGTCAAAGAGATGGAAAAGTGGTATTGATGGAAGTTGTAGAATGAGCCAGAGAGGGGAGAACGTGGCATATGTGACACATAACTAAGTCTGGATGTAGTACAAATGGTCACAAATACATCCCCTGAGTGGGGTAAACTGACCCCATGCCGAAACGGTGCTAATGCTATTAATCGTCACAGTGGCAGCTCAGGAAAGTGCTACATGGTCTAGAACTAGTATGTCTTATCTACACATCTGAGCACCAACATGCACAGCACAAGATGCAGCATATACAGTGGCAAAAAGGTAAGGGGCAGAATGATCTGTGACACTGCCTTCAATTATTGTTGAAACATGGGCTCCCATCTCACATGTACAAGAAACAAATCCTCTATTATCTGCCAGAGGCTGCGTCATACATGATGCCACACCAAACATACTGTGTGTATAAAACACAGCGTGCCATATAAAACTCCAAGACCCAATCCCGGGACATACATGTTAATGTGGTAATGCATTACTGGTACATGTGAAATGACAGTCACCCGAAATGCATTAGAAATCTTTTGCCGTCTTTTTGATAGTATGTGTTTTTAACTTTATCCCACTTTTGGATGCTGGATCTCCCTCAACTTTCATGTTAGGCAGTGTTTTACAGTCCCAGCAAAGTGTATGAAATGGTTAGAAACTGCCATGGGCTTGCTTACCCTGCTGTAGTATCCAAATGTGAGACACTGGGCAAAACATCCAGGGCCCAAGACACAGATGTTTGCCCAGGAATATTGATGGGCGTTATGGGCCCTATTGCAATCTACCATTGATGACAGTCTGCTCCAGAAGTTAGGAAAACAGGTAGGAATGGGTGGTGCCTGATGACTTCACCTGTTCTGGAGGAGAGAAGCAGAATGAGGTTGGTGCTCTTTTTAACTCCTGCTCTTAATTTTGCCAGTTATTGCATATGCTACTTGATTCCTGTGTGTTTGGCATTTTTATATAGTGCATTGTGAGCTCTTTAGAATTCAGCTATGAGTAATAGGATTCATTATGCCTTCTTTGCCCCATGCAGGACTAAGTTCTTTTTTTTTTTTAACCTGGCTTATTTACACAACTTCACATTTGCTACTATGTTTGACCTCAGACTGTTTAGTGACTATTCTCCTGCCTTTGCATCTCTGTACCTTTTTGGCTGTCTCTTTGACTTTTGACTTTTCTCTGTTTTTGACACCGGCTAATACGATTATTCAACCTGTCTGCTCTACCTGCGAGATAGATTCTATTTCTCCCACTGGCACTGCTCAGAGTAATCTAGTTAGGTTCCTGATAGTAGGATCGCTCTTATCAGATTGCTACAACGACCCCGACTGTGTTGCAGTAGCAGAGAGTAAAGGTCCTTTCACACGGGCCGATTATCGGCCGAAAAATCATTCATAGGAACGCTAGTGCCGATAATCGGCCCGTGTAAAAGTGGCCCTAATCAGCCGACGAACGAGCAAAACGCTCGTTCGTCGGCTGATTGGATCTTTTGGTTTCTACAAAAGATCCAATCTGTCGGGCGCACATCGGCCTGTGTAAACAGGCGATGTGCGCCTGACAGTATGGAGCTTCCCGGCCGCACGAGTGATACAGCGATCACTCGTGCGGCCCGGCGCTCGATTCATCGGGCCGTGTAAAGGCTCCCTGCCCGAGCGCCGATATCGCTGATCGGCGCTCGGGCAGGGAGACACATCGGCCCGTCTAAAAGGGCCTTTAAACAATGTCTTTAGGACAGGGTAATCATCTGGCTGAAGAATATTGTACTGAGTTTAAAGGGGTTCTCCGGGAATTAAGAAAATGAAAATACTTAAATATTACTTTATTATAAATATATTCTCCAATACCTTTTATTATTTATAATGGCTCGTTTTGTCTGGGGAGCAATCATTAGGAGAAATAAAATGTCCGCCGTCCTATTAGTACACACAAAATCTGTCCTAATCACACAGCAGGATAAGTTACTTCACAACACTGAGGTAAATAGCTGCCTCTTCCTCCTCTGCTCTGCTTGTCAGGGATTATGATCCTGAATACAGTTTAATATGATCTTCAGCTGAATCTCTGTAGGAATGGAGTTCATGAGGAGACATGAAGTACAGAGAGTACGGACAGGACAGACTGTGGTAATGTGGGGCTGTGGTAATGAAGACTGCATACAAGTGCTGCTGCTCATTACGCACACCCCACCTCCTCTCATGTCTCCTCCTCATCTCCATTCCCACAGAGATTCACCTGTATTCAGGATCATGATTCCTGACAAGCAGAGCAGAGAGGAGGATGAGGCAGCTCTATAGCGCAGTGTTGTGAAATACCTTGTCGTCCTGTGTGATTAGGACAGGTTTTGTGTATACTGATAGGATGGCGGCCATTTTATTTCTCCTAATGATTGCTCCCTAGACAAAATGAACCATTATAAGTAATGAAAGGTATTTGTGAATATATTTATTATAAAATCATATTTAAAGGGGTATTCCCATCTCACAAATGTAGTTTGTATAATTAGATATAGCCATGCCAATATTATTACTAATAGAATGTATTTATATAAAATGTACCGTTTAGAAGATTTGCCTATTTGTATAGGCATTGTCCTACACACATCAGTCAAGCCGTTGCCCCTAGTTACGACCACTGTGGCCATGTAGTAGTGGTGGCCGGCTTGCTCTTGTTCAAACCCGCTCTGAGGTAACTGCTGTATTGTGAACACACATTGCATGAGCATGTGGAGACTCATCTTAGGGTTGTAGCATTTTTGTCTGTGCTTCCAAACGCAGAGAAACGGATCCTGTTCCAAGATCAATTCATCTCTATGGAGCAGGATCCATTTATAAAGTCTGGCAGCGTCCAAAACGCAGATGTGAAAGTACCCTAAGATGTGTCTGTGCATGCTCATGCAATGTTCGTTCACAATACAGCAGTTACCTCAGAGCGGGTTTGAACAAGAGCAAGCCGACTACCACTACTACATGGCTTCGGTGGCCGTAACCAGGGGCCTGACTGATATGTGTGGGACAATGCCTATAGAAATAGGCAAATCTTCTAAACGATACATTTTATATAAATACATTCTATTAGTAAAAATATTAGTATGGCCCCATTCACTATAATGGGGTGGGCCGGAGGTCTGGCCCCAGCACATCAAACAAGCCGAAAGGCGGCCAGACAAAAAACACAGCACAAGTATGAAAGTAGCCTTAATCGACTCTATTTTTATTGTACATTATTCTAGCTTTATTTTTTTTGAGTACTTGGGACAGCCTTCCCTTTGTTCCTTTATATGCCACTGTCTTTAGTATATTATAGTTGTATCTAGCTGTATTACTAATATACTTTAGTCATAATTAGTGAGTTTATTCCTCATAAGCATATATTGGTATACTGTAGTATACCAGTGCTATGCATTGTGATTGAAGCCATCTAATATCATTCTATTATCGTTGCTGCTGTAATTTACAAACTTGTGAAATGTTTGGTGTATTTCTTTCTGTGGTATTAAGACTGGGTACAATTGCCCATTATCTCTATAATTATACTGTATATGCCATTTTCTTTTATATTCTATGGCAGAGCCAGCACTATTAGTGCATTTATGCTTCATCACATTCTTTATTGATACATTTTTTGATATGGTTTTCCTTTTATTCTCTGGAAGCATAACCACACGCTTAAGCCTCATTCACACGTCAGTATTTTGGTCAGTGATTTCCATCAGTGATTGTGAGCTAAAACCAGGAGTGGAGGCTCCACAGAGATAAGGTATAATGGAAAGATCTGCACCTGTTCTGTGTTTAGAGCCGCACCTGGTTTTGGCTCACAATCACTGACCAAAATACTGACGTGTGAATGAGGCCTTATAGATTGTCATTAATACACGATGATTGTGGTTAAATGTTCTTTACCACTCAGAGCACTTCTGTGTATGTAGCAGTAATGTGGGGCTGCCTTTCATCTTGACCATCTTTCTTCGCTTATATGTAATGTGTATAGTACTCTAATAAACATTAAAATTTTTATATATGGTATATATTTATTGTATTGGAGCTATTAGTAGGTCATTGTAAGGCTACTTTCACACTAGCGTTAGCACGGATCCGGCACCTAAAGGGTGCCAACGGATCCGTGCTAACGCTATACATGTGTGGAGCCGGAGCAGCGCTCCGGCCCCACACATGACACACATTAAAACAAGACACAGACATACATACAAACAAACATACAGACATACATACAGACATACATACTCACATACTCCCGGGACGCCGGCAGAACGTCTTCACGCGCCTCCTGCGCGCAGTGATGACGATTCCCCACAGCGCCCTCTGCTGGGCGCAGTGGGGAAATGTCATCGCAGCGCGCAGGAGGCGCGTGAAGACGTTCTGCCGGCGTCCCGGGAGTATGTGAGTATGTATGTATGTCTGTATGTTTGTATGTATGTCTGTATGTTTGTTTGTATGTATGTCTGTGTGTATGTATGCCGGATCCGGAATGACCCCCCATTGGAAATCAATGGAGGACAGATCCGGATTACTGGTGTGTCCACACCAAACGGATCCGTCCCCATTGACTTGCATTGGGGGTCATTCCGGATCCGTCTTGGTGCGGATGCCTGGACCGGAGAGCAAACCGCAGCATGCTGCGGTTTGTCCTCCGGTCTGAAGACGGAACGGAATGCTTTCAGGAGCATTCCGTTGTCTTCAGTTCAGTTTTGTCCCCATTGACAATGAATGGGGACAAAACTGAAGCGTTTTTTTCCGGTATTGAGCCCCTATAACGGAACTCAATACCGGAATTTAAAAACGCTAGTGTGAAAGTAGCCTTAGTCATATTGTCTTGTAAGGCTATCATCTTTTTATGATGTGAGGTTCTATTTGGTAACTTAGATATGTAAATGATTACAGGTGTGGTCTGATTAAACACTGGTTCATGCCACAAGAGGGTGGAAAAGTGCTTCCCGCTTTGCCTTATACAAAGGCTCTCAGAGACTGCTTTTGGGTAGTGTACCGCTTGGTGAGAGATTGCTAGAGAGGCCTTTATGATGCGCTCAAATACATTTTGCCAGTTGACAGACTTTAAGAAGGACTAAGAGAAGCAGGATTGTCTGCCATCTACACGATTCTAGCTTTTAGGAGGGCACACACACACAGTGAACAGGCTCCGAATGGCCCCTAGTAGATAGGATTGTTTGATCCACTGAGAAGCACGAGGAGCTTCCTTAGTTTCATTAACCAGCATCCACACACAGATGCCAACCTCATTACACACCTCTGTCTCTGTCTGGACAATCTCCAGGCACTTAGTAGGAGGAAATTTGGTGTCATGGCACTCATTACGTGTCCTGCAATTGACAGCCAGCCGTCACCTTTGTTTGCAGTGGTGTCATGAATGAGAAACCTGGACTGGAACCATATTGTCATTAGAAATTAATCCAGATTCTTTTTGGGATCCCACAACAGTTGGGTACGAGTGTGGAGACCTTGTGCTGAGCGTTTCAATCCTGCATTTGCTGTGGAGTGACACACTGCCCCAACTCCTAGGGTGATGATCTGGGGATATGACAGTCAGTCACCTCTAGTAGTGATAAGTGGGACACTAACAGTTCACTGATATGTGCAGGACATCATTTGGCAACATGTGTTACCTCTCATGGCAGGGTAACAAGATGGCAACAGTGACGTGTTTCATCCGCGTCACCACTTTCTTTGCCACCCCTGGACAGAGCCATGTGCTGTACACTATCACAACGTGGTATTGAATTTTGACAGTTTTCAGAGAAGTAAAAGAAGGAAGATAACATTGTCAGCACATCATCATATTACCCATAAAGTCTATGTAACAGTCACAAGGTTAATGATTATTATAGCAACAAAGGCATGCAGGGAGGAAGTCTGCTATGTGAAATCTTGTAGTAGACAGTGGCAATATCACGATGGGACTGGAGGAAAACAGGAAGCCACAGTCTGGTAAGTTTTGGCAGAGCACAAAACATTGTTTTTTACCTCCAGAATTTATTCTGAAACAGCTATAATGTCCTATATCTACATTTTGTCCCCAAAATCCCTGATTACTCATGTGAGTCCTGTGTTCCCAAATGAAGAAGCACAGTTTCTGTATCTGGAGAACCATCAAAAAACCCATACAGCGCAAGACAAACAATACATTACTATATAATGTAACAACAATTATAATACAATATTGTCTGCACAATCCCTGTGGCAAACTGGGGAAAACACATCAAGTACACGGTCAGAATATGGCAACTAGAGATGAGCGAGCATGCTCGAGTGCCATTTTTGCGTATTTGCGTACGCATTTTAAAATTCGTACGCTATTCATACGCATATTTTAATCTATACGCATATGCGTACGAATAGCGTACAAATTGAATTTGTACGCTATTCTTACGCATTTGCGTATAGCTTAAAATATGCGTATGAATAGCGTACGAATTTTAAAATGTGTACGCAAATACGCAAAAATGGCACTCGAGCATGCTCGCTCATCTCTAATGGCAACTGTTCATAACCAGGATTAATTTTAATATGATTTACTGGACAGCCTGTGCTCCCTGGGTTTCCTCCAGGGACTCTGGGTTTCTCCCACACTCCAAAGACATACTGATGATAGTGTCTGTAAAGCACTGTGCAATATGTCAGCTATATAATTGGGTAAAATAAATTACATATAAAGAGAGGTGTGTTCCACCTCCTTACATTCAAGTGCTCTGATTTCTGCCTGAAACCCACTGGGCCTGCTGATAGTAAGGAATGGGGCCTTAGAGATAGAAATCTAAAACATGACTTTGAACTCTGTGTCTGCACCCTTAAACCTGAGACTGCACCTGAGTCCTGGATTGTGCTCCACGTTCCTATCCTGGAAGTTGTACCCGTTTTTGCTGTTTTTTTTTTCTTCGACCTGCTACTGAACCCTGGAGTATTCTCAGACTCTGTTTCTGGCATTTCCTGATTCAGAGTCCAACGCTAATCCCTGGGTCTCCTGGTTCCATCTCCATTTGTCTATGGTCCTGGTGTCTGTCCTGAAACCAGAGCCTGTGTCTGGAACTCCAAAATCAGAGTCTGTATCATGACTCACAAATCCAGAGTTTAGTGTGTATCCTGAACCCCAAAACCAGAGAATGCATCCTGAACTCCAAAACCAGAGTACTGAGTTTAAGCCTGCCACCTACTTCCAGAACCTGCATCATGTTTCTAGAGCCTATACAGAACCCAGATTTTGAACTGCCTCTTTGAGCTGGCTGATTCAAAGGAAAGGGAAACTTTTTGTATAAACCCAATACCAGGTCCTGAGTCTGTCCATTTAGCAAACACCGCTCTTCTGTCTCTGCTGCTGAACTCAAAAGGGTAGAAATATTGTCTAAAAGATAGTGTAAACTGCACTAGATATAACATTGGCTGATGATGGATGATAAATCTGTCTAGTCAAACCTTACACCACCTATTGTACTTGTTGGCTTAGTTTTTCTCCAAAAATATGAGACAATTCTGGGGAATGGTGGCGAATTTAAGCAACACCCTTCACATCTGGTATGCTCTTGTCATAACCCTCACATTGTCTGGCTGTATTGCAGATCCAGAACTGTGACAGATGCCTATAATGTTTGAAGTGGCTGTACAAGATATGAATCACATGGCTGCATTCTTCCAAAAACAGCACAGTTGTCAAGTGCTGGCAGTGACCAGGAATGCAGATGACGCCGAACGCAGTCATTAAGCCCCTCAGATGCCACTGTCAATAGCAATAGTGGCATTTGTGGGTTTGGACAGAGGGAAGGGGGCTGAATCGCGGGGCTCCAGTCGGTTGTTATAACAGCTTGTGGCCTTGTGAAGGCTCCCAGTGCTGTCATAGTGAGCTGCCTGAAAAGCAGTACCCGAGGCATGGCCTGACAGTCAGCCTGTGAAAATCCCATAGACTGCAATATTGTACTATTGCAGTCTATGGTACAAACAATCAGGAAATCCCATGTACAAGTCTCCGAATGGAACTAAAAAGTACAATTAAAAAAAGATTTTAAAAAATATGAAATGTAAAATACCGAAAAATATTAAAAATTTTAAACACCGCCATTTCCCATTGTTACACATAAAAATAAATTAAAAGTAAACAATAAAAAAAGAAATCTAATTGGTATTTTCAAGTCCAAAGTATTAAAATATTTATTCTGTGTGGTAAAAGTCATAATGGAAAAAAAAATAAAAACTGCCGTTTTTTGGACATGTTGCCCCCCAAAATTGAATTAAAAGTAATCAAAAAATCATATGTACCCAAAAATGATACCAATAAAAACTACAACTAAACCCACAAAAAATGAGCCCTTACACAGATCTGTAGACAGAAAAGTAAGAAAGTTTTGACTGTCAGAATATGTCAATGCAAAGAAAGAAGATTAATAGAGATGAGCGAATGTGCTCGTAACGAGCACTGTACTGCTCGGCTCCCCTGCGCTCGCATGGGCGCAGGCAGCCGCTTCTGTCCTCCTGAGTGGGCAGTGGGCAGTTTTAAAAAGGGTTTAGATGAATTCTTAAAAGTAAATGACATTAATGCTTATGAAAATGTGTAGAAACGTGAGTCTCACTTCCTTCTGGGATTAATGTCCCCACCGATCCCTTGGTTGAACTTGATGGACTTATGTCTTTTTTCAACTGTATTAACTATGTAATTAACTATGTAACTATGGTGCAGCATTGTCCTCTTAACAACCAGACCATTTTGGTACTTAAAGGGTTTCTGTCACCAGTTTTTTCGGTATGAATCAGGCTGACATTAGAGATGTGCTAATGTCACCTGATTCCGAATATATATCTGTTTTATTTACTGGTGCCCCCAGTTTTATATAAAATGAACTTTTATTTTATGCTAATAAGGCCTCTAGGTGCAAGGGGCGTTACCCCTGCTCCTAGAGGCTCTGTTGATTGACAGGACCAGGCAGAGAAGAAACACTCCATTCACCATAGCTTGCAAGGACCTTCGATGATGTCATGACCATGTGATCAGTCACATGGTTTAGGAGGAGACAGGCTGTTTGTGTGCACATCTCTAATGTCAGCCTGATTCATACCGAAAAAACTGGTGACAGAAACCCTTTAATAACAAGACACTTTTAGCTATTTGGCCTACATGGAGATTTAAAAACCCAATTTTACTTCTTGGGTTTTTGTCATTTTTGTTAATTGGACCTTATGGTTACATGTGCCATAAGCGTGGGAGCTTTACTAACACGTATGCCAAGTACAGTGAAGACTTTGTTAGTCTAGTCATTGCAGTTTCCCATACTGTACGGTGGAAATCAGAGGTTAAGAAACTAGTTACACTCAAAATGTCTTTTGTTGTCCTCATATTTTATCTTCAGCAGTGGAAAATCAGATCAGAGACTTATCTGGTCATGAGTTTGTTCAAACATGCTTGTGACATTCTCACTGATATGTGCAGAACACATGTTCAGTTTTGAATTACCGAAAATACAGAAAATCCTGCAGATTGTCTCAAAATAGCTTTGCAGTTTATACAATTCCTTTTAAGACTCATTTACACGACTATAAGCATTATGAGGTCTGCAAGCCACGGATTTGTAAAAGGTCTGTGTGCTCTCTGCAATTTTTTGCAAACCCATTGACTTTAATAGCTTCCTGGTCCACATTTTATGGACAAATACAGGACATGTTTTATCACTTGCGGAACAGGCGTATTTGAAAAACACACGTCTGACATCTGTGTGCTTTCCACATCCTTACGTCTGTTCCACAAAAAGATGGAATATGTATGCAAAATGCGGACAGTGGACCCATTAAAGTCAATGGGTTTGCATAAAATGCGGACGGCATATGGACATTTCATGTATTTTGTGGATCCGTGGTTTGCAGGCGGCAAAATGCTTACAGTCATGTGCATGAGGCCTTATATAGACATGTCATATGCTAGGGAAAAGAGTCACAGAATAATAATAAAGACAAGGCACAACAAATCCTTTTTGGGTCTCTCCCCTTTTTCTTAACCCTAATAAATGTAATATCATTAAGTATCTAGCAATCATTCAGAACGCTCTGGGGATGGCATTTTTAAATGATTTTTCTACCCAGATTATGCTCAGTTGAAGGGAAGTTTAATCTGTATAATAAATTTTACAAAATTAATTAAAGGTGTTGCGCAGGCAATATATATTGATAACCTATCCTCAGGACATCCGGCATCCCCGCCGACCATGCTCTGTGTGAGTGCTGCTTCCGCTCGGCGCTTCAGTGCAAATACACGTACTCACTGAATTCACTTAAATGGAGCAAATACTTATAATTACACTACATCGCTGCTGTAAGGGAGATGACAGGCAGTGTAATGCAGAGGCAAACAAAGCAAAGCAAAACACCACCTCATCTTCAAATAGCTGATCGGCAGTGGTGCTGGGTGTTGGACGCCTGCCTATCAGATTGATGATCTATCCTGGCTGCAGTGTTCATATGGATTCACAGAAACATCATCACTGCAGGTAAGTACAGGGTATTTAACAGGTAAGTATTGGTGGTAGAACATCCTTTCTCTCTCTCTCTCTCTCCCATTGGCCAAGTTTTTCATTATCTTGGCTGGCCCCTTTTAATTGATTTATAGTGCCTTGCGAAAGTATTCGACCCCCTGGAACTTTTCAACCTTTTGCCACATTTCAGGCTTCAAACAAAAAGATATAACATTTTAAATTTTTGGTGAAGAATCAACAAGTGGGTCACAATTGTGAAGTGGAACGAAATTTATTGGATCATTTAAACTTTTTTTGTAATAATAAAACTGAAAAGTGGGGCGTGCAAAATTATTCGGCCCGTTTACTTTCAGTTAAAAAAACTCACTCCAGAAGTTCATTGAGGATCTCTGAATGATCCAATGTTGTCCTAAATGACTGATGAAGATAAATAGAATCCACCTGTGTGTAATCAAGTCTCCGTATAAATGCACCTGCTCTGTGATAGTCTCAGGGTTCTGCATCATGAAGACCAAGGAACACACCAGGCAGGTCCGTGATACTGTTGTGGAGAAGTTTAAAGCCGGATTTGGATACCAAAAGATTTCCCAAGCTTTAAACATCCCAAGGAGCACTGTGCAAGCGATCATATTGAAATGGAAGGAGTATCAGACCACTGCAAATCTACCAAGACCCGGCCGTCCCTCTAAACTTTCATCTCAAACAAGGAGAAGACTGATCAGAGATGCAGCCAAGAGGCCCATGATCACTCTGGATGAACTGCAGAGATCTACAGCTGAGGTGGGAGAGTCTGTCCATAGGACAACAGTCGAACACTTCACAAATCTGGCCTTTATGGAAGAGTGGCAAGAATAAAGCCATTTCTCAACGATAAATACATACAATGCAACGGCACACTGCTAACCAGATAAAGCACAAAATGCCATAGAGATATGAAGTATTCTGGAGCTAATGCTATGCTTGTTTAGTAATTAGAGATTCTTGGCAAATATATTTTGTACAAAATTATCTGGGCCCGTCCACCAAATCGTCAAGGTGATCTCTGTAGAACGGGAACCTAACACTATTTCCTACCTGTTATGTGCCAACCTTGGCTTCCGTATAATCAGGGGGTGTTTGGTTCCACATGCATGCTGGGTCCCTTCTGCCTTTTGCCATTTATGGTGCTTCAAAGGCCTCCACTAATACAGGGATGCAGGTACCAAGCATGCATGCCGAGTCCACTCGGCTTTATAGTTACACTAATTAAAATCAGCCTATGGGGCAGACGGGGCTAGTCAGGAGTACATGACCAAATGGAGTAGCCACACTACCAGTACAAACTTACAAAGAAAAAAAAGGGGAATTTCAGTCAGCACACAGGAGAAGACTGATCAGAGATGCAGCCAAGAGGCCCATGATCACTCTGGATGAACTGCAGAGATCTACAGCTGATGTGGGAGAGTCTGTCCATAGGACAACAATCAGTCGAACACTTCACAAACCTGGCCTTTATGGAAGAGTGGCAAGAAGAAAGCCATTTCTCAAAGATATCCATAAAAAGTCTTGTTTACAGTTTGCCACAAGCCACCTGGGAGACACACCAAACATGTGGAAGAAGGTGCTCTGGTCAGATGAAACCAAAATCCAACTTTTTGGAAACAATGCAAAATGACATGTTTGGCGTAAAAGCAACACAGCTCATCACCCTGAACACACTATCCCCACTGTCAAACATGGTGGTGGCAGCATCATGGTTTGGGCCTGCTTTTCATCAGCAGGGACAGGGAAGATGGATGGAGCCAAATACAGAACCATTCTGGATGAAAACCTGTTGGAGTCTGCAAAAGACCTGAGACTAGGACGGAGATTTATCTTCCAACAAGACAATGATTCTAAACATAAAGCAAAATATACAATGGAATGGTTCAAAAATAAACGTATCCAGGTCTTAGAATGGCCAAGTCAAAGTCCAGACCTGAATCCAATTGAGAATTGAGCCTGAAATGTGGCAAAAGGTTGAAAAGTTCCAGGGGGCCGAATACTTTTGCAAGGCACTGTATATTGCTTAAAGAACAGTAGTGGTACTGGTCTGAGGTGAGACAGTAGATATTATCACTGGTGACAAGATCTAAAAGGGAAATAGAAACAGATAATTTGTAGATTCTTTAGAATCACCATAAGATGGAACACTTTCAGGTCATCCTTATGATCTTTGTATCTTCTGTCTTCATATCAACCCCATATGCAGGTTAGTTTTCCCAGTATTCAGATGAGAATTGTAGAAATTTCTGAGGTATTGAGTCATTATTTTGTCTTCTATATTATCTGTCTACGTTTATAACATCTTTACCAGATCTGTTATCTAGTACACATTAATAAGTTCTATAACTTTTAGTTACAATAAAACTTTTTTAGCTTTTTAGTGTATACTATTAACCCCTTCCCGCCCAGCGCCGTACATGTACGGTGCTGCAGGAAGTGAGTTTCTGCCCAGCGCCGTAGTACTATAGCGCGCTGATCGGGCAGGTGCAGGAGCTGCGCCCGCCCGATCAACTGCAGGGGACCGGCTGTTCCTGTTAGCTGGACCCCTGCTGTATGCGCTGGCATCGGTGAAAACACTGATGCCGGCGCACTAACCCCTGATGTGCCGCGGTCAGCGCTGAACGCGGCACACGCAATGTCTGTTGAGTGAGGGAGAGGCCATCGGGTCCCCGCGCTGCTGTGACAGGGACCCAATGTCTTGGATGGCAGCCCGATGCCTTCCTTAGGCATCGTGGCTGCCATCCCTGCGAGCCTGTGAGATCCAGCCCTTTGGATCTCACAGGAAGCAGGCTGTAAGTGTATTACACTGTGTAATACACTTACGGCCAATGCATTACAATACAGAAGTATTGTAAAGGGGATCAGACCCCCAAAAGTTGAAGTCCCAGAGTGGGACAAAAAATAAAGTGAAAAAAGAAGTTAAAAAAAATAAAGTTTTACAAAAAATAAGTTTCAAGTAAGAAAAGGGCCTTTTCCCAAAAGAAAGTAAAAAAAATTGTAAAAAATAGGGAAAAAAAAGAAAATACAGTACATATTAGGTATCGCTGCGTTCGTATCGACCGGCTCTATAAAAATATCACATGATCCACCCTGCTAAGTGAATGCAGTAAAAAAGTGCCAAAACAGCCATTTTTGGTCACCTTCCCCCACAAAAAGTGTAATAGCAGGCGATCAAAAAGGCGTATTTACCCCAAAATGGTACCAATCAAACCACCATCTCATCCCACAAAAAATGAGACCCTAACTAAGACAATCACCCAAAAAATATATGGCTCTCAGAAAATGGCAACACAAAAAAAAAGATTTCATTCTGTTCAAAAATGTTTTCACAATATAAAAATTTAAAAACATGAAAATAATAGACATATTGGGTGTCGCCACGTCTGAAACAACCTGCTCTATAAAAATATTACATGAGATGGCCCCCTCAGGTGAATTCTGTAAAAAAATTTTTTAAAAAAACTATGCCAAAACAGCCATTTATTGGTCACCTACCCTCACAAAAAGTGTAATAGCAGACGATCAAAAAGGTGCATGTACCCCAAAATGGTACCGATCAAACCACTATCTCATCTCGCAAAAAATGAGACCCTACCTAAGACAATCACTAGAAAAATAAAAAGAATAGTGCAGTCAGATAATGGCAACACAAAAACAAGATTTAATTCTGTTCAAAAATTAATTTACTGTGTAAAACTTAATAAAAATAATAGACATATAGGGTATTGCCACGTCCATAACAACCTGCTCTATAAAAATATCACATGATTTGCCCCTTCAGGTGAATACTGTAAAAAAAAAAAAATTAAAACTATGCTAAAACAGCCATTTTTTTCACCTTGAAAAAGTGTAATACCAAGAGATCAAAAAGTCTTATGTACCCCAAAATGGTACCAATGAAAAAGTCACCTGATCCTCCAAAAAATAAGCCCCCACATAAGACAATCACTCAAAAAATAAAAACCAATGGCACCTGCAAACCAATCCATCAAAATCTGCGCTGCAAAATCCATATGGTTCTCCTTCTGTTCTGAATCCTACCATGTGCCCACACAGCAGTTTACCACCACATATGGGGTGTTGCCATATTCAGGAGAAAATGGATAACGAATTATGGGGTGCTTTTTCTCCTTTTACCCCTTATGAAAATGAAAAATTTTGGGCTAAAGCAACATTTTATTGGAAGAAATTAAACTTTTTATTTTCACAGCCAAGTGTTTACACATTCCATAAAACGCTTAGGGGCTCAAAGTGCCCAGTACACCCCTTAATATATTCTTTGAAGGGTGTAGTTTCCAAAATGGGGTCACTTTTTGAGGGTTTCCACTCTAGGAGTACGTCAGGGTCTCTCAATTAGAAAATGGTGCCTAAAAACCATTCTAGCAAAATCTGCCTCCAAAATCCATATGGTGCTTCTTTCATTCTGACCACTGCCACAAACCCATGGAGACGTTTACCACCACATATGGGGTATTTCTGTAAATTGCAGAATCAGAGTAATGTATAGTGAGGTTTAGTTTGCTGTTAACCCTTGCTGTGTTGAAAGGAAAACATTGATTAACATGAAAAATCTGCATAAAAATGAAATTTTGAAATTTGCCTCCATTTTCCTTTAATTCTTGTGAAACAAAACAAAGTTTGTAATGTCAGTTTTGAATAATTTAAGGGGTATCTTTTCTAAAATGAGGTCATTTATGGGTGGTCTCTATTATGTAAGCTCCTCAAAATCACTTTATATCTGAATTGGTGCTTAAAAAATGGTTTTGGAAATTTTGTTAAAAATTAGAAAAATGGCTTCTAAACTTCTAAGCTTTCTAATGTCCTAAAAAAATAAAGTGACGTTTACAAAATGATGCCAACATAAAGCAGGCATATGGGGAATCATGACAAATAACTATTTTATGAGGCATTACTATCTGTCTTAAAAGTAGAGAAATTCAAATTTAGAAAATTGTGAATTTTTCCAAGTTTTTGGTAATTTGGGGATTTTTTTAATAAATTAAATAAAGGAAAAATATATTTACCGAAATTTACCACTGTCATGAAGTACAATGTGTAACGAGAAAACAATCTCAGAATGGCCCGGATAAGTAAAAGTGTTCCAACACTATTGGAACACATGTCAGATTTGCAAAAAATGACCTGGGCAGGAAGGTGAAAACTGGCCTGGGGTAGAAAGGGTTAAAAGTTTCTCCCTTGAATACTGATCTCAAGGAGTTTAGCTGGATGAGGTGGACAGTCTGTAAGATTATCTTATACTTGTCTATAAAAAAAATACAATTAAAAATGTTAATTTTTAAATAATTATAATAAACTGTGTACGAAATTCAGATTTTTATTAATTTTTACTAAAATAATATAAGCCATATATTGTATGGGTATCCTGGACATATCTAAAGTCTTCAGCAACTTTGTGTTAATTAGTGTCCTCTCAAAGCCAGTATAAGCGGGTACTGTCTATCTGAACAAAGGTACATTAACATATCAAAGGCAGCAAACAATTGTCAACTGCCTAGAAGGAGGGCATAGAAACTGGAAGGGACAGAAGAAGGACAGATTGAGATACCTAGACAGACCCATGTATGGTAACTACTGTAGAGTGAGAGTGATTTAGGTGTTTAGTTACCACATAGTTTGGGAGCAACTTTATATTGTACTTTAAGCTATTGTAACTATTATTGTGTACAAGTCCCTCTGTATGCGATACTTACTTCCATATTTACTCATCGATAATAATAATTAATAATAATAAATTACATTAATAATAATTGCAATAACAATATTTTCCACACTGTACAATATACGTAGTTTAGAATTTCACTCTTGTGTCTCATTTATTACACTCAACTCAAAGAATCAGACCCAGTAAGAGGGTATAATATATATATAATAATTTCTTACTACTGGAAGGACAAGAAAAGAGAACAAAGTGAAAACAATTCTAAAATTCAGTGAACAATGTAAAATAAAATCTGGAAATGTTATTTATTATGGCAGAGATGATGCTGAAGTCCTAATCAAGCTCTCACATGCAGAAAACATAATGCAACAAATTTGATATGTAGCATCTCACATTTATTTATTAAAGATTAGTGATGAGCAAAGTATTCAAAAATTTGATTCGGCTGCTTTGCCGAATTTTAAAAAAAGAATCACTTAGTGAGTAATTGCTTTGTCACAAAGCGAATTTCTTTGTAGTAGTGGGTGCAATGATAGGGCGCGGTCATTGCGTTCATAGCTGATAGCATCTGATAGCAATATTATAGCAATATTATAGTGTAAAATGAAAAAAAAAATTAATAAAATCATACTTACATTCATCTTGATTTAGGATCTAGCGTGGCCCGTGATGACGTAACGTTGGCCGATGTGGTGACGTCATACGTTACCACAAATGGAATTTCACACAAGATCTTCAATCAAGATGGCGGCCAGCTCTTTGCGCTCAAACAGATAAGGTAAGTATGATTTGTTTACATTTTTTACCGCCATTCAGGGAAGATCAATTCGTTACCACGAAGCACAAGGAAATTCAGCTTTGCAGCTAATCGAATTTTCCCTGAAATTCAGATCGAATTCCACTTTGGCAGGTTCAATTCGCTCAACACTATTAAAGATGACTACACAGAACATAAAACAGTTCATAGGTTATCCAATGTAAAATGTGGAGCAGCCTTTTGCATCTTTTCATAAGATTCTAACTTCTAAGACTATTCTCAAAGACTGACTATAGAGAGTTACATCCTGCACTTGGTCAGTCTATACTCTATGCACTTATACTCCTTCAATAGCTGTAGGCTGAATGATGGTTTGTTCCATAGCTATCTTTCTAGGCTCCTCATACACAGTCTTTTTGGTGTGTGTATGTGTTCTATAGGGAGAGTGTGACCAGACACCTATGGAGGCAGCTTATCTCCTGTGAGAAGAAAATGATGGATGTTGAAGAACAAAAAGTGAATTCTGCAGTTTAAAAAAAATAATGGAGCGCCACATGTGTAACATACATAGTAACATAGTAACATAGTTTACAAGGCCGAAAAAAGACATCTGTCTATCCAGGTCGGCCTGTTTTCCTATAAGTTGATCCAGAGGAAGGCAAAAAAACCCTGTGAGGTAGAAGCCAGTTTTCCCCACTTTAGGGAAAAAAATTCCTTCCCGACTCCAATCAGGCAATCAGAATTACTCCCTGGATCAACGACCCCTCTCTAGTAACTATAACCTGTAATATTATTACCCTCCAAAAATACATCCAGGCCCCTCTTGAACTCTTTTAGTGAACTTACCATCGCCACCTCCTCAGGCAGAGAGTTCCATAGTCTCACTGCTCTTACCGTAAAGAATCCTCTTCTATGTTTGTGTACAAACCTTCTTTCCTCCAGATGCAGAGGATGTCCCCTCATCACAGTCACAGTCCTGGGGATAAATAGATCGTGGGAGAGATCTCTGTACTGACCTCTGATATATTTATACATAGTTATTAGATCTCCCCTCAGTCGTCTTTTTTCTAAAGTGAATAAGCCTAATTTTGATAATCTTTCTGGGTACTGTAGTCCACCCATTCCAGTTATTACTTTAGTTGCCCTCCTCTGAACCCTCTCCAGCTCTGCTATGTCTGCCTTGTTCACAGGAGCCCAGAACTGTACACAGTACTCCATGTGTGGTCTGACTAGTGATTTGTAAAGTGGCAGGACTATGTTCTCATCACGGGCATCTATGCCTCTTTTGATGCAACCCATTATCTTATTGGCCTTGGCAGCAGCTGTCTGACACTGGTGTTCACTAAAATTCCTAGGTCCTTTTCTATGTCAGAGTTACCCAATATTTTACCATTCAGTATGTACTGGTGACTTGCATTATTCCTTCCCATATGCATAACTTTACATTTGTCAGTGTTAAACCTCATCTGCCACTTCTCTGCCCAAGCCTCCAGTCTATCCAGATCCATCTGTAGCAGTGTACTGTCCTCTTCTGTGTTAATTACTTTACACAGTTTAGTGTCATCTGCAAAAAATTATATTTTACTGTGCAAGCCTTCTACAAGATCATTAATAAATATATTGAAGAGAATAGGGCCCAATACTGACCCCTGTGGTACCCCACTAGGTGTCACTAAGCAAAGACAAACAAAATGGGAAAAAGACAGATGGAGTAAGTATGCACAACAAATTTTTGTTGAAGCCAAAAATATGAAAATGAAATGAAGAAACTGAAAATGAAAAGAAAATGAAAAATTGAAACTGGAAATCATAAAAATTATGATTCCATTGAAACATAATGCTCAAAATAAGGCATGTTATCAAATAACAAATGTAATAGCGGAAACTATAGATAAGTATGCATCCAAACACAAAAGAGAACATAGCAGTGTGTGTAAGATATAACACAAGGTAATGTACAGAGAATTGCAGCAAGTGCAAAGAGTTCTGAAATTTGAGTGCCAAGGGCAGTAGTCTACAAAAGGAACGATGCTTAAAATAAGTATATAACAACCAAACTAAAAAATAGTCAAATATAAAGAGGATTCAAACAAAGCCAAAAATGAATCAGGAGAAGAATGCTGCAAGTACTGACTTTTCACTGTGTCTTCACTGAAATAATCTAGGCAGCTTCCTCTGGGGAAACTGATACAGTGATGTAAAATATCTATCTATCTATCTATCTATCTATCTATCTATCTATCTATCTACCAGCTTCATTTAAAAAGGTTTTCTGAAATTTTTATACTGATCATCAGTATTTGATCGATGGGATACTGCAAGCGCTGCTGCCTTCTTGAACAGTTGATCGGCGGGGGTGCTGGGTGTCGGACCTCCACCGATCAGATACTGATGACCTAATCCAGAGGATTGGTCATCAGTGTAAAAATCCCAGTAAAACTCCTTGAAATTTTTTTACTGGGCAGGGATTGGTGCCATAAATTTAGAAATTTTTGCTAAATTATTAAACAGGAAAAAACGAAAATTTCACATGGACATACAGTGCCTTGTGAAAGTATTCGGCCCCCTGGAACTTTTCAACCTTTTGCCACATTTCAGGCTTCAAACAAAAAGATATAACATTTTAAATTTTTGGTGAAGAATCAACAACAAGTGGGTCACAATTGTGACGTGGAACAAAATTTATTGGATCATTTAAACTTTTTTGGTAATAATAAAACTGAAAAGTGGGGAGTGCAAAATTATTCGGCCCTCTTACATTAATACTTTGTTGCGCCACCTTTTGCTGCGATTACAGCTGCAAGTCGCTTGGGGTATGTCTCTATCAGTTTTGCACATCTATAGACTGAAATTCTTGCCCATTCTTCCTTGCAAAACAGCTGAAGCTCTTTGAGGTTGGATGGAGAGCGTTTGTGAACAGCAGTTTTTAGCTCTTTCCACATATTCTCAATTGGATTCAGGTCTGGACTTTGACTTGGCCATTCTAAGACCTGGATACGTTTATTTTTGAACCATTCCATTGTAGATTTTGCTTTATGTTTGGGATCATTGTCATGTGGGAAGATAAATCTCCGTCCTAGTCTCAGGTCTTTTGCAGACTCCAACAGGTTTTCATCCAGAATGGTCCTGTATTTGGCTCCATCCATCTTCCCATCAATTTTAACCATCTTCCCTATCCCTGCTGATGAAAAGCAAGCCCAAACCATGATGCTGCCACCACCATGTTTGACAGTGTGGATGGTGTGTTCAGGGTGATGAGCTGTGTTGCTTTTACGCTAAACATATCATTTTGCATTGTTTCCAAAAAGTTGGATTTTGGTTTCATCTGACCAGAGCACCTTCTTCCACATGTTTGGTGTGTCTCCCAGGTGGCTTGTGGCAAACTGTAAACGAGACTTTTTATGGATATCTTTGAGAAATGGCTTTCTTCTTGCCACTCTTCCATAAAGGCCAGATTTGTGAAGTGTTGGACTGATTGTTGTCCTATGGACAGACTCTCCCACCTCAGCTGTAGATCTCTGCAGTTCATCCAGAGTGATCATGGGCCTCTTGGCTGCATCTCTGATCAGTCTTCTCCTTGTTTGAGATGAAAGTTTAGAGGGACGGCCGGGTCTTGGTAGATTTGCAGTGGTCTGATACTCCTTCCATTTCAATATGATTGCTTGCACAGTGCTCCTTGGGATGTTTAAAGCTTGGGAAATCTTTTAATATGCAAATCCGGCTTTAAACATCTCCACAACAGTATCAGGACCTGCCTGGTGTGTTCCTTGATCTTCATGATGCAGAACCCTGAGACTATCACAGAGCAGGTGCATTTATACGGAGACTTGATTACACACAGGTGGATTCTATTTATCTTCATCAGTCATTTAGGACAACATTGGATCATTCAGAGATCCTCAATGAACTTCTGGAGTGATTTTTTTGAACTGAAAGTAAATGGGCCGAATAATTTTGCATGCCCAACTTTTCAGTTTTATTATTACAAAAAAAGTTTAAATGATTCAATAAATTTCGTTCCACTTCACAATTGTGACCCACTTGTTGTTGATTCTTCACCAAAAATTTAAAATGTTATATCTTTTTGTTTGAAGCCTGAAATGTGGCAAAAGGTTGAAAAGTTCCAGGGGGCCAAATACTTTCGCAAGACACCGTAAGTATTCAAAGTCAAACCCTTAGCTTTGACACATGAAATGTCCCTTTTTGGGGGCCTCCCATTTCTCTTAACCATCTATGAGATGTTTTTACACATCGACTGGAGGCCACCTGTGAAAAATTCAGTTGATTGGACATGATTTGGAAAAATACACCCCTGATGAGGTCTTACAGCTGTTATTGCATATCACAGGAAAAACCAAGCCAGGAGGAAAGAACTGCCTGTAAAGCTCAGAGACTGGAGATGTGGATGCACAGGTCTGGAGAAAGGTGCAAAAGAATTTCTGCTGCACTGAAAGTTCCCAAGAGCACAGTGACCTCCATAATTGTTAGAGATCATGCACACAAATGTATGTCCTATTTTTGTGTGCATTACAGAAAAGGATAGGACTGTTCTATTAGGGGCCAGCTGTTCAGTTCCACAAAATACGGAATCCACGCGGACGCCATCCATATTTTTTGCGGACCGCAAAATACGTATGATTGTGTGCATGAGGCCTTAAATGGAGGAAGTTTGTAACAATCAGGACTCTTTCTAGGCTTGGCCACCCCACCAAACAAAGTAATTGGGGAGAATAGCCCTGGTATTTGGCAAGTTATCATAGTAATTAAAGATGGAAGGTTTTAATGCATCTATTGATGTTTAGTAATCATCAAACAGACAAACATATCATATGAAAAAATACTGATAAATCTTATGAATACACATCAGTTTGTACCCACTTTCCTTGAATCCTCCTGCTCGATGCAAAGGTGGAAGAGGAGTCAAAAAGCTGCATGTCTTGGTGTCAAGGCACTTCCATCAAAATTTGCAACTTTTGTACACCAGTTTCATAAATTCCCACTAACTCTGTTTGCACCTGGGTTTAGTTATCCTCTAGCATTGCCAGATTCATTACGGTAGAGTTAATGATTGTTGAGTTTATACCCAGGCCTCACTTCATTCTGGTTATCAGGTAAAGTGTTTGGCATGTGTATTTTCTCCCAGATCCTGATATTCTGATCTTGTGCTTGTTTAGAGTGTCTTCTGGGGTCCACAGATTTTGTTGTGTTGCTGTGTTTGGGATTGATGTGTTGCTGTTGTATCGTCGTGGCTGAATTGCTGACTTGAAGTCAGATAGGGCCAGTATTGCTCTGCTCTGCTGTCTACCTGTATGCCATATGCCAAATGATGAATTTTACCCTAATGGTATCACAAATTTGATTTGCATATCAGTTAGGTAGATTTAGGGTTTAGCCAATACTTACCTCACAGTAGCAGTGTTATTGTTTCCACCTGTTTCTGTACTATACAGTATATAGGGGATACATCAGTGTATCTGTTACCCCTTAGGAAGATGCATATTTTCCAATACCATACAAAAGCTGTTCCCCCCCCGGCTATGGGTTGCAACATGTGATCGCACTGGTATAGTGAGGTAATGGAAGAAAACAAAAGTTCACGAGGCACTAATATTGACAGTAGACCTTATTAAAAAAACAATAAAAGGGTTGTACAAGGCATTTCAAGGGAGAGCCTCGCTCTTGATCAGACACATAACTGTATAGTGACAACTGTACACATGCCGGTAATATATCGGTGACCTAGAAGTGATAAAGGTCACTGCTCAGATTGTGGCTTAAATTTAGCAAAATAGCTATAAAGAAAACCCATCAGTGAACACATGGTATAATAGTAAATGCAGCATGTGAGGTAATAATATATACATCCAATGATGAATAATCAGAATTAACTCCAAATTCTTGTGGTAGATATCCAGCAATCACGTAAATTAAAAACATATAAGCTTTATTAGAGAAAAAAGTAGATTAAAAGCATGATGTGTACGTCCAAATAATGCTTGTGCGTTTAAACCTCCTTGTGAGTTCTTTCTCATTGCATAAATGATAAGAAAATGCTTCTGAATAAATAAATACTTCTTTAATGAGACAACAGCTCCCATGCCATGAGGCGACGTACATAATTAAAGAAGCACTCCTTTAAAAGTATGTCAAAACAGTTCTTACTGTGGTTTCATCCCCGTTACAAGTCTCCTTTCTGCTTTCTCTGTTCTGGTCTGCCATCTTTATCTGCCTTTTCTGTACTATATTCATATTCATTAAATTGGTTCTCCAAGTTATATTTATTGACGACCTATCCTCAGGATAGGTCATTAATATCAGATCGGCGGGTGTCCGACACCCGGCACCCCCGCCAATCAGCTGTTTGAAGAGGAGTCGCGCCGTGCCAGCGCTGACTCCTCTTCATTGTTTACATCCTAACCATAACATCAGTAGCGATGAGCAGGTATAATTACACCCAAGCCTCCCCATTCATTTCAATGGGAAGGATCGCTCCCATACACTTGTATAGGAACGAGCCCTCCCATTGAAATGAATGGGGCAGTTAGGTGTAATTACACCTACTCACCGCTACCCATATTATGGCTAGGATGTAAACAATGAAGAGGAGGCAGCACTGGCACGGCGCGCGCCTCCTCTTCAAACATCTGATCAGCGGGGTGCCGGGTGTTGGACCCCTGCCGATCTGATATTGATGACCTATCCTGAGGATAGGTCGTCAATAAATATGACTTGGAGAACCCCTTTAATGAATATGAATATAGTAAAGAAAAGGCAGATAAAGATGGAAGACCAGAACAGAGAAAGCAGAAAGGAGACTTGTAAGAGGGATGAAACCACAGTAAGACCTATCCTGAGGATAGGTCATCAATAAATATAACTTGGAGAATCCCTTTAATAATGGCTTCTGCTCTTTCAAAATTCCTTCCCATGTTGCTGCAGTTTTGCCTACAAGTCTGAGAATATTGCCATCCGAAGGGGGCGTGTAAATTCCCACCCACTCCTCCTGGCAGTCCATATTCTCTTCAAAACACTTTTTTGATTATTATGTTTAATAGCTAGCATAGATCTGTGCATTTGCTGGTTGTTTCATTTGTCTGCCTCGTTTGCCAAGACATAACATGGATCTAACAGACTTCTCTGTTCTCTTCATACAGGTATATGTATCTTTTAGTAACCGTGATTGCTGTACATCTCATCCTGCAGGAATGTCAGCAGGATGGCAGCAGTGGGAGATCTGTAGCCAAATGTGCCCAGGTAGATCGTCTGCAACTCAGGAGCCTATCTGTCCAGAAACAACTAGCGGTGCATGGGTTCATAGAGGCAGCAGCACGTAGTGGAGGGGGGAAAATGCCATTTTCGCCAGTGGACGTCAGCGTGGCTGTGTGTAGAATCTGTCGGCAGAAGGTGAAGAGTGGCTAGGGTGTCAATTTTAGCACCACAGCCCTGCATCAACACATGGAGTGTCACCATACAGTGGCCTGGGAAAACCTGGCGCTAATTTTGTGGTACATCCTGAGGCATCTCCTAGCAGGCCGCAACCCTTTTCCACCAGTCAAGGCCCCATCACCTCAGCAGAAGGGAGCTGTGTTTCCTTTCTGTCATCTACCGGTCCTGATGCTCCTCCTTGTCACTCATTTCACCAGCAATCGATCACCAAGGTGATAGCAAAAAGACAACAGTATGCATGCACTCATCCAACAGTGCAGAAGCTGAACATGCTCTTTCCCAAGTTGCTGGTACTACAGTCCGTCTCTTTCCATGTAGTTGACTCTGCACCTTTCAGAGAACTGATGGCTTGTGCTAAGTCAAGGTAGAGAGTCCCAAGCCGTCATCACGTGGTCAGTATTTTGCTCATGATTTGGAAACCAAAAGCAGGACATGCAGCTATTTCCATCACATGTTATCTCTGCTTTGGCCTCACTCCTGTTTTTGTCTTACCAATACTGATCAAATACTGATGCAAAAAACTGACTGAATACCGACCTTGTGATAGAGGCCATTAAAGGCCTGAATACAGGACTTTTTCTAATCTGAATAAAACCGATTTCAGAGGCACATAGCCAAAACTCATGCAAATTGTGCACAAGGCCTCTATCACACGGTCAGTATTTTGCATTAGGATTTGCTCATGATTTGAAAGCCAAAAGCAGGAATGGGTACAAAACAAAGACGACATGCAAATATTCCAGTGACTTGTTCCACAGTGAGGCCCCTACAGAGCTAAGGTGCAGTGTAAAACAATGTGTCTCTACATCAGTGCATGAAGCTGACACAGACACTTACTGTACCTGAATGCAGAGCTGAGAGAGTAGAACTGTGCATCAGAACTGGGGGTTCAGCACTGAAAATGAGGGGTTGACTTCACACCCAAAACACATTTAACTGCCATTTGACTTCTTACCTAAAGTCATGTTTTCCGCAGAAGTCACTCTCATCATCCTCTATACTGTCACTTGCAAGTTGCTTGCAGAGGAATGAAATCCCAACTCCCGTGGCACAGGACACAAAAGTTTCTCTGCTGGGCGCTAGGCAAGCCAATCAGAAACAGGGTCTACAAGCAGTGCTAATGCTGATTGGCCAGCCCAGCGCCCAGCAGCGAGACAACATAGAGCGCTACCCGGGAATCCAGAGGGTGCAGTGCTAGCCACTAATGATGTGCTGAGTAAAGGGGGGCCCGAGGACAGGACAGAGGAAGCAGGGACCTGGAAAGCAGAGCCTGAGCCCCGGACAGGGACTCAAGACACGTGCGAAAATTAAGTGTAAGTAGGAGGTGGGGCCTTTTGTCCAAGACCGGGCCCCCTTCCTCCAGGGGTCCCATAGCAGCTGCGTGGTTTGCCTCGGTTGGAGGTACACCGCTGACTGTACCTCTTAATTTTTTTATTTATTTATTTTTCAGTAGAATTTGTATAAGGCCCCATGCATACAATCATATCAGTTTTGCGGTCTGCAAATTGCAAATCCGCAAAAAATATGGATGTGGTCCATGCTACTTCCACATTTTTTGCAGACCTGTTAACTTCAATGGGTATGCAGTCCGGAAATAGTTTCTGTCAATACAAAACTTTCCCCTATCCACAGAATATCTGGGACCACCACTAATCATGAGAACTAGATCCTGTGTCCCCTTATCCTTTGTGCACATAGCTACTCTGTTCACTCTCTATGTACAATGCTTAGCTATTTCCAGAAGTCCCACAGACATTGAATGAAGCAGAAGGGAACATGGCTGACCTACCATTCCATTTCTTAGGGGACACAGGATCTCCATTCTCATGATCATGGGGGACCCAGCAATCCCCACCGATCAGATACTTATCCCCTATCCTGTAGGTAGGGGATAAAAAAATAAGCTGAGCTGTAAAACCAAGAAAGCCCATCACTATCTGATTAGCATGGGTCTGACACCCTGCACCCCCAGCCAGTTGACTATAAAGATTCATAAATAGGCTCAGACACACCATTACTTAACATACACTGACTTCTTTATTAACTGCAAGATATCAAATGTATAGTAGATTGTCTCAGTAGAAGTCAAGGCACTGGTCTTAATTGTGGCCCTGTTGATGATGGGCCTTTGACTTATGAAGAGTCGGCCTTCAGCACTCAGGAGAGGAAAAAACCCCAGTGGAGGAAACCTCTAGGGAACCATGGCAGAAGGACTGCCCTTCCCCTAGGCGGTGGAGGAAAACTATTGCATGTGGGGGCGTGGCCTGCTGCCGAGGGTAATGGCTGCTATGTGAGAGAGCTCCGCCGCACAATCCCTCTTATAGCGTCTCCAAACCTACGGATCCCATCCTAGTAGTATCCCTTCACTGGGCTTTACCTCACTGCTGGCCATGATGACCAGAAAGAAGACTGGAAAAACAAGTCTCCGCCAGCTCACGGAGTTCTTCTCCACTCAGGACTCGCGGCCTTCTTCTCCAGCGCTGCGGCCTAGTTCCGGTGAGGCCTCACCGCCGGCGTCTCCCTCTTACGCCGGAGACGAATCCTTGACTCCACGATTGTCACCTGCTAAATCGCCGGAGCCCTCAAAACAGATCCCTTCCTCAAAAAATACTCCAGACCCGGGTAAAGAGCCTCATTACTTACCTGTTGAAGGAGATCAGGATACCGACAGTTGCCCACGTGGTACCTCAGTAATGGCGTCTTCGGCAGCAGACAGGCAAATGCATCAACCACAACAAAGCGGTAAAGGGAATGCATTTTTACCTTCTCATACACCTACTCACTCAGATGCTTCCCCACCTATACATAGGCCTTTGATGCAGGAGTCTGGGGACATTATTAAAGCTAAGGAAGGCAAGGAGGGGTATGTTAAATATAATAAGTCTACCCATGTGACTTCACATTCACAAAGATTAAAAGATCCAAGGCATGTATTTGATCCTCTACATCATACCTCCGGAGACCCTATGATTTTAGATACCAGTCAGGAGGAAATAATTGATCCTCTAAAGAATTTTCCAACCTCAGATCAAACAGCTTCAGAAGCGGCGATTAAATCTGTGATGTCTATGTTACACCGCTCACTCACAGCTCATATGACGCAAATGGCCTCTAATATCACTGCCTCTATTGACGATATTGGTTCCAGAGTTGATCATATTGAAAACAAAATGGGTTAGCTTACTAGTTCCCACAACGAATTAATCGACGCCCATTATTCACTGGAGGATGAGGTGAAAACCTTAAAAGCAAAGCTAACAGATCTGGAAGATAGAAATAGAAGTAACAATTTAAAATTCCGAGGAATCCCAGATGACATAGGAAACAATGCTCTTGTGTCTTATCTTCAAGATCTCATGTCAGCAGTTCTTCCGGATGTAGACCCTCAACTCCTTCTCATTGATAGAGCTCATCGGCTACCAAAGCCTAAACACATCCCAGAGTCGATTCCTAAAGATGTAATAGCCAGAATCCATTTCTACCATGGTAAGGACAATCTGTTGTCTGCCGTTAGGAAAAACAGGGGACTACCTAAACCTTTTCATAAGATTCAAATTTATGCAGATCTCTCTCAAGCGACCTTACAAGCGAAGAAGCGCTTTCCTCCGGTGACTACTATTCTGCGAGAAGCGAAAATACCGTACAGATGGGGTTTTCCTCTCAAGCTGAGGAAGGTGAGCCCCTTTTGCGCTCCTGGAATATTAGGGGTTCCTCCCCAGCTTCCAACCATACTACTAAAAGCCCAAGAAGGGTTCAACGAGAATGGTCTGTGGTAGGAGACTGACTTTATGCTCCAGATTAATGTTTGGATCCGTTTCTTAAGCCTACATCTTGAGGGTGGACACACTTTGGCCTGAACTGTTATGACCCCCTTCAAGAGATTGAGACCTGAGAGGATCTGGTCCCTGTATTACTCTTTCTATACTCAACAGTTGTTGATTTGTGTTCCTGTTTTATCCCAGTTTTTCTGTTCATGTTTTACTGGTCTACTAATCTTAATATTATGTTTTGAATCTACTTGCCCCATTTCATGAGGATGCTTAGTTTCACTGGCACACCTATGGCGGTTAAAGTTATGTCACTCAATGCCAGAGGTTTAAACTCTCCATATAAAAGATCTTCACTTTGGAGAGAGGCAGCTATGTCTCATGTAGATATATTGTGCATACAAGAACAAACATCCTGCTCTTTCCCGTTATGGTTTTTCACAATTTTTTTGGCAAACTCGACGACAAAGAAGGCAGGAGTTGCTATAGCAGTCAAAGATTCATTACAACTTCATGTAGAAGAATTGGTGATTGATGATGGAGGCAGATATATTGTGCTGGTAGCAAAAGTGGGATCTACCCTAGTAACGTTAGTTAACATATATGCCCCCAAAAAATCACAAGTTAGTTTTTTGAACAGAGTAATGAAAAGGATTAAAACGATGCAGAAAGGCCCCCTATTGCTTTGCAGGGACTTTAATATAATTCCAGATAGAGATTTAGATTTAACTGGAAAAGGAAGAATGGCTCCTCCTACTCTGGGTGGGTGGTTAAATCACAACAACTTATATGATACTTTTAGATGCCTAAATGCCTGCTCCAAAGAATATTCATACTACTCTCCATGTCACCGATCTTGCTCCCGCATTGACCTGCATGTTGTAGATACAGTGCCTTGCGAAAGTATTCGACCCCCTGGAACATTTCAACCTTTTGCCACATTTCAGGCTTCAAACAAAAATATATAACATTTTAAATTTTTGGTGAAGAAGAAAAAAAGTTTAAATGATCCAATAAATTTCGTTCCACTTCACAATTGTGACCCACTTGTTGATTCTTTACCAAAAATTTAAAATGTTATATCTTTTTGTTTGAAGCCTGAAATGTGACAAAAGGTTGAAAAGTTCCAGGGGGCCAAATACTTTCGCAAGGCACTGTAGCTCTCTTTTAACCAGAGTAAGATCCTCTACTATAGGTATGATCATGCTCCAGTGACATGCACTTTAGATTTGGCTGATCATCCAATTATACATAGAACTTGAAGGAATAACACTTATTTAATGCGTCATCCACAATACAAGGAACAGATACAAAACCAAATTTCTGAATATTTTTCTCTTAACAATATAGACAATATAAATCCCTTAACGCTTTGGCTAGCTCACAAAGCAACAGTTAGAGGTCTTTTGTTCAAACAATGTTCACATTTTAAAATTCTGCCCAATACCCCTGAGGATGCCAGGTTAGCTGGTGAAACATGTAGGGGGGCAGTGTTAGGTTTTAATTTACTGTTGTTTTTGGTTAGCTTTAGTTTGCTCAAAAGAAACAAAAGGTTAGCTTGGGATCAAGCAACTAGGTTCTTTAAGGTTCCAATGTGTGTAGTGAATTTAGATCTACTCACTTAATGTGAGATTACTGTAGCTGGGCAAGTGCACACCCAGTTTACAGAGGCAATAGGTTACAAGTCGAGCTACCATCAATAACAGGGATTTTAATTAATTGTAGGGATGGCTCACTTTTCATCTTATTCAAATATACAATTAAAAGTTATGTTTTTATTGATGTCTGGGTCAAGATAGGTTTATAGCCCTGTTAGGCAGCTGATTGAGTTATATGAAACGTTTAAAAGAGGTACAATTGACGACAGCCTTATCTAAAATAGTAGATACTGAAGCTAGGCTAAGGGTTAACTCTTCTATTGACCTTCATAGAACCCTGATGTCCCTGAGACATGAGGTCCATTCAATTTTACAAATGGATTATGATAAACGTATTACCTCATTACTTCTTTCCAATTATAAATCCTACAACAAACCTAGTAGAATGATGGCCAGGAAAATAAAGCCTATACTCCAAAAAACTAATATACCCTATATTTTTTTTTTTTTTTGGCCTCAGATGGAAAGACAAAAGTCCTTCATCCTTCTAAGATTGCAGACGAGTTCAGTGCTTATTATGCCAAATTATATAATTTAAAAGATGACGTCTCGACTCATCAACCCACACATCAAGATATTAACTCATTTCTTTCCACATTATCCCTACCCTCTCTTAGTGCGGAAAGACTATCCGAATTGAACTCTCCCATTTTGAGACAAGAGATATTAGCTACTATCAAATCTCTAAAACATAGCAAGGCCCCTGGGCCTGATGGCTATTCAAATGAATATTATTAATTATTTGCCCCTTTTCTGACTGCTTACCTGTCTACCCTCTTTAATGAGGTGGTGATGCTGGGGAAAAACTTCCCCACTGAGATGCTTCAAGCAACTATTGTTACAATTCCAAAGCCAGGCAAACCAGCTAACACCCCAGCAAATTTAAGACCCATTTCCCTCCTTAACTGTGACTTTAAAGTGTATTCAAAAATAATATCACAAAGATTACTTAACATATTGCCTTCACTAATTCATAGTGATCAGGTGGGATTTACAAAAGGAAGACAAGCTCCAGATGGCACTAGAAGGATCCTGGGTCTGATGGAGCAAGCAAAGAGATTGCGGACGCCTTCTCTGCTCCTAACTTTGGAAGCGGAGAAGGCGTTTGACAGAATTCATTGGGGGTTTGCATTTGCAGTCCTGGAGAAATTTGTTTTTTGGGGTCTGATTTTGCAGGCCATAAAAGCTTTATATACGAAGCCATCCGCTAAGGTCTTGATAAATGGCACCCTTTCTCAATCGTTTGATATAACTAATGGTACTCGCCAAGGGTGCCCTTTGTCACCCTTTTTGTTTTTAATGGTTATGGAACCATTTGTGGAAAAAATTTGGATGTCAGAATATATTAGGGGTATCCCGGCAGGAGGCAGGCAACATAAGCTAGGCTTATTTGCTGACAATGTAATTTTAATATTATCGGATCCCTTGTCCTACCTGAGAGAAGCCTCATCAATTATATCTATGTTTGGAAAGGCCTCCTATTATAAGATTAATGAGATGAAGTCACAAATGTTACCAATCATAATGCCTGCAACTTTGAGATCTCAAATAGCGTGCGAGTTCCCATTCCAATGGGCTACCTCAGCAATTACATACCTAGGTATCCAGTTGGACTTCCCACTTAGCAAACTACAGTCCTGTAATTATGATTATCCAGTATACAAGAAGATATGTCCAAAAATTCGAAAATAGACCTGACGTGGCTGGGCAGAATTATTATATACAAAATGATGATTCTTCCGAAAATTCTCTATTATTTTCGTACTTTGAGTATACCTTTATCAAGGACTATAATTCAAAAGTTCCAAAGACAGATGTTCTCTTTTATTTGGCAAAGGGGTAAGCCCAGGGTTGCAGCATCTATTCTCTATTCTCATAAAAAGAGAGGCGGTATGGCAATTCCTAATCTCTATCATTTTTACAATACAATGGTATTCAAACAATTGAAATTTTGGTGGCAGCATGACTGTAACATTAGTTGGCCTACAATAGAAACTATTTTAAATGATGAGAAGTCACTTAAAGCTTTGTTATTAGTCCATGCTATTAACCCAGACCACTCTTTACCTGATGCTTTACCCCTAAAAGCCTCAGTCCAAACTTGGAAGGCGGCTCTCCATAATTGCCAAAGAAATTCACCCATGAAAGAACTTCCTTTGCCGGTGGATATATTGGAGATTTTGATACCCAACTTTTCCACCAAGTATTGGAGGAGCTGAGGAATAAAAACATTATAGATTTCTATGATGAGAGCTCACTTCGTACTTTCTCATCTTTACAAACTATATTTGCTATTCCTAACTCGAAATAGTTTGACTTTCTGAACTGGGAGATGGATCTGCAAAGAACTTACTCGATCAAAAGCTGGCAGATAGCTATCCAAATGTCTCTACAGGCCACATCACGTTCAAACTTATTAGAAGTATACCATAAAATGTTGGTTAGGTGGTATTATACCCCAATTAAACTATCCCGCATTTTCCCAGGGGTGGATATTAATTGTTGGCGTTATTAATTGTTGGCGAAATATAGGGGAGATTTAAGGCACATTTTTTGTCCAATTTTACAACCCTTTTTTCCTGTTTTCCCGACAAGTCAGTCTGCACGCATGCTTAGTTCTTTTGTCTTTGGATATAGAACAATTTCCTAGCTCACAAAGGAAATTACTTATATACTCATATTTTACTTGCAGCAAAGCTATTGATAGAATGCAAATGGAAATCTATCGAAACCCCAAATTCAGTAGATATGAGTAAAATGATCTCCACTCATTGCATTTATGAGAGATTACTAGCACTTCGTAGTAATAGACTTTCCTCTTTCTCCAGATGTTGGAAACCCTGGCTCGATCACTTTCCATTGCCGGCTTTGGACTCTCACTAGAGGATCCCATTGTTAATGAATCACACTGTAGACCATGTTAATTGGTGTTATGTATATGTTTATTGTATACTCAGAACTCTGATTTATGTTATTTTATTTATTCTTAAGAAAACAATAAAAAACCTTTATGATTGGAAAACTATGGCATGTGACAAGGATGATAGATTTCTCCTTGGATCAATGGTGAATGATGTTGACTTCTGCAGAGAGCAAGCGTGGAATCTGCCTTTTGATGCAGCAGGAAACTCACTTCTTTGGTGAATACATATGACTGCGGAAAGTCCAGTAAATAACAAGTCCAGTGGTGAATGCAGAGAACAAGCCGGGAATCTGCCTCTTAATGCAGCAGGAAACTCACTTCTTTGGTGGATACATCTGCCTGCGGAAAGTCTAGTGAATGTTAAGTCCAGTGGTTATTGCAGAGTCCAAGCCTGGAGTCTGCTTTTGATGCAGCAGGAAACTCACTACTATAGTGAATACGTCTGACTGCAGAAAGTCTGGTGGGTAAGTGCAGAAACCGAGCCCAGATTCTGCCTCTTGCTGAAGCGCAGCTCATTTGATCCTGACACGGTAGCCACCATGTCGTTGAAATGTGGTAGAGTGACCACCTCCAGCTGTATCCCATATTCATTGCCGGAACACAGTGAGACCCCTATCCCATATCTTTTATTCTTGTTCAGGGACCCACTGCTGTATCCAACAGAATACACCTTATAATCGTGGGCTGATTTATTTTCATATTGTCAGGTCTGGTCATCAGAGAACATAGGTTCTATGTTTTGCTTGGTTTTCTGAGTTTTTGTGTGTTTCTGTTTAGTGCCTACGCCTTGCCTTGAACCACGTTCACACTGTGGGTTGTTTTGGAGCCAACGCCCAGCTTCTTGTTTGGTTTGTCTACTCAGGGTTAATACTCAGGTGCTGGCTGAGTGGCTTCTCTGAATCTGGTCCATTCAGAACCTGGGGGTGGGATTTCTTCCTGCATATATACCTACCTTCCTCTCTGCTCCTTGCTGGTTTTTGCAATTCCTTGCTATTCCTGCTTGCGTTGTATTGTGTATCCTGACTGCTGATTTGACCCTTGGCTTGTATCTGACTACTCTACCGTCTTCCGATTTTGTACTGGCGTCATCTCTGGTTTCTGACACGGCTAGCTGACAATTCTTCTGTGTTTTGTTCGTCTCTGTTTGTCTTCCCTTTTCCCTGCACCTAGTCAAGAGTAATTGCAGTCCTCGTGGTTGTCGCCGTATCGCCTAGGATACGGAGGCAATTAGGCAGGGACAGGGGTTGGGGTGAGCGCAGGGATCACATCTCCCTTTCTGTGTACCCCAACCTTGACAGAAAAAACAGCCAGAAAATACCTGTAACCTGTATACTGCCAGCTACGTTTATTCCACCTATGGAGCAAATGTCAGTGGTGGTAGCTCAGGTCCAGGCCTTGACCAATTTGATTCAGGATCTTGCTATACGCCTTCAGGTTCAGGAAAACATGCAGGCCTCGGCTCCTGTGTCTGCACCCCAGGTTCCCACACCTGCACCTGAACCTAAAGTCCCCCTTCCTGATTTTTTTTACGGTGACCGTAAGAAATTTTTTCTGTTTCAGGAAGGATGTATTTTGTATTTTTCTTTACGACCTCGGTTGTTTGTAACTGAAGCGCAAAAGGTGGGTTTGGTTATGTCTCTCCTGCGCGGAGACCCCCAAACCTGGGCCTTTTCTTTACCCACTGCCTCTCCTTTGCGCTCATACCTTGACGAGTTTTTTGTTGCGCTGGGTCAGATATATGATGAGCCAGATCGCCCAGCGTTAGCTGTATCCCAGTTATTGTCTCTACGTCAGGGTGGACAGATGGCAGAAAATTACTGTGCTAGTTTTAGACAATATGTGACCGATTCCGGGTGGAATGATAGGGCTTTGAAAGACCTTTTCATGACTGGACTGTCTGACCGTGTGAAGGATTTGTTGTTAGCCCATGCTGAACCTAAAACACTTGACGAAGCTATGACCCTAGCCGTCCAGGCAGATAGACGTCTAAGATCCAGGCGACCTCCTCGGGTGTCTCCTGCTCCTCAGCCGATCCTCAATCCGTTCTCCAGCCAATCCGGACCGGAACCGATGGAACTCGGCAGTATTACGCCTAAGCAGAGAAGGGAACATCGTACGAGGAATCATTTGTGCTTCTACTGCGGGAGTCCGGATCATCTGCTGAAGTCCTGTCCGAAGAAAACCTCAGCAGGAAAACTTCCGCTCCTAGACAGTTATCGGGAGGACTGTCTAGGAGCTCAGGTACCCTCTAATGTTTCTAGAGTATTTTTGCCCTGCACCGTCTCTTTCCAGTCAGCCTCACGTGTTGGACAGGCTTTCTTGGATTCTGGTTCAGCCGCCAACTTCATTGATTTTGAATTTGTTTCCCAAATATTGCCTTCTTTGATTCCCCTGTCCCCTCCTATCCAGGTGTCTAGTGTCGATATGACCCCACTGCAAGCCGGTTTGGTCAAATTCCGTACTCCTGAAATAAGACTGGTGGTGGGTGCACTACATATTGAATATTGTTCTTTCCTTGTAATGAAAGATTTGTCTGTGGACATTATTCTGGGTCTTCCTTGGCTTCAGCTGCACAATCCGGTTATTGATTGGGTGAGTCAGGAATTAGTTCACTGGGGCCCTCAGTGTAAGGCCCATATGTCTCAAGTTTCCCTTTGTTCTATCAATGTATGTGATTCTGAGATCCCGGAGTTTATTTCAGATTTTGCAGACGTTTTTTCGAAACCTCTGTCTCAAGTCTTGCCTCCACACAGAGACTTTGATTGTAAGATTGATCTATTACCTGATGCCAAGTTACCTAAGGGTCTGATTTATAATCTGTCTGTTCCAGAAAGAGAGTCTCTAAAACAATACATCGATGAGAGTTTGGCTATAGGACACATTCGGCCTTCCGAATCTCCTACGGGGGCTGGTTTCTTTTTAGTTGAGAAAAAAGATGGGGGTTTGAGACCATGTATTGACTACCGTGAACTTAATAAAATCACTATTAAAAACTCTGGACCGCTTCCCCTCATCCCGGACCTCCTGAATCAGGTTCCGGGGGCCAACTGGTTCTCCAAATTAGATCTACGGGGAGCTTATAACCTGATTCGGATCCGGGAAGGGGATGAGTGGAATACGGCTTTTAATACGCCTCTGGGACATTTTGAGTATCTGGTTATGCCTTTTGGTTTAAGCAATGCCCCAGCTGTATTCCAAGGTTTTATGAATCATATCTTTCATGACTGTATTGGGGTTTTTATGGTGGTCTATCTGGATGATATCCTGATATTTTCTTCTGATCTGGATTCACACCGTAAACATCTTCGTCTGGTGTTATCCCGTCTGCGTAATCATTCTCTGTTTGCTAAACTAGAAAAATGCATTTTTTGTGTACAAAAAGTTTCATTCTTGGGTTATGTGGTCACTCCTTCCGAGGTTCAGATGGATCAGTGTAAGGTTCAGGCAATCACGGATTGGGTTCGGCCCACGGATTTAAAATCCCTTCAACGTTTTCTTGGTTTCGCCAATTATTACAGGAATTTTATCAAGAACTTTTCCGTAATTGCCAAGCCGCTCACGGATCTTACCCGCAAGGGGGCTGATCCCAGTAACTGGTCTCCTGCTGCGTACTCTGCGTTTGAGGAACTCAAGAAAGCGTTCTCCTCTGCGCCTGTGTTAATTCAACCTGATCTCTCTCAGCCATTCATTGTTGAGGTAGATGCTTCTGAGGTCGGTGTAGGGGCAGTTTTATCTCAAGGGTCAGCTGCTCTCACTAACCTCAGACCATGTGCATTCTTTTCCAAGAAATTCTCGTCTTGTGAAAGGAATTATGATATTGGGAATTGCAAGCTCCTTGCCATCAAATGGGCGTTTGAAGTGTGTCACCATTTCCTGGAAGGAGCTCTTCACCCAGTGACAGTGATCACAGATCACAAAAATCTTGTGTACTTGGATAATGCAAAACGTCTCAATGCCCGTCAATCTAGATGGGCGTTGTTTTTCTCTCGTTTTAATTTTGTGGTCACTTTCCGACCTGGTACCAAGAATGTCAGGGCTGACGCCTTGTCTCGGAGTTTTTGTATCCCTGAGGGTCCTGAGTCGGAACCCGGTAACATCTGACCTGCTGGTACTGTTTTGGCAGCCATCTCCTCTCACCTCTCAGATAAAATTCGCTCCAAACAAAATTCTGCCCCAAGAGACCTTCCGGAAGGCAAAATGTTTGTTCCCTTGTCCCTTCGATTGAGAGTGTTAGAGGAGACACACTGTTCCGTACTAGCAGGTCATCCAGGTGTTCGGGGAACACTAGATCTACTGAAAAGAAACTACTGGTGGCCACATATGAATACTGACGTTCATGCATTTGTTCTAGCTTGTCAGGTCTGTGCGCAAGGAAAGGTCCCCAGGAGACGTCCTGAGGGACCTCTTCTCCCGCTCCCAGTGCCAGACAGGCCTTGGTCTAACGTGTCTATGGATTTTGTTACCGATCTGCCACTCTCTCAAGGGTTCTCTGTTATATGGGTGGTGGTGGATCGTTTCTCTAAGATGGGCCATTTTGTTCCGCTAAAGAAGCTGCCTTCAGCAGAGGAATTGGCAGATCTATTTATTCAACATATTGTGCGTTTCCACAGTATTCCTGATGAGGTTGTGTCTGACAGGGGGGTACAATTTGTGGCTAAGTTTTGGCGAGCTTTCTGTTCTAAGCTTGAGGTAAAATTGTCCTTTTCCTCTGCCTTCCATCCCGAAACTAATGGGCAGACGGAGAGGATGAATCAAGAGCTCATACAGTACCTTCGTCTTTTTGTTTCTGACTGTCAACATCTGTGGGTCTCATATCTTCCGTTAGCAGAGTTTGCCATCAACAATCACACTAGTTCATCCACACTCACATCTCCTTTCTTCTGTAATTATGGATTCCATCCCAGGTTTTCCTTCTCGTCATCGTCAGTTTCGGATACCCCTCGTGCTGAGTCCATAACTAACCAACTGTGCACAGTGTGGTCGCAAGTTCAGCAGAACTTGAAAAGGGCACAAAGTTTAATGGTCCATTCATCCAGAAGTAGGCGTACTGTCTCTGAAACTTTTGTGGTGGGTGACAAGGTCCTGTTGTCTACTAAGAACCTTAAGTTGAAAGTTCCGTCTCTGAAATTGGCTCCTAGGTTCATTGGTCCGTTTACCGTAACTCATGTTATTAATCCGGTATCGTTCAAGGTGGCGTTGCCCTCTGACTGGCGGGTTCACAATACGTTTCACAAGAGTCTGTTGAAACGCTATGTGGATCCTGTGGTACCCCTCCCTGACCCTCCCTCGCCATCTGTGGTGGAGGGTGATCTCGAGTATGAGGTAGAGAGGATTGTCGATTCCAGACTGGTCAGGAACTCTCTTCAATATCTCATTCATTGGAAGGGTTTTGGTCCTGAGGATAGATCCTGGGTCCCTGCTAGGGATGTTCATGCTCCACGATTGGTTAAATCTTTTCATCGGGACTATCCGTCTAAACCATCCTTAGGGTCTAAGGGTCCGGAGGCCCCTCGTGGAGGGGGGGGGTACTGTCAGGTCTGGTCATCAGAGAACATAGGTTCTATGTTTTGCTTGGTTTTCTGAGTTTTTGTGTGTTTCTGTTTAGTGCCTACGCCTTGCCTTGAACCACGTTCACACTGTGGGTTGTTTTGGAGCCAACGCCCAGCTTCTTGTTTGGTTTGTCTACTCAGGGTTAATACTCAGGTGCTGGCTGAGTGGCTTCTCTGAATCTGGTCCATTCAGAACCTGGGGGTGGGATTTCTTCCTGCATATATACCTACCTTCCTCTCTGCTCCTTGCTGGTTTTTGCAATTCCTTGCTATTCCTGCTTGCGTTGTATTGTGTATCCTGACTGCTGATTTGACCCTTGGCTTGTATCTGACTACTCTACCGTCTTCCGATTTTGTACTGGCGTCATCTCTGGTTTCTGACACGGCTAGCTGACGATTCTTCTGTGTTTTGTTCGTGTCTGTTTGTCTTCCCTTTTCCCTGCACCTAGTCAAGAGTAATTGCAGTCCTCGTGGTTGTCGCCGTATCGCCTAGGATACGGAGGCAATTAGGCAGGGACAGGGGTTGGGGTGAGCGCAGGGATCACATCTCCCTTTCTGTGTACCCCAACCTTGACACATATATCTTTATAGGATTTGGACCTCAACGCCTGCTTTCTTACAAACTTCCATTGTTAACATTCTGGGAACCATTGCTCAAGGTGATCTACATATCTAGGTCACTGGGAGCTCCCTCTAGTGGGGACTGCAGGCAGTTACAATTTTATCATACTTATATGCCATGTTTCAGGCGATTTGGATGATTTTCCACTAATGGACACTGCTCTGCTCATCTTTTTGGAGAATCTAAACCCTAAGATATTCCGTGTCATCACTCTGGTGTCTCCAGAACTTGGAATCATGTCTGTTATTATTATGAGCTCCTGTTATAAATCACATTACATTTTATGACTCCTGTAACAAGGATATTACCTTATTTAGGGATCTTTTTGGTTCTTAAGACCAATACTTTCTAGCAAGGGTCACTGGTGAAGATCAGGAGATGGTTTATTCTGCGCCTAATTTTGTCTCAGACCTCTGGTGATCTGATATTCTGCAATTGCCTTCTTAACCCCAGGCTGTTTTTATTTCCAGTGGTGACTAGTGGATAGCACTGGGTCAAAGTTATACAGAAAACACCATAAATATCAAGAAGCAGAAAAATCACAAATCATCAATATACCCAATGAAGATACAAGGTCTTCTCATGGATGTGGTCCCTATCATCTACGGTCTCACAAATGTTTCCAGGACATAAATGCCTGATAAACAGGTCTCTAGGACTGAGTTAAAATAATAAATTAGGATACCCCCCTCATTAATAGGTATAACTATTAACACAGCAAAGGTAAGAGGCCCATAGGCTAAAAGGCCGATGTTTGTGAGGTGTGATTATCCTGAACCTTTGGTGGTTGACTAAGCACTTACTACACATACAAATATTATCACATGAGAAGACATTATTACAAACAGTACATGAAGATGATCAAACTTGTAAAAGTCACTGGTTACTTACCGATGCCATCAAGTCTGTGGGTTCTAGACCTGTACCATGGGTCAGCGGTTGTAATCTGGGGTTGGGTAGATACTGCAGCTTTGGTGACGTAGAGGATCCAGGTCTGTTTCGATAATATCAGGCTTCTGGTCAGGGTGATCTCTTGGCCCATCATAGACTCGACATTGAAAGACATTGAGTCTCTAATTGACCTTTTTGGGAAAGCCTGTGATCCTGCCATTCTGCAGGCAGGATATTAGATGGTTTCTCATCACGTTGTGCTGGAAGATTGCCGTGTGTTCACCATCATCTGCCAGAAACTCAAAGGCAAATGTTATAACGAACAGCCCACAGTCATAGGTGTTTCTCTGCTGATCCACGTTGAGAAATTTTAGATGTTTCAGGGGCTCATGGACCACTACACTGTAGATGTTATTAATCTGCTGGCAAACAGATAGAGGCAAATTGCTGGTCTTGATGCTGTCGGCCACTAGGATGTTGCTATTTTTGAAGCAGGTGGTCAGCCAGTGCACCCTGTCCGCGTCGTAGTGGATTTGTACAGCAAACTGTACCCTGGAAAGAGAATAGCAGCGGCGGGCTGCAGGCCATCAAAGTCTCCAAACTGATTCTGCAGGAGATCCTGGGCTTTGTTAATGATGTCATCGTCCAGCATGCCTTGCTGGCCGCTGCTCTTCAAGAAGGATAAGTGCTCTGGAGAGAAGTTGTTCTGTGCTGTCCATTGCCTTTGGGATTCTATGGACATCATTAAGAAGTTGGATGGTATCTACGCTGATGAGAACATGCTCCTGGCCAGCCTCGACGTTGAGGCACTTTACAGCTCCATACCCCATGACAAGGGGTGTGGGGCTGTGGCCTCCTTACAACAGCAATGGGGGACACATGTGAGGATGCATAATGCACTCGTGATGGATCTCCTGCGCTTTGTCCTGGAGCACAATGTTTTTCTGTTCAATCGCCATGTGTACCACCAGCTCAGGGGGGTGGCGATGGGGAGCCCTTGTGCCCCCACCTTCGCCAACCTCTGCCTGGTCTGGTGGGAACGCAATATTGTGTTCTCAGAGGAAGCCCATACCTGGACAGCATATATCCATCTATGGGCACGATTCATAAATGACATCCTGATTCTTTGGTCCGGCAGCAGAGAGGACTTTGATGCCTTTGTTACATTCCTTAATATCAATGACCTCGGTCTGCGATTTACATCTGATATTCACCCCTCTACTATCATGTTTTTGTACCTGACCATTTACAAAGGTCAGGACGGCCTGTTGGGCACACGGTTGTACAGGAAGGAGACGGCGACCAACAGCCTTCTACAATGGGAGAGTTGCCATCCTGTCCTGTTAAAACGTGGTATACCTAAGGGGCAATATCTTCGCTTACGGAGGAATTGCTCCTCACTACCTGACTTCAGGGGGGCAGCTCGGGATCTCCAGTCTAGATTCCAAGACAGGATGTACCCACAGCGAGTTCTCATTGATGTGTTTCACCATTCCCTGGAGGTCAATAGGGAGGAGCTGCTGGACCCAAAGGCTCGTAAGCCAGCGGAGAATACGGCACGAATCATTGCCACCTTTGATGATGAGATCCGTGACCTACTGCAGCGTTACTGAGGTATTCTCCATGCGGACCAGTGCTGCCCAAACCCCTGAAGATGCCAGTGAGATGGCGAAACATGTCGGGGGGCAGTAGTTGAGGGTGGTTTTAAACAGTGTGCAATCCCAGTTTAGAGGCTTGTGTGCGCAAGATAAGGCACTGTAGGCAGAGGACCATGGAATGATACATTGTAGGCCAGAGGGCCGTACTTAATAGAGACACGATGTTGCAAAGTGTCCCTGAATATATATATATATATATATATATATATATATATATATATGAGCATTGTGAGCGTAACAATGGCTCCATAATTGTGTCAACAATAAGCCTTTGGGAGGTGTACAAAGATATTTTTAAACTCTAATTAAGGGGTGTTCTTTTAAAACTGATTTAATAAAATATGTATTTTAGGGAACAATATACGGCACATGTCAAGAATGGGCACTTTTGGTGCATCGCACTTAATGTAAATTAGATTATAAGCCCTACATGTGCAAAATGGGTTGCTGTATATAAATAGACCCTGATGTTGGACACCTGGTAGGCGAACGCCCCTTAATTACCTACCGTAGGGGCCACAATTTACGAGACAGACTGGTACATAGTTTTTAGCAGTCTCCCTCAGGTTCCGCAGGCATGTGGGGCATGGCCTCACGGGCACCTTTGTCTGTGAGGGGTGCATTGCCTGCTCGTCCATCAAGCGGGGCAATACATTCAAAAGCACCTCCACTGGCAAGGTTTTTCACATTCGCTCCCTCATTAATTGCCATACAACAGGGCTGGTGTATTTGATCACCTGTATGTGCGACAAACAATATGTCGGGAAGACCCTGAGGGAATTCAGGCGACGGATTGGGGAGCATTTAAGTGATGTACGCAAAGGCTCGGAAATCCAGTGGCATGCCATGTGACTGCATGTCACCCCAACCAGTCTAGAGCCATCAAATTTCAGGGTGTGGAGGTGGTGCGAAGGTCACCCAGAGGCGGTGATTTTGACAGAAAACTTCTACAAAAGGAGGTGTACTGGACCTTCAGGTTCCAAACGGTGTGTTCTGAGGGCCTGAATGAACATATCTCCTATGCATGCTTTTTGTAGTTCGCCCCCAGCTATTACACCTCTGGAGATTTGGGGTCAACACTGTATTGTAGGTGATCCCAGGTATCTTTATCTATGGATACTGTGTACCTGGCATGATCTCAGCTAATTTTTCCTGCACATACTGACCTGACTCACCAGTGTGCCCTGGTGACATCGACATACTGGTGACACAAAAAGAAAGGGGAAGGGGAGAAAGAAAAGAAAGAAAAAAATATATATATTTTTTTGTCAGGTAATTATGTAGCCTTGCCGATCCACTGAGTGTATATAGTGATACATACTGACCCCCAAGCCTGGGGCTTCTCGTACTTGTCATCACTCTGGGGGTCCCCAAATTGCCTTTAGGGGCTCATATTGAAATGATGCTGGGGCTTTGTTTCTGTCATAAGGGGATATCCTACTATTCGGACATTACTCGTGCATTATTGCATGTGCCCTCCACGGTTATATATTGCCCCTTGGGCGGTTTTCAGGCCCTAGTTTGTACAAGTGTTCTTCTTTCTTACGGCTGATTTCATCAATATCGCCAATATTTATCACGACTTTAATCCCATTGAAAAGGGTGCAGGACCTTCTGTCAATCTTATTGCATCAGTATGAGGAGGCAGTGTTCTCTTGGGCAGGCCACGCCCCCGTCTCCTATTGGCTACTAGCGGAAGTCAGCACCCAGATTAAGGGTAGTTTTTTGCCTTTTTAAGAAGCCATGAGCTGCGGCCACCTCACGGCCATTACAGCGCCGGATGCCGTCGCTCCACCACCAGGAGCATGTGGCTTTTTGTGTTGTCTGTCTTCTCTGTTTGCGGTCCAAGTTCCTGAGGAGCCCTGATGAGCAGGGCAAAACGCGTAGAGCATCAGGGACTAGACAAGAAATACATAGCGCTTGGCACGTCAGTTTATTTTTATCTACTCAGTTAGGGACACAGATTAGGGAATTCAGGAGTGCGCAATACGGTGCATTGTCCCAGTGTATGTACTTGAATAACAGTGTGTCTGCTACTGAGGGGGATTGGTGGGGCTCAGGGTGCTGCACAACGCCCTGTACCATACATAGGTGTCACAACGCCCTGTACTATACATAGGTTTCACTTTGTGACACGGTGCAGTGGCCTCGGGTTTAGTGTGTGGCAGCTGTGTCCCTCTGCGTTCATTTGATCACCACTGGATATTAGGGACATGAACCGATAGATTATATACCAGCGCTGTGTTGCCTATCTATCAAACACCTGCGCCTGTTTTCGGGTCATTTCCCTCCAAGTGGTGTTTACTGCCTTTTTGTCCCACTCAATAGTTGGGATTTGGCTCTCCTGTATTTACTTTTTAACACAGTATATCAGTAATAAAGACTTTGTTGTTTTATTTTTAAACGTCCCATTTTGGCAGTGATATGTGACAATAGACCATAGAACACATCAGATGTTGAAAGTGAGACATTTTACCATTTTGTGAAAAAAATTGACTCATTTAGAACTTGATGGCAGAAATACATACAAAAAGTTGTGACAGAGCCATTTCAATCATTATGCAGCATCCCCTCATCTTTTAACTACAATCTGTAAACCTCTGGGAAGTGAGGAGACCAATTGGTGGAGTTTTGGGAGAGGATTGTTGTCCCATTCTCGTCTGATGTAGGATTCTAACTGATCAACAGTCTTGAGTCTTCTTTGCTGGATGTTTCACTTCAGGATGCGGCAAATGTTTTCTATTGGTGAAAAGTCTGGCCTGCAGGTAGGCAGTCCAGCACCCGGACTCTTCTTCTGTAAAGCCATGCACTGCAGGGATGAATGTAATATGTGGTTTAGCATTGTCTTGCTTAAATATGCAAGGCCTTCCCTGAAAGAGACATTGTCTGAATGGGAGCATATGTTGTTATAAACCTCTATATTGTTTAGCATTGATATTGCCTTTCCAGATGTGTACTCTGCCCTCCATTCTGGAGATCAGAGCCTGCAATCAGGTATGGCCCCCTTTGTGCCCCCAATGCCCTCTGTGCCCCTTGTGCCCCAATTGTGCCCCAGATGCCCCCTGCAGCCTTCCATGCAGTCCCCTTGTATTGTATGTGATGCCGGCAGCTCCGTTCAACAGTGGGTATCAGCAGTAACATGCAGCTGCTACAATGACAGAGTATATGGCGATGCAAAATATAATTTCTTTTTAATACAAAATTAATTTTATGCAACAAAAGTAGTAAAACATTAAAAAACTATATGTTTGGTATTGCCATAACCATATCGACCCACAGAACAAAGTTATCATATCATATATACCACATGGAGAACATAAAAATAAAAAATAAAAAACAATGACAGAATTGCAATTTTTTCACACCTCGCCTCCTAAAAAATAAAAAGTGATCAAAGAGTCATATGTACCTCAAAATGGTATCTATAAAAACTACATCTTGTCCTGCAAAAAACAAGCCCTCACATAGCTCAGTCAAAAAAAAAAAAAGTTTGAATTGTAGGTGCATTTTGTCATGTTACCCCTTGTGAAAAGGAAACATTTGGTGCTAAAGCAACATTTTATTGTAAAAAAGTGCAATTTTTCATTTTCACAGCCAAGTGTTTCTAAATTCCTTAAGGGGATAGTTTCCAAAACGGGGTAATGTTTCGGGAGTTTCCACTGTTAGGGTATCTCAGGGTCTCTTCAAATGCCCTCACAGCAGTTTAGGACCACATAAGAGTTGTTGTAGAGTCAGGGTAATTGTTTTGCTGTCAACCCTTGCTGTGCTACAGGGAAAAAAAAATTGTTTAAAATGGAAAATCTGCACAAAAAATTATATTTGTACATTTCACCTCCACTATCCTTTAATTCATGTGGAACACCTAAAGGGTTAACAGAAGTTTCAAAAATCAATTTAGAATAAATTGAGGGGTGTAGCTTCTAAAATTGGGTCATTTGGGTGGTTTCTATTACCTCAGCCCCTTAAAGCGACTTCATAACTGAATTGATGCCAATGAGTAGATCTGATGTCAATGAGTAGATCTGCCATTGCTGATAGTGGGGACTGGCTATTTATCACAGGCCCAATGATGTCGCTGCTGCTGTCTGCCTGTCCATCATGTTATTACAAGACACTTTTTAGTTATTTGGCCCACATGGGGTTTTAACAATCCTATTTTAATTCTAGGGTTATCCCAATATTTTTTGTTAAGTGTATCGGACCTTGTGGTTATGTTTGGCATATGTGTGGGAGCTTTACTAGTGCCTATGCCAAGTATGGTGTGATATGTATATAAAGCCTTTGTTAGTTATTATTGCAGTTTCTCATACTGTACACTGGAAATCAAAGATTAAGAAACTATCCTCAAAATATCTTACTTTTGTCCTCAGATTTTATCTTCAGCAATGGGAAATCATGTCAGAGGCTTATCTCACGGGTCATGAGTTTGTTTAAAACAGATTAATGCTTATGACGGTCTCACTGATATCTGCAGAACACATTCAGTTTTTAATTACTGAAAACACAAAAGTTTGGGGAAAAATATTTTTGTGTAACATCCTGGAGATTGTCTCAAAATAGTTTTGCAGTTAATACACTTTCGTTTTAGGCCTCATGCACACGACCATAAGCATTTTGTGGTCTGTGTGCTGTCCGTATTGTTTTGCAAACCCATTGGCTTGAATGGGTCCATGGTCTGCATTTTGCAGGCAAGTATAAGATATGTTCTATCCTTTGCTGAATGGACATATTGAAGCGGACAGCACAAAGATGGCATTTTGAAATGATTTTTCTACCCAGAGTATGCTGGGTAGAAGGAAAAAAAATCTGTATAATCTGTATAATAAAATAGTTCAAGATTAATAAAGTTCACTCCTTTTTTCAATGGACTACCCTAAGCGGTTGTTCACATATCAGTTATTTGATCAGTTATTTCCATCAGTTATTGTCAGCCAAAACCAGGAGTGGACACTAAACAGAGATCAGGTATAATGAAAAGATCTACACCTGTTTGCTGTTTTTGACCCACACCTGGTTTTGGCTCACAATAACTGATGGAAATAACTGATCAAATAACTGATATGTGAACAACCCCTAAGTAAGTAGCAATGAAGTATCACCTAAATGTGCTCATGTATGTACATATTATTTTTGAGCTCTGTAAGTTGTAAGGGTATTTCACATACTTAAGTACTGATTGGCTCTGTCCCCTTTAGTTATATATCACCTTCTATATTCTCTGTAATTATATTCCTTGTAATGTAGGGAGTTAGGAATAGTTGGATAAAATATACAAAGACCCGCATTGTGCTGACAAGACTGCATTCCTGAGTGATTATCTCAGACATGCATACTGCACACTGGACATCCTTAGGAGGAGGAGCTGAAAGTTATAAACCTTTGTGCACAAAGACAAATAACTGTCGCCCATGTATCACAGCATGCTTACAGGAGTCCCCCTCCCCATTGTGTTGCAGGCCAGTGACTGTGACTTTTACTACTCTGTATGTTATTTGTCTGTTATATTTTTTAGCACATTTAGTAAATATTTTTATTTACTTAGCCTGTGTAAGCTTATTTATTCTCAAATCTTTTGAATTCATGTTAAAACAAGCTCATTAACTGAACATCCTCTTTTATTACTAGTGGAGTTGTATGTGTGAACATGGTGCATTCGGTAATTTCAGATCAAAATTTCAAATGGTTTTACTAATATGCCTTTGTAGGTCTCCATTGATTTTTGAGGCAGGGATTTAAGTAGGTGTCAGTCTCCAGTCTCCAATTGCATTTTACAGTTTCACTCTCCCTGTTTTGGGCTCAATGTTTGTTCAAATGATGTATATATGTTTAAAGAGATTTCATGGAGCAAAATCTGCAGCAATATTCCTATGTGGTACATGCAGATTTGTCTGGTAGAATTTTCCGCAGATATAACCCCATTCATTGGAAAAGGTGGATTTAAAATCCTCAAATCAGGCTAATTTATGCAGCAGATTTTTTTTGGAGTGTGTGGATGGAATTTCTTAAAATTTCAAGCTCTTTTCTGGTACTGTAAAATGCTGCAGACACGAAAATTCATAATGACAAATCCACAGAGTTTCCGCCACTACAATAACCTTTACTGCTGGCACAGGGTTTATGTCACATTATGACCCTAGTGTCTACCTACCTCTATATCCTTAATCTATCCTAATCACATACAGTGCCTTGAGAAAGTATTCAGCCCCCTGGAACTTTTCAACCTTTTGCCACATTTCAGGCTTCAAACAAAAAAATATAACATTTTAAATTTTTGGTGAAGAATCAACAACAAGTGGGTCACAATTGTGAAGTGGAACGAAATTTATTGGATCATTTAAACTTTTTTTGTAATAATAAAACTGATAAGTGGGGCGTGCAAAATTATTCGGCCCATTTACTTTCAGTTCAGAAAACTCACTCCAGAAGTTCATTGAGGATCTCTGAATGATCCAATGTTGTCCTAAATGACTGATGAAGATAAATAGAATCCACCTGTGTGTAATCAAGTCTCCGTATAAATGCACCTGCTCTGTGATAGTCTCAGGGTTCTGCATCATGAAGACCAAGGAACACACCAGGCAGGTCCGTGATACTGTTGTGGAGAAGTTTAAAGCCGGATTTGGATACCAAAAGATTTCCCAAGCTTTAAACATCTCAAGGAGCACTGTGCAAGCGATCATATTGAAATGGAAGGTGTATCAGACTACTGCAAATCTACCAAGACCCGGCCGGCCCTCTAAACTTTCATCTCAAACAAGGAGAAGACTGATCAGAGATGCAGCCAAGAGGCCCATGATCACTCTGGATGAACTGCAGAGATCTACAGTTGAGGTGGGAGAGTCTGTCCATAGGACAACAATCAGTCGAACACTTCACAAATCTGGCCATTATGGAAGAGTGGCAAGAAGAAAGCCATTTCTCAAAGATATCCATAAAAAGTCTCATTTGCAGCTCATCACCCTGAACACACCATCCCCACTGTCAAACATGGTGGTGGCAGCATCATGGTTTGGGCCTGCTTTTCATCAGCAGGGACAGGGAAGATGGTTAAAATTGATGGGAAGATAGATGGAGACAAATACAGGACCATTCTGGATGAAAACCTGTTGGAGTCTGCAAAAGACCTGAGACTAGGACGAAGATTTATCTTCCAACAAGACAATGATCCCAAACATAAAGCAAAATCTACAATGGAATGGTTCAAAAATAAACGTATCCAGGTCTTAGAATGGCCAAGTCAAAGTCCATACCTGAATCCAATTGAGAATATGTGGAAAGAGCTGAAAACTGCTGTTCACAAACGCTCTCCATCCAACCTCAAAGAGCTCGAGCTGTTTTGCAAGGAAGAATGGGCAAGAATTTCAGTCTCTAGATGTGCAAAACTGATAGAGACATACCCCAAGTGACTTGCAGCTGTAATCGCAGCAAAAGGTGGCGCAACAAAGTATTAATGCAAGGGGGCCAAATAATTTTGCACGCCCAACTTTTCAGTTTTATTATTACAAAAAAAGTTTTAATGATCCAATAAATTTCGTTCCACTTCACAATTGTGACCCACTTGTTGTTGATTCTTCACCAAAAATGTAAAATGTTATATCTTTTTGTTTGAAGCCTGAAATGTGGCAAAAGGTTGAAAAGTTCCAGTGGGCCGAATACTTTCGCAAGGCACTGTATACTGCATATCTTCATGAGTGTAATGGGATGCACGGTTCAGGCCTGTGGATTCAAAACCACTTGTATTATGTATTATTCTATAGATAATATTTTGCCACTGTGGCTGGTATTAGGTCTATTTATTTATGTTACCTACTTACACTGACATATTCCACAGCACTTTACAATCATTTCACTGCCCCACAGTGTTTGAGGAAACCTACACAAACACAGGAGAACATATGGATTCCATGCAGATGTTGTCCTTGGTCAGATTTGAACCTAGGACCCCATAACTGCAAGGCACCAGTGGTAACCAATGAGCCACTGTGCTGCCCATACTGAACCACTGTGCTACCAGTCTATGTAGCTGCCTCCTGCTATATCTTGCCAATGACAATTAGAGACAAGTACCAGTTTGCTTGTGATATTGTAATCCTTTGACTTACTTAATAAGTACTGACTCACATTTGGACCCCTTTGGAACCTGTGGCAGACTCTAAAAATGACTCTCTGTGGGAGCTACAGCCCATGGAGCATTGCCATCTGGACTTGACCAGATGTTCTGTAATCCTGACTCCCATAATATCATTGATGGGTTCACTCATCATTGTTCTTCATATACATATGGAAATAACCACAGTCATATGAAGAAAAGCACATCATACGCCATTCTGCAGCTTGAACATGCATGGCTATGATTATCCTGGACGGTCAGAGGTTCATGGCAAGGCGGTGGTTAAACCAAGAGGTCAAAGCTAAGGGAAGACAGCTTGCAGATGCTGTTTTCAAAGCAAGGTACCAAAACCAATACACAGAAGCATATTCATGCAAACCTGATATATATATATAGCGGGGAGGTGTATGCACTACAATAAGACAGATGCTAGTCAGGACAAGCAATGATCAAAAGGCACAGCCAAGAAACAGTCCAGATTAAATCCTAAATAGAAAATAAACAGACACCAAAGAACCTTGATGCTCAGGAAAAATTTGCCCATTATTTAAATAATCGGAGGTGATCAACCACATAGTGAGGATTTATCAGCTGACACCTGCCTGCCCCTAAAAATGTCACTTAATGCCCAAATGCTGATGTTTGTGTTGAGAGAAGGAGAGTGATGTAACTTGCACATGTAGGCACAGCAGCTAGCCTCCTATTTTATGCTGAATGTTTTTGAAGTGGCCACCATTCAGTCGTCTATGTAGCCAATTGCACCAGATTTTTTACAAATTTTCTTTACTTCTCTAATCTTCTCACTGTCTTTCATTTTTAGAAATCAGTACACCTTTTAAAGGGGTTAACTGAGATAATAAAGTACTTGGCCAAAGGGATGAAATGTGACAACATAAACCAATACTTACTTGTTAAATCCCTTCATGACATGCTTGTTTATTCATGTGACGGCTGCAGCCAATCAATGGACATAATGGTGTAAGACTTGAGATTGCTGAGGCTAATGATTGGCTGCATAAGGATATACAGGAACATCATCAATGTAACAAAGTACAAAGAGACTGTCCAGGACCACTGGAGCAGCAGAGGATTTAACAGGTAAGTATTGTTTTTTTGGTTACATTAGAACATTCTCTACCATTAGCCAAGTTTTTCATTATCTTGGGAAGCTCCTTTAATTGATTTACATCGCTTAACAGTTGTAACTGGTCTGGGGTGTGACAGTAGATATTATCACTGGTGGCCAGAGCATAAAGGGAAATAGAAGCAGATAATTTGTAGATGCTTCTTATGGTGCATAAGATGGAACACGTCCAGGTCATCCTTGTGATCTTTGCATCTTCTGTCTTCATATCAACCCCATGTGCAGGTTAGTTTTTCCTGTATTCTAATGAGAATTGGAGAATTTTCTGAGGTACTGTATCATTACAATGGAGTCATTATTTTGCCTTCTATATTATCTGTCTACTTTTATAACATCTTTACCACATCTGTCATCTGGTACACATCGACAAGTTCTATAACTTTTAGTTTCAAAATTCTTTTCTTTAGCTTTTTAGTGTATACTGTTGAAATGTTCTCCCTTGAATGCTGATCTCAAAGACTTTAGCTGGTTGAGCTGGACAGACTGTAAGATTATTTTTTTGCTTGTCTATGTGAAAACTGTTCATTTTGAAATAATTATTATAAATTGGAAGGACAAGAAAAGAGAACCAAGTGAAAATTAACCAATTCTAAAATTAAGCGATTCAAAAATTGAGTATGGCAGAGATGATGATGATGCTGAAGGCCTTAATCAAAGTCTCACATGCAGAGAAAATAATGCAACAAATGTCATGCCTCTGATGTGTTGCATCTCAGATTTATTTCTTAAAGATGACTACACCGAAATTAAAACAGTTCATAGGTTATCCAATGTAAAATGCAGTGCAGTCAGCCCTTTGCATCTTTTCATAACATTCTAACTCAGGGGCGTAACTACCATAGCAGACCATGAGACTGCTATGGGGCCCAGGGGAAGAGGGGACCCAGGCTTAGTTGGGATTATCTCCTCTTGTACTGGAGGTGAAATCTTGGTCAGGACTCTACCCTCTAATGAACAATTTATAGTAAATGAGGCAATGGAAAAATGTCCCAAGAGTCATTGAAAGGGGTTTAGGTGGAAACCCTTCTGTCCTGTGTGGGGAGCCTGATCTGATCCTTGCTATGGGGCCCTTACTTCTCTATGTACTGACTGACTGAGAGTAGCAGTATCATTGACCACTCTATATGTACTTAACATACTCCTTCAATAGCTGTAGACTGATTGTTCGTACAACAGCTATCTTTCTAGACCCCCTCATACACATACTCAGTCGGCTTGGTGTGTGTATGTATTTTCAATAGGGAGAGTGAATAAAGCTGCTGCCAGACACCTCTAGATGCAGCATATCTCATGTGAGAAGAAAATGATGGATGTTGGAGAAGAAAAAGTGAATTACGCAGTTTAAAAAAATAATGGGGCTCTACATGTGTCACTAAGCAAAGACAAACAAAATGGGAAAAAGATCGATTGAGTAAGTATGCTCAACCAATTATGTAACATAATATAAATTTTATTGATGCTAAAAATAAATCAATGACAATTCAAAACTGAAACTGGAAATCATAAAAATGTTGTGATTCTTTTGCAATGTAATGCTCAAAATAAGGCTGAAGGTACATATGTTATCAAATATCAAATGTGATAGCGGAAACCATAAGTAAGTATGCATCCAAACACAAAAGAGAACATAGCAGTGTGTGTAAGAAATAACAAAAGGTAATGTACAGAGAATTCCAGCAAGTGCAAAGAGTCCTGGAAACTGAGGGGGTCATTTATTATCCAGAAATACGCCTATATTAGGCGTATTTCTGGTGCAGTTTGTTAGTTGCGCCGTAATCTGCGTCTTCCCCACCCATGCAAGCTTTTCAGACCTGGCGTGCACGGGGAAGGGGACGGACTGGCAGGCCCATCTCTTTCATCATTTTCTACGTCTTTATTAGGAATAGAAAATGGTCTAAATGTAAGCCAGCAAGGAAGCTGGCTTACAGTTAGACCGGTGGTGGATACCACCGTAGTTATGTAGAGTATTCATATTATTCATAGTATTCATAGCATTCATAGTATTCATAACTTCGGTGGATCCACCGTCAGATATAGGGGTTATTAAGACAAGCCTCTAAAATGCCAGTCTTAATAAATGACTCCTTGAGTGCCAAGTACAGTAGTCTACAAAAGAAATGATGCTCAAAATAGGTATATAAAATAAAAGCTAAAAAATAAAGTCAAATATAAAGAGGATCCGAACAAACCCAAATTAATGTGAATAAGAATGCTGAAAAATACTTGCATGTTTTACTGTAATAATCCAAGCAGCTTCCTCTGTGGAAACTGATACACTGATGTAATAATGTAATATATACATACATGATCTATACTAGGGATGAGCGAACTTTTGAAAAGTTCCGTTCGGTTCGGCGAATTTTCGTGAAGTTCGGATTCGTACGAACCGAACCTAAAACGAACCTTGCTATAACGGCTGAATAATTGTTGCAACAATAATGGGAGTCTGGTAGGGTATAGTTTCGTTTACTTGCAGTTGCTATTACAATGAAAAAAGTGGAAAAAATCAAAGTGACTTCAACAACGGCGACGCAAAATATACGCATATTTGAGAATTTACACTAATACGTACGCTAATGCGAACATTCCCGCACAAATAACGAACATACAGTGTAGCGTTGTCAAAGGTACGCTACTTAACTGAATATGTACGCATTAGCGTACGCATACACTGCGTCTGCGAACATTCCTACTCAAGTAACGAACATACAGTCTAGCGTTGTCAAAGGTACGCTACCTAACTGAATATGTACGCATTAGCGTACGCATACACTGTGTCTGCGAACATTCCTACTCAAGTAACGAACATACAGTGTAGCGTTGTCAAAAGTACGCTACTTAACTGAATATGTACGCATTAGCGTACATTCTCAATAAATATGCGTATATTTTGCGTCGCCGTTATTTTAACCAGATTCGTTACGAACTTTCTCAAAATTCGGTTCGGTGACGAACCGAACTTTTGGGAAAGTTCGTAACGAATCTGGTTCGTTACGGTTCGGTTCGCTCATCCCTAATCTATACGTATATACATGATCCTCTATCTCACTATACATGCGTAGGGAGTGATCTACCTTCCAAAAACTGACACAGTGTTAGTTGCAGTCTGATGTGCATGAATGAAAAGTTGTTAGAGATGAGCAAAGTTATCAAAGATTTGATTCGGCTGCTTTGCCAAAGTTCACAAAAAAATCGGATTAATTACGAATTACTTTGCCACAAATTACATTCCATTGTATGTAGTGGGCACAATGATGGGGAACGGTGATCCAACTGCCCTCCATCATTGAACCCCTCAGAAGCCACGTTCAATGCTGATCACGGCATCTGACAGTCACATTGAGGCTTTTCAGGGGTTAAAAAATACATTCGCACCTCATCCAGAAACCATGCCAAATCTCGCACTCGCTGACTTCACCACGCTTGAGATTTGGTGCATTTTCTTCAATCAAGATGCCCACGACGGTCTCTCCACCAGCAAATGGATGAGGTGAGTATGTTTTTTTTTTTTTTGAGCAGTGGCAGTGGCAGGAGCAGTACCAGCTCCATCAGCAGCAGCCTAAGTCTAGAGTCGCTGATGAGCAGCTTTCTTCGTCCGCATAGTGAAGAAACTACTCACCAGCTACTAGACATAGAGCAGAACATGAACCAGCAGGCGGTGGCACACTTGGAGTGCACCCTGTCACCCGTCATTGAAGATCCGCTGGACTACCGGGCAGCCAAACTGGATTTGTCCCCGCAACTGGCCGAGTTTTCCCTGGGAATGTTGTCCTGCTGGGCCAGTAGTGTGGCATCAGAGCGGATGTTTAGTGCAGCGGGGGCCATAGTTACCCCAAAGAGAACTCACTTGTCCACCCAAAATGTGGAGAGACTGACCTTTGTCAAGATGAATCAGGCATGGATTAGCCAGGATTTCCACCCACCAATGCCTGATGCATCAGATTAGATCATCCATGCTGCCTCCCCCAAACCTTGACAAAAGAGATTGGTTTCTTCAGGTTACCTGCCTCAACCACTATTCTGATGCTGCCACTCGCCTGATGCCACACATCTGATGCCAAGTGCTCCTTCTTCCACCCACCGTCAGCAGGTACTGTTATTGCCTCCCACTTACCTACTCTGTTGTTGTGCCACTCTGTAGCCTCCTGCTGCCACCTCCACACTGTCCTCATGCCACTCTGTGGTCTCCTGATGCTGCTGCCACCTCCACACTGTCATCGTGCCACTCTGTGGTCTCCTGATGCTGCTGCCACCTCCACACTGTCATCGTGCCACTCTGTGATCTCCTAATGCCTCTGCTGCCATCTCCACACTGTCGTCGTGCCACTCTGTGGCTGCTGCCGCTGCCACCTCCACACTGTTGTTGTGCCACTCTGTGGTCTCCTGATGCTGCTGCCACTTCCACATTATGTCACCTTGCCACTCAGACCTTGTGCAGTCACAGGTAGGTCAAAGTTGACAACAATCGACACTTGTTCTGCTTCAATTCCTCGAGCACAGACATTAGTGGTGATAGGAACTTTCCCTTTGCCATCTTTGTCATTGTGCCACTCTGTGACGTCTTGATGATGCTGCTGCTGCCACTTCTGCACTCTGTCATTGTGCCACTCTGTGACGATTTGATGATGCTGCTGCTGTCACCTCCACGCTCTGCCATTGTGCCACTCTGTGACGTCTTGATGATGCTGTTGCCACTTCCACACTCTGTCATTGTGCCACTCTGTGACCTCCTGATACTGCTACTGTCGCCATTTCCACACTGTCATTGTACCACTCTGTGGCCTCCTCCTTCTGCTTCCACCTCCAGAGTCTGTCATTTGGCCACTCTGTGGTCTCCTCGTGCTGCTTCCACCTCACCACTATGTCATTGGGCCGCTCTGTGGACTTCTCATGTTGTTCCCACCCTCCCCACTCCATGACTGGGCCACTATTTTGCCTTTCGGCCTGGATGACATCATCATTTATTTGACCATTCTTCTGATCTGTTAGAAGAAAGGGAAAATTAGATGCACAATGGATCGTGTCTATGTAGCAGTAAGGCCTGTATGACATGGTCCCATCGGAACTGGCTTATGATTTGTTAGCCAAAAGTAGAAGTGGGTACAAAACACAGAAGACATGCAAATATTCCATTCACGTGCCATCTCTGTTTTGGATCCACTCCTGTTTTTTTTGGCATTAGCAATACTGATGGATTACTGAGCAAATGCTGGCCAAGTGAAGGCGGATGCTCCACAGACAGGATCCATTTTTTTGGGTTTGGTTATTGTTCTGATGGATCAGAGGAAGGGCAAAATAATCAGTGACGTCAACACAAACTTACTCCTGTCTGTCGGGGGGCTCTACTTGTATAAGCGTTTAATAGAACAGGTTCTGTAGAAATCTATGTGGAATCAGTGAATTGGTGTAAAAGGAGTGCGCTCATTCACGCTATAGTAGGATCTTGGGCCTCTGTTCTTTATACTTGGCACTAACATTGATCTGTAAGGCTGAGTTCACACTTGAGTTATTTGGTCAGTTTTGGCCCCATAACTGCCCAAATACGTTAAGTGTGTAGTGATTCTAAGAGCGACGCCTGTCATCTGCATATCATACTGACTCACAGTATTGTTTCACTACCACAGCAGACTCCCGATGCATGTTACTGCAAGACACAGTTTTGTACACCACTATACAGGCTCTCTGCAGCCAGAAAGTAGCTTTTTTAATGCAATTCGCCACTAATTAATTCGGATTTAATCGAATTATTTCGGAAAATTCGGCGAACCAACCAAATCGAATTTTTGAAAAATTTGCTTACTTCTATATATTGTCAATCAGTCCTGCAATTAGTATGGCCATCTTTTTTTTGATGTGTATTGGGGCCTTTAGAGTTCATTTCCTAGCGTCTGTATCGCCCTCCCTAGCTGTTTAAGAGAAACTACCTGGTTAAATAAAAAAAATTTTTCTTCCACCACTAGGAACTAAACACACATGGATTTATTATTGTGTTCAGTTTGAGCTGTATGGGGGCGAATAATCTGCATGCAGCATACGTCTTAGGTGGAGTAAAACTGGGAGTCACTTGTTGAGAATGATCATAAATCATAGATTAAATAACAGCATGCAATGCCAGTCAGCTACCTCTAAGGCCAAGAGAATTTTGTCTTGTATTAAAAGAGGTATGGACTCGCCAGACAGGGATGTAATACTGCCACTATACAAAGCGTTGGTGTGATTAGTTCTGAGCACCAGTCCATAAAAAGGATGCCCTGGAGTTAGAAAAAGTATAGAGGAGAGTCACTAAACTCATAAAGAGCCTGGAAGATCTTAGTTATGAACAAAGATTAAATGATACTATACAACATGAGGGCATGGGATATAAACTAAACTAAAAGCTCAATAATAACAAAATACAAGGTGAAGTTTGCTGAATAAAAGAAGTCAATTCTTACCACTCCAGCAGGGTATCGTAGTCTCTACGTTCAATTCTTTACGTCCATATGGAGGGTACAGGGCACTTTTCTTTCTTAACAAACATAAACTCTCCGCCGCTTTTGAACCTGGTGCGCTGCTTGGAACACTTCCCTTGCAGGTTTCTCCATTAACTTAGCCACTGCTATGTCTTTAGTGGATTAACTCCTTAGGAAACAGGTGCCCACTACACTATTGGAGAGTTTATGTTTGTTAAGGTTACCCATATTACTATTTCTTCTTCAAGTTAAATCCTAGAAGTATTTGTGTAATAGGGTTTTTCTTTTTCATTTTCTTTTTGCTCTATCCTTTTACACTTTAACCCCCTGAAGATTCCCACAATTGGGTTGAAACATGACATGTTGGGAATAGAGTTTTAGGGTCAACTCAGGGATACGGCCACCGCAGGGAAAGGTTCCTGACGGGGTCGGCCTTATCAGGGCGGGTGCTCTGTATGTTGTAGGCAGGGACGACTAGCCCCTTCCCTATGCGTAGGTAGGGTGATGTAAGGGCGATTTTATATAGTCTCCCGCCTATCACTTACTTCAACAGAGAGACCCGCCGAAAACCTGTTATCTCTAGACAGAAAGAAAACTGCCCTGTACCCTCCATATGGACGTAAAGAATTGAACTTAGAGACTAGGATACCCTGCTGGAGTGGTAAGAATTGACTTCTTTTATTCAACAAACTTCACCTTGTATTTTGTTATTATTGAGCTTTTTTATTGCGTATCTATTAAAAGTTATGTTTTAGTTTATATCCCATGCCCTCATATTGTATAGTACAGTGTATGGTCTGAGGTGGATTTAGCTGGTACACGAATTGTTGGCTTTGTGTTGTATTATCAAAGATTAAATGAACTGAATTTGTTTAGCCTGGAAAAAAGACGTCGAAGGGGGGACATGATTAACCTGTACAAATATATAAACGGACCACACAAAAATATCAAGGGAAGCTATTCTGTGTTAAACCCGCTCAAAAAACAAGAGACCAATCCCTACGACTGGAGAAAAAAAAAATTAGGTCATAAGAGGCGACAAGCATTCTTTACACTAAGGGCTGTGAATCTCTGGAATAGCCTGCCACAGGAGCTGGTCACAGCAAATACAGTAGATGGCTTAAAAAAAAGGGTTTAGATGACTTCAAAATAACATTGAGGCTTATGACAATGTATAGAAATCTTGTTCTACACACCCTTTCCCTTTGGCCCAACCCCTTTTTAAAAGGAAATGGACATTGATCCAGGGATCGATATAGCAGGATTACAGGTTGGATTTGATGGACTTTTGTCTTTTTCCAACCTTAACAACTATGTAACTATGTAAATACTAAATTGTAACATCCTAATTACAAGACTATCAATAAATGTATATTGCAGAAAAACTCCATCATGAAATTATCGGAGGGCATGAAGCAGATCCGCATTCAAGACCTTACATGGCATATTTAAAGATTGATGACTTCTCCTGTGGTGGTTCTCTGATTGCCCCAGACTGGGTATTATCTGCTGCCCATTGTTATGGGTAAGTCCAATGTATCCGAACAGATATACTGTATACAGTGCAAAATGATATACTTGTGTAGTGCTTGTTTTTTTTTTTTGCAGTTAAAGAGAAATGTCATTCTTTTACAATACTTTGTTTAACCTTTTTCTGGAAGTAGCATTCACAATGGAAAACAGAGCTTTGGTCCCTCTAAAGAAGTTTTTATATCTATATTGCATGTAAATAAATTATAGGGTCACTTTTCTGTCCCAGACCTCCCCAGTTAAACAGAGTCTGTCAGTAATTTGACCAAACTATTGACAGCACTAGGTAAAGGATGAGGTGAGCAGAACAAACATAACTTTTGTGGAGCTTTTATCATCAGGAGAAGTGTGTGGATATGTAGTTTTATTCTGCCAGATTCTGCTAACAGCAAGTGCCCAGTGTGAGGATTCACTGTGAAGTGCACTCTGCATTGAGCTTCATAGCCAGAGTGATAGAGTGACAGCTGTAGTGATCTCCTGGTTGGATGCTATGGTTGTCACTCAGAGCAGAGGGGAGGGGCTATGAAGCTCAACTCAGAGAGCACTTCATAGTGAAGCCCCACCCTAGGTACTTCCAAGAGCAAAATTTGGCAGAATAAAACATCATATTCATGCTACTCCTGATGAGAAAAGCTCCACAAAAGGTATGTCTGTACTGCTCAACCCAGTCCCTACCTAGTGCTGTCAACTGTTTAGCATGGTCAAAAGTGCTGACAGACTCCCTTTAATTTCTTTATCCTCACAAACCAATCGGAGTATACAGTGACAATACGGTCGGATGTAGACATGTAGACACCTGCAGGCTCTCTGCAAGAACAGTATATGGGCCTTTTGTTTTTCAATCATAGATTGCACTCTTATTTCTCTAATAATTCACTAGTAATTGTGATCTATAGAATTCATTATCTTAGTCCTTTGCTTTCCGTCTAAAGTGGCAGGAATGTCGCCAGGTAAAAACATCCTGGATCTTAGCTGCTACTCACTCACAGGTGGTGCATTGACTTCAACATGATCGGTTGGGTCCAGAAGCCGGCAACTCAGGCCACAGGCCGGGAGAGGCCTGTAGCCTGCTTTATAGATGGCTGCAAAAAGTCAGGTGACTTTTTTTATTTTTTGCTGACATTGGACTGTGGACTCTAAAAGGGGCATTATATGACCTCTCCAGAGTGGTGATACTTCATTACAGGCTGCCTGTGACATTTCCCACCACGTATAGCTATCTCCAGGGCCTATGCACAGAAGGTGTTTTTCTTGCTTCAGTGTAGTACATTCTTTTGTGGAACCTACATGACGTTCCATGCATTTATTCAAGGCACTAACACAAGTTACACTTTCCAGTAGGGAGAGGCGTATAATATACAACATAGTATATTTATATTGGCATATTCATGCAGGCTTCAGTTTTTCATTAGTTCAACATGGCGGTGAGGCCACGGCAACAGGGTCAACAATAACCCAAAGCAACAGGTTTAAATGTATAGATGAGAGATTTCTTGGTCAATTGCAACCACAGCATCTGAGCAGTCATTTAGAGGGCGATAGCTCCCTCTAATGATCTCATGACCCCTCCACCCCCTGTCATAAGATTGTTGGAAACAGAGAAACATTGCCCATCTGGCAATTCTGGCAAATACCAAATGGTCTGGTGCTGGAGTGGGCTTCCCACTTCTGGAACATTACTAGGCCCTGATGTTTTGCCCAGGGCCCTGAAAAAAAGTGGCTGCCACACATATAACTATGTCGCCATCATCAGAACGGCTATACAGTTGAATAGTGCAGTGAGGCATGGGAACCAAAAGTTTCCAGCCCCATCGTCCACTCTCATAGACCACTAGGCCTGAAGCCTGTTAGGCAGCACAGGCAGTCACCAAGTGAAAACATCATCTTGCCCACCTGCGTCAGGCCTTAGAAGGTTCCGATGACATCATAACTGCCTGCACCAGAACATGAACAACTCAGGCTTTGCAGACTCAAGCATGGAGCAACAGTCAGGTGAGTATTTTTTTTCTTTCACTTTTGGGGCAATACAGGGGGGCTGTATAACTACTGGGGGCACCACAGGGGGAAATAAGTACTGGAACAATACAGGAGGCCTAATAACTACCAGGGCCACACCTCGGGGAAATTATAATTACTGGGCCACTACAGAGGTGCATTATAACTACTGGGGCACTAAAGAGCATATTATAACTACTGTGGGCAATATAGAGGATCCTTATTACTACTGAGGGCATTACAGGGGGACATTATAAGTACTGGGGCAATACATGGGCATTATAATTACAGGGGGCACTACATAGAGACAATATAAGTACTGGGGCTACTACACAGGGACATTATAACTACAAGGGGCACTAAAAGGGGACACTATAACTATTGGGGGCACTACAGGGGACATTATAAATACTGTAGGAAAACAGGGGACGTTATAGCTACTGAAGGCACTACAGGGGCCTTATTACTACTGGGGTCACTTTAGGGGGCCATATTACTACTGTGGGCACCTTAGGGGACCTTATTAGTACTGGGAGCATGTTAGGGTGCATTTTTTTACTACGGAGGTCACTTTAAGGGCCTGTTACTACTGGGGGCACTCTAGGGAGCATTATTACTACTGGGCGCACTCTAGGGGCATTATTACTACCAAAGGCACTCTAGGAGACATTATTACTACTGGGCTCACTCTATGGGACATTACTACTGGGGACACTCTACAGGGCATTATTACTACTGTGGCACATTAGGGGGGATTAGTTAGGGATCTTTATGGCTACTCATGGCACAATGGGACATTATAACTACTGTTTGTACTGCGGGGAGCATTATTATTATTGGGCACAATATGGGGGACCTTAGCACTAACAGGGGTACTCTCAGAGAGCATTATCACTCTCGCACACAAATGTATTTCACATTCACCAAACAGCAAGTGGGCCTGTCTGTTTTAATATTTCAGGGCTGGATTTCAGTCTCAGTCTGGCAATGGTGGGAACAATCGGTTAATATGACAACTGGGAGCCTTGTGAAGGCTTCCAGGCCTGCCATTGTAAAATTCTTATTAAGCCTACTTCAGGCAGGGCTTAATAAGAACATAGCACTATTGCCGTAGACTGCAATACTATTTTATTGCAGTCTTTGGTATGAGAAAACCAATGATTGCATGTTCAAGGCTACTTCCTCAACTATTAAAATATAAAAGTATTTATTCCTCATGGTGAATGCTGCAACGGAACAAAAAATCAATATGAATAAAAAGCAAACACAAAGTTAGTTATATATATGTACCCCAAAATTGTATAATTAAAAACTGCAGATTACCCTGAAAAAAAAAACAACAGTCTTTATACAGCTTTATAGATGGAAATATTAAAAGTTATGGGTGTCAGAATATGGCAATGCAAATAAAAAATGTTCACCAAAGAAAAAAAAGTAAAGGAAAACAATGGGTAATTTAGTTTTTTTTTTGGGGGGGGTTCCATCCCAGAAATCATTTTTCCAGCGTCCTAATAAATTGTATGGAATATTAAACAGTGCTGAGGAAACATTTTAGTTGATTTTGTGGTTATTATTCTGATCAGCCTAATAACTATTAGGATTTTCAGCTATTCAGCTATAAACAACCAAGAAAAATATATAACTTTAGATGATCCCAAGGAAATCATGTCTTTACAGGAACACAGTTGTCATTCTTGGGGCTCATGATGTCACTCAGCCAGAGGAAACACAGCAGATTATTGGGGTTGAGAGTTATCACTTGCACCCGGAATATGATGATGAAGCAGTGATGCCATTCAATGATGTCCTGTTGTTAAAGGTGAGATTAAACTTTTATTCTTCTCCCTAAAATTAAGGACATTTAAAACGGTAATCTGGGACTCCCACCAATTAGGAGAATAGGGACCCCATTGTGATGAACCGCACCCCGCAGCCCAGCCCTGCATGTGCTTACGTGGGGATCACGTTGTACCGTTCAATCCTTGCTGCAAGCATGTGACGTTCCACCCCCCTCAGGGTGTGTAAGGTAACGTATGGAACGGTTTTTCACAGACGCCTCCTGTCCACGTGGGCACAGGAAGGCACAGAAAGGGAGAGAGGGTAGCCCACGTGATCCCTTCGTGGCGCTAGGCTCGCTTGCCATCTTGACCGGCTGAGAGACCCTTTTCACTATCATCAGCGAAACTAAGTCTATCAGCCCAGTACTACTGCCACCAGCTCTCCTTTGATATAATTCCGGTCCATTAACGGATTATATCGGGTCAGGAGCCAACCCAGGTAGCATATAACAATATTACCGAGAATACCGACGTGGGATTCGTGGATCGAGATAACAGAACAACTCAAGATTAAATTGTATATTTAATCGCCTTAAGGGCTCACTAAACAAAAACAAACACTGTACACACAAGGAATGATATATACAATGGTCCGATTACAGTTACAAGGATAGTAGGGAATACAAGCAGGATAAACAGATTGTAGAGTCAGTTACCATTAGATGTTAGGCTTTGTTGTAATCACGTGAAATGCGGTGATGTCAGCTGGTTCCTTGGGCCTATTCCAACACCGTACAGGCGGTGACCTTTCCTTAGAACAAGACACCTGTCCTCTGCTTAAGCCAGTATAATTATACCTATGTCTTCCCCGCCCCCTCTGCTTCTGGGAGTGTCACACTTCCCCATCCCTCCAGCTGGGCCAGGAAAATCTCCAAAACATGTTATGGCTCATAACATTGCACTTTTAGGTCCGATCATGACAGCACCGGTGCCAGTGGGTGTCCCTCATGCCAAGGCATGTTATGAGAACAAACACAGCCAAGCTACTGGGTTTCTTCTAGGAGTTACACATATCTCCCCAACCGTGGATCCTAGAACCGTAGAAGTTCCAGTGCCACGTCCTGCTCGTCTTCGGGGTTGTAGAACTGTCCTCGGCCCATAGCTCGGTCGTGGCGTAATTTCATAAATCCTTATGAAATTGCGGCGCCGGCCCGGCTGCAGAAATCCCTTTGAATTCGCTGAGTGGTTACAGATTCTCACCAGGCATCCTTCTGAGAAGTTGTCAGGCTAGGAAGGTGCTAAGTTCCTCACTACACAACTCTGGAAACTGAGCCCCCCCTGCTGAGCTGGTCTCCTATTCTGTTTTTATTGTACTCAGGGTGGCCATATGTGACATGGCTGTGACACAAAGGGGGTTGGCAGGAAATCATAAGTCATATTCCTCACACCCATACTCTCTGGAGGCCCCGAAATGAACAGAGCGGTCAGTCGGGCATGTGCGCAGTCGCCTCTTTCGTTTCTATGGGAGTTCCAGAATAGCCGAGCGCTGTTCCTACCAGCAGCAATATAATAGTCATCCTCTACCCATCCCCTAGTCTGTAGATGGAGGATAACTTCACATAACTGGAAATCCCCTTTAATGCAGAAAAAAATCATATGCACCTGCCCCATATCACTCTATTCAGTGAATTTCTAGTGCCTGGCCTGTTTACTTCCCATAGGGATACAGACAGGGTCACGTCCACTGCAGACAATGACTGGCCTCAGTGGGGGCATGTCCCTAATCAGCAAAGGACCCAGCAGTTACTTGAGGACACGTCACCCGTGATACCAGTTATGCGTTGCAGCAGCACAGGTAAACAGGCTGGGGACCAGAAGACAGCTATATAGAGCCAAGGAGTCAGAACGGAGCGGTGGAGTATCATTTTTCATTAGGTACCACATACTCTAGGGCAGGGGTGGGCAATTAATTTTCCCATGGGGCTGCATGAGAAATTGGGATGGTTTTAGAGGGCCTAATATAATTAACTTAGTTCTACCCAATACTGTATATAATATATATACTGTCACCAGGTGTATTTGCAGGTGCTGCTCTGCCTGTCACTGGTGTATCTGGACGTGCTTGCTCTGCCTGTCACCAGTGTATCTGGACGTGCTGCCTGTCACCAGTGTATCTGGACGTGCTGCCTGTCACAAGCACAGAGCGCTAAATATTCCCTGGTTTCGGGCAATAGACAGGAGCAGGACAAGGTAGAAAAATGCACACTACTGGGAACTAGCACTGAATGTTTCTTCTGAAGAGGCAAATTTAACTACAAAGCAGGCAGGAAGGACTGAGTACTGCAGCTCTCAGTCTCTGAGGTCACGGATCCCGGCAGATACTGCTACACGGCAGGTATGTGGGGTCCAGCTGCAGTGTCTTCCTCGTGCGATCAGACCCTGTAATGGCGGTGTGGCGCTGCAGGGGGGGGTGGAGAGGGAGCGCGTGGTACCTGATGTAACTCCGGTACTACTCGCAGCTACGGGCTTTTCTCTGCGCAGTAGCAGTGGCGTGCCTAGGGTGTTTTGCACCTGGGGTCCTTTCTCTGGCACCCATCCCCCGAATACATTAAAGGGGTTATCCCACGAATAATGTAAAAAATAAAAATCAGACATCATATCGTACATGACAACCTCTTTTTAACAAAGCTAGAACCAGCTCTGTACCTCACTCTGTACCAGAGATCTCCCCATTCATTGCTCTGATAGATTCATATGAAGCTGACTGCTCGGGGAGTGTATTTTCTGCTGCAGCTCAGGAGGCGTGTCCATGCTCTCCCTATCACAGCTCAGGAGACAGTTAAAAGTTGAAACTGAGCATGTGCGGCCTGCTCAGTGACCAGGTCAAAGAAATAAATTAAGTGGTCCTATACAGATACATTTTATTGAATAACTCAGTAGCTGTACACAATTTTTAATGACATGCAATTACAAAAGTATTCAGATCCAGGTGCTGGTTTGAAAACTGTAGAATATTTTTCATGGGACAACCCCTTTAAATAAAACCCTCACAGTAGTATTGCCCTCATTGTAATACCTTTACAGTAATTTTGTACAGATGTGTGCCCCTTTCACAATTGTAATGCCCTCTTTGTGCCCCCTTCACAGTAATAATCCCCATTGTGCCCCCTTCACAGTAATAATGCCCACTGTACCCCCTTCACAGTAATAATGCCGTCTGTGTCCCCTTCATTGTAGTAATGTCCTCTGGCTCTGTGTCCCCTGCATAGTACAAAATGCCCACTGTGCCCCCTTCTTTGTAGTAATGCCCTCTGTGCCCCCTTCATTGTAGTAATGCCCTCTGGCTCTGTGCCCCCTCCATACTACAAAATGCCCACTGTGCCCCCTTCTTTGTAGTAATGCCCTCTGTGCCCCTTCATTGTATTAATGCCCTCAGTGCACCTTTCATTGTAGTAATGCCCTCTGGCTCTGTGCGCCCTCCATACTACAAAATGCCCACTGTGCCCCCTTCATTGTAGTAATGCCCTCTTTCTCTGTGCCCCCTCCATAGTACAAAATGCACACTGTGCCCCCTTCACATAAGTAATGCCCTCTGTGCCCCCTCTGTATTTAAAAAAACAAAACAAAAAAAACAAAGCACCTACTCACCTTGTCCCATTCCTGAAGTCCTCTCTTCTCTGCAGACACAGATCGCTCTGCAGCAATGTATGGGCGGAGCTTATGCAGATTTCCGGTCTGCAGGCTCCGCCCACACATTTCGACAGCGCAATCTCTGCCTGCAAGCTGAATGGTGGAGCAGGGAGAAGTCTCTCTGCTTCACCAATCAGAGCACCGGTCTGAGGGAGAGGAGGAGCGCAGGGAGGTGAGTGACAGGACCCAGCTCTCTGCGCTCCAGCAATGAGCGCTTCTATCTGTATTGATGGAAGCGCTCATTGTTCCTGGCACCCCCTTGAGAGCTGGCACCTGGGGCGGACCGCACCCCCCGCCCCCACCTTAGTACGCCACTGTTTGTTTGAGCTCTGTATGGAGCCAATGACGACCACACCACACAAGCGTCTGCTCTCACTCAACCTCCAATCTGACTCAGGCCGGGCGGGCCGGTCAGAGACAGTAGGCGGGCCGGATGCGGTCCGCGGGCCGTCCCTTGCCCAGGTCTGCTCTAGGGTCTAGTTAAAAAGAGCTATAATCCTAGAAAACTCATTTAAGTGCACTTGTGACAGAGGTTCACTGTGATGTGATCTCTGCGTTAAGCTGCTTCACAGCCCCTCTGAAATACAGTCCCTCTGAGTGACAGCTGTAGCATCCAGCGAGGAGATCAGTACAACTGAATGGAGGAGCTCAATGCACAGAATGCTTGACAGTGACATCTACGTCAGGTTTACACTTGTTTCCTCCAGAGCCCCTCTCCTGAGAAGAAAGATGTTGGGTAGCGGCCAAGCATGTCTTTGACCTCTGGCTGAAAAGTTTTTTCCGCACCTCATTGGAGGAAAAACTGCTCCGTTTTGGCAATAAATCAGGGAAGTTGTTGGCCAAGGGGAGGTATTTGCCGGCTCATATTCAATCACTGAGATCGGCCACAGGGCAACTGACATCAAATCCCCAGGAAATTAATGATATCCTCCAACAATTCTATGCCACCTTATATTCCACAGACTCCTCCTTTCAGGATGGCTCATCTCTTTTAAATGATCTCTCCTTACCCTCTCTCTCACAAGAGGTCTTAGTGATGGGCTTGTTCAGTTCTGCTGAGTCAGAAGTCAAATCAGCTATTAATAACTTACATAATTCCAAAGCTCCCGGTCCAGATGGATATTCGGGAGAATTTTATAAGATCTTGAGAGATTCTATTACCCCAATCTTAGGAGAGTATTATAACAATATATTGACCATAGGGAGACTCCCAGAAGCTTCTAGAGTTGCATATATTAAGCTACTCCCTAAACCAGGTAAAGATGCGCTCGACCCCCAATCATACAGACCCATATCTCTAATAGACCAAGACGTGAAACTGCTCTCCAAAATCATGGCAGACTATCTGGCACAGTTTCTCCCTGCCCTAATAGGTTCAGCCCAAGTAGGCTTTATCAGACAAAGAGCTGCGGTCACGAATGTCAGGAAAATGCTAGCGGTCTTGGACAGAAAGCATTTAGCACCTCGCATGGGAGAACATCCAACAATAGTGGCTCTTGATGTCGAAAAGGCATTTGACAAGTTCAAGTGGCCGTGGTTGGGTAAGGTACTGGACAAGATGGGGATAGCGGGAACCTTCAGGACATTTTTAACAGCCCTGTACACCTCTCCGATGGCCAGGATTCACACTCCGGGGTTCCTGTTGGCTCCCTTCCTGTTGGCTAAGGGTACTAGACAAGGGTGCCCTCTCTCGCCCTTATTATTTAACATAGCTATAGAACCTTTGGCCAGATATCTAGAAACATCTTCCTCATTCAAGGGGATCAAGATAGGTTCACAGGAGGTTAAAGTGACTTTATTTGCTGATGATGTATTATTATACTTTAGTGACCCTCAGAATGACCTGCAGAAGACAATGCAATTTATTACCAAATTCAACCTCCTCTCCGGTTACCGAGTTAATCCTGGGAAAAGTGAGATTCTGGAACTGGGGAAACAGCTCATCCTTTTAGGAGTCTTTGGGATATGGCCTAATACCTTTTCTACTGTCTAAATATATGCCGTTTTGGGGTCACCCAGAGTTCCCCCAGCACATGACTACCACTCTTTCTGAATCTGGAGGGAGAAGGGTATAAACATGCCTTTACAGCTCATGAACCCGGAACATAAAAGGTGGTACTCATTCAGTGATCTCACTAACACCTACAATTTACTGCACACAGTACTTTTTCAATATCTACAACTTACCTCTTTCTGTAAGAAGAGATTGAGGAAAATAGATGCAGAGGTGATACAAAATTCACTGGATAACATTATTAATAAACCGGGATTCAGACATTCCATATCTTCTCTATATAATGCTCTTAGTGATAACCTGTTGTCTGTACCTACCGCTTTCATACTACGGAACTGGTCCAAAATTATACATGACCCTGATGTCACTGAACGTATTTTACAGGGATGGAAACAGATCAGGAAACATGTAACCTCGGAACTCATGTAACCTCATCTCATTTTAAAATAATGCATATGGCCATTTATGGTTTCAACTTCCCAGCTACATCCTCATGTCCTGACCGCTTGATAGCATGTCCTAAATGTCAATTACACTCGACTGACATGTGGCATGGTCTCTGGACTTGCCCACAAATCATTGGATATTGGGATCAGATTATGGAAGTTATAAAATCTTTGTGGGGGTTTACTCTTGAAAGGGATCCATTGGTACTCATATTTCAATCTATATCCAGAGATGACCTGTTGCCATCAACAGCTTGCAAGAAAATACCACCATTGTTACATGTGATCCTAATGGTGGCAAAGAGAACCATCCTGAGGGAATGGCTCTCCCCCGCAGTCCCTACTACAGCTTCTTTTACGACTCAATTACATCATTTACTGAGCTTAGACCGTTTGACTACAGTCAGACGTAAGGAGGCTTTAACCTCCAAGTTCTTTCTAAAATGGAAACCTTTTGTGCTCAAGGTGTTGATGGCGGGAGAGATTCAGTCCCTAATGGAGCCTTTTCAATATACCCAGTGGTACCTCACGGAACAATTAAAAGGAACTCTGGGTGCCCTGACTTATAGGTCCTAGGTCCATTTGAGGTGGGAGACCTTCCTCCCTTTTCTCCTTGCTAAAGGAAGGAGATGAAAAGTAGATTCCACACGTGTCACATTTGTGTTCTAGATTAGTGTTTGCTTTTCTTTTGTTCTGTCAACTGCTGGTACCATATGTCAGTATCTCTTGCAGCTTTCTTCTCACCTAACTGCGATTAGGTGTATTTATGTCATATTGGAAGCTTATACGTTTACAAAGTTATGTAATTATATGAAAACTCAAATAAAATGTGTTTAAAAAAAAACAAACAGACAAACTAGTACATCCTAAGGCTGGGAGTGCATTTTATTCATTCTAAGGTTTCAGAAACTGATGGCATATCCTATCAATACCTTCACAACACAGGAGAAATTAATCCAAGAACTCATTGAGAGTCATGTAATGTATAATGTAAACTTTTCTGGTCCCACAGGACAAGGAGGTGACTGCCATTATATCTGGAGGCACTGTGGTTGTCACTGTTTTTAGGACCATCTTTCTGATGCCTACTTTATAATACTTACCAAAATTCTTGTGGGTAAATTCTGGGTATTTAAAGGCTATGTACACCTTCGGACACAATTTTTGTTTATGATTGCATTTTACTAATTTTGGCTAAAAATCATATTTTAAATTGGCCTTTATTAAAAATATTGAGTCGTTCTGTCACAAAGGCTTAACTGTTTTCTAACTGTGTGACTGGTACTTTCACTTTGTGCCAAACTTATCTCTAAACTACTAAGAGGTCATAAATACTTATTTAAGCCACATTCTTATCAGTAAGATTAGAACTGAGCTATAATGAGTGTTTATAAGGTCAGAGAGCAGAGATAAGGAGCCCATCAGATTAGCTGGCTGATAGGGGGAGAGAGAAAATTCAGGTTCCTCTGTTACAGCATCTCGGCTACCTACAGAAAAAAAGGTTCCAGATTCGTAATAAAGACTAATTTAAAAAAATATATATTTTTTTAGCTAAAAATGAGTTTAATGCAATAAAATTGCCCCCAAAGGTGTACATAGCTTTTAAGCCATGCCTTGTGAACGGCCAAACCCGACCTGGAACATCAAGTTCTGAGGGGCATGCCTAAGCCCTGCCCATTGTGGGCCTGGAACAGACTGAATTTGCTGGGATTTTTTCTGAAAATTATGGAGAATCCCTGCAAATTTAGGACTGCTGGAAACTATATTTTATATTCCCCTAACCTGCATTATATCATTAAATATTGCATCTATTATATTACTATTATTTACTTAGTGCAGTATTTGCTCTGTAAATATTGGGCTACTTAAAGAAGAACCCCCGCAAAAAAATGTATTCCATGTCCTGCTAGAAATGTACATGATGTAATCTGTAGTGAATGTCATTTTCTTACCAATGGCTGTCTTTGTGAGTTATATCTCCCTGATGTTTCTCATCTGTGTCATGTGACCAGCAACTCACACAGCATCTTATGTGTGGACAGGAAGTCTAATTCTCTATGCATTCCTATGGGAGCCTCACTTTCAGTCTCATAGGAATGATTAGAGAAGTGACTGGCTTCCTGTCCTGGGTCAGTTGGAGGTCAAGGAATTGGTCACATGACCCAGCTACAATTAGAAGAGAGGGGATAACTCAGAAATGCAGTCTCTGATAAGAAGATTGCATTCACTACAGATTACATCATGCACCTTTCTAACAGGTCAGAGAATGAAAATTTTGCGGGAGTTCTTCTTTAAGAACTATCACCTTTTGGCAGGGTTTGAATTTTAAACCTGGAAATTCCTCTCTGGGGCTTATACACCCATTTGGCAATGAAACTCAATAGTTATAGATGTTTTGTCAAATAGTCTTCTAAATCTGTACCTAGAAGTTTATAACCCTGTACAATTTATATAGATGACCTATACATTTCTGCTCCTACCAGCTTTCATCCTCGGCTGAGATAAATGAATATGTACAGCCAATTCCACTTCCTTCCAGCACCAGTGACCTTCCAAAAGATACGCCCTGCAGTATCTCAGGCTGGGGACTCATTGACAAGACTCACAGCACAGATAAATTATTTGAGACCAATGTCACTATTGTGAGCCGCAGGTTTTGCCGTCGTTACTATCCTGGATTGACCAATGGGATGATCTGTGCAGGGAGCCACAAGAGAATCACAGATTCCAGTCAGGTAAAGTGCTACGGAAACTGTTTATTCATAGTCCTGCCAATTTCTAATATCTTTGAATATTCAGTCAAAAAGCTTAGGCTGAGTTCATATCACATTTAGCTTTCCGTTCTTCTGATCCGTCAGAAGAAGAGAAAAAAAAAAGGATCCTGTAAAAAAACGGATCCTGTTGCATCAGTTGCATAGGATACAGGGTCAGTTGTCATCTGTTTGAGCCATTTCTGTCTGAGATCCGTTTTTTAGACGGAAAAAAAAGTACTCCATGCAGGACTTTTTTTTTACAGGATCCTGTTTTTTTTCTCTCTTCTTCTGACGGTGATGTGAACTCAGCCTAACCTGATGGTTGACGTTCCCATACGTCATTTATAATATACTGCTTGTGTCTCCAAACATTTAGTTTTGAGATTTTAGTAACGGGGACATTTCGAAAAAATAGTACACAGTATTACATTGTATTTTTGGCAAACCAGTTATATGATATGCAGGACTGCCTAAGGGTTCATGCACACGGCCATGTTTTGCGGTCCGCAGATCGCTAATCACACAAGCCACCATTTTTTGGACTGCTGTAAAAATGTCCTATTCTTGTCTGCAAAACGGATAAAACTAGGACATGTTCTATTTTTTTGCTGGGCCGCGGAATGGATGTGCGCATGTGGACAGCGCATGAGTATGCTGTCTGCATCTTTTGCAGCCCCATTGAGATGAATGGGTTGGCATCTAATACACATTTTTTTAAGAAACTACGGCCTTGTGCATGAGCCCTAATGCTGTGAAGTTGTGACTATGCAAATCATTCCATGTTTGTTTTCTTACTTTTTTTCTCCTTTCATTTTTAGGGAGACTCAGGCGGACCCCTTGTTTGTAATGGGGCTTTAGGAGGCATTGTGTCATTTGGGTATCACCACCCTCCTGGTGTCTATGCAAGAGTTGGGGAATACTTGGAATGGATCAAACAAACCATCTCTCAATATGATTCCATAGATATCTGATACTTGCACATTTATCTTACTGGGGGCACCGTTCTTCCCTCCTAATGTTCATTTTACATGTTACACAATCCTTACTATGACAGTAAAATATAAGAATATGCATTAATATATAATAGATTTATAAATTGTGCTGTACCTTACCTTACCTCAGCACCTGGAGCCACACCAGTTAAAACTTTGGACATGTGATTTGTCAAACATTTTTGAAATTTGATACAAAAGCAAAGGGCAAACTGCTATGTGCAAAGCTCTTCTTTACATTAAACATAATACATACAAAAGACCATAATCCCAGCTGACTCCATGTGGTAATTGGCTGGAGCATGACCACACTCTACCAGCAACACTTTGAGGGAACTCCTTGCTCTTTTTCAAGCACCAGGGCAGAGTTCCTTTGAAACGTCACAGCTAGCATGTGGTCATGCTCCATTCACCTCCTGCATGGACTGTTTATATGAACTGTCTACACACTTTGGGTGAAGTTTCATTTATGATCTTTTGATGTTGTATGTTTCATATAAAGAAAAGCTTTCCTCTATTGTATGGTTTCTTGGGCGGCTCCTTGTAAAACTTGATACCGGAGCATTGATTGTAAAAGTTTTTGATATAACAGTTCCGCTTTACTATATACTGTGAATAGGTGATGCATGTCAATTGTGGGTACAATAAACTTTAAAATTAATATAAATGTTCCATATGTTATGCCAAAATATCTTTGTTTAATAATTGGCTTTTTTGAAATTTTGTGATTTGTATTAGAATAAAGTTTCATATTTTGCTTTCTTAGCATACCATATACGGAGGTATTATTGCCTTTTTTCAGCATGCTTGTGCACCTTAATTTACCTTTAGTCCACCTAAGACACAGCTCTGAACATTTCCACCCCAAGACAAGTGGTTGCTAGAAATTTACAATGGCCTCCATAGTTTAGGCTAAGCTCACAGCACATTTGTGCTGCATATAGGAAATAAACCTTTAATTTTTTTTTATAAAATATTGACAGATCAGCTTTTATTTTATTTTTTTTTACCAGTTAACAATTGAGCCTATTTTGCCTTTAATGGGATTTTCCAGGATTACTATGGTTTTTAACTAGGGTGGACTAGAAACTTAAAGTGGCCCTGGGATAAAAACTAAATTAAAGTGGCCCCATGTTGCAGTTGGGTCCAAAATGACAAATGGCGTAATAGCACAAGTAGGCAAGGCCAGCAATACCTTAGGCCTGTTTCACACTTGCGTTGTTCATTCCGGTTTTGAGATCCGGCATAGGATCTCTAAACCAGAATTCATCGGGTCTGTGCTATTTAATGCATTCGGTTGTATTAAATCTAAATTGAAAAAAGCATGAAAATAATGGTAAGTCAATGGCTAACAAAAAACAAACGGATCCAGCACCATTGACTTACATTGATTTTCATGCCGGATCCTGTTTGTTCTGTTTCACAGAATGAGTTTTTTGTCCATTCAAAAAATGCAACAAAACGGAACAGAATGCATCCTGATCAGTTTGCCCCCATTGACAATGATCTGTTTTGGCCTGGTTTTGAGATCCTCTGCCGGATCTCAAAACCGGAAAACCACAACGCAAGTGTAAAAGAGAACAAAAGACCACAGTGCAGCACAAAATACTGCTTCCCCCTCTGCAGTATTCAACCATATCACAGTCCTGGGAATTGTCATACAGTTGAATTCTGGCCACCAGAGAGGTGCAGAAATATCTGATGCTTCTAGCATTAATTAATGGTGAGAGCATCACAGCTTCAGCACCACTTCTAACAATGCCCAGCTAGTTTATAGCTCCTCCCACCCAGCGAGTTACATAGAAACTCCGCTATCACTGCCACTAACACCCAACTAGTTTATAGCTCCTCCCACCAGCTAGTTACATAGACACTCCCCTATCACTGCCACTAACACCCAGCTAGTTTATAGCAATTCCCACCAGTTACATAGACACTCCCCTATCTCTACCCCTTACACCCAGCTAGTTTATAGCCCCTCCCACCCAGCTACTTACATACACACTGCCCTATCACTACTTCTAACAACATCCAGCTAGTTTATAGCCCCACCCACCAAGCTAGTTCATAGACACTTCCCTATAACTGCCCCTAACACCCAGCTAGTTTATAGCTCCTCCCACCCAGCTAGTTACATAGACACACCCCACCTCTGCCCCTGTTGACACGCCCATGGACATAACATCACAGGAAATAAGAAAAAGCTGCATGGACAGGGTCATGTGACCACAGACCAGAAGTTAGGAGCAATAAAAGGTAAAAGAAATACATTACAAAATTACAGCTACCTTCCTAAATGATTATTTTAAAGTAGTTGATACAAACCATAAAACTCTTTTAACCCATTCTAGACCAGTCCAGCATTTAGACATGGCACCCGCTCAGCTTAATTTAAACATCGGACACTTGGGGCTAATATCTGTGATCAGCAATAATGCAGAGCAGGGAAATTCAACCCCTCAGATGCCACGGTCAATTGTGACCACAGCATCTGAGAGACTTTTCCCTGGAAGCGCTGCGCTCCCAGGGCCCAGTTGGCTTCCCTGCACTGAGATGGGGGAAGCTGTTCGTTTGCTGCAGTAGCCTTGAGCCTTAGGAAGGATTCGAGGCTACATGGCAATAATCCCTATGGAGTCCTGTCAGGTATTGCAATGTCCCCGAACTATTAAAACGTAAACGTATTTATCATGTACGGGGAACACTGTAATGGGAAAAAAATTTAAATGGGAGATTCACCATTTTTCATTGCTTCCTGCAATGTCAAAAGTTTACATACACTAAGATTACTATGCCTTTAACACGTTGCTGACCTAGGACGAGAATGCTCGTCCTAACTGGCCGGTACTTAACGCCTTAACATTCTCGTCCTAGGGTTAACCGGCAGTGTGGCACGTGCTACTGCGATCCGTAGCAGGGGCCCGGCTGATACTGACAGCCGGGCCTCTGCTGTATCCGCCTGCATCGGTGATAACACCGATGCCAGCGGATTAACCCCCGGTATACAGGGGGTTTGCGGTAGCTTGAACAACCCCATCGGGTCCCCAGTGTAAGACGTTGACAGTTCAATACAGCACAATACAGATGTATTGTGCTGTATTGAAACAGGGATCAGACCCTGAAATGTTGAAGTCCCATAGTGAGACATAAGTCAAAAGTTAAAAAAAAAGTGAAAAAATAGTTTAACAAAAAAAAATTAAAGTTTCAATTAAAAAAAAAACCCCTTCCCCATAAAAAGAGAAAAAAAAAAGAATATACATATTAGGTATCGCCGCGTTCAAACAACCTGCTCTATAAAAATATCACATGATCCACCCCGCCCGGTCAACACTGTAAAAAATAAAAAATAAAAACTGTGCTAAAAAAAAGCCATTTTTTGTCACCTTTCATCACAAAAAATGTAATACCAAGCGATCAAAAAGTCATATGTACCCAAAAATTATACCAATCAAACCGTCATCTCATCCCGCAAAAAACTAGCCCCTACCTTAGACAATCGCCCAAAAAATTAAAAAATTACAGCTCTCAAACTATGGAGACACTAAAACATGATTTTTTTTGTTTTAAAAATTATATTATTGTGTAAAACTTAAATAAATAAAAATAAGTATACATGTTAGGTATCGCCGCGTCCATACAAACCTGCTGTACAAAAATATCACATGATCTAATAAAGGTGAAAACCGTAAAAAAAAACAAAAAACACGGTGTAAGAAAAGCCATTTTTGTCACCTTACATCACTAAAAGTGCAACACCAAGCGATCAAAAAGTCATATGCCCCCCAAAATAGTACCAATCTAACCGTCACCTCATCCCGCAAAAAACTAGCCCCTACCTGAGACAGTCGCCCAAAAAATAAAAAACTATAGCTCTCAGACTATGGAGACACTAAAACATGATATTTTTTTTATTTCAAAAATATTATTGTGTAAAACTTAAATAAATAAAAAAAGTATACATATTAGATATTGCCGCGTCCGTAACGACCTGCTCTATAAAAATATTACATGATCTAACCTGTCAGATGAATGTTGTAAATAACAAAAAATAAAAACAATGCCAAAACAGCTATATTTTGTTTGTTACCTTGCCTCACAAAAAGTGTAATATAGAGCAACCAAAAATTGTATGTAGCCTAAAATAGTACAAACAAAACTGCCAACTTATCCCGTAGTTTCCAAAATGGGGTCACTTTTTTGGAGTTTCTACTCTAGGGGTGCATCAGGGGGTCTTCAAATGTGACATGACAACTCCTGAAATCTGCCCTCCAAAACCCATATGGCATTCCTTTCCTTCTGCGCCCTGCCGTGTGCCCGTACAGCAGTTTATGATCACAAATGGGGCGTTTCTGTAAACTACAGAATCAGGGTAATAAATATTGAGCTTTGTTTGGCTGTTAACCCTTGCTTTGTTGCCGGAAAAAAAATTCATTAAAATGGAAAATCTGCCAAAAAAGTGAAATTCTGAAATTTCGTCTACATTTTCCTTTAATTCTTGTGGAACACCTAAAGGGTTAACAAAGTTTGTTAAATCAGTTTTGAATACCTTGAGGGGTGTAGTTTCTAAAATGGGGTCATTTTTGGGTGGTTTCTATTATGTAAGCCTCACAAAGTGACTTCAGACCTGAACTGGTCCTTAAAAATGTTGTGAAAAATTTCAAGATTTGGTTCTAAGCTTCTAAGCCTTCTAACGTCCCAAAAAATAAAATGTACCTGAAGTAGACATATGGGGAATGTAAAGTAATAACTATTTTTGGAGGTATTACTATGTATTTTAAAAGTAGAGAAATTGAAATTTGGAAATTTTCTAATTTTTCTACATTTTTGGTAAATTTGGTATTTTTTTTATAAATAAAAATGAAATATTTTGACTCAAATTTACCACTGTCATGAAGTACAATATATGACGAGAAAACGATGGCCTGAATAAGTAAAAGCATTTTAAAGTTATCACCACATAAAGTGATAAAAGGATTTGTTCTAGGGATGAGGCGTTTAGACATCGGACAGGTGAATTGAAAAGAAGATTCCAAGAAAGAGGATACAGTAATAGGCAAATAAATAGGGGAATTAAGATCGCAAAATGTAGGACAAGGAGTAAATTGCTTTGTCCGAATAAAATAAAAGGGATGGAATCAGCAGAGCCAACACGGTTTATAACAAATTATAATAAGCAGTGGGATCAGATACGTGAGGTAATGAACAAACATTGGGAAGTTTTGTTAACGGATTCAGTATTGAAGAAATGTATTGCAGAGAGACCATTGATGACGGCCAGAAGGTCTAGGAATCTTAAGGACATGCTGGTGCATAGTCATTATGTACCGGATATTACCACACAGGATGAAGAAGGAATAAAGGGCTCGTTTTCTTGCGGATCATGCAAAGCCTGCAAAAATATGGATAGATCGGATTCCTTTACGGATATGGATAATGTGAAAGTCTATTGGATTAGGGAATATATATCATGTGCATCCACAGGAGTTGTCTATTATGCTATGTGCCCATGTAAAAAGATCTACATAGGACTTACCACACGTGAATTGCGAAAAAGGATAAGGGAACATGTGAGGGATATTGAGAAGGCTGAGGATGAAGAAAATTTGACTTGTCTGAAAACTATACCTAAACACTTTAAACTGTTTCACAATCGTAACCCTAACCTGTTGCGATTTAAAGGTATTGATATGATCCATTTAGGATCCAGAGGAGGGGATAAGGCGAAAAAATTGGCCCAGTTGGAAAGTAAGTGGATCTTCAGGCTGGGATCTATGGCACCAAGAGGATTGAATGAAATTTTAGGATTTAGTGCGTTTTTGTAGGTTGTAGTATCGATTTATAGGGGAAATTGTTTTATGTATTTTTTAATTGTTTTTAATATGTTGTATACAATCTACTAATTGTTGTTTGTCTCTTTAGACGGGTATAAAAGTGATTGAAGGGGAGAGATAATGTGAAGCACTTTATACATCATCGTGGGATACGGATTGTGATATTTTATATAGGAAAAAGAAGGAGCTGAATAGCGTACATCTTCAAACAATTTTTGATATTTTTATCAATTGGGACTGATTTCTTTATGGCGTATATAAATGAATTGTGATATTGCTATTTATTAAGAACAATTAAATATTGTAAAAATTTTTTTTTTTTGTTTTGCACTTTCGTATGCACTTTATGATTATATATTATGGGACTGACTCTGTTGTGGTCGGCAGATATTGGAGTATAGACACTTATATATATGAATTGTGATATAGATATATATTATTTTACTGTATATTGTAATCTTTTATTTTTTATTTTTATGCACTTTGTTTCACTTTATGACATATATGAATTATTATTATTATATCTCGTCTTTGTATTGGTTTAAATTTTTCACGGTTTCATATAATGTGCGTTTTCACTAATATGCACGTGTTTTTGTTTTTTAGGCTAATATAATTGATCATTATATTGATTTTAATGTCATTTTGGCAATATGTTTGGATTTGTATTGATCATGTTGTTTTTTTTTTCACTATTTATGATATTTATTATATTAGGATTATGGAGTTTTGATTAGTTTAGTATATATTAATCACAGTATTTTTATGAAGGTTAGTTAGCCATAGATATTAGGACTATTGGCCCCATGGATATAGAGAGTTTAGAAATCTGCTTGTGCTATTTTAGAGCCTTTTTCTTTTCTAGCGGATAATGTGCGCATGTCTGATCTTACTATCACGGTGCTTCGGCTTCTTTTCCAATGAGGTGAGATGCTGGTAACAGACAGCGCATGTCAGTAATTGACGTGTAGCTGCCCTTCCCGACGTTCGGCCTCGGGGAGAGGGCGGAAGCACAAATGACGTTGACGGTGTGGATTGGACATGCGCCGCGATCACGATCCGAAATGTCTTTTAACCACATGATGTTATTTTAGTGATATGATTGGTCCCTTGGCACTTTAAATATCTGTCGCGATATTTCCCTGGCCTCTCCTCCTAGAAGAAGCAAATACGCGAAACGCGCGTCGAGGGTGGGCGCCCGGCTTCTCTTGGTATTGTTGTGGGTAGGTGATTGTTAACTTATTTTGATGTCATCATAGCCCCGATATGTTATGTTTATGATAGGTTCCTGATACAATAGCTTCTGTTAGTCGAGCTTGGAGGCCACTATTAGAAGATAGCCACGGTCAGTGGGCACACTTATGCTATATAATATTTTGTCATTTAGTAGTGGCCTCTGATATTTGCTCGATATTTCATTAGGGCATTATAGGAATTGCATTATATATGGTTATATATACCACGATTATAATATGTACTGAGATGCCGGGCGTCGTTGTTGGATTCCCTGTTCTGATTTGGTATTTATTTGTATTTTAAGTGAACAATAAAGTATTTATTTAAGGAAGTATTTGGTACTCATATTCTTTTGGTTGTAAAGTGATTTATTGAGTATTCCGGTTACATTTTGGCTGGTATGGTGGTATATGTGTAAGTTATAAAGTGAGACATGTCAGATTTGCTAAAAATGGCCTGGTCCTTAAGGTGAAAAATGTCAAGTTCCTTAAGGGGTTAAAACAATTCTGGACTGTCCATATGATCATGTTATGTGTTTGGAAGCTTCTGTTAGGTTTGTTAGCGACATCTAAGTTAATTAAAGACACACCTGTGAATGTTTTTAAATGCACACCTAAAACACACTGCTTCTTTGTGTAGCATCATGTCAAGTCTAAAGAAATCAGCCAAGATATCAGGAAGAGAATTGTGGACTTGCACAAGTCTGGCTCAGCCTTGGGTGCAATTTCAAGATACCTGAAGGTGCCTCGTTCATCTGTACAAACAATTATACGCGAGTACAAACAAGATGGGAATCATACCGCTCAGAAAGGAGACGGGTTCTATGTCCCAGAGATGAATGTGCTTTGGTCCGACATGTGCATATCAACCCAAGAACAAAAGCAAATGACCTTGTGAAGATGATGGCAGAGGCTGGTAAGATTGTGTCAATATCCACAGTGAAATGAGTACTGTATCAACATGGGCGGTAAGGCAACTCTGCCAGGAAGAAACTATTACTCCAAAAGAAACATAAAAAAGCCAGATTAATGTTTGCAAATGCACACAGGAACAAAGACCTACATTTTTGGAGACATGTCCTGTGGTCTGACGAAATTAAAATGGAACTTTTTGGCCATAAAGACCATGGTTACGTTTGGAGGAAAAAGGGAGAAGCTTGGAAGCCTAAGAATACCATCCCAACTGTGAAACACAGGGTGGCAGCATCATGTTGTGGGGTTGTTTTGCTGCAGGAGGCACTGGTGCACTTCACAAAATAGATGGCATCATGAGGAAAGAAGATTATGTGGAAATACTGAAGCAACATCTCAAGACATCAGCCAGGAAGTTAAAGCTTGGGTGGAAATGGGTCTTCTGAATGGACAATGACCCGAAGCATACTGCCAAACTGGTTACAAAATGGCTTAAGGATAACAACGTCAATGTTTTGGAGTGGCAATCACAAAGCTCTGATCTCAATCCTATTGAAAATTTATGGGCAAAGCTGAAAAGGCAGGTGCAAGCAAGGCGACCAACAAACATGGCTCGGTTACACCAGTTTTGTCAGGAGGAATGGGCCCAAATTCTAACCAACTATAGTGAGAAGCTTGTGGAAGGATATCTAAAATGTTTGACCCAAGTCATATAGTTTAAGGGCAATGGTACCAAATATTAATGAAATGTATGTAAACTTTTGACTTTGCAGAAAGTAATAAAAATGCCTTAAAACATTCTCTCTCATTATCATTATTGTCATTATTCTGGCATTTGACAAATAATAATTATGGTAATTCTAATTGACCAAAAACAGGAAAGGTTTATTCTTCATTCATGTCAGATATTGAGAAAAAGATGCATATGTGTCTTTTTATATAGTGTATGTAAACTTCTGGTTTAAAGAGGAATTGCATTAAAGCCTGCTGCTACTGTATACAGTGCCTTGCGAACGTATTCTGCCCCCTGGAACTTTCCAACCTTTTGCCACATTTCAGGCTTCAAACAAAAAGATATAACATTTTACATTTTTGGTGAAGAATCAACAACGAGTGGGTCACAATTGTGAAGTGGAACGAAATTTATTGGATCATTTAAACTTTTTTTGTAATAATAAAACTGAAAAGTGGGGCGTGCAAAATTATTCAAACCCCTTGCATTAATACTTTGTTGCGCCACCTTTTGCTGCGATTACAGCTGCAAGTCGCTTGGGGTATGTCTCTATCAGTTTTGCACATCTAGAGACTGAAATTCTTGCCCATTCTTTCTTGCAAAACAGCTCGAGCTCTTTGAGGTTGGATGGAGAGCATTTGTGAACAGCAGTTTTCAGCTCTTTCCACATATTCTCAATTGGATTCAGGTCTGGACTTTGACTTGGCCATTCTAGACCTGGATACGTTTATTTTTTAACCATTCCATTGTAGATTTTGCTTTATGTTTGAGATCATTGTCTTGTTGGAAGATAAATCTCCGTCCTAGTCTCAGGTCTTTTGCAGACTCCAACAGGTTTTCATCCAGAATGGTCCTGTATTTGGCTCCATCCATCTTCCCATCAATTTTAACCATCTTCCCTGTCCCTGCTGATGAAAAGCAGGCCCAAACCATGATGCTGCCACCACCATGTTTGACAGTGGGGATGGTGTGTTCAGGGTGATGAGCTGTGTTGCTTTTATGCCAAACATATCGTTTTGCATTGTTTCCAAAAAGTTGGATTTTGGTTTCATCTGACCAGAGCACCTTCTTCCACATGTTTGGTGTGTCTCCCAGGTGGCTTGTGGCAAACTGTAAACGAGACTTTTTATGGATACCTTTGAGAAATGGCTTTCTTCTTGCCACTCTTCCATAAAGGCCAGATTTGTGAAGTGTTCGACTGTTGTCCTATGGACAGACTCTCCCACCTCAGCTGTAGATCTCTGCAGTTCATCCAGAGTGATCATGGGCCTCTTGGCTGCATCTCTGATCAGTCCTCTCCTTGTTTGAGATGAAAGTTTAGAGGGACGGCCGGGTCTTGGTAGATTTGCAGTGGTCTGATGCTCCTTCCATTTCAATATGATCGCTTGCACAGTGCTCCTTGGGATGTTTAAAGCTTGGGAAATCTTTTGGTATCCAAATCCGGCTTTAAACTTCTCCACAACAGTATCACGGACCTGCCTGGTGTGCTCCTTGGTCTTCATGATGCTCTCTGTGCTTTAAACAGAACCCTGAGACTATCACAGAGCAGGTGCATTTATATGGAGACTTGATTACACACAGATGGATTCTATTTATCTTCATCAGTCATTTAGGACAAAATTGGATCATTCAGAGATCCTCAATGAACTTCTGGAGTGAGTTTTCTGAACTGAAAGTGAATGGGCCAAATAATTTTGCACACCCCACTTTTCAGTTTTATTATTACAAAAAAAGTTTAAATGATCCAAAAAATTTAGTTCCACTTCAAAATTGTGACCCACTTGTTGTTGATTCTTCACCAAAAATTTAAAATGTTATATCTTTTCGTTTGAAGCCTGAAATGTGGCAAAAGGTTGAAAACTTCCCGGGGGGCTGAATACTTTCGCAAGGCACTGTATATTTAGGATTCAAAGTTGCACTTAAAAAAGGACTTTGTTATGTTTAACTGTGGCCTCATTCTTCACAACTATAACTTTCACTGCAACGGACCGGAGGGAGTGATGGCCTGAGGTAGGACACTGTGACACAACAACACTACAACACGGTCACTAACACTCCCATCCTCTACACTGGCTCCCACTGGTCCTTGCTGTATTTTTGCAATTGAGCCCAAAAAGTCGCAATCGCCAAAAATCGCCCTATTTTTGGACTTTTTGAAGTCATAATTCTGGAGTGAAGCCATGATAAGCCCTGGATTTGTAGATTTTTCTGCCATTCTCCTATATAGAACCTCTCAAACGCCATCAGGTTAGATGTAGACTGTCAGTGGACAGCCATTTTCAGGTCTTAACAGAGATGTCCGGTTGGGTTCATATCAGGGCTCTGATCCAGTCAAGAACATTCAGAGTTGTCCCAAAGACACTCCTGTGTTGTCTTGGCTGTGTACTGACAGGGTCACACTGTCATTGTTTTGTTGGAAGGTGAATCTTTGGCCCAATCTTAGGTCCAAAGCACACTGTGTCATGTTTTCTTTAAGAATGTCTCTGTACTTTACTCCATACAGCTTTCCCACTCTGACCTATATCCCTGTCTCAGCTGCTGAAAAACACTCACACAGCAAGATGCTGCCATCACCATATTTCACTGTAGGGATGGTATTGGGCAGTACCTGGTTTCCGCCAAACATGACGCTTAGAATTGAGGCCAAAAAGTTAATAATAGTTTCATCTGACCAGATAATCTTGTTTCTCATAGTCTGAGAGTCCTTAAGGTGTTTTTTTTGCAAACTTTAATATGTATTTTACTGAGGAGAGACTTCTTTCTGCCATATATCCCAGATTGGTGGAGTGCTGCAGTGATGGATGACCTTCTGGAGGATTCTTCCATTCTTCCATTTGTGCACAGGATCTTTGAAGCCCAGTCAGAGTAAGCACTGGGTTCTTGGTCACCTGTCTTACCAAGGCCCATCTCGCAATTACCTAGTTTAATGGGGTGGCCAGTAGAGTCTGAGTTGTTCAAGAAATCTTCAGTTTAAGAATTATGGAGGCCACTGTGCTCTTTGGAACTTTCAGTGCATCTGAAATTGTTTGTACTCTTCTCCAGATATGTACCTTTACACAATCATGTCTCTGAGCTCTACAGGCAGTTCTTTCCTCCTTGTGGCTTGGTTTTGCTTGGACGTGCAATGTCAGCTGTGAGACCTCATAAACAGGACTGTCTTTCCATATCATGCCCAGTTAACTGAATTTACCACAAGTGGACTCCAATCAAGGTGTACAAATATCTGAAAGATGAACAAGAGAAATGGGAGGCCCCCAGGGCTAAATTTCAAGTGTCATAGCAAAGGATCTCAATACTTAAGTCCATGTGAAATTTTAGTTACAGTTTTTTTTTCCTTTAAAATTTATGAACATTTCTAAAATTCTGTTTTCACTTTCTCATCAAGGGTGATTGAGTGCACAGGTCCCAACATACCAAAATGTGAAAAAAGTGAAAGGGTGTGAAAACCGTATACCACCATATTGGATGTCAATAATTTTGTTAGATTACTTACTCTAAAACGACATTCTTTGCCATAGATCAACATATATCAACAGTTGCTGGTTTTTGGGGAATTTGTGCATCTGTCCCCTGGACCTGGGTTTACACCGTCTGCACTTAGGGGGTGATTTATTATACTGAAATATGCCTAAATTAGGCGGATTTCAGGTGCAGATGGCAGTGCAATTTGCAAAAATTGTGAACATGTCATGGGCAAGGAAGGGCACAGGCTGCAGGCCCATCTCATTCATCATTTTTTACATCTGGTTTAGGCGTAGAAAATAGTCTAAATGTAAGCTAGCTAGGAAGCTGGTTTACATTTAGACTGGCGCTGGATGCCTCGAAGTTATGGAGAGGCGGATCCACCGCCAGCTAGATTTTATTTTCAAGAACACTCAGATTCCCATTCAATCCAGGACTGATGCAATGGGTGATTTCCAGTCTGGGTGGATCAGGGCCGATTCTAGCCTTTCTGCTGCCTAAGGAGAAACTTGAAATGGTGCCATAACCCCTCACTCCTCGGGTCCAAAGTCTCAATCCAACCCTCCCAGCTCTACTGTTAAAGACATATGAGGATGGACATTACATTCAGTGCTATCACACATACAGGATAATACATCACTACATAACTTTTACATCCAACAATGTCTCCTCTGATGTAGATGTTCTCTTTCTTCATCTTCTCCATTTGTAGATCAGGCCACCTTGATTACTTCAGTCTCAGCAGTGTCTTATCTCTGCAGAGCTTGACACACAGACATCTTAGATTCCTTATTTCCCCTACTGTGCACCGTGCTGCTAACCCCTACCTCTGCTCTCTGTGTTCCCCAATGCCTCCAGGGGTGGACTGGCCATAGACCTTACAGGGAAATTTCCCGGTGGGGACAGCCAGTTGAAGTTTTTGGGGATATATTTTGTGCTGCTGGGAGTATTTTGTGATGGACTGTGGTATTTGGCTCTGTTGGGTGGTATAATGTGCCACAGTATGGTATTGCTGGCTCTGCCTTCCATCAATTTGGACCCAACTACCAAACGGGGCCACTTTTCATATTTTTTCCAGGGCCACTTTAAGTTCCCAGTCCACCCCTGAATGCCTCCAAATACTATACTGCAGAAATAATAGTGCCACACAGATAGTCCACATAGTAATAGTGCTCCTAGACTGCACTCAAGAGTAATAGTGCTCCCTATAGTACTCCTAGTAGCAACCCCATTAGTAGTAATCCCCTACATATTGCACACACAGTACCCCATATTATTAATGTCCCCATAGTAGAAAGAAGGCTCCCCTGTAGTGCTCCAAGCAGTGACTAGATTCCTCTATAATGCACCACTTTAGAGTCCCCATAAAGCTCCCTATAGTCCCTAGTAGTTATAATGCCCCCTCTATTAGCTCCAGTATTTATAAATCCCCACCGCAGTGCCCCCTGTGGTTATAATGACCCCCTGTAGTGCCCCTGTATTATAGTACCCCATGTTGTGCCAGTATATATAATGCACCCCACATAGTGCCCATATGTATAATGCCCAATGTATTCTAATCATCCCCCCAAAGTGACTTCTGTATTATAATTCCCCTTGTAATGCCAGCTGTAGTGATCTGGCTGGTATTATAATGCCCCCGTAGTGCCCCCTGTAGTATAATGCCCACTATAGGGCTAGTATGTATAATGCTCTTAACCCCCCTATAGTGCCCCCTGTATTATAATGTCCCCCATAATGAAGGATAATTCCACTATGGTAATAGAATGTATAATGCTCTCATTCCCCCCCAGCCTCCCTGTAGTGGTAGTATATACAATAACCCACCTGTGATATATAATGGCCCCTCAGTAGTGATAATAAATATAATGGCCCACTGTGATATATAATGGGCCCTCTGTATTGGTAGTATATATATAATGGCCACCCTCTGTAGTGGTAATACATATATATGTATGTATATATATATATATATATATATAATGGCCCTCCTGTAATGATAGTATATATAATGTCACCCTCTGTAGTGGTAGTATAAATAAGGCTCTCCCCTGTCTCCTATAGTGCCCCCAGTAGTCCCAGCGTATATACATTAAAAAAGAAAATTAAAAATACTCACCTGTGTTCCACTCAGACTTCTTTCCCCTGTGGCCTGAGTTGCCACCGCAGGTGGTTGCAATGACATCACCGGGCCCTTCTGCGCCATGTCTCACGCTATCGCTTATGAGACACAGCACAGGAGGTCACAGTGAATTCATCTTGATCTTCTGTGCCATTCTACTGCTTCATAGGTTTCAGGTGGCAACATGAGCAATAGAATCCTGTGCCCTGCCATAAACTGCCACCCCCTCAGAGGCAGGTCAGCCACCGCCTGAGGCCATAGACTCATCTTGCCTCATTACAGAAGCAGCCCTGGGTTGGATATCAAAGTCCATCTGGGACTGAAAGAGGGGAATTATGTTAATGACATGATAATCTGGACATATTGGTTTGAACAATAGATAAGGTGGGTCAATTGTTATTTTGGGCAGTGGTCTATATGAACAGGAAATTAACACTTTGTTGAATGATGCTAATGTATATCGTAGACTGGCCTCTAACCACTTTAATAAGGTTCATCAATCGCTTGAGGAAAGTTTGTCTTTGGGAGTGCTGTACAAAAAGCAATTTGATTATATTTATGTGGAACTTCCAGTATGCTCTATTTTCCATGCACTTGTGAAGACACATAAGCATAAATCAACATAAATCACCAGAGGCATGTGGTGTGAAATTTACCAGTGGAAGAGTACCTCCGTGCTAAAAGGAGTTCCTGGACATCCTATAGCAGCACAGTATGGATTAAGGGCTATGTACACCTTTGGGAAAAAAAAAAATTCCCCACAAATTAATTTATTATGTGGAGCAAATAATTTCTCTAATTGGTTGTTATGAGGAATATGGGGGGCAGATATAATTTGATGCCTGACAATTTACAGTCTACGGTAATGGGCATCTGGCATAGGAAATCGGCTTCACAAGTGGCCCGGCCTCAAACCCTGAAGGTAATAACATTTTACACCTCCAGCAGCTGGACTGGAAGCAAGCTTGCATGCCAGCACGACCCCCTGCCGGAGGGGGGGCCTGAGCTTGTCAACTGCATAAAAGAAACCCCCCAGACAGCCTGGAACCATGAGTTCGTAAGGAGTTATGAAATGACCATACATCTTAGCCATATACCGGTTACATCTTCTAGATCTTGGGACTGTGCTGGACGTTCCTTTGGGCCTCCTTCATTTATAGGACCTAGGTAAGGGGAGATATGGAGAACTCGTAGTAGAAACATATTAGTAACGCTGTGTTTGGTCTCCAAATGTACCAAGGACCCGGCCGGATCCATTGGCACCAAAACCGCCCCCTACGCCCTTTCAGTTATGATCCATATTGGGTTTTTGGATTTTTAGCTACCATACCCAAAGGTAGGTCAAGTCGGACCCTCCCATTGGATGGAAGGGACGTTGCCGACCAAGGGTTTATTTGCCATGTGGGACAGTAGCCAGTGTCTTTTTGTGAAGGCAGGTCATGCTGAGTATTGTGTTAGAAGAGACCAGGAAACTCTGCTGGCATCACTGCCTCCCATGTGACTGCACCACCAAGGCCTACACATCTGGTAACTGACTTTCGCATTATCTGCTATTTATAATACCTGTATTTGCATCTGTGACCATTGTATATATCCTTTTTGTATATAGTTTTGTTGTCTAGTGTGCCCCTAAGGCGATTAAATATATAATTTAATCTTGGGTTGTTCTCTTATCTTGATCTATGAATCCATACATCCGTGTCTCGGTTTAACGTAACATGCTATCTGGGCTGGTTTCACAGTAGTTATGTCCAGATATGTTCCCCTTTCACAGTATTATACCCAGATATGTGCCCTCTCACAGTAGTTATTCACACATATTGTTTGCCAGAGGGCCTTCTGCTATCATGCATAATGCAAAGACACACAGGACCTACACCAGATATCATGGTATGGGGTACCATTAACTACCATGCCTGTTTAAATCTGGTATTCAAAAATAGAACATTGACTAGGACATTGTGAAACTGGACCTACTGTCTTTTTTTTATTAAAGGGGTTTTCCGAGTTATATATATTGATGACGTATCCTCAGGATCAATATCAGATTGGCGGGGGTCCGACACCCGGCACCCCCGCCAATCAGCTGTTTGAAGAAGAGGTGCGCACCGTATCAGCACTGCCTCCTCTTCGTTGTTTACATGCTGGCCATAACGGGGTAGTGGTGAGTAGGTGTAATTACACCCAACCACCCCATTCATTTCATAGGGGGTGCCGGGTGTCGGACCCCCGCCGTTCTGATATTGATGACCTATCCTGAGGATAGGTCATCAATATATATAAATCAGAAAACCCCTTTAAGTTAGGAGATGTGGTGTTCCAACAAGATTACACCTGCCCACACACTGCCTGGAATAATCAACATGCACTTCAGGGTATCCAGCAGCTCCCCTGGCCTGCTTGATCACCAGATCTCTCCCCTATCGAGAACGTCTGGGACCAGATGGGGCGACAGATCTACCATATTCAGCAGCCTACAACAAGCTTAGCTGAACTACTGGTCCAAGTTGAAAGAGCATGGAGTGACGTACCACAAGAGAATATCCAACATCTGTATGACCGTTATCATGCCAGAGAGGCAGGCAGTATGGCAGCAAGGGAAGATGACTCCCATATTAATGCACTCATGTGTCAACATATACCCTGATGCAAACCCCAAAATAAAGAATGCACCACCTTGTGATTATTGATCATGAGTGATCAATGACAAAGCACCATTAGCAGTTTATACATTGTCAGTCTCAGCTCAATCGCATCAAGTTTTCCAGGTGTTCTTTTTTCATTTTCTGGTAGTGGATAGTGTTCAGATATACTGACAGTTACAGTCTAACTTTCAGACCGACCCGATGCAGCTTTTGAAGTTTAAATATCCAATATATCGCTTTATTGTACTGCATTTAGAAGTAGTCTTTTCCTGTCATTTCACCAATATGATGTGTGCCTATGGCCGCTTTCAGACGAGCGTATTTGCAATGTGTATATAGTCCGGATTTAATGTACCGGAATCCGCTGCTAATGTATGGAGCTATTCACATAAGCGATTAATTTCTGTCAGTATTTGAAATCCGCAGCATATCCAAGTTTTGTTCAGATTTGTTTCAAAATACGCACATTACAGTCTGTGCAGTGCATAATTAATGAAGGAAGGAAGAAATACGCATGTAAATCCTGATGACAATACTGATGGTATATCATCAGGATCCTGAGCCAGAATACTGACGGATTTCAACACGCTTGTCTGAAAGCGGCCGATGTGTGAGATTTCAGGTATCATCCACAGTATGCCTTTATTTGTGTATGGTTACATTTAATTGTGTCCCTTTTTGTGCTTGATTTGAGAATTGGGTTAATGAACTGTGTGGTTTGAGATTTCCTTTCTGTAGTTTCAGTGGTCTGAACTGAATGTCAGATGCTATATGCCATAGATTAAAACAAATTAGCAAACCGGATAAATCAGGATAAAACAAGTAATGTCCTTTAGTACTTACTTTACAAACTCAGGATATCTCCCAAACTGATATATTGAGAGTGAGAAACTTGGTGAATAGCTCACTTTATGCTAGAAAGGAGCTATACAGGAATACTCCAATCCTGACTAGAACAGGGATCAGCAACTTCCGGCACTCCAGCTGTTCTGAAACTACAACTCCCAGAATCCTTCTTATACTTCTATGGGTGTTACAAGATCAGCAGAGTAGTCAGTCATGCTAGGAGTTGTAGTTTCACATCAGCTGGAGTGCAGAAGGTTGCTGATCCCTGGACTAGATGAACCTTGAAGATGGAGCAGGTGCCATGGTAGTTTAAGACACATGTACCATGGGTCACCTTTAAATTTTAAAGTCGCAGGTAAGTTGTGTGTTGCTTGCAACTTACATTAAGGTCAATAGTGTAAAACATTGCGTGCAAGTTGCCAAAATCCATCAGGTTTGGATTTTCTTGCTACTGTGACATCGCATTCACAGCATGTCTCGTGTTGCATTGAGATACCTTTGACAGTCAGATCAAATGTTTTGTGACACGTCAACTTGTAGCCCTAGACTAAGGGTTGAAACTATTTGGGTTGTGAGGTGGGATTTATTTGTTACATAAGGGGCACCTGCAAATTCTTCCTCTTTGACTACGCTCCCTGGCAAAGATTAGACAGCTCTCTGCTCACCTAGCTTACAGCTCACCAACAGCATTACCAACCATTCTGCATTTCCAAGGTAGCTGACAACATTGAACTGCTTGCTGTTGGGCATGGCACAACGTGGCATATTCATGCCAAAAATCTGCATAAGTAAGACGCAGATTAGGCTGCAGATCTGCTCTGAATTGCATTGCAAGGTGTAAAATCTGTGGTGGAAATGCAATATGCAGCATATGTCATGTTATGTGTGGATTCTGTTGTGAAAAATTTCTGCACTGTGTGGATGTGATTTTTTCAAATCTCACCTTCTCTCCTGGTACTGTAAACCAGGGCTGTGGAGTCGGAGTCGGTGTCCACTTTGGTGGAGTCGGAGTTGGTATAAAATGGACCGACTCCGACTCCTAAAATATATAATAAATTGGTACAGTTAGTTCAATGCAATATGTGCTTAATATATTTTCATAATAATTTGGGAAAATGATGAAATGTCCTATAAATGCCCTTTATGTAGATGCCCAGAAGTGAAGCTCCTCTGCTACAGATCAGACGAAGCAGGCACTGGGAAGGAATGGCTGCACTCATCTAAGAGCTACTAGAGAAAACAGGATTAAAGAGGTTTTCTCACTAGTTACAAAGATTAGCTTTCAACATAAAGGGACAATTAAAAGAAGACATTTTCTAAATACAGTGGTCAGTAGCTTTTTACTTTAGTCATGAACTATAGACAGTTCAGCAGGTATCTCACTATACACAGGTTTCTATGGTAACCTGCAGCCCAGAAAGACTGTTATCTGATTGGCTGAGAGCAGTGAAGAATGATGGGACTGAGAAGTTTCTGAGTGATTACCTGCAGTAAGCAAAAGGTACAAGTGTTGTGAGGACTGAGAAGCATGGCTTTACCTGTAATTGTGTTAGAGATCACAATCTCCTGCTCTGTTAGAGTAAGTTAATATATGCTAATAACTGCCGGAGACCCACCCACAGCCTAAGGAGACAGAGTGAGTGCAAACTGCCTGTAAGCCAGTGAATCAATGTGCTGAGAAAACCCCTTTAAGGCAAGTACTTCTTAGTATATCTAAACTTTCAAAAAACTTTGCATAAATCAATTGTCTGCATGCTTTATGTTTTACTTTGCTTTTCCTCTGATGTAAAACACCTAGGGCCTTATGTATGAAAACTGTCACTATCAATCAGAGCTCCCCTTTCATTTCACATAGTGCTCTGGAGAAATGAAAGGGGAGCTCCTATTGGTTGCTATGGGCAACAAAGAAATTCTTAGACCTAGACAGTTTTCATACATCAGGCCCTTAGTGAGCTGATACTAAAAGTTCAGAGTAAAGATATCTAGTAAAACATATATTACAAACTTTTTTTTTTGTCATGACATATCTGTACTATTGATTTATGTAGTTTGTTTAAAGTTATCACATAAACATGCGCCATGTATGAAGGAGTCGGAGTTAGGGGAAATTGAGGAGTCTGAGTTGGAGTCAGGGCTTTGGCTTACAGGCTCCACAGCCCTGCTGTAAACATCATGGATTTTTCATATGGAATACCACTGCAGAAAATTTTCAGTGTTTATGCCACATGGGCTTGTATTGCATGCAAAGGGTTCTTCCTGCCTTGCACTGTTCCTTGATCAAATTTTCAGCATTCTTCTCTGATGTCATTCCTGTAGACGTGCTTGTCTCGTCATATTCCAGTGAAAGCATGTATGATGTTGGAAATGGGGTTCATCTCAACGTCATTGAAATACATATCTTCTTATCTGGGCTTCAGTATGTTATAGAGAAGACTTTTTTGCTTCCAGTGAGTGGAGGCACTTGTAGGGTTATGTATCGTATCACTCTTGTGGCTTCTGGGAAGACCTTGCAGAAGAATTTAAGCTTCCAAAAGGGCACCATACAGTGGCATAGCTAGAAATAACTGGACCCCACAGCAAATTTTTGAATGGGCCTTCCCCCAAGCAACTTCTTTACCCTCCCATGCAACCTCACTCCTGTGACTAGTCAACATTACCCTCTAAGACCAGGTGCGGCAGCCAATCCATCCGTGTCCTACAGGGTCTCTGTATATAATATCATTTTACAATAATGTTGAGGGGGCCCTGATAATAAAATCTTTTAGTCCTTCTCCTTGGTGGGCTCCTTCTGAGTTCTGGCCCCAAACCAGTCACTTAAAGTGCATGTGCATTATGTTCTAGTGCACCCACATTCATAGCTAATCCGTTCTGTAGATACTGTGCTGTCAGTATTACAGGGAGTTGTAATTTGTTGCCATCTACATCACTGTGCAGGGCACAAAGATTCATAGCTTATCCCTTTTGTTAGCTTTGGAATTACTGTGCATCAGTGTTAAATTAGACCTGACGCTTTTATTGACCTGTATCGCCGTGGACTTAACCATACAGTGCCTCAAGATTCAAGTAGTGGCCCCATGACAAAGCAGGGAGGGTGACAGCAGCAGTAGTGGCCCCATGACAGAGTGGAGAAGGGGGGGGCAGAAGCAGTGGTAGTAAGGCTGTGTTAACATCAATGTTTATGTTTCCATTCTTCTTATCTGTCAAAAGTACATAAGACAAATCAAAAAAATCCTGTATTTTGAGCATCTGTAAAGTCTCTTTCAGACGGTCAGTAGTTGATCAGTAATTGTAAGCCAAAAACTGGAGTGGGTTCAAAACAGAGATAAAATGTAATGGAATTATTTGTATTTCATCTTTGTTTTGGACCCACTCCTGCTTTTGGCTTACAAATTATGATCAAATACTGATGCAAAACTCTGACCAAAAACTGAGAACATATTAGCTACGATAAATTTGGGTCCAGTTAGTGGAGTAATTTGTGTGGTTCATTCGAATAACCAACAACACTCCTCCCATATGACAATAATCCAGCTGCCATGTTTGATCCATTCAGCAAGTTCGGCCCAACTGGTTTTATTCTAAATAAATGTTCAAAGCAAAATACCATTAAGTTCATAGTATAGAGGTATCCCGGACCATATGGAAGGATCCACATAGCCTAAAATTTGGTTGCACTGCACAAGTGGTGTACAATTTGTTTAAAATTTGTCATGGCTGGCCAACCGAGCAAGATGGCCGCGTAGTTGTGGAGCTCCAGCACCCTGGCAGTGACTAACTCAGCTAACTAGCCTGTTTCCACTCCTCTTCTACCCACTCGACGCTTTATCAACTCCAGATGATGACGAGAGGCAAGAGGTCCGAGAAAAAACAAGGGAAGGTAGACTTCTTTTTCAAACTAGATGGGGATAAAGATGGCGCCAACTCCGCTCCCGCCTCATGCTCACCTGCATCAAGTGAAGGCGCGGTCTCCCCGATACTTGCCCTGCGCTGATGTTGGAAGTAACGGTTCCTCTCCTGGGCCCAATTGAGATTCCCCAAAAAGGGGTCTGATACCACACAGCCCTGCTCCCACAAACAACAGAGGAGGTGAGACACATGTAAATCCAGCTCAGATGTTGCAGGAACCCAGGCCCGCCTCGGCCTCACCTCATACCAGCCCGGCAAAACAGAGACTCAAACTGAACGACGCCAATGAGGAGCGAAGCTCCCCTAGCAGCTATACGCCAGACAATATACATGACACAGCAGTATTAGCCCTTCAAGCCTTCCAGACGTCGGAGGCACCGGCCTCAGGGAATTTGCTTAAAGATATGCTCTTGGCCTTCGGCTCCTCCATATCAAAAGACCTGGCCACTATTGTTAAGCCTCTAAAGGCCTCTATATCCCAGCTGGGAAGCAGAGTCTCCCATGTGGAAGACAAAATGGGCGAGTTCGCCAACTCCTTCAATCAACTAGTTGATTCGCACAACTCCATGTCAGACGATGTAGACCTTCTCAAAGCTAAAGTTATAGATCTAGAAGATAGATCCAGAAGGAACAATGTCAAGTTTAGAGGAATTGGGGAGGATCTACAACCGCAGGATTTGTGTGCACATGTTCAAGCCTTGATGAAACTACTACTCCCCTCAATATCCAAAAAGGACTTGGTAATCGACAAAATCCACTGAGTAGCCAGACCTTGCCATCTCCCTGACACCGCACCAAGAGATGTTTTGCCGCGCATACATTTTTTCCATGCCAAAGAAGCCTTGGTGGCCGCCGCCAGAAAATATGGCGACTTACCAGCCCCATTTGCCAGGGTGAAATTGTTTGCAGATTTATCCGCCGCAACTCTACAACAAAGAAGGCTTCTCTATCCCATCACAGCTGCACTTGGAACCTCATCTGTTATGATCTCTCACACTAAAATCCTCATTTCCAAGAATTCATCCTATCCTGTCAGTGGAAGAGGGAACAAAATTGCTATCTTCCTGGAATATCTCGCCTCGCTCTATGGAAGATCTTCATAAGACCCCTGGAAAAGTGAATTCCGAATGGCACTTAGTCACCTCTAAGCGAAGGAAAAAACGCTGAACTATTTATCATCGCAACCATGCTAGGGGTGCTATAACAGTTCTGCCTGCGATGCCGAAAGACTCAGTCTCAACCTTGAGTGATTGACCCACCACACTTGATTGGCATTAATGCTGAATATTGTTTGCCTTTTGTTCTGTTTAGTTTTCGTTTTTGTGTATTTAGCTGTTTTTCATGCGACCCTTCCCTTGGATCACAAAACGACAGTTGACATGCTGTTGATTGTTCAAGTCCCAGTACTTTTTTCCTCTCTTGCAATGTCACCTATCCATACGGCCCCTAACATAGGGAATCCAATGTCTTTTCCATATTCTTCACCTTTGAGTTTTCAATATGGCTCTTAAGATTGTATCCTTAAATGTTAAAGGGCTAAATAGCCTGTTCAAACGCTCTCTTATGTGCCATTTCATCAGGGGTATTTTCATCAAACTAGGATATAGGGCAAAAAGAGACAGGGAACGTAAAATCACAGACACCTTATCTAAAATAAGAGCTCTGGAAACTCTTAATAAGAATTCCCTCTTCCCAACAACATATAGACGCTCTTCGTGTTCTTAGAATCCAACTTGAGAATAACTTTAAAAGGACTAAGTCCATATATTACTCACAAGATAACAAAGCTAGCAAATTACTAGCTCAAAGAGTGAAGAATAGAATTTCCAACTCAAAAATCCCCTTCCTACTAAACCAATCTAATGGGGCTAAAATTGCATTTCCTAAAGATATAGCCGAAGAATTTAAAAGATTTTATGCTTCAATCTAGCCCAAGATGATGCCACCATCCAACCTTCTCAAGCCTCAATTGACTCCTTCCTGTAGTCTCTGTCGCTGCCTAGTCTATCTCAGGAGCAGCTTTCTCACCTTAACAAACCTTTCAGTTCAGAGGAGATCAGCAAAACAATTAGTGCTCTTCCATTAAATAAGTCCCCAAGACCTGATGGTCTTTCCAATATGTATTATAAAACTTTCGCTGATATCCTTCTCCAGCATATCCCAGCACTATTCAACTTAGCAGCACACCAAGAAAAAGTTCCCAAGGGAGATGCTAGAGGCCATAAGCCAGACAAACCGATGGACAAGCCCCAGAATTTCAGACCTATTTTACTACTTAACACCGACGTAAAGATATACGCTAAGGCTATTGCAAATAGGTTAGCTGAAATTCTCCCTAAGCTGGTTTCTGCCGATCAAACAGGTTTCGTTAGGGGGAGACAGCTTCATGACAATACCAAGAGAGCAATCCATATCCTCGATTTCATAGAGAAGAGGCCGATTGAATTGGTCATATGTGTTCTCAGTTTTAGACAAGATGGGATTCGCAGGCAATATCCTCTTTTCCATCCAAGCCCTATATTCCTGCCCCTCTGCTAAAGTTCTCGTTAATGGCACCCCTTTTCTATCACCAATGGAACTCGCCAGGGGTGCCCTCTTTCTTCCCTTGTTTTACATATTGGCCATTGAACCCCTGGCCAAGCCATTAGATCAAACCCAACAATAACGGGAATCCAAATTGGTGAGCACTCTCACTGTATATCGCTATATGCAGACGACGTAATATTGACCTTAAACCATCCAACCTCCTCCTTACCCTCAGCTCTGGAGATTATCTGCCATTTTGGACACCTCTCATACTAAAAACTTAACGAATCTAAGTCCCAAGCTCTCCCACTAAACCTTCCCGGTCCGACACAGACATCTCCAAAGTCAATTTAACCTGGATTGGCAATCACAACAGATTCAGTATCTAGGAATCACCATAACTAATTCTGTCCATTCTCTATACAAAACAAACTATCTTCCATTTTTAGATAAGATCACGTCAGATTTAAACTCCTTAGCTAAACATGAAATATCCTGGGTATAGCCACTTTCCAGAGGTTCTCACTTCCCAAATTTTTATTTTTGTTTAGAACGCTCCCCATATCTCTCCCCACAGCCTTTTTCAAAAGAGCTACAAAGCTAATAAATTCCTTTATCTGGGCTTAAAGGAAACCCCGGATTTCTACGACATTGCTGTATAAGAGAAAGCCTTTTGGAGGTCTTAGCCTTCCCAATATCTCTGACTATCACACAGCCACGCTAACATCCCAATTGAGAGAATGGTGGTAAACATCTCCCCACAGTCCTTGTAGCCAGACTGAAGCAGCTTTGGTACCAACGAACAATCTTAAAGCTTTATTAATTGCATCTTTACATCCAAACTATACTCCTCCTTCCCTCCCACTCCTTGTTACCTCAGCTATAACAAGCTGGAAACGTTTTCATGCTTCCAGTCCGAAAAAAAAACTCGCTTTTGGAGGAGACGCAGATAGACATGTTGGGAATTTTCATCCTAGATTTGGATATCAGATCTTGAAAGCACAACTCCCTACTTAAAATGTCCCAACTATTTGACGGAGACACCTTAAGGTCATTCCAAGACCTCCACCATAGATACCAGACCCCTAACAAAGATTTTTACAAATACCTCCAAATCATGCATTTCATAACTTCACAAATGACCCCCAAGATACAAGTTAATCAGGACGTCTTCGAGCTCCTTCAAGAGGCTCTACCTTATGGCCCATTTATTCACTAATAGGCAACAAAAACCTGTTCGTTAAGTCGACCCCATTCCTTTCATGGGAACAGGAACTACATGCCACATATACTGATCTACAGTGGACTACCGCTCTTCTCTTCGCTATATATCTTCCAATCTGAGATGCACATTACATGTTGATTCATTTATGAAAACCATATTACGATGGTATTATACTCCGGACAGACTGTGTTATATGTTCCCAGGAGTCTCACATCTCTGCTGGCGGAACTGCGGTTGTACAGGCACTCCACTTCATATACTCTAGAGTTGCCCTAAGCTAACTTCCATATGGCACTAAATATTTGCAGAGGCCTCGGTTATTGCAGGTATACATATACCCCCTTCTCCAGACCTGGCTCTTCTCCTCCTAAGAGTAGATGCTGTTAAGGCAGATGTACATACTTTTTATAAACTAATGAGGAAATACTGAGTTTCCCCATGTTTGACCACGCCTAGAGATATAACCCTGATTGTTATGGAGTGTAGAGTTATAGACGGTGCCTTAGAATGTTTTTCCTTAAGCAATGTAATTTTAAGATGGTCCCTGCATCCTGGATTGGCTCTTCGGGATTCATGTGCAAAGACCTACACTGCGTGTGCAAATTTCTACACTACAACAGAAAGCAGCCAATGGCACATCTCCACATGTTTGAAGAGGAACAAAGGACCTTATGTTGATTGGACTGTTACTATGTGACCACTCCTGCTTGCCTTATTTAAAGTATCTTGTGTAAAATAAACAAAGCCCTCAGTCTCAGGCGGCAAAGCATGAGTGACGGTCTTCAAACTGACATTGTGTCTGTTTACAGTTCTTCCGTGTGCACACATGCTGTATTAAATTTGAAACAGGCAGTTGGACCCTGAGAGGACATCTTGAGTCCCCTTTAACAATGCCATTCCCTTAAGAAGTGGACTAGGCGTAGTTCATCTGTTCATAGCCACCAAATTGGCAATAACGAAATTGGAAAAGCTGTCTAATTCCCTCTGAAACAGAGATCCTCCAAAAAGTGCATACTACCTACCTATTCGAGAAAACTATAGCTCATGGGACTTCCACTGTTCCAAAATTTAAGAGACTATGGGACGCCTGGTCTTCCTCAATATATGCCTTGGTGATCGAATTTTATTCTCTGTAATGGGGACTTGCATGTCCTCTCCTGTATGACTATGTAAATTGGAACATGGCTGGGACCTGTTTATGTTCATGTTGTCCAAGATAGAGTTGTCACGATACCAAAATTTTGATTCGATTTCGATACCAAGAAAAAGTATTCGATGCTCGATACCATTTGATACCACGCCGAAAAAATAAAACACAAAAAATCTGTGTGCCCCATCAGACCTCAGATCAGCCCACCGTGCCCCCATCAGACCTCAGATCAGCCCACCGTGCCCCCATCAGACCTCAGATCAGCCCACCGTGCCCCCATCAGACCTCAGATCAGCCCACCGTGCCCCCATCAGACCTCATATCAGCCCACCGTGCCCCCATCAGACCTCAGATCAGCCCACCGTGCCCCCATCAGACCTCAGATCAGCCCACCGTGCCCCCATCAGACCTCAGATCAGCCCACCGTGCCCCCATCAGACCTCATATCAGCCCACCGTGCCCCCATCAGACTTCACATCAGCCCACCGTGCCCCATCAGACCTCAGATCAGCCCACCATGCCAGCATCAGACCTCAGATCAGCCCACCGTGCCCCCATCAGACCTCAGATCAGCCCACTGTGCCTCCATCAGACCTAACATCAGCCCACTGTGCCCCCATCAACCTCAGATCAGCCCGCTGTGCCCCCATCAGACCTCAGATCAGCCCACCATGCCCCCATCAGACCTCAGATCAACCCACCGTGCCCCCATCAGACCTCAGATCAGCCCACCGTGCCCCATCAGACCTTACATCAGCCCACCGTGCCCCCATCAGACCTCACATCAGCCCACCATGCCCCCATCAGACCTAACATCAGCCCACCGTGCCCCCATCAGACCTCAGATCAGCCCACTGTGCCCCCATCAAAATAAAATAAAAAAACTCTTACCTGTCCTGTGCCGCTGCTCCGCTCCGGGTCCGGCACTCCTCTTCTTCTCTTCCCAGCGCTGCACTGTCACTTGACTGCGTGCAGCGTCAGGTCAGAGTGCGCGCACTACGTCCTGACGCTGTACGCAGTAAGGACAGTGCAGCGCGGGCACGGAGAAGAAGAGGAGCGCCGGACCCGGAGCGGAGCAGGACAGGTAAGAGAATTTTTTATTTTAGTATCGCAAAATAGGAAATTCCGGTACCGAATCGATACTGGTATAAAAGTATCGATTCAGTATCAAATTATCGATACCCGAGGCAACCCTAGTTCAAGATTTCTTTGATTGTGGCTTTTGTACTGCCATTAATTTGTATAACCAAAAATCTAATAAAAAATTACAGATTAAAAAATTTGTCATGGCTGTCAGAGTGATACAGAATAAAATTTCCCATAACAAAACGCGGTAGCTAGGAATGAATTAGGGTCCAGTTTGTGAAGCGATTTTTCTGATAATATTGTCGTAGTCCCGACCATAAATGATTGCAATTAAGATGCAGACTAATTTCTTCGCTAAACGAACATATTAGCTACAATGAATGTGGGTCAAGTGGGTGGAGTGATTTGTGTGGTTCATTCCGATGACCAAAGACACACCTTCCTTATGGCAATAATCCGGCTGCCATATTTGATCCATCCAGCAAGTTTGGTCCATCTGGTTTTAACCCTAATGCAAGGAGTTATTTGACCCTAGGCATTCTGTGTCCACCTTCTTTGAGGGTAAATTGGCATTCAGCACTAACTGTGATGCCCTTACATGTCCGGGGCTGCACATGCGCTGATCATTGTGTGGCTACCCTTTGCTGACAGGTGTGGATTACCCGCTCAACGGCGTTCGTCATAGGGATCGGGGATTGTAATACTGGAGCAGACAAATTTATTTGGTAAAAGACTAATTTATTTGTTTAAAGACTCATTTATTCACTAAAAGTCTTATTTTTTCACAACACGACTAATGTGTTCGCAAAAAAAATAATTTTTCAGATAAAAGAATAATTTTTCCGACAAAAAACAGCAATCAACCGGTGGGCAATTCTGCTGTGTGAAGAATCAACTTATTTGAACTGTGCATAGCACGTTAAATAAGACCACTCTGTAACAGTAAATCACAATAACTGTTTGGCTAACAGAAGCGGTTAAATATCAATGTGGACACACCATAAACAGTAGAATGAGGCAGTTGTATCACACCAATTTGTGAATCAGGGCCTAATAGAATTGCTTATCTATTATTCAATGTGGACATGCCACAAACAAGAGAATGAGACATGTGTAACACTGCAATTTGTGTATAAGTGCTTAATAGAATTGCTGATCTATTAATCAATGTGGACATGCCAGAAAAAATAGAATGAGACAGATGTATTACCCCAATTTGTGAATCAATTAATCAATGTGGACACGCCACAAACTATAGAAAGAGACAGGTGTATCACCCCAATTTGTGAATCAATTAATCATTGTGGACACGCCACAAACTATAGAATGAGACAGGTGTATCACCCCAATTTGTGAATCAGTGTCTAATAGAATTGCTTATCTATTAATCAATGTGGACATGTTACAAACAATAGAATGAGACAGATGTATCACCCCAATTTGTGAATCAGGGCCTAATAGAATTGCATATCTATTAATCAATGTGTACATACCACAAACAGTAGAATGAGACAGGTGTATCACCCCAATTTGTGAATCAGAGCTTAGTATAATTGCTTTTCTATTAATCAATGTGAAAAAACACCACAAATAGTATAACGAGGCAGGTGTATCACCCCAGTTTGTGAATCAGGGCCTAATAGAATTGCTTATCTATTAATCAATGTGGACACGCCACAAAAAAGAGAATTAAACAAGTGTATCACCCCAATTTGTAAATCAGGGCCAAATAGAATTGCTTATCTATTAATCAATATAGACAAGCCACAAACAATAGAAAGAGACAGGTGTGTCACCCCAATTTGTGAATCAGGGCCTAATAAATTGCATATCTATTAATCAATGTGGAAATGCCACAAACAATAGAATGAGACATGTGTATCACCCCAATTTGTGAATTACAGCCTAATAGAATTGCTTATCTATTAATCTATGTGGACACACCACAGACAATAGAATGACATAGGTGTATCACCCAAATTTGTGAATCACGGCTTAATGGAATTGCTTATCTATTAATCAATGTAGACATGCTACAAACAACAGAATGAGACAGGTGTATCACCCCAATTTGTGAATCAATGCCTAATAGAATTGCTTATCTATTAATCAATGTGGACACACCACAAACAATAGAATGACACAGGTGTATTACCCCAATTTGTGAATCACGGCTTAATAGAATTGCTTATCTATTAATCAATGTGGACATGCCACAAACATGAGAATGAGACAGGTGTATAATGGGTATTATCACAGCATTATGGGTAATGTCACGTTCCCGGGCTTCTTACATTTACGTTGTAACACGTGTAGCCGCCATTTTCGGAAAAAAAAAATTTGTTACCACAAAACATAAGGAAATTTGGCTTCGAGCGACTCAATGTTTTCTTGAAATTTGGATCAAAGTCAAATGATTTCACTTTGATTCACTCAACACTAATTACTATATTGTACCACTGTACATGTTGTAATGTTGCAACTTCAGAAAAACTGGTATGGTACATGGTATTTTAGCAGTATGCAGTGCTGCTACATAAAAAAAAAATATTCCTAAATTCATAGACTGTATTATGGCGCACTTAGAGTTTAAGTTAATACCTTGTGGGATGTTTATCAAAACAGGCGGACGGGAAAAGTTGATCAGTTGTCCATAAATATGGGTCCAGTCACAAGTATAAAAAAGGCATATCCAGGGCAGTTAGCAGCTCAGACTCTTTGGAGAAATTTGTCAAGTTCTGTACTTCAAAGAGTCACAAAATTGGGCTTTGTTACTTTTCCAGTTTATTTGTGCAAACATTTTGTGAAAGTTTGCATTTTTACACCAGTCACTGCAATTTGGAAAATTGAGTGGGAAAGTGGGCATGATTGTCTTTCAAGCTGATTTAAGGCAATTTTGTCAACTGCGATGCTTCAAAAAGTCACAAATATTGTTGCAACCTCTCCAGTGTAGAGGTTTCATAGAAAGTAGAGTAACATCCCAACACATAAGTTTCAAAGACTTTAAGATGCACATAATTTCAAAAACATTGTGTGACATTTGACAATATCCAAGTTACCTTTTTTTTTCCAAAAAATATTTCACTTTTAATTTAATAAATTCTGTTGTTCAGTAGTCTGCATCACAGTTACATAGCTGTTAATTTGTGCTGCAGCCATGTGACCATGTTTTCTTCAAACAATTTTTCAGATTTTATTTAAAAAGATCTGTCAGTCAGGTTGTCCTTGACATATTGTTCTGCATCACAGTTATATAGCAATTACTGTATACGTTAACCCTCTCTCACAACTGCAGAATTTTGTGCAGGACTACCTTTTTCGTCGGGTGGGGGACCCACGGGAGGTCCATTCAGCAATCCCTCTGAACTCTCCAAATACCCAAGGCTTCACCTTTTCCCATTTGGGGATGTCATCTAAATGTGCAAAGTGATCTAGTGACTCCAGTATCCTAAAGAGAGCTATGGCCACTCCTCTACTTCCCAGGAAGATCCCCGTGATGACACATAAATGTTAAGGCTCGGTAGATTCTGCTGATTCATGGCATTCAACTTAAGATTCTTCTCACCATGGTGCATCACCACCACTTGATGAACTTCAGTGGCATATATATCTTAAAAGTCTCCTGACTAACAATCATTTTATATCCCTCACTGCAGAAGTTAAAATGAATGCATTATCAGAAAATGACTAATTTTTGTTGAGGTTTTTTTATTTTTCCATGTCACTAATTATACACTCACCGGCCACTTTATTAGGTACACCATGCTAGTAACGGGTTGGACCCCCTTTTGCCTTCAGAACTGCCTCAATTCTTCGTGGCATAGATTCAACAAGGTGCTGGAAGCATTCCTCAGAGATTTTGGTCCATATTGACATGATGGCATCACACAGTTGCCGCAGATTTGTCGGCTGCACATCCATGATGCGAATCTCCCGTTCCACCACATCCCAAAGATGCTCTATTGGATTGAGATCTGGTGACTGTGGAGGCCATTTGAGTACAGTGAACTCATTGTCATGTTCAAGAAACCAGTCTGAGATGATTCCAGCTTTATGACATGGCGCATTATCCTGCTGAAAGTAGCCATCAGATGTTGGGTACATTGTGGTCATAAAGGGATGGACATGGTCAGCAACAATACTCAGGTAGGCTGTGGCGTTGCAACGATGCTCAATTGGTACCAAGGGGCCCAAAGAGTGCCAAGAAAATATTCCCCACACCATGACACCACCACCACCAGCTTGAACCGTTGATACAAGGCAGGATGGATCCATGCTTTCATGTTGTTGACGCCAAATTCTGACCCTACCATCCGAATGTCGCAGCAGAAATCGAGACTCATCAGACCAGGCAACGTTTTTCCAATCTTCTACTGTCTAATTTCGATGAGCTTGTGCAAATTGTAGCCTCAGTTTCCTGTTCTTAGCTGAAAGGAGTGGCACCCGGTGTGGTCTTCTGCTGCTGTAGCCCATCTGCCTCAAAGTTCGACGTACTGTGCGTTCAGAGATGCTCTTCTGCCTACCTTGGTTGTAACGGGTGGCAATTTGAGTCACTGTTGCCTTTCTATCAGCTCGAACCAGTCTGCCCATTCTCCTCTGACCTCTGGCATCAACAAGGCATTTCCGCCCACAGAACTTCCGCTCACTGGATGTTTTTTCTTTTTCGGACCATTCTCTGTAAACCCTAGAGATGGTTGTGCGTGAAAATCCCAGTAGATCAGCAGTTTCTGAAATACTCAGACCAGCCCTTCTGGCACCAACAACCATGCCACGTTCAAAGGCACTCAAATCACCTTTCTTCCCCATACTGATGCTCGGTTTGAACTGCAGGAGATTGTCTTGACCATGTCTACATGCCTAAATGCACTCAGTTGCCGCCATGTGATTGGCTGATTAGAAATTAAGTGTTAACGAGCAGTTGGACAGGTGTACCTAATAAAGTGGCCGGTGAGTGTATATACATATATATATATATATATATATATATATATATATGTATATATCTATATCTATATATTCCTGCAAATTTCACACTGGCCACTAATCCTAAAATATGTTAGGACTTCCTGTCTTTTGTGAGCAGTTACATGGGCCATATGCAGTACCCTAGTGGGGCACTGCAAATGTTTAATTATTGCCAAGTCAGTTAACCTATAGTTTCCTAGAGGAATGTTGTGATTTATGGTCAAAACTGTTTGTTCACCCTAGATTATGTATGGTAAGTGTATGGGCAACTAGGAGGATAAACCCTTGTTTACCCATTAGGTTGATAGGTTAGTGAACCCAGGTTGATGCCAAGGATTGGCCGAGGTAAGAATGGGTACGCCCTCCATACACTGCCCCAGGGTGTGCCAGAGGTTGTGCTGTGAGTACTACCACACCACTAATCACCACTCCCATGCTCCATGTCCTATGTTTACCTGGCAGGTTACTGCACATAGACACAATGAACAGTAGGGGGCCCCATTGACTTACATGGAAGAGTTTTCAAGGCATGCTCTGAGACCTGTGCAGAGGACACCTTTGATTTTATATTCACCTTAATTCTGTTATCTAAATAGAGGTGTTACTTGTCATTGTAATTCTGCCTGTGATGTTAATGATAATAGCTACTGAAAATGTACCTGTACAGAACAGAAAATCATGACCTATTATTAGACCTAGTGGGCAGTGTGAAAATTGCAGGATAATATACATTTTGTAAATATATATAGTTACATAGACAAATACAAAAATTTACCAAAAATGCTAAAAAAATATGTTTAACATAAAAATGTGATTGAAAATGTCATTTTTTGATGACACATTCCCTTTAAAGAGTCTGGGATTGCTGCTGTGCATCAAAACCTCAAATCACTGATGGATATGTTTAAATCTTTGACGGGGGACCATAACAAAACCTGGCATTATGTGTCTCAATTGTAAGCTAGTATTTCCTCTCAAGCTCAAGCTTTACGTGCTGCTACCCACCATATTGAGGACCTTGACAACCAGGGTAGAAGTAACAGCTTTAGGGTAAGAGACCTGTGTGAGACATGGAGGATGTTAAGGTGATTCTGAAGGCCTTGTTTAATGACATACTAGGTGAGCCCTCATCACATAACTGGACCAGACAAACTGTGCTTTATCAAAAGGTACCTCTCATGTCCTACAGACATTATTTGGTGTGTTCAAAACTTTTAATTGAAGGAAACTGTAATTGTAAAAGCTAGAGCAATATATTTCATTGAATGTGAGGAGGCCCAGGTTCAACTGTTCCTTGACTCCTTGTGGTTGACCCTGCAAAAGAGGTGTCATTTGAAGCTGCTGCTACTGTTATGTTATGTTGTGGATAATGGGAGTGGTAGTGGCTCTGGCTGCAATAATTATACACAGTAGCAATCCTCACACTGATGCTGCCTTGGGCCTGGACAGTGATAGGGAATGGCCCACCCTTTTTTCATTCTGAGCACACCGTGATGTTGGGGCTCCAGTCTGATAGTAGTTGGGGCACCCTTGGGGTTATGAGTGTTGTATGGGTGCAAGGCAGGAGATGTAGGTGTTGTGGCCAGTGCATGGTGCTAGGTCAATAACCAGGCCATTTGTAGAAAATAACTTTACTAGAGGTTTCATAGAAAGTTGCATGTACCCTATTCTGGGGTACTGCTGTAGCCACAGCTTCCAAATTTTAAAGCAATCCTTTGTGCAAAACTAATACGATGGCTCACATTTACTAAGGGAATTCTACGACTTTGTGGTGTAATTTACAACAATTTTTTTGGGGGGTGCAACTATTTGTAGACACACTAATAAAGCATTTGTGCTAATTTTTGAGCACTTTTTCAAAATGCTTAGAAAACAGGGAGTAGTATAAATGTCCAGGGGCGGACTGGGAACTTAAAGTGGCCCTGGAAAAAATACTAAAAGTGGTCCCGTTTTGTAGTCAGGTCCAAATTGACAGAAGGCAGGGCCAGCAATACCATATTGTGGCACATTATACCACCCCAGCAGAGCCAAATACCACAGTCCATCACAAAATACTGACAGCAGCACAAAATACATCCCCAAAAACTTCCACTGGTCGTCCGTGAGGAGGGCTCAGGTGGCCCCCTGGACATCGGCCCACCGGGAAATTTCCCTGTAAGGTCTATGGCCAATCCGCCTCTGTAAATGTCACATTTGCCAAGAAAATACTCAAATATTTGATGTAAAGTAAGGCAGCAAATAGCTGGTGTAAATTTAGAGATGTGCTAGATTTATCATAAAGTATGAACCCCTGTAATAAATTTTCAGACTTCCTGTCTAAGTTTATGCTGTGTAAAAGCATTATTAAAGGGAGTCTGTCACCTCATTTTCACCTATATAACTAACAGCAGTGCCCCACAGAAGATTACAAACACATCCCAGACATACTCCGCTCCGAAGTGCCCAGCTGAAAGTGAAACTAAAAACAGCTTTCTCTCCCGACTTGGCTTCTAACAGCTATATCTTCTGAAATATTGGATCTATCTGCTACCAATCCCAAGATATGAGCAGCTAAAGCAACCCTACCCTCTTAAATCTGGTTTGCTTTGAGTCCTTGCAGCAGCAGAGCTGGGCACTTGGCAGCTGTTTTCCAGCAGAATAAAAGTGCTTTTTCTGGACATGGAATAAAGACACACAGTGCACACAGGTATGTCTGGGATGTGTCTGCAATCTTCTGTGGGGCAGTGCTCTTAGTTATATAGGTGAAAATGAGGTGACAGACTCCCTTTAAATGAGCACCAATATGTTTTGCCTAGTGCAGGGACTAAAATGTAGAATGGCAGGTGGAAGGGTAATAGTGGAAAGTTCTTTACCATGAACTTGCACACTACATACAGGGTGGTTCAAATTTCTGGTAGCCCTGCTTTGTGGAAGCTATATGGAGTCAGATATCAGAAAATACACCTTGAAACAGGCAGCAAACACAATACACATCACAATGAATTATTAAAAAAAAAATATTATAGGGGTTTCTGGGATCAGCAGAAATTGGAAGACAGATAGGGGATGATGTAAAAATAAGCATTACTTAAAGGGGTTATCCTATGATTCATGTAAAAAATAAAAATCGAGATCATAGAGTACACAACAGTCTCTTTCTAATAAACTTAGAACCAGCCCTGTGCCACATATGGATCAAGAGATCTCCCCATTCATTGCTGCAATTGCTCTGCTAGATTTATTTTACAAATACATTTTACAAAAACAATTGCTTTGTGACAAACTAAGCAAAAATCACAGAAAAAAAGATAAAAACAAAGATAAAAACATCCTGCACGATGTGATAAATAAATATGAGGATGTGCATGGCTACATTCTTTATTTTGTGACGAACTACTTTGTCACAAAGCCGATTTCTTTGTAAGTAGTGGGTGCAATGACACCCACTACTACTCGTCATTGTACCCCTCAGATGCCGCGTTCATCGCTGATTGCTACATCTGACATTAATATTTAAGTATATAATAAATAAATGAAATCATACTTACCTCTTCCATTTGATCGCGAAGAGCCGTCTGCCACCATCTTGATTGAAGATCCAGAGCAAAATCTCTTATGGCCTATGATGATGTCACCACAATGGCGGGCGTGGTGACGTCAGACTTCACTGTGCACAGGATTTCACATGGGATCTTCAATGAAGATAGCGGCGGCTGGCTTAAACGGATAAGGTAAGTATGATTTTTTAAAATTTTTTACAGCCATTTCAGGGAAAATTGATTGGCTACCTCGAAGCAGGAAGAAATTTGGCTTGACAACAAATCGAATTTTCCCTGAAATTTGGATTGAAGCCCACTATGCGGATTTCGATGAACTCAATACTGCTCAGGAGGCTTATTCTGGTGGCAGTTAAAGGATGGAAATGGGCATGTGATTTCATCTCAGTAAGCAGGACAGAGAAATCAGAAAAAGGGCAAACAGCAGGTGACGCTATACACATAGACTTCAGTGAAGAACTAGTGGCTACACTACATTTTTAATTACATGCAATTACAAAAGTATTCAGATCCAGGTGCTGGTTGGAAAAGTGTATAATACTTTTCGTGGGACAACCCCTTTAATGTGCCTGCTGAATCACTTACTGTTCCAGTCCTCCCCATCAGTCTTTGCTTATAGGGCTGTGGCTCTAGTGTTATGAACAGTTGACCCCTGCAACTAATTACTGGTCGTGTGAATGGGCCCTTATTTTGTTATTTTACATCACTCCCTTCATATATCACAATTTTTGCTAATCTCAGAAAGAGCCTTTACATTAAAGAAGTTATTCTACAACTTTAGAAAGTAAGAGTACAATGAGCATTGACAGCACGATACATAAATAAAAGCCAAAGCAATAAAATGCATAACCTTGAAATCAACCAGTATTAGGGCTCATGCACATGACCGTATGTATTTTGCGGACTGCAAAAAAATGGATCCGCAAAAAATGCGGATGACATCTGTGTGCATTCCGTATTTTTTGCAAAACGGATCAGCTTGCCCCTAATAGAACAGTCCTATCCTTGTCCGTGATGTGGACAATAATAGGACATGTTCTATTTTTTTTGCAGAACCGACATATTGAAATGGAATGCACACGGAGTAACTTTAGTTTTTTTTGCGGACCCATTGAAATGAATGGTTCCGCATATGGTCTGCAAAAAAACGGAACGGACGCGGAAAGAAAATACGTTCGTGTGCATGAGCCCTAAGTCCCGTACAGTGTATACTGTGACACAATGGTAAGAAGACCACCAATGCCAATTTTCATGCTCATGTATATTGGTAGGAAATATCTACCCAACTGTATTTGTGCATCTCCCCTACATTATGGGGCAGCTTTATGAAACTGAGTAAACATAAAACTGTCATTGTTTCCCATAGCAACAAATCACAGCACAAATCATTTTTCAAGGGCACTATATGAATTGAAAGCTGCGCTATGGTTGGTTGCTATGGGCAATAAAGGCAGTTTTACTTTTACTTTAATAAATTTTCTCCTATCTAATTAATTTATGTGATAAAAGTACCAACTTGTTGATGTTGGTACTCTGTATACGTCACCACAAAAATATAGGGCACATATGTCCTATGGCAGTTCTTCAAACTGGAGCATTCTCTATGTAATGTAATTCTCTATGTATGTAATTTTTTTCAGGTGTTTTCTCATAAAGAAAAACTTAAAAAATAATAAAATAATAAAAGCTACATTTAAGATTAAAGGGAAGCTTTTACTTTGACAAATATTTTGGTTGCACAATTTTTCTGAGGCTTCCTGTCGCTGGAAACATGCTGTGTAGCCCCAGCCTTAGGGCTCCTGCACACGACGGTCTGCTGGCCGGACCCGTATTGCGGCCTGCAAAATGTGTGCCCCGGCCGGCACACGGTCTTGTGCATGAGCCTTGAGGCTGGGGCTACACAGCATGTGCAACCAAAAAATTTGTCAAAGTAAAAGCTTCCCTTTAACCTTAAATGTGTATGTCATGAATATGATGTGGGGGTGTATACTTCTTGTAGCTATTATAGAATTATATATGCTGTGTTTCTGTTGTATAAGGTGTGATTTCTGCAGGATAGAAGGGTCATTAACCAAATGGCTGACCGCTTTGAAGCCTATGGTCTATCCCAGCAGGGTGGAGTTTGCCAGCTACAAGCAAAAGGACATTTCTCCTCATCCTCCCATCGTATCTCACACCTCTGACTGCCTGGTACTAGCTTCAAAGAAACATCTGCTCCCCCCTGCTTAGACGAGATACTGGGGGAATGGGATCCATTTTGGAGGGAGATTTGAAAACTTTCAAACAAAGAGATTTCCATGTTCAATGCCCTCCACTCCCCTCATTAATTGCCCCCCAATGGAAGAACTGGGATTTGGTAAGTCAATGACTGGGCCGACCGGAAACTGGAAACCAATCCTAGTTCTATAAAAATGTTGCATGGACATATTTTGGTTGTTACTTTATGTGGGAGTCACAACCGAGTTGGCGATTAACCATTTTCTTCCCCTTCTCCCGGGGCAGTAAGTTTTTGTTACGGTTTTTCTCCCATTTATTTTACTCTTACTGTTTGTGTACGTTATTCTTATCTTGTCTCATTTTACATCTGTTTTTGTAAGCTCTGTACTATTTTTGAGTATAAAATATTCCCTTTATAAGTCCGCCTTGTTGCTCTAAAGAATCCATAGCCTGAACGTGTGACTGTGTGATTGCTTGTGAGTGGAACGGATATACGTGGATTGTGCAGCGTTTCCGGCTTACATCAAAGTCGATGGTGGCAGCGGGTGTTTGGGGTGTTGGGTCTGTGTGTGTTTGGGGGCGATCTACACTCGTTTTGCGGCCCGTGGTGTGCGCAGAGCGAGAGTTTGAAGGTAGTCTGGTCCCTGACAGATCCATCCCTGGTCGCGAGACGCGGCGGTGCGTACGTGACAGTGTATTATGAGACTACACCTTTAACTTAAAGGTTTATGTAGCATGTGAAAATATGGTAAGTTTTCTGAGAAACTGGACCACAGCTGTGTCTAGTAATGGAGTTCATCTCTACTGAATATTGTACTAGACACAGCCCATAGACAGATGTGGCACTGGTTCTGGTCTATGCACTTTTTAATATACCACTAAAAGTCTAAGCAGGAGATTTATTGTATCAAAACAGGTGCAACAGAAAACTGGCTAAGTTGTCCATAGCAACCAATCAGATTCCACCTTCCATTGTCTAGAACTCCTCTGCAAAATAAAAGGTGGAATCTGATTGGTTGCGAAAGAAAACTAAGCCAGTTTTCCTGTGCACTAATTTTTTAAAATCTCGCCATAAATGTTTATTCAGCCAACCGCTTTCTTTTTGAAAGTGTCCATATGTTAACCATTTACCATTTCGTAGAGAATACACATGTAGATGAACCCCTCATTTGTCAGTTAAAGGTCTGTACGTACTTTCAAAACCAGGTACCGATATTGGTCATAAAATGACATACAACTATACACATAACAGCAAGCATAATAATAATAGATGTTCTCTTTGGCTTTGTGTGGTAGATAACATCGATTGCAAGGTGACACTGTTCAGATTATGAAGAAGAGAAGAGTCAAGAACGCTTGTCATACAATTCCAAAGTCTATTAGGAACTTTCTGAGTACATGGTCCTTTATGTCATTAAATACTCTACGGATGTTTTCTGTATCTGTCGCACAGGTGTCATGTGGATAAAGGAGACGATCAGTTTTCTGTTTCTCCTTCTCCAAAACTTCTCTGATTTTTGTCCTCTCAAAGATTTCCTTATAGGCCGACCCAATAAAATCTTTAGCAGCTTTAGCATCCTGGCGAGGGCCTAGAGAAGAAAGAAGAAATTACTGTATGCAAACTTCACAAGGATAGGTGACAAATATTAGATTGCAGAGGGTTCGACCACTGGGACCCCCTGAGCTCCTGAGAATGAGGGTCCCTGAGACCCCTCGCTGAATGGAAAGATTGTGCGCACTTGTGGTTCCTCCACTCAATTCATTTCTAGGAAACTGATGAAGTGCTGTCTTACACCAGTCCCATAAAAGTGATTGAAGAGCTGGACCGCACACTACCGCTCCCCTCAGTGGGATTGCTGGAGGTCCCATTGTTTAATCCACCAGCAATCAACATTTATCACATATCACATATCTTATTTATAGGCAGTAAATACTTTTTGTTGGATAACCCCTTTAGTTGTTTCCTTTACTACCCTACTTCTTGAAACCTAAGTTCTGTTGATGCTACATGTCTAGAGTAACTGGAAAAATGCTGGCATAAAGGTATTTTCATCTATTGCCTCTGGGGAATGGCAGGCTCATGACGAAAGGAAAATTCCGGAGTGCTCTTGCAAGAATTGTTTCTTTCCTGTTTCCCTTCAGGCTGAGGGTCCTTTTACACAGGTAGTGGTAATGAATGTTGATCGACCAATGTAGCACACTGACTGGGGCTCGTTTAAGGACCTTCACATGGGCAGATAATTGCCTCAAAAACATCTGCATGAATAATTGGATTGTTCATGCAACTATTCTTTACATTATTGTGGCAGCACATTCAATGTTTACACAGAGATAGTTGCTGCCGAAAAAAGATCACATGTATGCCAGCAAAAAAGATCCGCCGGCAAATGACGTTTGCTTGTTTGACAGCTAATGGGGGAACTTTTACATGGCCAATGATAAGTGTTCCTTTTAGATGATAATAGCCTGTGAAAGGGTACCTGGATGCAGGTCAACGTGTAGAAGATCCACATGAATTTCCATGCAGATGTCTGTGTGACATTCTCTGTATTTCTAAATCCACATGGCAGGTCAATTTTCCCTGGAAAACATCTGCAGTGTACATGAGGCTTGTTTAAACTCATACACTTTGCCAGTACTGTACTACACTGAGGTTTTTCCACAGGAGAATCCGTGATGAAAAAACGCACATATTCCTCTAAGTGTGCAGATAACATAAAAGGTCCTTCAGTTTTGGGACCACTATGAATTTACTTCTGCGAAAAAGCTGATAGCATCAAGTGCCTCTCGATCAGTATAATCCCCGTCAATGTGCCCCATTAATGTATATGGACGTCATCTAGGGAGTTGCAGAGAAAGAAAAGCGGCCAGCTGTATTGTCCTCGGCAAATCAGATGCTTGCTGTGGGTGTCATGGTGGCTCTCAGTTGAAAGGTGTCTGTACTAAAGCAAGGTTGACATAATATACAGTATATGCACAGGCGTTTTTACCTGTTTGATATATTAACGTATGTCAACCAATGTGCTTCTTTACAAGAACATGTTTATTAGATGGTCACAAGGTGACCACCCTATAAATCATAGACTGTGGAAGATTGTGATACTAAAAGAATCACACATTAAGTAAGGCAGGAGGCAATCCCAGTACTTTCCCATCCTCAACTACCACTCTTCAGAATCCTCTTTAATGTTTAACTCCTCTATAACAGACATGAAGGGGGTCATTTATTATCCTGAAATACACCTATATTAGGTGTATTTCAGTCGAAGATTGTGGCTTAACAGTTAGTTGTGCCACAATCTGCGACTTTTCCCCACTCACGCCAGGTCTAAAAAAGTGGATGTGGCATGGGTGGGGAAGGGGACGGGCCATTAGGCCTGTCTCAGTCATCATTTTTTATGCCTGTTTTAGGCATAGAAAATTGTCTAAATGTAATACAGCAAGGGAGCTGTCTTACATTTAGAAGTGGCGGAGGTTCCGCTGAAGATATGTAGAAGCCGCCACCGCCACATATTAAGACTAAGTCTAAAACGCCGGTTGTAATAAATTACCCCCAAAATGACTTTGGAGTTCTTTGCTATGTCAGCATCAGGTAATTGAATACTTTCTCTTAATTGAGTTTACGGATACTTCATGGGTAGAAATGAGTGAATCATCCAAAATTCGTTTCGGCGAATGTTCGACAAATTTCTGACAAGATTCGTTCTTAATACAAATTTATTCGGTCGAATTTATGTTAAAAAATAATCGTTGTTTTGCGAACATTCCTGCGCAAATTACGAACATACAGTCAGCGTTGTTAAAAGTACACAATACGTAATCATTAGCGTACAAAAGTGCATACGAATCCTTAGCGTACTATTGACTCGCGATTGTACGCCGTACAGTCTTTAGAGGCAGTCCATATGAGTTAAAAAAGTAAGGTGCTCACTGCTAGCTATCCAGCTAAGTGCATAATTTACTAAAAAACACTGTACAATAATAGGACACATTGCAGTACCGGAAAAAGAATACACACATTGGGCTAAAGTGCTTGAACGTTGCTGAACCAGTAGAAACAGTGTAGCTAAAATGCAGCAAAGACATAAGTATGCAAACATCTTAGTGCAATCAATTTCACATTTGCAAGCATAAAAGTCTCATATATACATTTGAGTCTCTCCTTGTGGCTCCTTGGCATGATAAAACACTGGAACACACTCCAAAATACAATTGTAATCCATGTGAGGTAATTTTGTAATCCAAACAGGTAACATGTAATCCACATGGATAATAGAAAATAGCAGCAAATAGAGAAAGGGGGTTCCCAAATAACCTGAGAAGGGGGGGGGGGGGGGGTGGAGGAAAATAGGCGCGCTTAGGTGCAACTGGGAATTTTCTGCAGAATGGGGGGAGTCCTGACAAGCCATGATCATCTCGGTGAGAGTCAAACAGGCGGCAGGCACTTGCGCTTTTCCGGAACCTCCTGCCGGGACAGCAGGGGTAAGGACTTATGCCTGCAGCGGTGGAGGCAAGGTTGCACCCAGGGAAGAAGCCCCAGCTCCCCTGGCTGCTGCTGGCTTCATCTTCCACGGTAGTTGGTACTGGTGGATCACCGTGGATTGGAATTTAAATGATGAAGTTGTCAGCTGACCCAGCTGAAAGGACTATGATGGTCGTGGTGGTGGCAGTCCAGGTATCAGAGGCTCCGGCTGTGGCTTCTCCCTGAAGCGGAGGGTGCCATCTGGTGACTCCTGAAGGCAGCGCACCGGTACTGTGCCAGGTGGTTCCACCGGCCAAACTTCAAGTGGTGATGTTGGGACCAGGGGCTTAGATAGTAGGGTAACCCCGGTAGTGAAGGGGCCTTTCAGGGAAGCCATGGGGGTGTACTCCACCTGATACCCCATGTACAGGCTGTGAGGAGGTCGGGGCAGGTAAGGCCGCTTAACTGACCTGCGGCCCACAAAGTACTCCTTGCCATCCTCGTCGTCCGCCAGGAAGCCAGAGCCTCGCTCCACAGAAAACCACAGGACAGTTCCCATTCTGCATTCCAAATTAGGATCTACCGGCCTAGGATGGTCCAGTACCTGGATCACCCAGTCCTCCACAGCATTCTTGTAGTCCCAGAGGGACTGCACCTGGGCCGTCAGCGGTGCTGGCACAATCGGGTTCTGCCTTATGGAAGGTGTTGTTGATGTCCTCCTGGGCGGCAAAGTGTACACTCCAGCCGCCTCCGCCGCTTCAGCCGCCTCACGACGAACCGCCTCACGATGCGCAGCAACCTCAGCAGCCAGTAAGGAAAATAAGGGCACTGAAGCTGGGTTTCTCGTCTTGAGTTCAGAGTGTGACACCCTGATGTCTGGAGCGGGCGGTGGTTCGGGGAACTCGTTCCAAAAGACCATCTGGTTCCAGTTCGGACGCAGCTCTTTAGCCATGCTTGCTGTACTGATCAGTGTTCAGCGCTGGTCTCAACTGGTTCAGAGGAGGGTGGAGTACTGAGGGAGGAGTCTTCTCTCCCTATACGTGCAAATAGTTAGATCCCGGTGGGCCGGGCTGGTTTTTTTCAGTTCTGAGGGGGGCGTATCTTCACTTTCTCGCTCTTGTGGGGCGTATCGTCATTTTCCCGCTTCACGAAGAATACGTATGTTTCATACGTAGCGTACGTATCGCGTTCAAAATTAACGTTCAAAATTTTATTAAAATTTACGAATAATATAAAGCGAATCCAAAAAAATCCGGATTCGCTTCGGAGTAGAACATTTTTAAGATTCAATACGAATCTACAAAGCGGTGAATAGATTCGCTCATCTCTATTCATGGGGTACATCACTTTTTATACAGTAAAGGAATTAAAGTGGCCAATTGCATTTTAGAAAACTATAATTTAGAGGACAGACATATAACTCCAATGTTGGCTTAGGTGCACAAGGTGTTCACAAGAACGTAATGGAGAAGTACAAGAAAAATCCAACTACATTGTGCAGTAGTTTTTTTTGTTTTTTTTAAATCGCAGTCTTACCTGTTAAATTGATGCCTAAGATTCATTAGGGGACATCTACCTTTGATGTGGATGTGCCAGTCAAAAGAATAAAATGCCAGTGGGTTGCACAAGTTTTTGCTTTTCTGTTTAAGACAGAGCAAGTAATTTGTGTTTCTGCTGCATGTGAAGGCTATGTGCCGTGACTGGAGAAGTGCTGTACGGAAGGTATTTTTTTTCTCTTGTCTCTGACTTAGGTTTTAGGGAATGAAAGGCTATAATTAGAGAGGAGCAAAGTTATCAAAAATTTGATTCGGCTGCTTCGCCGAAGTTCACAAAGAAATTCAATTTGTGACAAATTACTTTAGGCCCTTTTAGACGGGCCGATGTGTCTCCCTGCCCGAGCGCCGATCAGCGATATCGGCGCTCGGGCAGGGAGCCTTTACACGGCCCGATGAATCGAGCGCCGGGCCGCACGAGTGATCGCTGTATCACTCGTGCGGCCGGGAAGCTCCATACTGTCAGGCGCACATCGCCTGTTTACACAGGCCGATGTGCGCCCGACAGATTGGATCTTTTGTAGAAACCAAAAGATCCAATCAGCCGACGAACGAGCGTTTTGCTCGTTCGTCGGCTGATTAGGGACACTTTTACACGGGCCGATTATCGGCACTAGCGTTCCTAGGAACGATTTTTCGGCCGATAATCGGCCCGTGTAAAAGGACCTTTAGTCACAAATCACATTCCATTGTATGTAGCCGACACAATGATGAGGAACAATGATCTCGCTGCCCCCCATCATTGAGCCCCTCAGTATCTGACAGTCATATTGAGGTCTTTCAGAGTTAATCAGGGGTTAAAAACAAAAAAAAATACATACCTCATCCATTTGCTTGCAGAGAGGCCTTCGCAGCCATCTTGGTTGACGATAACGTGCCAAATCTCGTGTGTGCTGACTTGATGACGTCACCACCTCATCATGCTGGCCGAGTACAGTGGCGTCATCACTGATGATTTCACTGATGACATCACTGCGCCTGGCCAGCGTGATGAAGTGGTGATGTCACATGTCAGCGCATGCGAGATTTGGAACGTTTTCTTCAATCAAGATGGCTGCGACAGCCTCTCTTAAAGCAAATGGGTGGGGTGAGTATGTATGTTTTTGTTTTTTACTGCCATTTCAGGAAAAATTGATCATTACCATGAAGTGCAAGAAAATTCAGCTTCGTGAAGAATTACAATCGAAGTCCACTTCGTTAACTTCCATTCGCTTAACACTAGCTATAATGGTGATGGGAAAGCGGAAGTTCATAAAGAGTTTGGATTAGGGAAGAGATTAATGTATTGCCCAAACTGCAGTCCATCTCATGCTATAGAGCTAATGCACCATTTAAGTATGTTGCACCTGAAGCCTCTTTAAAGTGCAACTATCAGTTCTTTTTGTTTTTTATATAGCTTAGGGACAGAGTTGTTTAACATTTTTGGAAAAAAGATATATAATTTTACTAGAAAACTGAGTATAAAGAGTTTACCTGCATTCTACCGACTGATGGAGATTACTATGTGGAACATACAGAGGCAGGATTCTCAGCCTGTCTCCCTCTTGGCAGCTCTGCTGATTTATCTCTTATGCCTGCATTTCTGAGCGCAGGGAAGAGAGAGGAATGAAGGTGCCAGCACTTAGCTATGACAGTATGTACTATGTTCCTGTATACCTACTGGAGACGGGTAGAGAGGGCATGTATAGGGATGCTGGGGTACTGAAACATGGGGCAGGCTGAGAAGCCTTCCTCTGTATGTTTCTTTAAATCGTCAGGTGACAGCTCCTTTGGAAAATGAAACATGGAATCAAATCTGGCCGGTTGCTATGGGAAGCTAAGCCAGTTCTACTTTACACCAGTTTGATAAATGACCCCATTAGTTTTGGAACAGAGTTCCATTAAAGACATCATCAGGATAAGATGTCTTGCTACCATCACCTCTCTTTGTATCATGTGGGCGTTGGCTGAGTGCCTCATTACTTGGTGACTGTCACTTTACGTAATCTTTGTCTTTGTATATCTTTGTATATATCTGATATCATAGTTTTAGTAAACTCTTGGGGGCCATTCAACTGGCCCACTACGACCAATCCACTTTCCAGGAAACTGTTCCTCTAGGAATGCTCGGACCTGACACCCATAATGTGGTGGTGCACCATCTTGCTGGAAAAACTCAGGGAACGTGCCAGCTTCAGTGCATAAAGAGGGAAACACATCATCATGTAGCAGTTGAATGGCCCCCAAGGTCTCCCGATTTGACCCCCTTAGACTTTTATCTTTGGGGTCATCTGAAGGCAATTGTCTATGCTGTGAAGATATGAGATGTGCAGCACCTAAAACTAAGGATACTGGAAGCCTGTGCTAACATTTCTTCTGTGGTGTTGCTATCAGTGTGTGAAGAGTGGGAGAAGAAGGTTGCATTGACAATCCAACACAATGGGCAGCACTTTGAACACATTTTATAAGTGGCCAGAAACTTGTAAATAACTCATGCAAGAATAAAGTTACGTTAAAACCAAGCACACCATTGTTTTTTCTTGTGAAATTCTCAATAAGTTTGATGTGTCACATGACCCTCTTCCCATTGAAAAAAACTAAAGTTGGATCCAAAATGGCCGACTTCAAAATGGCCGCCAAGGTCACCACCCATCTTGAAAAGTTTTCCCCCTCCCATATACTAATGTGCCACAAACAAGAAGTTAATATCACCAACCATTCCCATTTTATTTAGGTGTATCCATATAAATGGCCCACCCTGTATAATAAAAAAAATTTTTACAACTCCGCTACTACACTATAGTAAAAAACAAACATGAAATGACAGTTGCTGCTGTCGTGAATTTGCGTGCAGCAAATTTGCATTTTACAGTGCCAGCAAAGTGGATGATATTTTAAGAAATCTGCAGCATAAATTGGCATGTGGTGCAGATTTTAAATACACAGCATATGCATTCAGTGAAATCTGCTGCAATACATGTAACATGCAGATTTTGCCACAGATTCAGTGCAGATTTTCCTGTGGAAATTCTGGTCCTTGAAGCAATACCTTGGAAAAGGTGCCGTGACTAGGAGTGTGTGTCTCTTTAAATCTTGTGTTTTCCATTGAGTTGCTTCCACCAATCAACCTTTGTCAGATATGTTTCTTATCAATGTTCTGAATGTACTGTAAAGTATCAATGCACAAGCATTCACCTTTACAAAAACTGAGACTGGAATGTGTTCAGACCAGCTGTCATCTTCCTATCACACAGCAGTCAGAGGGAATGTAGCTTTCCTAACCTGTGGTGAAGATTTACCAAGTCTTATGTTATTAATGCGAATTATACGTTTATTGGGGAAAACTGTACAATTGAAAGAGGCTCTAGTACCCTGTTGGGTCACCTCTAGCCTGGATAAAAGATGAGAAAGATTGAGCATGGAGGCATACAGGTTCCATATGGTATCCTGCAGCACATTTGCCCACAGATATTACAGCTGAGCCTCTAGATTCTGCACTCTCTTAGGTTGTCAAAGCTGGTGCCCCAGCTGGTCCCATAAATGCTTGATTGGTGATAAATCTAGCAACCGTAAAGGCTAAGGAAGTGTTGCAATCTTGAGGTCTGGGTGGTGGACAATGAAACTGTGGGAGCTGCTTGTGCTTGTCATTGGATCAAATGATCCTCTCTACTGGTGGTCTGTCTGGGCTATCCGGAGCCCATCCACTATGTGTGTTTGTCCTCACACAGTATCCACTGATCCCAAAACCTCCTAACAGCTAGGTCAGAACGGCCTAGATAACGGAAAATTTGTCGAAATAACCATCCTGCTTCTTTCAGTCCAATGATGTCACCCTCTCTAAAGGTCCTTTTACACGGAAAGATAAATCGTATTAGCGATCGTAGATGAACGATCGAACGATGCAATGTAAATACCGTTTACACTGAAAGAGAAGTCGTTCACAATCTTCGTACTTTCGGTCGTTTTATAATCGTTATTACGATCGTTCCTTGCTCCTTGCCATAAGCATTACCATTACCATCTGCCAACGACTAAACGATTTTCGTTTAAACTGGAAGATTTTGCGAACGATGAACGATTAATTTATTGCCGGGACAAAAGATGCGATCAACGAGAAGCGAACGAAATCTCGTTCGTCGTTAAATCGTTACCCGTGTTTATACGCAACAATAATCGTGCAAATCCGAACGTTTGAACGATTATTTGAACGATAATCGGCTCGTGTAAAAGGGCCTTTAGTCTATCAACTGTGCAAAATGTCTTCAATTTAGTTGTAGACGCATGTCTAGCAGTCAGTGTGACCAGTCCTTCTCTTACTACGACAATTATGGGGGGCTGGGTTTTTGATCAGTATTATGTGCTACAATCCCCAGTAAAGTTAATCACAAAGACTTAAACTAGTATTACACTACCAGATACAGCAGGCGATTGTCGGGATGGAAGCGTTCTTCCATCACCATCACCTGCTTGTTTGTGGAGGACACTGCTGATATTACATGCAGTGATCTCCTCCTCAGTATGGGGACGAGCAATCGCTAATGCTATCGCTCATCTCCATACTGACTAGTTGTTTGCCAGTCGCAGATCATGATTAGACAGCACGATCTGTGGTTGGCAGACGATGATTTTTAAGCATGCTTAAAAATCACGATTGCCCGATGAACAAGCGCCTGCTCATGCATCAGTAATCGATGGCAGTATTACACTGCCAGATCATCGATACAAGGGCTCCTATGAATGCTCATTAGCAATGATCTGGCAGACAATCTGCCAGCGTAATATAAGCTTTACGCCTTATTCACACAGTCAGTGTTCGGTTAGTGACTTCCATCAGTGATTGTGAGCCAAAACCAGGTGTGGCTCTAAACACAGAACAGGTGCAGATCTTTCCCTTAGGCCTCATGCACACGTTCCGTCTGCACCCGTTCCGTTTTTACGGTCCGTTTTTTTCAATCCGTTTTTTATCCGTTTTTTATCCGTTTTTCATCCGTTAAAACGGACTGCCATCCGTTTAAACGGATCCGTTTTTCATCCGTTTTCCATCCGTTTAAACGGATCCGTTTTTTTTAAATTTAGGTTGGTTCTGTGTCTCCAAGCAACCTATCCGTGAAAACGGATGGAAAACGGATACATACCCGTTTCCATCCGTTTTCACGGACGCTCCTATAGAGTTCAATGGAGCCATCCGTCACGTTTAAAAGCATGAAAATGGGACATGCACCAGTGAAAAAGGATCTGAAAAACGGAACGGACAGGCATCCGTGAAAAAACGGATGCCTGTCCGTCGCCCATACAAGTGAATGGGTCCGTTTTTTTCTATCCTTTTTTCAGGATCCTGAAAAAAGGATAGAAAGCGGAACGTGTGCATGAGGCCTTATACCTGATCTCTGTGGAGTCTCCACTCTTGGCTCACTGGGAATCACTGAGCACCAAGACTGGCATCTGCTGTGCTGGTCTTGATAGGGCATGTGCTGCCTGAATTAAATACCTCCTACAACAGCCCATGCACCAGAATGGCATCTATGGCAGCCCAGAGATGACCAATGGGCCTTGTGCAGACTCTGCCCTTGCCATGCCCCCTTTTCTTAAACCTGGTGAGCATAGCGAAAAATGCCAGTTGTAACTAGAAAAGTCACAATGGCATTGAAAAGTTGCAGACAACTTTTTAAAACCAAAAACTGACGGTGGGTGGATGTTGAATTTTTGAAATGTTTTTGTCAAGTTTCTAAATATAAAGTATTAACAGCTGCATTTCATTTTCTGTGCTGCACCATAATCCAGTAATATGGCAGATGATCGATGTCACCCCTGATTGGCTGCAGTGATCATGTGCTGGCCGCTTGTAGACAAAAAACGGTAGGACTGACAGAGCATCAACACATAGTCTCTGGAAGAAAGTAAATACTTTTTTTTCTGTTTTTTTTCTTTTTTCACAGCTGTTTTTACATTTTTTTTGGAAGTTGGATAAACCCTTTAAGATTATTTTTAAAGGGGCTGTCCAAATGAATACTACTTTATTCTGTTTATTTTCTATTCTGAAAATCTAAAACAGAACAAGTCTTCAATTAGAATGATTTGGGAAAAAAACCCTTTTCTTGCACATACTGTAAGGAGGCCATAACCTTACATTGATAAAGCTGTGTACTTAATTCTCAAGGGAGACTGACCTATTTCTGTATAATCCTCACTGTTTAATATGCTGTCATAATGATACTTTGCTCCTGGGGTGGGTGGAGTTGCGCTCATTGCATTTAAGGGAATAATACAAGGCTTGTAACTATCGTATATCATTGATGAAAAGCATGATTTTATATGTTTGCTTTTCATAGCAAAATCTGAGGAATTAAAGGGGTATTCCTGTAGGTAAAAGTCATCCCCTACCCACAGCCTGCGGGATTTTCTGCAGAGTCATCTAGAAATAGATTTAGATGAGGAAGTGGAAGTCATTTTGACTGCTGCAAATGACAAAAAAAGATATTAATCATACTTTACTGACTTTCTGGTATGAGATAAAAATATGATACCAGTGAACTGCTGATATCAAATAATGGTCAGTTAGTATAGGTCGTTACGTTCTGATTGATATCTCTAGTTGTTGATAAGTAACTGAATGTTCATTTTCTCATAAAATGTATCCCTTCTGATGTGTCATTGAGACAGGAGATCGAATATTTGGATGTATGAGATCTAGGACCCTAACAAATCATATTAGTAAAAGCGTCCACAGAGCACTAGTACTATGTCCTTTAGGCTTTGGGTTCAAAGAAGTGAAAGTTCTAAAAAATTTAATCTACTACATTTGAAGTATTTTTTAAAATTTCAAATAAATATTAAATGAAAAGATACAGGCTGAGTAAAAGATTAAAGGGAATCTGTCACGGACATTCCTGCGACAGGAATCAGGAGGTCTGTCAGATTGGCAACCTGTGGGTTAAACTGACAGGTTCTCCTTTGGTTGTTTGGTTGCTGGCATTCACCACACCCTCCCCCTTCAGGTGTAGGTGTTTTATCAATTATCTTTGTCCATTTAGTGTTGCTTCTCCCACCATGCTGTGCGGTTTATACTTTCTGTGGTTTGCTGGTGTGTGTTTCTCTGTGGAGATCCCATTGCTGCCATTATCTTCAGGAAAGTTAAAGGGGCTCTGTCACTAGTTTCTAACCTATGTATTAAAATACATAAGTATATAGGTGCATTAAACACAATCCCAGACATACCTTTATAGCAGAGATCATTGCAGCGGTTGTTGAGGAAAGTGAACTTGTAAAAATATGCTAATTAGCCTTCGGAGCACCGGGAGGCGTGCTCTTCACTTCCGAGCACTGCATCCTCACCGCCCTCCCGGGTCCGAGGCACGCCCTCCTGCCTGTAATCAAGCCCCTGGAGTAAATGATAGACAGCGCTAGACCGTTCGGTCTAGCGCTGAAATCCCGCGCCTGCACATTAGAACTGTCCCTGGCGCATGCGCAATAGCGCTTGCAGTGCCAAACACTGCAAGCTCTTTCTTTCCTCTGCGCACGCGCTGTCACTTCCGAGTTCAGCGAGGTGATGGCGCATGCGCAGAGGAAAGAAAGCGCTTGCAGTGTTCAGCACTGCAAGCGCTATTGCGCATGCACTGGGAACAGTTCTAATGCGCAGGCGCGGGATTTCAGCGCTAGACCGAACGGTCTAGCGCTGTCTATCATTTACTCCAGGGGCTTGATTACAGGAAGGAGGGCGTGCCTCGGACCCGGGAGGGCGGTGAGGATGCAGTGCTCGGAAGTGAAGAGCACGCCTCCAGGTGCTCCGAAGGCTAATTAGCATATTTTTAAAAGTTCACTTTCCTCAACAACTGCTGCAATGATCTCTGCTATAAAGGTATGTCTGGGATTGTGTTTAATGCACCTATATACCTATGTATTTTAATACATAGGTTAGAAACTAGAGACAGAGCCTCTTTAAGTGTCTTCTTTCCCTTTCGTTTATTTGTGTATTTCTTCCCTGTGTTTTGGTGTTTGGGCCTGAGGGAAGACGACTGTTCATCCAGGTTGGTGGAGGAACAGTTTGTCTCATTGCAGTCACTGGCTTCAGGGTCCTTCAGGGACAGTTAGGGTCCCAGGTTTCCAGCATATGAACTCGCCTACCTTCTAGGCCTGTTCATACTGTTAGTAAGCCAGGACTGGAGTGTTTCAATAGGAGGTGACCGTCTGCCTTCACTAGTTCCAGGCGTAATTCCATTTCCTTTCCCCCCTCTTCCTCTTGCGCTTGGTGTGGAATATCCCCCCCACACCAGAGGGTGACACGGTCACCGCAATCTTGGACTATTATGTGAGGTAATATATGAGTAGGACTGCAGATAAGGTCCAGATCTCTATTTTTTTATTTTCCTGATGCCCCCCCCCTCCCCCCCGCTGTCAGTACTCAGAGCTGCACTGAAATACATTGTCGGGACTGCTGAGCGTGTGCACAGGAGTCCTTTCGATTAAGTTAGCACAGCAGTCCTGACAATGTTTAGTTTTGACTGCTGACAGTGGAGGAACAGGGGCAGTAGAAAAATAAAAAACAGTGATCTGCACTAACATGTGCAGTACTACTCATGTATTACTTTATAGAATAGTCCAAGATCCTTGTGATAGGTTACATTTTAAACTGCACTACCAAAGGAAGTTTGGGGCTCCGTTCAGGTGATGCAATAGTTTCCACTTAAATACATTATCATAATCATCTTAAGGACAATTTGGCCAAAATTTGGCCCAATTGCAAAATTAACTATTTGCCACCAATCCAATTTCTGACACATTTAGGGCTCGTTCACATCACCGTTCAGCCCTTCCGTTATCCTGCTCCGTTATAGGAGCAGGAGAACGGAAAGGACAGATTCGGGACATAATTGAGCTGAACGGAGCCTATAATGGGGTCTGTTAGGTTTCCGCTCAGAGGAAGATTTTTGAAGCGGAGACAAAAGTCCTGCGTGCACAACTTTTGTCTCCGCTCCAAAAATCATCTTCTGAGCGGAAACCTAATGGACCCCATTATAGTCTATGGGGTCCGTAGGCTCCGTTCAGCTCAATTATGTCCCGAATCCGTCCTTTCCGTTCTCCTGCTCCTATAACGGAGCAGGAGAACGGAAGTGCTGAACGGTGATGTGAACTAACCCTTACTCAGCGTTTTGTTTATTCATGGAGGAATCTTTGAATAAAAAAATAAAATAAAAAATAAAATCAGACTTTACTGCACTTTCTTTAACTTCTTGTCAAGGACTGACTTGAAGTCAGAAAAGTAAAACAGATCCTTTATAAATATGGAGCTCATTCTGAACACCACATTTACACCAGAGAACTGCTGTAAATACATTAAATTTCTCCATATACCTCTAAATACCTGTTTCCCTTTATATAGTATTATTATAAAACTGCCAGTCACAATAAGCGGGAGTTCAGTGTAAAGATACCAATTATAGTTACCATTGAACTGGCAGCTATAAAAAAACAAACCTATGTGTACTCTTTGAGATATTTTTGTGCAGGACTTTGAGGCCTTAAAAGATAACATGCCAGCTGCCTGCAGTCCCCATAAGAATGATCAATGGAGCTTACTGCATATTGTCTTACTATTGAATCAGTGTATGACAATATTCAGAAAGCTTGTAAGCATTTGTGCAAAATGGAAGCCCACTCAGCCTGACAAGAGGACCTTGCTTATATACAGTTATGAGTAAAACAAAGTTACCCAACAACACATGACAAATTACATGGTGTCATTATGTAACAAAAACTAGGCTAAATACAGAAGTTGTGTGTGAAAAAGTAAGTTTACCATTACTACTTCTGCAGGAATTAAGGGTAGTAAGGGTAAGTAGCAGCAAGGTGATTGATAAATTGATAATCAGTAAGGGTGACCACCTATAACAGCAGAAGTTTGGGCAGTTTGCTGGTCTGGAGCATTTAGGAGTGTGTTAACACAATCCCAAGAAAAGACATAAGCAATTAACTTAGAGAAGCCATTCTTGCTGCCCATCAATCTTGGAAGGGTTATAAGACCATTACCAAACAATTTCAAGCCCAACATTCAACAGCAATAAAGATTATACACAAGTGGAAAACAGCTGACAATCTTTCCTTCTTCATCCAGCGTGCGATGCTCCGCAGATTGGGCTCCCTTAATGTAAACATCCATTTTGACATTGTCTGCAGTGACAAAAGGTCACATGATGCCAGCAGGTTGAACCTTTACAGGTTGAACCAAGTTGGGGGGTTTGCCAAACCCCCTCCTCCTTCTTGCACAACCCTTTTAAAAGGGTTATTCTGGTTGTAGTAAGTTATCCTCTACCCACAGCAAAGGGCAGCAATGGCAAACCTTTTAGAGACCAAGCACCCAAACTGCAACCCAAAACCCACTTATTTTCCGCAAAGTGCCAACACTGCAATTTATCCTGAATGCAACAATATAGTATATCCTCCATGTACTTTATCATTTAGCTATAATAGCCTGCCTACATTCAGTGCACTGCCTATACCATTCATAGTGTGCCCTGTGCTGATGAGTGGCAGGAAAAGTCTAAGACATATTGGTAAACCATAGAGTTTTTCAAGGGTGTGGGTGCCCACAGATAGGGCTCTGAGTGCCGCCTCTGGCACCTGTGCCATAAGTTCGCCATGACTGGCATTAGACCGCTGGGACCCCCATTGATCACAAGAATGGGACCCCGTACCAACAAGCATGCACACTGCTACTCCACTCACTCTATGGAAGTTCTAGAGATAGCCAAGTACAGTGCTCAGCTATTTTCAGAAGTCCTATACAGAGTGGAGTTCCCATTTTCTCTTCTTGTGGGTAGTGGAGAACTTTAAGTACTAATTTGATAGTTACCCCCTATTATTCATCCAGCTTGAGTCTAGACAGTCTAAGTTTACTTCATATATTGTATATAGGATTAGTATCTGCCACATTGTACAGGAATGCATTCATTTTGCTGAATTTTTTTTCTTTTGAATATACAGAAGAAGACACTGGTTTATGGACAAGCATGCTACTCATATTCAGTGCCTATGGACAGGTCAGATATATTGACAGAAAATTACATACTAACCTTTGAACTTTGGGAAATATGTAGCCAAGTCAGAGAAGCAGATTTTTTCAGCAAGCAAGTCAGTCTTATTAAGGAACAGAATGATCGGGGTGTTTCTAAACCAGGGCAGTTCCATTATACTCTTAAAAAGAGCCAAACTTTCCCGCATGCGATTCTAGGCCACAGAAAAAGAGACGAATGGTAAAGAGGTCACATAAAGGTTTTTTTTTTCTTTGCAGTAGGTGGTAAAAAAACATATGTCTCAACTGCATGGCAAAATGTGGTGTGAACAGAGCCTAATATTGCATATGCCTTACCATAATCATAAGAAAATCTGAAATGAAGAAAGCTTGCAATATATTTTACACTAGCCTATAGCAAATATAATGTAAGAATTACCCTTTCAAAATCAAAATGATCACTATTAGGGATGAGCGAATCGACTTCGGAAGAAACATCTCACTCCTGTGATGATGCCATACTGGACAGATTTACCAATAATGTCCCAAGGAATGGGACAGTAAGTTCATACTAGCCACTTTGGTGGAGATTTATCAAAACTGGTGTACAGGTTAACTGGCTTAGTTACACCTAGAAACCAATCAGATTCCACTTTTCATTTTCGAAATGTGTTCTGAAAAATGAAAGGTGGAATCTAATTGGTTGCTAGGGGCCAGTTTTCCTATACACTAGTTGATAAATCTCCCAATGTAAGTTTATATGCTTTACTTTTGTAACATTGAGTAATGTGCATAACAAACCACACCCTTGCCACTTCCCGAGTTCAAAGATGTTTTAGGTAGTGTGAACTGCATTAGCATGTCATGGATACATTGAACAATTAGTATATAAACTGAGAATTTACGGGTTATGTAAACAGGCACAAGTCTCTTGTATGACACTAGCCTAAGGCTATGTACATTCACATGAAAAAAGGACACGCTGCTACCTTTTCATGGCTATGTTTCAATCTTTTTTGCATCCATTTTCTGACCGTCTGGCCATTTTTAATGGCCATTTTGCATTCATTTTAATGACCCCATTAAAAATGAAGATTTTCCATGTTCTTTTTATTTAAATCCCAACTATTGCAGTATACATGATGTCCTCCATTGTGGCCCCCAGCATTAATAATGCCCCCCCAGAGTGGTACCCAACAGTAATAATGTCCCCAATAGTTGCCCCTAGCAGTAATAATGTCCCCCATAATGGCCCTCAGCGCTAATAATGTCCCCCAGAGTGGCCCCTACCAGTAATAATGTTCTAAAAATGGTCATGTGACAACCGCTACTATATTTTCCACCTAAAGGCTAATGATCGCTCGTATAAACATTTGATCTCTATCACTGCCCCATGTAAACATGCCCAGTGATTGGCTGACAAATGAGCATCACTCATTTGTCATTTACCACATCTTTTATACAGGCATAAAAACCATTGGTTGTCGGCAGCACATGCCATTGTGTAAACTGCCGACAGTATGCAAACTATATGGAGAAGCATGATCGTACTAAACATTGTTTGTCCCCATACCATACGATCATTGTTGCATACTAGATGATCACCAATGGACATGCTACATAGTTGGCCAGTACTTCTTTACAGATAAATAATGTGCCCATGTAAATGCCCCTCAGGGCATTTATTATGCAGTATAATATTAAGAATAAATTACATTCCTACACAGAATACAAATTTCTGCATTGGATACAAACTATACTCTTAATAGATTTTTAAAATTTACTGGCTGTATTCTAGAAAAAAACGCAGAGTGTCTCAAACATAGGGTGCTACCCAATGGACATTTTGGGTAAATATAATGTATTGGGTGCTCAGACAATCCATCCTATATCTGAGGGAGGGGCGGATCTCCGAAATACTTAATTGGGACTTTGTATACCTTTTGTATATCGGTATTTTATTGGACATGAATAAATAAGGATTCATTTATTGGGAAGCACTGGAGCCAAGATCTGCTTTTAGATTAACTATCAGGCCAACAATAAAGAAAACTGTAAATCCAGAAGCTAGATTGTTAAGGGATACAGCGGCCCTTTGAAATATTACTGCGTCTTTTTATTTGAACAGCTTTGTTAAATTGTTCAGTGCATCTTCTGTTCACCTTCTCTTGTCTGTGCTGCCTCTGTGTGTCTGTTTGTTAAGGGGGTTGTGCAGTGGGTATGCTTCCTCTTCAAGATTTCACTGCGCAATGTTTTGCTCATCTCAGCAGCGCAGAGCAATTACAATTGTAATTACACTGCACTCCTCCACAAGCGAGATGAAGCACAGTGTAATTTTGAAGAGGAAGGAGCTCTCACTTCTTCAAACAGCTGATCGACAGGGGTGCCAGGTTTCAGATCTGATATTGATGACCAATGCTGAAGATAGGTCATCAATATCTAACCACTGCACTTTCCCTTTAAAGGGGTTTTCCGAGAAGGCTGTTCGAGAAGGCAGTGGCGCTGCCATGAGCGCCAAGGCCTCCTCTCAGCTTACCAAGCACAAGAACATACATTGTACAGTGGCTGTGCTTGGTATCATGCTCAGCCCCATTCACTTGAATGAGGCTGAGCTGCTCCTAGGCCAAGTGACTGATGAAAGTGACGTCACTGGCCAAGGAACAGCTAAGAGAAGGCTGCGGCGCTCACGGGAGCGCCAGTGCCTTCTCAAACAGCTGATCAGCGGGGGTCCCAGGTGTCAGACCTCCACCGATCAGATACTGATGACCTATCCTTAGGATAGGTCATCAGCACTTAACTCTCGGAAAACCCCTTTAATGCCTGTGTGTTGCACTCATTGGTGTTAGTGGAGCTTGGCAAAACCAAACTTGGCTAATGAGAGCAGTGACTCTTGTCAAGTCCTACTCATTGCTCTTCCTCTCTAGGGGAAGCTAGAGAATCAGCAGATAGGAGGCAGGACAGGCTAGTCCACTGCCCTGGTGTACTGTGCATCAGTTAGAGGAGGTATGTTCATAGTGGATGTTGAGATACCATCTTCTTCTTGATGTGGTTGTGTACTGAAGATTGATAGTTTAGTGAGCCAGTGATTACTGCTTAAAGGGGTTTTCTTCCCCCTTGAAATAGAAGACTTACCTGCTCCATGCCACTCAGTTCCCCTGCGCTGCCTCCACTGTCTCCAGGGGCGGACTGGGAACTTAAAGTGGCCCTGGAAAAATTACTAAAAGTGGCCCCCGTTTTGTAGTTGGGTCCATACTGATGGAAGGCAGGGCCAGCAATTCCATACTGTGGCACATTATACCACCCCAGCAGATCCAAATACCACAGTCCATCACAAAATGCCGCCAGCAGCACAAAATACATCCCCAAAAACTTACAATGGCTGGCCCCCTGGGCATCGGCCCACCAGGGAATTTCCCTGTAAGGTCTATGGCCAATCCGCCCCTGACTGTCTCCAACTTTCGGTCCTCACGCTGTTTGCATCTGGCAGTGCATGGGCATGGTCACATGCCCCGCTCCAGCCAATGACTGGGTTTAACGGTGATGTGGCCACAAGCAGCAAGTCACTGCGCAAGCCAGTCAATAGCTTGAGTGGAGAAGGGACCAGTAGTTGGAGACAGCAGGGACAGCACTGAGGACCGAAGCAGTGTGGAGCATCTAAGTATGAATCTTCTATTTCAGGGGGCAGGCACTTTCTTAAAGATCAATATTACCGGAAAACCCCTGTGATATTTCTTTGTGATATGTATGGCTGCTCCACCCACCTCTCTAGACGGTCTGCTGCTTTGTTTGGTAAGTGAGTGTCAGTCTGAAGTTGGAGAGAGAAGAAGCAGCATTGGGTTGGCAAGAGCAGTCAGCCAGGGAGGAGACAATGTCTAACACCAGCCTCTGAGGAACCGCCTACTTCTAAAAGTATGTGTATTTGCACTCTGTCATTACCTTCAGTAAAGAAATTGTTTCTTGTTTCACTAAGCTGAACTGATCATTTCCTCTCTCTCCACCAACCCTGTCTCCCTGCCTTGCATCCCCATGTCTCACCAACACCAAGAACACCTCAAACCAGGGAACACTGGAGAAGGAATACTACTGCAAATACCACTACCTCCATCCTCACCACTGGCACCACTTCCCTCTCCTGTTCAACCGACACCTCCTCTGTAGGCCACAGTAGAAGAAGACTATATATAAGGAATCAGTGAAGTCTATTCCTGTAACCACCAAGTGTTATATCTTATCAAGGGTGCCCCTGCAAACTTCAAGAATAATGTGCATTTAATAGTAAACTGCAACTATAAAGCAAGCAAGCCAATGTTGGGAAAAAAATAAAGTTTTTCTGTTTTCCTGCAATTGTATCATCCATGATCATCTTAATGGGGAACATCCTCTAACAAGGTCTTAAAATGCTATAAAAATAATAAAAAGTAATGGCACTTTCTAGCCTGAAACAGATGAAATTTTGGTAGACTATTACAGACTATAAGGGTTGTAATGTGGTTTGGGGTATTGTTTTTGTGTTTTGTACAATTTGATGTGTTGTAGTGGTGGGGAGAGGCAGGGGTGGGAATCAAATTTTTAAGAACAGGTTACCTACTAAAAACGGCGGACACGCGGCGTCAGGACACGTGTTTACATATACATACACCATATATATGGTACACATACATAAATACACCATATATACACATACCACAAAACTTTTAAAACGCCTAAGGAGCTAAACTACCAGCGTTGCGAGTTTTTGTAAATCGTTGGCCCACACCTCTAACTCCACCCAATGTCTATCTGTACATATTCCAACCCTGCCTAGTCTCCATTGTGCCCCCGCACAGTAGTTATGCCATATTTGGGATGGTTGGGAGGTATGCATACATAAACAGACTATATAGACAATACACTGACATAATCACATATGAGATCTACACCATACAGTATATAAATTACACCTAGGCTACACTTACAGTAGATTTACCTGCTCCAGGTACATTTTATACACATTTGTAACTAGCACTACAGACATATTATATTCAGTGCTATCCAGCATACATCTCCACATACCTCTTACATCCAGTGACTTCTACTCTGATGCACACGTTCTCTTTTCTCATCTTCTTTCAGACCAGGCGCCATGATGATTATTCACCCATCTCTCGTCTCTTCAGTTTGACGAAAAGACATCTTAGGTTCCTACTTTTCCATCATCCTGCCACCTTCAATACTTAAAATGAACACCAGTACAAAGAATGTCCCTTATAATGTGTGCCAGTACAAAAAAAATCCCCCTTAGTGACCCTATAATGTGTGCAAGTATAAAATACCCCTATATAATGCCCTTAGTAAATGCCCACATAGTGCTCCTCTCCTCTTCCTGACAGTGCCCCCATAATGTGCCAGTACAAGATTCCCCCATAGTGTCCCCCAGAATGTGCCAGTATAAATGTCCCTTCTTAGTGTCCTCATAATGTGCCTATATAATATGCCCCCATAGTGGTCTTCCCCCCTCCAACACCATGGTTAGCCCATAATGTGCCAGTTTAAGATGTCCCCACAGTGTCCCCATAATGTGCCAGTAATACCCCCCTGATGTGCCAGCAATGCCCCAAGTAGATGCCCCCATAGTGGTGCCCATATGCCAGCAATGTCCCCCAGTTCACTGTCCCTCAGCCCGTTGGACTATAAAAAAAAAAAAACTATGAACAAATCCTTATGCACACTGCACATATCTTATTTTAAAGTAAAAAACAAAACGGGAACAAATACAATACACTGTGCCCCCATCAGACCTCAGATCAGCCCACTGTGCCCCCATCAGACCTCAGATCAGCCCATTGTGCCCCCATTAGACCTCAGATCAGCCCACTGTGCTCCCATCAGACCTCAGACCAGCCCATTGTGCCCCATCAGACCTCAGACCAGCCCATTGTGCCCCATCAGACCTCAGATCAGCCCATTGTGCCCCCATCAGACCTCAGATCAGCCCACTGTGCCCCCATCAGACCTCAGATCAGCCCACTGTGCCCCCATCAGACCTCAGACCAGCCCATTGTGCCCCATCAGACAGATCAGACCACTTTGCTCCATGAGAATAAAAATAAAAAACTTACCTCTCCTGCGCCACGGCTCCGCTCCGGGTCCGGCGCTCCTCTTCTCTGCCCGCGCTGCACTGAGTGCGCGCACTAGGTCCTGACGCTGTACGAGGTCAGGCTTGTGCAGCGCGGGCAGAAAATGAGCGCTTCCATTGTGGAAGCGCTCATCTCCCTACATTGGGAGATAAGCTCTTCCACAATGGAAGCGTCATCTCCTGCGACATCACCGGATCGGGATTCAGCCGGTAACCCGGTTCTCCGATCCGGCTGTAATTTTAACAACCGGATCTGGAGAACCAGAGGGAACCAGCTGAATCCCATGCCTGGGGAGAGGTGCTTGTCCTGGTGTTGCATCGCGTGGTGATCACAGCTCAAGTTTTAAAGGAAAGATTTGCCTCTTTCATGCTTTTGATCCACTCCCAGTTTTGGCTTATCGATACTGCTGTGTTAAGAAATGGCCTTAGAGACCATGTTTAAAATATTCTTCAGAAGCATATACTTTTTTTTTTTACTTTTAGAGCTATGATTTTATGTTTGTCTTTGAAGGAAACAGCTCTTAATTGTGAAACTGAAAGGTAGCTTTTAATAGAGAGACAGAGGATATTTAATTTCATATCAATAATTATACATCATCAAACCTATCAGAAGTACACATAGATATGCTGCCAGGTACCTCCTTACTTTTTTATGAGTGCATTTTTCTTGCCTATAACTTATGAATTTCGTACCTCTTGCCTATTTTCCTCTAATTGTTGATCATATTCACTGAGAGAAGCCAAGTAGATAAGACAATTCACATTCTCAAAGCAATGGATCCACTTCTTCCTCTCAGATTTTTGACCTCCAACATCCACCAGCCTATAAAATAATATATAAATCATTATAAAGAACATTGAAGAGAATTTATTATGTGACTTGCGCCAGTTGTCTGGTGTAAAAAAGTCCCAAATTTTGGCATATGGCAGTTTTGTAGAAATTTTTTTAGAATTTTACATTACTCACTCAACACTTTTCAAAAGCATAAGTGGGGCTAAGCAGCCCAACAGAATTACTGTAATTGACCACAGTAACTAACATAAATATTGCACAGATCCACTCATAGCTGGCATAGATTTGCTTTTCTTGTACATGGACTGCCAGATGCACCAAACTTGTTAAGAGGCCTGATCCTCTTAATTAACTTGATGCATCTTACAAATTAAACTCCAGTCTTAAACTGGGTTTCAGAAGGTACAATACTGAGGATCTATCCTCAGAATAAGTCATTAATATAAGATCAGTGGGGTCTAACTTCCACACTCCCACCAATTAGTTCCTTGAAAGGGATGAGCGCTGTGGTCTTCTCACATCATACCAAGCACAGCGGCATACATTGGACAGAGGCTGTGCTTGGCATTGCATCCTAGGCCCATTCATTTGAAGGGGAAAGAGCTGTGCCTAGGCCATGAGACTGATGTAGGTCATGTCACTGGTCTAGAAAGAGACCGCAGCGCTGACCGGAGCAACCTGATGATTTGCGGTGGTGCTGGCAGTTGGAGCCCACCGAACTGATATTGCACACCTATGTTAAGAATTGATTATCTATTATGAAAACCCCTTTAATAAATCCCCCACCCTTTGAAATCCAGGCTGTCCTTGTGACACTGTGTTCCACAATGCTTGCATGCCACGCTATCCATTTTAAATTATAATACCATCTAATATTTTGAAGATATGCCTTATCTATATAACTATAGCACTTTGTAAAATCCAATCTGACATACATCATGAAAATGGTGGATTTATAAATGCTTTAGAGTAAGCCAGGGGTGCACAACCTTTTCTGGTTGGGGACCACATTGTCAGCCTGAACCAATTCCAATGGCCGAAAATAAAACTTAAAGGGGTATTACCAACTAAAATACTATATTTATAGCATTTTGAACATACAGTATATATCATAAATGTCTAGTTACACTTCAAGTACTCCCATCTAATAGGAGAATACATGAAAGATACATGTGAGAAGCCGCAAGACATAGACATACATGTCTGTTACCTGATGGCTGGGGGCCGCACAGAATGGTATTAAGGGCTGCATGTGGCCCTGGGCAGCAGGTTGTGCACCCCTGGATTACCGTAAGCCATCAAGCATTTAACTAAACTTCCAGTTCAACCATTTCAACTCATGGTATCCCGATATCCATGTGTCTATACCACAGGTTACATATATACAGGGCCCGGATAAGGGTTAGGAAGGGTAGGCAGCTGCCTAGTGAGCCATGAGGATGGGGAGACAAATATGGAAGGCAAAAAAGTTACAGTGCCAACACTGCACTAAGGGAAGTGCTCATTTGTATAAGAACATCACTGGTCACACAGGATTAAGCCTTTTCTATTGTGTGGGAGACCTATGTAAACAATTAGTTCTTTTCTGTAGTGTTAACCAGCTGGCAGAAAAGAGATAGCAATGTCTCTGAGGGAGGATATATACTAAAACCCTTGCCCTGGGCACCAAGATAGTTATTTCTACCCCGAATACAAGTAAAGTTGCATGCGTGCAGATGTAATATAAACTTTGTGTATTGTTGTTCCATTTTTGGCCTTGTTTTATATCACATGCTGTGAAAGCTGCATATTGCCTCCTGGTGGTATGTACACAGACTCTCTTTGTTATAAAGTGATAAGAAATGTGGGTTTATATTTCACCTAAGATTAACTTTATCCACTGTGAAAGAATATTCATTTATTCCTGTAGTTGGCATTCGAATCCTCACAATGTCTTCATTTGTAGGCTGATAGCCTTCTTGAGTGATCCTGTCCAGATTTGTTAAATAGCTGCAGGAAAGAAAGCATTGCCATCAGAGAAAAGGAAAGCAAAGATTTAAAGTGGTTGCTTAGTGAGATATAAAGTTGTGAAACTGTAAAATAATAAAACTTTCGGATATGATTTAATTTTGAATACAACCCCGCAGGCCAGATTTCAAACCAACTGTGGTCTGGGAGTCTCCACTTCCAAATGCCTTTCAAGACAGGCAGGGGGCTTCCTCCTAATCTTTGTGTTGGTGATGTGTACAGTATTTTAGAGATTTGCTGTTTGGGTCAGTTCCTTAGCTAAGTCAAGCCCCTACACATCATGGCTGATTCACACACAGATGTACAAGTAGACTGCCCATTTCTATAGCTAGATCTAGGAGGTCTTTAGATTACCTAAACAACGTTCACTTGGCAACTATCTCAGGCCTTGAGTGCTGTGGACTACCCAATTTGTGTTCCTAGCTTTCTAATCTTTGTCGATTCAGAATGGGAAAAACCTTGGAAATATTTGTTCAGAGATGCCAAATAACATATTCGTTTCTCAAACACTTACTAGCTGGCCGAATCAAGGAGATTGAATTCGCTTCTCTTCTCATAACATTTACGAATTCCAGGATCACTCCATAATTTTTTGATGGCTAAAGCATGATGCTTTTCTAACTGCTGTGTACTATATACATCCAGAGTTCTGATCATTTTCCCATTTACCTAAATAGAAGAAATATGTAAGCTTTTTAATCATTTGTTTTTATTCATCCAGGTGTTTACATGGTTAAAAAGGCATGTCATATACCAATTCTATCATAAAAAGTTTGGTGAGGGGTCCGATATCATTGACACCGCCATTGCCAAGAACAAGGACAAGCATGTACTTTCTTCATAAACTTTTGGATATCCAGTAAACATGAGAAAATTCTAATGAACTAGAGTTTATTACAAATTTTCCCAAAAATTTCACATTTCAGTGAATCTCAAACTTTTGAGATTCATGTTGGATCAGAAGACAGCACAGGAGGGCAGGGAAGAGGAAGGAGGATGATATAACCCCGGGTGGTGCTCTGGCTGGTGGGCTTGCCCATAATGCCATGCCGTTATTCTGAGCCAATCAGGAGAGACATACTGACATGTGTCATAGGCACTATATAAGAACTCAACCAGGGAATTCATGTGTATTCTGGGCTTGCAAATTTATCTTATAGGATGTCTGACAGAGAAAGAAAGAAAAAAATATCTTTAAACACAGAATATGGCTAGCTTATTGTCAGGACTCGGAGGAGTTTAGTATCTGAGAAGACATTAGTTCAGATCTCTTCCCCCCCAACAAATTTTAGATTGTTTCCCCTGAGTTTTTTTCAAATTAAAACCCTCCTGAATCTTATTTATGCCTGAACATATATAAGGGGTTTTCCAATATTTTGATACTGATGACCTATCCTCTGTTCATTAGTATCTGATTGGTGGAGGTCTGACACCTGGGATCCCCACTAATCAACTGTTTCAGAAAGCAGTGGCACTCGCAGTCCAGAGGACTATCCAGGGGATAGTATTAAAGAAGATGGATCGGCACTGCGGTTTGCATGTGGTGTATGCATCGAGGGAAGGCATCCCACTAGTATATAGCGAAGAAGGACCAGCACTCACTTTCTTGATGATATGAAGAGATGTTTATTCAAGGAATAATAGCATTATCAGTAACTAGTTTCGCCTCAAGCCTGAGCCTTTTTCAAACTGCATTGCAATGGTCTAAATGTAAGACAGCTCGGAAGCTGTCTTACATTTAAAACCGGCGCTGGATGCGCTGAAGTTATGGAGAGGCCTACACCTCTTCAAAACTTCAGTGGATCCACCGCCAGCTATGAGCCTTTATTAAGACCAGCATCTAAAATGTGTAACAGGGTAGATATTCCTGGAGGGATAAGTAACAGCTTCTCTGGATAAATTGCGTGGCAATCAGGGGAGCTGTTCATTGTCTGCGATAGCCTGTGTCTCTCTGAAGAAACCTAAGCCTTTGCAGTTGTAGTTCCTATGGAGCACTGTGGGTGGCACGGCTCCATAAAAACATAGGGAATCTGCAATAAATTGCAATGGGAATCTCATAACTGCTTCTTATAATCACCTAGGATGACATTAAAAAAGTAAAAAAATAAAAATAAAAAAGTTTTTAACAATATATTAAAAAAATGTTTAATCACCCTCATTTCTCCATAATTAAAATGCCCTTGTCCCAAAACGCCTAAAATATATTTATCCCGTATGGTGAACACTGTAATGTAAAAAAATTAAAAGGGATGATTAGCCATTTTTTGTCATTTCACCTCCCCCAAAAAATTGAATAAAAAATTATAAAATAAAAGTCATATACACTCCAAAATGTCATGTATCAATAAAAATTACAGATCAAAAGGGAAATTTCAGTCAGCACATCCCAGTGCGCAGGTGCACGTTGCTATGGCTAAATGCACAAGGAAAGGAAAATACATACAATGCAACAACACACTGCCAACAAGATAAAGCACAAAATGCCATAGTGATATGAGATATTCTGAAGCTAATGCTATGCTTGTTTAGTAAATTAGAGATTCTTGGCAAACATATTTTGTACAAAATTATCTGAGCCCGTCCACCAAAACGTCAAGGTGATCTCTGTAGAATGGGAACCTAACATTATTTCCTACCTGTTATGTGCCAACCTTGGCTTCCGTATAATCAGGGGGTGTTGGTTCCACATGCATGCTGGATCCACTCTGCCTTTTGCCATTTCTGGTGCTTCAAAGGCCTCCATTAATTCAGGGATACAGGTACCAACATGCATGCCGAGTCCACTCAGCTTTATAGTTACACTAATTAAAATCCACCTATGGGGCAGACGGGGCTAGTCAGGAGTGCATGACCAAATGGAGTAGCCACACCTCCAATACAAACTTACAAAGCAAAAAAAGGGGGATTTCAGTCAGCACATCCCAGTGCGCAGGTGCACTGTATGTAGAACATTACTGTCACGCCTGCAATTTTCATAACAATGTCAGTTGAATCTACTGGACAAACAACAACATTTTCACCACAAACATCACGCTGCTTCATCCTAACTGGCCGGGAACAGAGGTCAACCTCATTGCTTAAACTTCTACTCCCTACGTTTAGTTTAAATATCTGTCTAAAAAACTTCTTAACTCTGCACTAAATACGTTTGTACCTTAAAATCATTAAACTCCGAGATACGAATTGCCTTGTTAGTCTGATTACAGACCAGCAAAACCTCTGAAAAAGTCACTGAACCTACTATTCTATTAAGTTCCTAAAATTCTGGAATTCCCTTTGTACAGAAAGCAAATTATTATGGGCCAAGTCATTGGTACAAAGATGCAACACAAGATCAGCTTCCCTATCCTTACTAGCAGCCTTGACTATATTTTCAATACACCTCTTGTACCTATTGACAGCAGTGGCACCTGGAAGACATCTCACCTCGTTCAGCACATCTGAACTATTCCCTAACTCAATCCCTCTAATGGTTTAATCACTAACAAGAAAATGCCTTCTCTTGCTGATTATTCCATCAACTGCACCCTCCTAGTTTATGACATTCTTTACCTCTTGCACAACAATATTTCCCTTAGAAATTACACTATGCTCCACACGAGGAGTACAATATCTCCTTATGGATAGCACCTTAACGACATGAGGAGTCTTATAGGCCAGGCAATGCTCCTCTGGAATTCTGGGAACAGGGAATGCAAATGAACTCTTAGCAAGTTCTGTCTCTAAAGCCACCAGACGTAAGGTAGCTAACTTATATGTTGTTTGACCTTTTAAATAGGTCTTGAAACATGACTTGGATAATTAAGCCAGCATCTCATCTGCAGACAGCTGTTTCGGTGCAGAACAGAAAGTACTGGCCTAATTGGATGAGAGGCCTAGGTCAGGATTTGAGGAATATAATATCTCCCTATGGAGAGAGTCTCAATTGCGTGAGGAGACTTATAGACTAGGCAATGCCAAAGGTGGGGGCAGCTTGGAGGAGAGAGGCCAGCCGTTAAACTTTTCTCTATTTTGTATAAAGGGACTCTGAGGATGCATGGGTGAACATAATAGACACAGTTATATTCTTTCTTGCAACCTTTTAACCCTAAAGGAATGCTAGTGATAACTGTTGCGTGCATGTGATTAAGTATTTTAAGTGTAGGTTTTATTTTTTTTAACTTTTTTCCTGATTCACTTAAGTTTACTTATGTTTGACAATCATGCAACACAGTGTGAAAGGTTAAAATGTGGAGTATGCACTTTCCGTACTTTCCATGCAATATCACATAACAGGTTTCCCCCATGAAATACTTGAAAAAACTTGAGGTAGAGTCACCAGAGCACAGAAAAGACTGGGCTTGATGATACCATCAAGGATTAAAGAGGGGGCATGCGGCCTCCAATAAGAAGTAGGGGAGTTTGAAAGAAGGGTAGTAGTTAGTATGTAGGAATGCAGGGATAGTTGTTTTTACTTAGTAAAGTTGGTGCTTGCCATATGGATGAAGGACAATAGGAATCTGATTAGGTGGGAAGATAGTAAGAATTTGCTACATGTGATTTGTTGGGGGGGCTAGCAAGCTAATGACATGAAAAAAGGTGATAGAAGTAATGGTGGTGGAGGGGGGGTTAGGGGAGGGGTAGGCAAAGGGAACTTTAAGGCAGTGTAGGCAAGGCTAAAGGAGGCCAGACACATTGATCTAAAGTTGATCAAAACAGATGGTTTCAACCAAAACGATTGCTCGTCGGATGAAATTTAACAATGAATGATCATTTTATCCAACCTATGCCTGACTACCATTGTCTGAAGAGAAGTCAGCCATGTCTGACATTTTTGCCTGATACAGTAGTTGGACGAAACCGTTTTCATCCAAAGAAAGATTGTTCATGGACGAACGATCAGAAAATTTTTTGTCCATACCATCACCCAGTTTCATTGAACATGTATGGCCAGTTTGAACAACCATAATGGGCAATATGGACTAAAACATGTATGACTGCATCTGTGAAATGTTTGTTCTCTAGATTGTTAAAATGCTGTTCAACCGTTAACCAACTTCTGTCGAATGTGTATGGTCTGCTTTACTGTTGTGGTTTTCTACTTACAGGTACAAACAAGTCAGAATAGCTGTCCACCAGTGTAATTGATCTCACAAATCAGCACCCTGGGAATACTGTAGCCCTGACAGGCTTACTCTTCTAGTTCATCGCAGGATCAATTGGTCGTCGTAAAGCATCGTCTGTACTTTCGATCCACACTGATTCTCTTTCAGAAGTAGTCGCACACCAGCATCATGGAAGGCCACATAACAACCAGAAGAGTACGCACTGGCAGGGTTGAATGGGGTGTTGCATTATCCAAATCGAATTAGTGCAACCAACAACATGTCTACTAATATTGCTTGCAGGTGACAGCAGATATACAGTGCCTTACGAATGTATTCGGCCCCCTGGAACTTTTCAACCTTTTGCCACATTTCAGGCTTCAAACAAAAGATATAGCATTTTAAATTTTTGGTGAAGAATCAACAACAAGTGGGTCACAATTGTGAAGTGGAACGAAATTTATTGGATCATTTAAACTTTTTTTGTAATAATAAAACTGAAAAGTGGGGCGTGCAAAATTATTCGGCCCCCTTGCATTAATACTTTGTCGTGCCACCTTTTGCTGCGATTACAGCTGCAAGTCGCTTGGGGTATGTCTATCAGTTTTGCACATCTAGAGACTGAAATTCTTGCCCATTCTTCCTTGCAAAACAGCTCGAGCTCTTTGAGGTTGGATGGAGAGCGTTTGTGAACAGCAGTTTTCAGCTCTTTCCACATATTCTCAATTGGATTCAGGTCTGGACTTTGACTTGGCCATTCTAAGACCTGTATACGTTTATTTTTGAACCATTCCATTGTAGATTTTGCTTTATGTTTGGGATCATTGTCTTGTTGGAAGATAAAGCTCCGTCTCCGTCTTTTGCAGACTCCAACAGGTTTTCATCCAGAATGGTCCTGTATTTGGCTCCCTCCATCTTCCCATCAATTTTAACCATCTTAACCTGTCCCTGCTGATGAAAAGCAGGCCCAAACCATGATACTGCCACCACCATGTTTGACAGTGGGGATGGTGTGTTCAGGGTGATGAGCTGTGTTGCTTTTATGCCAAACATATCGTTTTGCATTGTTTCCAAAAAGTTGGATTTTGGTTTCATCTGACCAGAGCACCTTCTTCCACATGTTTGGTGTGTCTCCCAGGTGGCTTGTGGCAAACTGTAAACGAAACTTTTTATGGATATCTTTGAGAAATGGCTTTCTTCTTGCCACTTTTCCATAAAGGCCAGATTTGTGAAGTGTTCGACTGACTGTTGTCCTATGGACAGACTCTCCCACCTCAGCTGTAGAGCTCTGCAGTTCATCCAGAGTGATCATGGGCCTCTTGGCTGCATCTCTGATCAGTCTTCTCCTTGTTTGAGATGAAAGTTTAGAGGGAAGGCCGGGTCTTGGTAGATTTGCAGTGGTCTGATACTCCTTCCATTTCAATATGATCGCTTGCACAGTGCTCCTTGGGATGTTTAAAGCTTGGGAAATCTTTTGGTATCTAAATCCGGCTTTAAACTTCTCCACAACAGTATCACGGACATGCCTGGTGTGTTCCTTGGTCTTCATGATGCAGAACCCTGAGACTATCATAGAGCAGGTGCATTTATACGGAGACTTGATTACACACAGGTGGATTCTATTTATCTTCATCAGTCATTTAGGACAACATTGGATCATTCAGAGATCCTCAATGAACTTCTGGAGTGAGTTTTCTGAACTGAAAGTAAATGGGCCGAATAATTTTGCACACCCAACTTTTCAGTTTTATTATTACAAAAAAAGTTTAAATGATCCAATAAATTTCGTTCCACTTCACAATTGTGACCCACTTGTTGATTCTTCACAAAAAATTTAAAATGTTATATCTTTTTGTTTGAAGCCTGAAATGTGACAAAAGGCTGAAAAGTTCCAGGGGGCCGAATACTTTCGCAAGGCACTATACATAAAAGACCTCAACATAGCCCATGGAACCATGGCAGACACATATTCCAGGTATATTATGTGGGCAAGCAACACACTGGGCAGCAAGGGCCATTCTTTTCCTCATGTTGGAAGATGCAGGGAGAGTATCTGAGCCAAAAGGGGATAGGGTGTCCGTTTGCTGGTGGGATGAATGTAGATCCCCCAGTTAATCAGAACATGTCTAAATGGTGAACGAGCCCTTCCAATAATGAGAAATGTGGATCTTGAAACTGGTTAATTTGCTTTTAGATATTAATACGTAACTACTCAAATATACCGTTACCTTATTTTCCTCCCAGACATAAGGAAACCTGAGGGTCTCCATAGCTCCCACCAAGGACTGGGCACATGTTATGATATTCTGATGTATAAGTTTTGCATAAATTTTACGGTCTTGCTCTGAGAAACCAGATCCATGGATGATTCTCATCTGTTTAATAAACGTGCTTTTTCCACTCTCTCCTGTTCCTGTAAGGATGGAAATAAATGTGTTAGAAGTGTTGTTTTCAAATGTTTAATAATTTTCTTTATTGGAAAGCAAACCTATCACTTACGCCCAGTTCGGATGAACTCTTGTATTCTGTTCCATTAGGATTACAGTGTTTTTGCTGTCAAAAACAAGTCAATGGAATCTATTTGAGAATGAACTGGTCAAACCTGTCATGGTTCTGGTAAGAATGGAAACCATGAAGGTGGTGTAAACTGAGCCTTTTGAGACCTTCCATGAATTATAGGAATTTGATAGGTACTATTGACTAACCCCCCTGTATGTCCAAGGTGCACTAGGGGTGTATAGAGCAGGCTCACAAGCTGAACCCACTCCATATGCGACAGGTGACGGCTATGTAATACCCACGTCTGCAATGACTGAGATCAGAGATAACGCTGATACCGGTCATTTAACTCTTTACATGCCATGGTCTATAGCAACTGTGGCATCTGAGAGTTTAGTCAGAGGAAGGGGGCTCTTTCTGTCCTCTGATAAGCACCCTACAGCAAAATTGTGTGGTGGTGATCAGTTGCTATTGCAGCCTGAGCCTTTGTGAAAACTCCCAGACCTGCCATATTAAGCTGCTCTGTGGCATGGCTTAATAGGAAGTATGGCAAATCCTCATAGAGTGCTATTTCAATCTATGGTATTAGCAAATAAATGTTCAAGTGCCCTAGAGAGACTATGAAAAGGTAAAAAAAAACAACAAAAAACAAATTTCTTTCACAATTTTAAATATAAAATCAAACAATAAAAAAAACATAGTTAAAAGGGGTTTTCTGAAACTTAAATACTTAAATTCTCCGGATAGGTCATCAGTATCTGGTCTAACACATGGGACCCCCGCCGATAAGCTGTTTGTGAAGCCAGCGGAGCTCACATAGAGAAATTGGTTTCCTGTCAGCACATAAGATGCTGTGTTATTTGGAGAGCCAGAGTGTTAATCACATGACACAGCTGAGGATCAGAAGTGAGGTTATAACTCACAAATACAGTCACTGGGGAGAAGATAACCTTCACTATAGTTTACACCATATAACTTTCTAACAGGTCAGAGAATAAAAGTATTATGGGAGTGCTTCTTTAAAGGGGTTTGCCAATATCTTTTTACTGATGACCTCCCGGGACCACTGCTGATCAGCTTTTTCCTAGGCTGAGAGATGAAATGTTCATCAGTCACATAGAAGTGAATAGAGCTGAGCAAAGTACAGTGCTGTACTTGGAAAGCACGAAGATGGCCACAGCGCTCACAGGAAAGCCTGTGCCTTCTCAAACAGCTGATCGGCGGGGTCCTAGGTGTTGGACCCCAACTGATAAAATAGGTCATCAGCATGTAAATCTCGGAAAACCCCTTTAACATCGCCATGTCCGAAAACATCTGAACTATTAAAATATTTAAAAATATTTATCCTGTACTGTGAACACCGTAATCAAAAAGAAATCCAAATGGTAAAATTGTGAATTTTCAATCAACTCGCCACCTTAAAAAAATTTAATAAAAAGTTATCTAAAAGATATATGTTCCCAAAAAAGGTGCCAATAAAAACTACAGCCCATCCTGCAAAAAACAAGCCCTCAAGTAGCTCTGAAGATGGAAATATTCTAAAAAAAAGTTATAGGTGTCAGAATATGGAGATGCAAAAAAGGTAATAAAACATTAGTATAAACAATGTTAATTTGTTATTGCTGTAATCGTAGTGACCCACAGAATATGGTAAAAGATAATAACTGAGAGCAGCACCTGATACCTTTCAGACCATTAGTGGAATGCAACAGCCAATTCAACCCTTAGATCCATTAGGGTCATCCATATAGTATCCACAAAATCCACAACGCCTGCCGTTGTGGATTTTGTGGATACCACAGAATAAGGTAGTCATTAGAGTTGAGCGAACGTGCTCGTAACAAGCACTGTACTGCTCAGATCCCCTGCGCTCGCATGGGCGCAGCCATCCGGATCCGTCCTCCTCACCCGACGGATCCGGATGCCTGCGCCCATGCAAGCGCAGGGGATCCGAGCAGTACAGTGCTCGTTATGAGCACGTTCGCTCAACTCTAGTAGTCATGTCATTTTTAGCACACAGTGAAAAAACTAGACCCAAAATTCAGTGTCAGAATTGCATTATTTTATTTTTTTCAGTTTATCCCCACAAAGAATGTTTTTCCAATTTTGCAATACAAGATTGCGTAAATTAATTGGTGAAATTAAAAAACTTGTCACACAAAAATCAAGCCCTCATTTGGCTATGTGAACAAAAAAAAAGTTCTGACTCATGGAATGCAGGGAGGAAAAAGTTAAAACCTGAAAATTAAAACTTACCCAGATCTGTAGGGGTTGCACAACCCAAAACATTGGAGCTATATAATACAGTAATATATAGATGACACATAAATAGTAGAATACTCCTTATCCTAATAAATTACTCAAACCTCTTTAAATCATTATAAAGTAACATGTTATCATAAGGGGATTACAGTATAGATCAGGGGTAGCTAACCTCCGGCACTCCAGCATGCATACTTGTGCTGCTCTTCTAAGAACTCTCATAAAAAAGAATAGAGCATGCTGGGAGTTGTAGTTTCACAGCAGCTGAAGTGCTGTTGCTGATCTCTGGTATAGACCAATACCAAATCCAAAGAAAAATGACACTAAAAACCTGTCTGCATTTTAATGTCCCTCTCTTATCCCTTCTAAAAGTATATACATAAATTGACAACTGGATGCTACCATTTGAAAGTGTGTCCCTGTATACTCTGACACTGTTCAGTCAGTGCTGCTGATGTCAAACTGAGTAGGGACATACCCTTTATAAAGAAACCATGGCACAGCAGAGAGTTGTAAGGAAAGATGCTCCTGAATTAGAATACAGTCAAATGCAAATGAAGCATACCCATAGTTTAAAGAGAAGGAGAGGACACACTACCAGGGACGGACTGGGAACTTAAAGTGGCCCTGGAAAAAATATGAAAAGTGGCTCCATTTTGTAGTTGGGTTCAAATTGATGGAAGGCAGGGCCGGCAATACCATATTGTGGCACCTTACACCACCCCAACAGAGCCAAATACCATAGTCCTTCACAAAATATATCCCCAAAAACTACCACTGACTGGCCATAAGGAGGGACCAGGTGGCCCCCTGGGCATCGGCCCACCGGGAAATTTCCCTGTAAGGTCTATGGCCAATCCGCCCCTGCACACTACTAAATAGAAGTCTAAAACATTGCTTCTTCCATTAGTGAATCAGCATTGAGAAGTGGGGTAAGGTGCACTGCAGATTCACTGATACCTTACACAGCAACACTTTTTCATCAGACTGTATCGTAGACTAAGAGATCGATCTTTCTAAACTGTAGAATTAGTTGCGGTAACAGGCACCATGTGATCATTGCTGGAAATGTGGAAGGCATGATAAAAAATGAGACAAACAGAAATGTAAAAAAACACAGCTGGCCATGTTAATCTGGTGCGTATTCTTCAGATGTAGCTAGCAAGCTATGTTTTTTGATACAGAGCTTCACATCCCCTACATAAATATACTGTAAAATGCCGACTGCCTAAAGCCACCACTAGAGGGAGCTTAAGAGCTTACACACTCACTGATTGAGTGTCTTGTAGTGAAGGGAAATTGTTTCTGCAGTGCTGCTCCCATTGAAGTCAGTGGGGGCATAACTATAGTAACAAGCTCCCTCCACTACAAGGTTGATGGTGCTGTGTAGTTCTGGTGATGACTTCCCAAACAGCTGATAGGTGGGTTGCGGGGCATTAGACCCATGCCAATCCACTAGTGATGGCCTATTCTGAGGATAGGCCATCATTTATTAAAGCCTGGACAACCCCCCTAACTTTTTCACTACTTAGGGTTTCAGGATTTTCATACTTTTGGCAAACACAAATGCCTGGTTGTATCTCCAATCATCTCTTGTGTTAAGTGGGACTGCCCAGGAGCCCCATGTTAACTTTGAGACACTTTAGGCATCGGGGGAAGGGATTTGCTCACACCCCCACTCCCTGATTGGCCAGCACCTTAGTGATGCTTCGTAGTTGGGAATGGCTTCCCAAATAGACTTCATTCCAGTGGCTGTGCTGCGGCCACAGTAGTGCTGGAACCACCACCACTCATCATAAATGGCTGACATCTTTACAGTTATACACAGCACAATTATCTCTCCTGAGGACATACTATCCAGAGAGTGTTGAAACGCATAGAGCGCATGTGATTTCAGGGCTAGATGAGCAAGCTTGACTACAAAAGGGAGTATCGCTGTTAGTACTCATTACGAGGTTAATGCTGTTACAAACTAGCGGCACACTAAACACCTTTAACAGTATATCAAAGTGAAATGGCTCCCTCTATCTTAGTCAGTCAGTGTCCATCCCTCATTCTTTGTGATTATACTCCCTTCCCTTAGTGTAGTCTAGATTTAGTCAAAGCAGTGTAGTAGCATCATGGCTTTTCCATATTGATGGCAGATATGTGGTCACCTGGGCCCAACAATGATTAATGGGTGTTCAGCAAATTCACTAACTGTACATCAGTTAATCAAGTGGGGTTGCCAATAGGAAGATGACCAGCGGGTTGGCCACTGTATTTGGCTGAATAGATACATATTGTATCCAGTGTAAAAATCCATTAGATTTTATGATGGTATAATAATCAATATACAGCCACCAGGTCTCTCCTCTTCGCCCTATCTTGAGTGGGTATCTTTTCTGTTTTTCCCTAATTATTTATACTTACAGAGTTTAGTTTTAGTATTTGTATATTTAACAAACATTATTTTATTTTTTTATTTTCATCATTTTCATTGGTGGTGAACAATAAATGCAGAAAATGTCAATACTGTGTACCTCTACTGTCAAACACAATGCAACCCAAATTATAGAATAAAATCTGGTTATTCACCGATACCCATGTCGTTTCTGAAAGACACATCACAATGCCAGCCTGTACTACGTGGAATTCATCTGTCAAGAGGAGTCAGGAGCTCTCCACGCACATTAGATTATCGGCTGGTCCCAATAACGGTGGGTTTAGATGACAATGGTATAATTGGTATGGGGGCCTGGAGTTGACAGATGGATTAATTAGGCCCTGGGGATAATTAGATATACAACTTCTCATTTTCTGACTTCTTAGTTGAAAAAGACATCCCCCCCCCCCAAATGTGGCTTCTCTTCTTGGAAAAAAACTTCCTGCATCAGACCCCCTGAGGTCATTAGAATTCTGTCCTGTGCAAATAACAGGCTGAAGTCTTCTTCCTGATGTAACTTGTAGCTTCCACTCCTCCATTACGTAGCCACACAACCAGAATTACCATTTTTTATATCATTCTGACTCATCCTCAGAGGCACTTCCTTGTGTATCAGTTGACTTGGAAATGGGCGAGGTGAGCTGTAAAGATTATTTCTAAAATATAATTGTGCTGTACAAAACTTTCTGAAATGTGGGTGGAACGTTTATGTTTTTTCATTCCATACATTACACAGTTTAGGAAACCATTATTAATGTGAAACAAGCCTACTGTAGTGCCTTCTAGTATTTTATTTTAAGTGGTTATTTGGGATTCTAAATCTTTTTTTCTCTCCAGAAACAGTGCTATATCAGTCATTAAAAGGGTTATAAAAAGCCAGATGCTGTTTGCATTGTTATTTCTGGTATTGCAGGCCAAGCTCATTAAAGGAGTATACAGGAGGCATAATTTCAATAAAAAATAGGGTTGTAGTGAAGTATAGTAAACAACCAGTAGTCACCGATCCCCCGTTGCTGTTGTTTGACTGCTGCTCCAGTCCCCACTCGTCTCCACTTACTGTTTTTGGGCTCAGCACTCTGGAAACAGCTTGGCGGGGCACAGTTGTGACCACTGATTGGCTGAGCAGGCCATTTCCTGTGTCTTGAGCCTAGAACCACAACTGGACCAGTGTCAGAACAGCAGTACAGGGGGATCAGTGAGGTGAATAATGATTTGTTTTTGTTTTGTTTTTTGTATTCCACCCATTTAAAAAAAGATTCCACTGGAAAGCCTCAAAGAATGCAGGGGCTAGGGGAAGAAAGCAGTGATTTCAAACAGTGGGCATAACTGGCTCCCCTACATAAGGATGTGATCAAGAGGAAACTTCATGCGGCATATTTGAGAACCACAGAGGAGTCTTGTCAGGTGAATGGGAATAGAGGGACCGTCACACATAGAGGGCTGAATGTAAGCATTTTGTCAGACTAATCTAGGAAGCAAACTATTGTTCTTGATTGTAATGGGAAGCTTGGGGGATAAAGAATACAGGATTAGTAATCTTGAGAATAATAAATGCAGCATTGTGAGTTATCAAATTCATGTTCTTCTTGTTATGTAACATTAAACTAAAAACTGAGTAAATGCAAAAAAGTGTACAAGCCTCCCCGTGTAAGCTGCATTATGTAAGAAAATGAGCCACCACAACACAAGGAATCATAACATAATACTACTACACCTCTTAACTTTTGAAAAGTCCAAGGAGAGACAAGATCAGTGGCGCACATAGCACAGCATGGCATTTGTTTTTATACTATGCCATGCCTCTATCGCCACCCAATGCCTATCTATATATGCCTAATTCCATCTATTCCCCATTGTGTCCCCACACAGTAGTTATACCCCTTTAGTACCTTCACATAGTAGTAATGCTTGCTCTTCTTGTGCCCCTCAAAGTAGTTATGCTCCCTTAATACCCCCTCATAGTAAGTATGCCTTGTAGGTGCCTCCACATCACAGTTATGCCCTCTTAGGGCCCTTCCACAGTAAGAATGCCCTGTAAGTGCCTCCACACAGTATGCCCCCTTAATCCCCTTACAGAGTAGTTGTAACCCCTTAGTGCTTTCTTCACAATAGAATGTTCCCTTAGAGCCCCCACACAGTAGTTAGGCCTCCTAAGTGCTCTCTTCATAATAGAATGTGTCCTTAAAGGGTTATTCTCATTTTAGACAATGGGGGCATATCGCTAGGATATGCCCCCATTGTCTTATAGGTGCGGGTCCCACCGCTGGGACCCGCACCTATTTCCAGAACGGAGCCCCCGAACTGAATGAGGGTGCACTGCGCATGCGCAGCCGCCCTCCATTCATTTCTATGGGGCCGCCGAAAATAGCCGAGCGCTGGCTCGGCTACTTCCGGCGGCTCCATAGAAATGAATGGGAGAGCACCGCGCATGCACGGCCCGGCTCCCATTCATTTCTATGAGCAGCGCGGGGAGCTGCGCCTGGTGGTGGCCGGACCCCCGGAAACCTGGGGTCCTCCAGGCGCAGCGCTCCCCGCTCCGTTCTGGATATATAAGACAATGGGGGCATATCCTAGGGATATGCCCCCATTGTCTAAGATGAGAATACCCCTTTAAAGCCCCCACACAGTAGTTATGCCTTAGTGCCCCTTCACAATAGTAATGCCCCCTTAGTGCCTGCTTTACAGTAGAATGTCCCCTTGGTTCCCCCTCACTGTAAGAATTTCTTGTTAGTGCCCCCGCAGTTATGCCCCCTTAGTGTTTTCACACAGTAAAATGTTCCCTTAGTGTATCCTTACAATATTGCTGCCTCCATAGTGCCCCATCACAATGGGGCTGCCCCCCTTATGCATCCTTACAATGGTGCTGCCCCTGTAGTGTTAATAAAATAAAAAAGAAATACTCAAATAGTCCTGTCCCCACAATGAACAGAGTGCATCATACCTCACCTTGTGCGCTCCCCTGCTCAGCATGTGTGATGACATCACAGCATTGCGCTTGCCTGCTAGGGAGAACACAAGCTGGTGAATAGGGGAGCAGGTATCTGACCGCTCCCTGCTTCACCACTGTGTTCAACCGTACCTTCGTACCTTCAGGATACAGGCACAGTTGAAATCAGGACATAACAGAGCCTTCCCAGGAATGATCCAGGACATTGGGTACTACTGATATATTTATTACAACTAGCAGTGCTGCAATGAATTTAGTAGAAGAAAATCACACTAAACAATACAAATTTCACAAATTTCAAAGATCACAAAGTGCCCCCAACACCACCCCCTAATCATTTGTTACCTATGTGAAAACATAGTTTTAAGTGTTCAATTTCCCTGCTGGATCACCAAAGGAGAAATTAAGTATGACCCAGCTAGTGGCCATTCAATGAGTCGTTTGTGTAGTCCTCCAGAGAGAAAGAGAGAGAGAGAAAGAGCAGGACTGTCTGTCATTCTTCTCTAATTTGGTCTAGTGCAGGGGTGGGGAACCTGCGGCTTACGGGGCCATTTCATGTGGCCCCCGGCCCCCTGCCAGAACATATAGTGAAAATATTCCATTATGGAAGCAGTCATTAGCATAAGGGAGGCACAGGATGGTGAGTGCAGCGCACTGCTAGCTGTACTCACCTTCCCTGGTCTTCTTCCGGGCCCACTCTGTGTCCTGACACGTACAGTGTCAGGACATAGTGCACATAGACGCGCACTATGACCTGACGCTGTGCGCAGTCACAGTACAGCGCGGCGGGAAGACCAGGGAGGGTAAGTGAATCTGCCAAGTGGCAGCGCCGTCTGGAGCTGGAGAAGTTTATTTTTTATTTTAAATGTCTGATTGGGGCTGATCTGAGGGTGGGGAGGGGCTGATGAATTTTGTATGGCCCCTGAACAATGTTACAAATATCCAAATGGCCCTCAGCAGCAAAAAGGTTCTCCACCCCTGGTTTAGAGATAAGGATCCTGAACAGAGGTACTCCTTCTATAACCTCAGAATTCCCTAACAGGATATATGAAAATGAGTTTTCCTTTTAGTATGTTTGTGCAGTATTGCAGAACAGGGTCAAGTCAAAGGGTTAACTGATGTAAAGTTATATTGTTAAGTTAAATGTTATGATTTGTCATACTTGCGTACCTAATAGCACTGTATGGACAATGAAAGGTTAACACCTTGGATCATCCTGTTAGGTTGCCAGGAGATGGACATGGATCTGGCCAGTGGGGAGTCTGCTCTTTTAGCTGTGCTACAGTGAGAATCTATATGTGCAACCTCCTTAGAGTAAGGCCCCATTCACACGACCGTATGTTCATTTCCGTATGTTATCCGCATTTTTGCGGATAAGATGCGGAACCATACGGACCCATTCATTTTTCCATAGGAGAAAAAAAATGCGGAATGCACACCATGTGCATTCCGCATCCGTATATTACGGAAGTTCTCCCGCAAAAAAAAGGAAACATGTCCTATACTTGGCCGCAAAACACGTCTGTAGCCCCATTAAAGTCAATGGGTCCGCAAAATTACGGAACACTACGGAAGACTTTCCGTATGGCTTCCGTTCCGTTTATATACGCACACGGAATACATACGGTCGTGTGAATGGGGCCTTAAGCTCAGGCTCAGAGACTACTACAGCCAAGGAAGCTACTTTATGATCAAACGTTCTCCAGAGAGAAGGAAATCAGAAGGTCCAGAATCACAAGACTATGCATTGGAGGCATACAGTAAAGAATTGTGCACATTTATGGCCAAGAGACTTGCTGCTGTGAGAGGTAACATTGCTAGCACACCCTTCCACACTTGGAGACAGTTTGGCCAACCATATCTTATGAATGCACCCTCAGCCTGGGAATTGCAGAAGCAGTTTTCAAGTATCTCATTGTCTGCCTATAATTCTGTTGAGAGAGTTTAGAGAGACAGAGAGAAGGAGTACTACAATCTCCATCATATGCTGCTAGTGGGGAAGGATTGCACTGTGTTATATGCTTTGGAACTGTGCCTTGTTCTTGTTGGATGTATTACCATTCCTACCCTGCATTTTAATAAAGAGAGACTTATTTATTGATATCAACTAGCCTAGTTACTGGCTCCATCAATTGCCAGCCATTGCACCTGCTTTCCTGCCTTGCACCCAAACCAAAACTAACATCATAGGCACCCCAACTACCACCAAGCAGAAGCCACAATACCAGGGTGTGCACAGAAGGAAGAAAATGTGTGCCTTTCCATCACTGCCTGGCCCCAGGGAGCCATCACCACTTCTCCCATCCTCAGTTCACTCCTCCTTAAGAAAAAAATATGTGGGGTCATTTATCAAACTGGTGTAAAGTAGAACTTAAGTAGAGCTTAATTGCCCATAGCAACCAATTAGATTCCACATTTTGTTTATGACTGCTCCTTTGGAAAATGAAAAGTGGAATCTGACTGGTTGCTATGGGCAACTAAGCCTGTTCTAATTTACACCCGTTTGATAAATTACCCCAGTGGTACTGAAATGTCCAACTGGTAGCATTTTCTCACTTCAAAAATATCTACAATATAACCGCAGCCTTTGTAGCTGCACATGGGCTCTAACAATATACGGACCCACTGCCTCTTTGTAGAGAGTCATTCTGATTTTCTATGTTTCGATAAACATGCATTTCTTCAACTTTACTACCAGCATGGTGCCACTGCCATCAAATGACGTCTACATTGAGTTCAAAAAGATCAATCAAAGAACAGGAAAGTAAATTTTATCAGTATAGCACAGTAGGTACTAGGAAAGGACTAAAGTGACAAGGTTCTGGACACCAGGAACTGTGGCTCCAAACTACTGGACATCAAGGATTACTGTATAAAACCACCAGATGCCACAGTCTAAAGTGACCCTGGAAAAAATCTAAACGTGAACCAATGTTGTAGGTTCACGTCATGACTCAATGCAGTGTGGCTGAAGTAGACAGGAGTGAGGAGCTGTGAGTATTTAGCATGATGCAAATCCAATAAGTTACTGCTTAGTAACATCAGCGGAGAATTGTAAACACAAATGGATGCCCTTGTGGGGAAAAAGGTGGCATGCAGTAGACCCTAGAGGAAGGGGAAAAGAAGATAGCAGGGAGACAAGCTTTCATAGAAAGACAAGTTAGTTATGTAACTTGTGTCCAGTGGTTATTCACGTCCTCAGATTCAAGTGCAGATACACAGCATATATACACAATACACAACATATACACACACAATACACACACCATAATTCGTTATTTGTTAGAAGATCAGGAAGATTCCAACGTACAGAATGTGGATTAGGTGATGCACAGAAATTTTTTACATATGCCACCTGTTTACATACAGTAGACCATGTCCTTCAAACACTACTAATCTAACAACAAGTATTTCATTTGACTCCTGTATCAAACCCACAAAAAATAAAGATACCACACACCTGATGCTTAACTGCATTAACTCTAACCACCCAGAATAAATTCAGACCCCAGTCCAAATAAGTGGAGTCACCAAAATAAAACCAGACCCCAGACCAAACCCAGACAATACCCTAAAATACAGAATCCCTGAATCAATATGGACTAATATGGACTAAATCAATACGGACCTCAATAAAGTATGTGTTCCAAATTCCATGTTTTGGGGAGTTGACTTTGCGATTAAAAATATGAAAGTCGACTGTGCACAGCCATGTTCAGTACTTTGCTTACACATAATCATGTGATTTTAAACCTTATTATGTACAGCAAGTGCATAGCATGAGTGTTTATATCACTGAGCAGAGGGCAATGAGCTGCCAACCATTTTAATGTCAAAAGCTTTATACTGCACATAGACCACTATGGAACTGGCAGTTACCTGACCAATCACCCTGAGGTGAAAAACTGTCAAATTACATCTGACTATTCCCAATAACAGCAAATTGGACAATTAACCTGTTGCGTTAGGCTACGTTTCTCTAGAAAATTGTGGACACTGTAGTGGGATCAAGTGTGTTCCTCTCATATCACCGAAAGCAAGAATCAAAGAACACCTTGGAAAGTGTAGGATCCTGATCATTTTTAGCTGTTTTACAGTTCTGAAAGAAGCTCAACACAAGTCACTCTTACCCAAAACCTTTATAACATAAAACATGTATCCTTGTATACCACACCACCCTATACTCCAGGTGCTATGGTAGGCATGTGGGTAAGTCTCCCAACATCTCTTCCAACAAAAGACAAAAATATCACTATTTTACTATTAGTTATCACTAATAACACTTACCCAAAAGCAGTAGTTTCAGCTCCTTTCTGTCCCTCCTCTTCTGTATTTTAAGCATTCTATCAATCTCTTTGTTGATGGCCAATGCCATTTTATCATCCTCAGACAAGCAGGGAGGACAAAGGCACCAGCCACACCACCACGACATATCAGTGGTAACCCTTGTAGATTCCTGTCCCAGAAGTCCACTTCAAGATGCAGTCAATCTCATCACTTGTCCATTTCTCTTGCTCTCTGTGTGAAGTATATTGTCTGATATTCCTATATCCCTTCAAAATTTCAAGTTTCCTTTGGTTAGTTGGGATGAATAAGTCTTATCTGACATATTTGGGGTCCACATTCGGCTGCCAAATCCAGTATTGCATGGCTCAGGTATCTTACCTCTGTAAATTGTCTAGAGTAATCAATATATAGGATGGCTGCTTGGTTTCGGTTTTGCAGAGCTCAATCCAGAGGTGTTGTTTTCTTAGATAGCTCAGTAACAGAAGTATGGAAGGGTGGTTGCATAGTTCTGAAAAGGTACAGTTACTTTTTTACCTAGTTATCCACCTATGGTCGTCCTTCTGATCAGTTGATCACCTACATGAGAGATACTTGAAGTGTTTCAGAGACTGTAGCCAGACCTAAGTGAAGACTAGATGGGGAAACAAGTTTTTCGAGCTGACAGTTCTCGACCGCACCTGTGCTATGTATTCCTCTTCATATAAGCCAGCCTAACAGGTTATGAGCACATACCTGCCTCCCTTCCTGATGGTAAACCGAGGATATTATGACAAATAGAGTAAAAAAGAAGAAACGGGGAAAAGACCTGGGAGTTTACACCGCTAACGCAAGTGATACTGATGAGACTACATAGTATTACGTGGTTGGTTTCTTTTAGGCAGGTGTTGCATTCAACACAAAACATGTCTGACCTAACAACGATAACAGTTTCTCAATTTATTTCTCAATGTTTCTTACACTTGTCCTTTACAATTGGTAAAATGAGTCAGTGTCAGACTACGCAGAACTTTACAAGCAGGATTAATAAATCTGACTGTTTTGTGTCTACCTATGCAGACCTCGCTTCTCTATGGTAACAGACTACAGGCAAACCCTGCATAGTCTGATCTTGTAGTGACCCTTCCTTCCATCTGTCCCCTACCCCTAGTTACATTCATTGTATGCTGTTCTCAGAAGTCAGTGGATCCTGAAAAATACTGACCAGTATTTTACATCTGTATAATGAACCCACTGTATATGGAAAAGTAAGTACCACCCCCACCTTTTAAATTGTTTTTCTATTATTTTTAGCAACTTATTGATCTTCAAGGATCAGAATGGCATAAAATATAAAAGAAGTGATACTCACCTCAAGGACTCTCCACTGCCCTAATTCCAAAGATTAGTGGTCCCTGTCAAAACACAGGAAATGACTGTCTGAACGGTGACTGAGGCAGGTCAACGCTTTGAATAATGTGCAGTCAATCTGTAAAATGAAGAACCAAAATGTAGAAACTGCCCCATATCATAGATTTGTCATGGGTAGCTACAAGCTGAACAATGGGTTACCATGTCTCAAACAACTGATTTACTCTAGATTCCTCTAGATTGCAAGGACGTGTTTATCAAGTCCAAGTCAACTTCACCAAAAACAAGTGAAAGAAAGGGACATCTGAGCCCAGTCAGTTATGCAAAATGATCTTGCGGGCAGTAGCAGATATACAAAACATGAACTATTAGTTTATAAGGAAACACGGATGTTGGTAGCCAGTATCTGGATGAAAAGAGCCCAACCAGACGTTAAGAGTATGTGTTGCAGTGCAACTTGCTTTATTTTGTTTTATGCCCTTTTGAACCATTTGTAAAACAAATTTTAACATTGTTTAGCTGCTATTTTCTTAACCCATTAAACATATGCATGCCGGGCTCTGCCAAGTATGTATGTATTTTGAATGGGGAGAGGAAAATAAGCTGCTACAAAGATACCTCTGATGGCAGCGTATCTGAAATCAAAAGAATCTGGCATTTCGAAAGTCTGGCCAGTCTTTCTCTTCCCTAGGAGGCCATACACATTACATGGTGGGCTGATCCAGATGAAATTAGTAGGTTTTGCCAATATTAATCTGTGTATGGCCAGCTTTAGAGAGGATCTTGGTGGAACCTGTCTTATTTAAACTTTAAACATGTAGTTTGGTTTTTTTTTTTTTTGCTGAAATATGTGGTATCACCATGTCTATGAGGCTATCAGAATGAAGGTTATAGATGCCAACAAATCTGAAAAGGTATTTGGAGAGATTGCCAAACAATTAGACATCAATAATTCCATTACTTGGAAGATTATTATCAAGTGAAGAAGATTTCAGACAACTGCCAAGAACAGGACACACAAGGTTGAATTAAAGCAGGCGATTGTCGGGAAGGAAGCGTTCCTTCCGAGAAATCACCTGCTCGTCAGTGGAGGAGACCACTCCTACTACATGCAACTATCTCCTGCTCAGCATGGGGACAACCAATCGCTAATGCCATCACTGATCCCCATACTGAATCATTGTTTGCCAGCAGCAGATCGTGATCAGACACCACAATTGGTGAGGCAGCAAACGATAATTTTGAAACCTGTTGAAAAATTGGGATTGTAATCGCCAGCAGTATTACATGCCAATGAGCGTTACTATGAATGCTTGTTAGCGATGATCTGCCAGACAATCTGCCAGTCTAATACACTCTTTAGTTTCGAACAGCCTTAGAATTTATCAAGGGACCTCCTTGCAGTGGACTTGTGTTATAGACACATTTTGTACCCCACTGGACAAATGGACATGGCTTAGAGGAAAAGGGGCCATGGCTTGGCTAAAAGTAGAAAGATGCATGGTTTCAAATGCATTGGACCAAAATCCAACCAAGTGAGCCAATAAAGAGATGACAAAGTTAGGCAAAAGTGCCTAACACATAAAGTCTAGTTCTAAGCTGTCTAAATTTAACTCTACATTTATCATGAATTATACACCAATTGTTGGCGTATTAATGTCATAGATTTTGTCACAATGATTTTTTGCGGCAAAATCTGCAACTTTTTGCTCATACCACTTTTCTAAAGTGGTGAGAAAAGGGGGCAGGGTAGTGGGCCGTCTGGCAGGCCTGGTTTATTTATCATTTTCCACTCCAGTTTTTGGCATGGAAAATAGCTTAAATCTACGCCAGCAAGGGAGCTGGCATAGATTTTAGAATGTTGCACCGCCTGCTGGGGGAAGCGTCAAAGTAATGTAGAGGCCTGTGCATCCACATAACTTTGTCGCATCCACCGGTAGCGTAGAAGGTCCTAATGAATGTCCTTCAGCGTCTTTACTTTTTTACATAATTGTAGATCCTTATCGTGTTCAGTAGACCTGTGAATTGCAACTGTAATGTGGACAATAAAATGCAGTTATATTTTGACTTGTGAAAGTGGCCTTATCTAGACTTTGAATTAATAAAAGTTCTATAACCAAATTGAGCTTAAAACCAGAAGATATTCCTACACATTCTGAGCAGAACAATGCATGGGAACTCTACCTGAAGAGATGAGCCTTATGTGGAATAGGTGTCACGTTACAGGGGTATGTGCAGCCCTGAACTTAACCCCACCTCGGACCCTGCCTACTTGCACGGCCCGTCCTAGGCAACGGCGTACAACTAGTCGACAGTCCCTAGCCTAGGTACATGCTTGGGTATACAGGGAGGGGGAACAAATGGGAGAAAACAATAAACAAAGACAGAACCCACAAATATGAGAAGGTCGCCGAGCCGAGGTCAATACCAGGAAGTAACGTCAAACACCAGAGGAACAAACGGAAGGAAGTTCCAACAAACGATCCGAGGTCAAAGCCGAGAGGTAATGAGGTACAGAAGGAAGAGACAGGGACGAGGTCAAATATAGAAGCCGTAGTCGAAGCACAATGTCACAGCAGTTTAATCGCAAGTTCAGGTATTAAGACCAATCACAGGCAACCTGTGGCCAGCAGGCTGCCTGTTTAAATAGGCCCAGCAGATGGGTCACATGATGTGGCCAGCGTCACTTGACTCAAATCAGAAACCTCAATACATCTGAGCGCCGATTCATGGGCGTCAGTGCTCAGCTCCCCTGCTGCTTGTTGTCTAGGGGATGGAGGACCCTGGCCGCGCTTGTGAAGCGTGCATCGCCGAGTCCTCCCCTCCCCTGGGTTGCTAGGGATACGAGGACGCTGGCTCCCCATTACAATAGGACCGACGACTGGCGTTAGTTTAACTGTCTTGTTTTATGCCAAACTATACTTCTAAGGCACAAATCAAATAGCTTATACAAATATACAGGTCAAATTGAGTACTTTTTTCCCCAAAAATGTAACTATTTGTATGCACACAACAGCTATAATGTGGATGTTGCATATTATAAGGTGTCTATCATGTGTTATGTACTTACCTGTACATGCTCCTGTAGCACGTCCGGCCTCTCTAATGTGGCACTGCCAGCATCAATCTATTACCGTGGCAACCAACACAGCTGACAGTGGAGCTGATAGGCTGATCAGGAAGCAGGGACACTGGACCAATCAGGCTTGGCAGCAGTGTCATGTGCTTCCTGTTGGCGGGCTATTTAACCCACTAATGCATAATGCTGTACATGTACGATATTATGCAGCCACAATTGTACATAGTGGGCTGCTGCAGTGAACCTGCTCCATATGCAGCAGGTGCCGGCACCCAGCCGAAATGACAATGGGACAATGGGAACGGCAATCGTGCAGAACCCCGTCATTTAATCCCTCAGATGTCACTATCAACACCGATTGCGGTATCTGTGAGGTAAGGCAGAGGAATGCGGCTCCCTCTGCCTTCCAAACGGAACCCCCACAGTGAAATCGCAGGGCTCCGATCAGTTACCATGGCAGCCTGGATGCCTCTGAAGCTTTCCAAGCCCGCCATGGTAAGCTCCCTGCTGCGATGTGCGCGAGCGAGACACTGCTCAGAAGGGAGAGTGTGAGAATCCTATTCACCCTAACAAATCTCTATTAGGGTGAATAGGGCAAGGGATTAAAAGGGGGATAATAGTTATTACATAAAAAGTTCTAAAAATTAAAAAAAAAAAAATCAACATATTAAAAGCTTTAATCACCCCCTTTCCAAATTTTACATATAAAAATATATAAACAATAAAAAATAAACATATTAGGTATTGCTGCATCCAAAAAATGTCTGAACTATTAAAATATTTTTAAAAATTTCCTGTGCAGTGAAGACCGCAACGGAAAAAAAATGAAAAACATAAAACTCGCCCTTGTTTTGTCCCCCCAAAAAATTGAACAATGATCAAAAATTCGTACATACCACAAAAATGGTACCAATAAAAACTACAGTCCATTACAAAAAAAATATAATATGTATGGCCAGCCCCGAGGGTTCCATTCTGCAGGCCATATACCGTACTTGTATTATGGCGGCATGCAAAACGGAATGCCTCTAAAGGCATTGAATTTTGTTCTGGACTCCATGAGAATGGAATCCATTATGTAATTTACTTAAAACCTGAACTCGAACCTGCCAAAAGGCAGGTTCGCTCAACTCTAGTTGTGAGCTCTCTAGATTCTGATTTTCTCGTAACATGACATCTTGTCAAGCTATGAATTGCCTGTGCTACCTTATCCCATGTTCCCTCACAATATTTGGAGACTTTAATGTATGATTTGTTGACTAGCACATTGCAATGCAAAAAATCCAATACCTGTCAAGGATTGCAGCATATAATTATACTGTATAGATATGAAGTGGAATTCAGACATTATGAAATTCTATTATGAAGCATAATGTATTCATAGAAAATATTTCCAATAGCATTACAATATTTATTGTAATTTATATTCCGCAGCACTTTACAGACTTTGCATCAGGCTGTCCCCAATGGGGCTCACAATGTAAGGTCCCTACCAGTATGTCTTTGGAGTGTGGGAGGAAACCGGAGTACCTGGAGGAAACCCACACAAACATATGGGGAGAACATACAAACTCCATGCAGATGTTGTCCATGGTCGGATTCAAACCTAGGGCCCCAGCACTTCAAGGCTGCCACTGGCCTATACAGGTAAAGAAGGGGTTCATAATTGTACGGATTTATTAATCACCTTTTTCACATAATCAAATTGCACAAACTTTTTATTCTAGTTGCTTTTTATGTTTTTTACATGAGTGTTGTGTGCATGCTCCTTGCTGAGGTCGCTGTGTAGGGAGGAGGAGCTAGGCTGTCTGCATTTACTGGCAATGATGTCATCTTCGGCATTCTGCCTCCAAGCGTTAAAACAAAGGAATTCCCTTTCTTTGAAAGCATGGTGACTTCTGCGCCTCACCTAATCGTATGCAGCACAAGCTGAAAGGTGACAGGAAATGTCAGCTTAATAAAACTATAGCTACAGAAGACGTAAAGGGGTTGTCCCATCTCATCCCTTCCTGCTTGGCTATTTCCGTAAACTCACCCACCTGGGTTGGAGCTTAGTCCTATCTCGCAGTGGAAACTGTGAGATGAGAGAACCCCTTTAAAGCCCAATTACACTGTTCGATATTTGGGTAGAACCGGCACCAATGGATGACAAAAACATCAGCACTTATTTACACCAGCCAATTACACAAGCTGATACACAATGAATGTGGGAGAAATAATTGGTTCCGCAGTCATTATACTGATTCGGTTCTATTCATCATCATCAGCATATTCCTGATTACACATGCCAATGTACTGCCGATAATTATGCATCTTTCATCCCAATACAAGATGCCAATCAGCTGACAAATGAGTGTCTGCTCGTTCATGGGCTGATTGGCTGCATAATTACATAGACCACTTATCAGGACCAAGCATTCCTGTGAACGCTCATTCCTAATAATTGGCCTCAATATCATTTTGTCTTACAGGGACTTTAGACAGTGCTTTCTGAAGATTTAAGGTTTGTATTCAACAGGCCTTTAAAGGGACCAAATTTTCATTAGACTCAAGCTTGGTCACAAACCAGAGGGTGTGAACCCACTGTGCCACTTGACCACCCTTCTCTTAAGGGCATTGTCTAAACGAATCCCTTGTTCTTCAGAGTACCCCGTGACCGCGGCGGTGACTAGAGGAACATCGGCGGTCAGCAACCGCTGTTACAGTTTCCCCTTAGCAATTATTGCAAAGACCCAACAGGAATGTGGGACAAAATCAATAGCAACTATGGGAGTTATTTATTAGCCAGAAATACGCCTATACGCATATTTCTGGCACAGATTGAGACGCAAAGGTTATTTTCACCACAATTTGTGACTTTTCCCTGCTCATGCCAGGTCTAAAAAGTGGGCGTGACGTGGGCGGGGAAGGGGATGGGCTGGCAGGCCCATCTCATTCATAATTTTCTACACCTGTTTTAGGAGTGGAAAATTGTCTAAATGTAAGACAGCAAGGAAGCTGGCTTACATTTAGACTGGCACTGGATGTGCTGAAGATATGTAGAGCCTGGTGCCTCTTCATAACTGCGTCGGATCCACTGCCAGATATAGGGGTTATTAAGACCGGTGTCTAAAATGCCAGTCTTACGAAATGACCCCCAATATGTTTCATATTCATCAGAGCTCAACTGACATTTAACCTACATACATATTTACTATATCAATAGAGGGAAACACGTTATACTAGGATGGAAACTAATTTCCTGTTCCCATCGTAAAGGGGTTGGCCACTGTGGCATTACTTTTCCAAATCCACATGTTTCCAAATAACATGTTAGACCTCCTTTGGCAATCAGAAATTCCTCATCCACTAGGTGTTGAAATCATTTTGAAGGAATATTAGAAATACTAGCTAGTCTAGAACCAATGACCATGCTTTGTTCGAAATCGCTCAGATCTTCCCATTCTGATGTGATTCACAGTAAAACTGATCCATGGCTAATTTCCATGCAGAAAGCTCCAATCGTGAAAGGACAGGTGTCTCTAACAAATGGCCATTCAGTGTAGTTCTTAAAGGTTCACAAGAGATGTCCCCCACTGTAACGCCCCCTTATTTAGTACAGTCTGGTTCCCTGTTTGCACTGCACTTGCTCCTCAGCATGGACACTGATGGATGAGCATTACCATCCTTGATTGTGTATCACTGTGCATAGCAATACATATGTACTATTCTCACATGTAATGTGACGTCCTGTCATAAGTTATTTGCATCGTCCGGCAGCACCGCCAGCATAAAATTAACAAAAAAAAAAATTGATGGTCTTCACAAATGACCACCACTATTTTCAGTCATATGCTGGGGACAAAACAAGGCAGAAAAATCATTGCAAAATTCAACATGTTATGGTTAAACAAAAATAAATACAATTCATTAAGTCTGTCTGTCACGTTCCTCAGGCATTACTATGTCCAAAAGTGCAGGATTTGTGTTGCAGATTTTGAAGCCAGTGGATCATAAAAGGAGAGGGAAAACTCCCTACAAATTCAGGACTGTTGGCAACTATACCCCATTTCCCCCTGCTGTGCCTCCACAAAACTCCACTGCAATAGATTGAGAGGACTTATGAGTCATGTGCACGTAATGTACAGAACCTCCTGATCACACATTCATGAGTCCTATCAGTGTATTGCAGCACAGAGCTTTGTGGTAGTATAGCAGGAAAACGGGAAAGAAGGGAGGAATATCAAGTACTAGTCATGTAGTGAGTACTGCAGTTACTAGTGCTTACTGGAGGTGACAGATTCCCTTTAAAACAATATAAACCTTTCAAGATGTATTGTATATCAGAAATATACACAATGTCAGTATGGAGTATAAACATTACAACTGAGACATCTAGTGGTGACATACAGCAAATAAAATACAACTGAAGTGTCCTCATTTAAAAGGATACAGTTGTGCCTAGGTTGTGTAAATCACTTTTGTAATAAAGGGACGGCCTTTCTGGTAGCAAACATGATCTGTTGAATGATTTTATGTCCTTTGTCCCTGTGATGAATAGATGGCCGGTCCTGTAGCGTATATTATCTGTCATGTGAATATATTGTGTTATATCTGTCCTGTAACCTCAGTGTGTAATACTGTCTTTGGCAATATTTATATACAATATCCCTCCTCCTACCCCATAGCATATATTTTGGTAATGAGGATTGTGAGCGTTTGATATATTCTTGTATAATGCTGTACTGATTCTTAGAATGGCAAATTCTATATGTTGCTGCTCAATCTGGAAACTTATGTAGGTGGCAGTCGCGTATGTGCTTAAGGGGTTGTATGGAACAGGCTGCTTTGCTGAGCCCGCTCCATACACGGTGATGCTGGCACTATAAATACCCGTCAGTAATGATTGTGGCATCTGTGGGGTTAGGCAGAGCGGGCTCTGATCACTAACATGACAGTCTGGTGCATTCTGAAGGTTCCCAGGCCTGCCATGGTTAGCTGCCTGTAAAGCCATGCACGAGGCACAGCTCAGAAGGCAGCGTCACAAAATACCAAAGACTTCAATAGTATTTTATGGAGAAAGCAAAAATCCCAAAACTATTAAAATATAAAAAATATTTTTCCTGCACGGTGAACACCGTAACCCAAATATTAGAAATCCATGATTTGCCATTTTTTGTTCACCTTGTCCGCCCCCAAAAATTTAATAAAGAACAAGCTCTGTGAACAGAAATATGAAAAAAGTTATGGCTGTCAGAAAAATGGATATGCAAAAAACTGTTGATTTTTTTCAAAGGTTTTTATTTTCTTTTAAAGTAGAAAAGCAAAATAAATACACAGTGAGCGTCATAATACTTTTTTCCATTTTCCAATTCGAGGTGTGGTAAATTAAATGGTGCCATGTGTTGCATAACAACAAATGGAAAAAAACAAAAATGCAAACATTAAACTGGTCCTTATGGGGTTAAACAAGCAGTGCTTGGAGAAAGGAATGTATTGTAAGGGATTGCTTGGTCTCTCAGGGGGTAGCAACCACAAATCTTCTGGCAAACTCAGCACCCGCACAAAACAAAGGGGTTTTTCAGGATTTTTTTTTTTAAATTCCCCTCCTCTAGCAGTACCTGTTAAGAAATCTATGACTAATCTTCGTTACTCTGTTCTGGCTCCATGGCTCACAAACTATCATTAGTGGACATCTGGTCCCTGTCTGTCAATTTCTGTATGGACAGGGTCTCGTGTGCCACTGCAACCCATGACTGGCCTCAGCAGTGACATGTTTTCAAGCAGCACATGACCCAGCAGAGATGTTCCACTCATCACCACTAAGACCAGTCAATTGACAGATGGAGATTGTAAGTCTACTGAAGACAGCCTGAGAGTCATAGAATGAGAACAGAGCAGTGAGGAGTGTGAGAGTACAGATCTCTTTACAAGTGCCGCTGAGTGTGTGGCAGTGGTGGTGAACATGTGCCTTTTACTGAACTGTAGCTTCTGTCTGACCACCACAATTTCTTCAACTAATGGCATTATTCCATGATTAATGTGAAAAATGAAAATCAGGCATCATATATTACATAACAATGTCTTTCTAACAAAGCTCAGGAGATGTGGTATTCTAGCCACTTTCATGTGAAACGGTCTTATAGCTAAAATTAAAGGGTTACAAAAATTCTAGATGTAGCCCCAGACTTACTGGCCACGGGTAGTGATTATGGTTTACAGCTAATTGCAGGGCTGCACCTGGACCTGCAATCTGAAACAATGGAAAGTCCAGGTGCAGGTGCAATTTGAGGTAAATCACAAGCGCTATCCACAGCCACTAATGCCTAAGTGCAATAGCATCCTTAGGCTGCCGATATACAATGTGGTCTACAAATTAAAGTACAAGAACGGCCCAGCAGTTAATGATGAACCACATGTGAATCCCAATGCTCTACCATATCATGTATGGACAGCCATAGGATCACTTATGCCGCACAGTGAATCCCATTTAAAAAATCACTGACATAATTTCAATTTTTTGTTCTTCTTGCCTCCCAAAAAATGAATAAAAGTCATATGTACCCTAAAATGGTACCAATAAAAATAAAGCTCATCTCGCTAAAAAAAGCTCTCCTACAGCTGCCCCAATGGAAAGATTAAAATGTTATGTTCGTTAGAATATGGCAACACAAAATATAAATTGTTTTTAAAAAGTACCGTATTTTTCGCCCTATAAGACGCACTTGTTTACCCCCCAAAGTAAGGGGAAAATGATAGCGTGTCTTTTAGAACAAATACAAGGGAGAGGGGAAAAAATGGGCGGCACTTTGCATGTGGCCGGTACATCGCAGGCTGTACTGCATAAGGACAGCAGCCTGCGATGTACCGGACATCGATCCTGGCAGGTAGGGACCTGCTGAGGAAGAGCCTGTCACTTCCATGTGGCATGGATAAGGGGACAGCCGGCAGCACTCCTGCCTATCTGCAGCACTGAGCATATGGGTGGTGCGCTGAGCACACTTCATTTTCACTTCGGTCGCACAGTGAAGGAGGGAGAGAGTCCCTCCTTCCTATGATGCAGCCAGCACTACCTATGATGCAGCCAACCCTTACTGTTCTGTCCTCCTCAGTATCAGCCCGGGCCCCAGACCCACAGTGTGCACAGCCTTCAGCAGCAGCCAGTAGGTATCAGCCCACCCCCAAGTACAAGAGTGATAAGTCTGCCTGAAAATAAAGGTAAGCAAAGACATATGTACCAGGCAGCCAGCAAGATTGGGGTTAATGTGACTCATTAACCCCACCTTTTGTTCAAAATAATTTTTTTCTATTTTCACCACCTAAAACCTACCTTCATCTTATGGGCAGGTGCATCTTATAGGGTGAAAAATATGGTAATTTCATTGTGCAAAAGAAATAAATCATAGAAAAACTATATAGATTTAGTATCACTATAATCATATCAACCCAAAAAACAAAGTTATCATATCATTTATACCGCACAGTGGACCCCATTGAAAATAAAAATACTGACACAAAAGGTGACACTGGCAATTTTTTGCCACCTTGCGTCCCACAGTATTAAGTTATTGCTCCATTCTCCAAAATCTAAATGGCGCTTCTTCCCTTCTGACCCCTACTGTTTGCCCAAACAGCAGTTTATGACCGCATATCAGGTATTGCCAATATCTTGGAGAAACTCCATAACAATATGTGGGGTTCTTTTTCTCCTGTCAACCCTTGTGAAAATGTAAAATATTTAGCTAAGGCTACATATTATTCACATATTATATCACTGCCCTATTTTTATAAATTCTCTGAAAAACCTTTGGGTCACTATGTTCATGATACCCCAAGATGAGAGGGTTGTAATTTCCAAAATGGGCTCTTGGTGGAGATTCTTTTGTTTTGACACATCTGAAATGCTGCCTGAAAAACTTCCTAAAAATGGAGGCCCCAAAATCCACAAGATGCTTCATAATTTCTCGCCTGATATTAGAGTCAAGCAGCACACTACAATTACATATCAGATACTCTTAAAAACTGCAGAATCTGGGTTATAAATGATAGATTTTATTACTTTGCTAACACCTGCTCTGTTCCTGTTTTAACGTGAATTTGAGAATAAATAGGCTTAACAGACTAAGTGATAAAAATATTTATAAGTGTGATTAAATATAAGGTAAAACAGACAAATCACATACAGAATAATTAATAATCAACCACATGGCCTGCACAATACTTTATGGGGGGGGGACATGGTGATATAAGAGACTTTATACTATATACTACTATAAGCGTGACCTTATAACATCCTGCCTGGATGATGTTCTCAACAGAGTTCCAATTACTTGTCTTTGTTCATAAAGTTTATACCTCCCCCCCCCCCTTCTATGGATGTCCAGTGTGAAGCACGCATGTCTCTGAGATAATTACTCAGGAATGTGGCCCTCTCAGCAAAATGGTGGTTTGTATGTGTCTAACTGTCCCTAACTCACTACATTACAAAGAATATAGAAGTAAAATAAAGAACTCCAGCACAGTCAGAATACATGCAAGTGAAGATTTATTTGGTATCCGGCCCAACATAATTGATGTTTCGGCCTGTCTGGCCTTTTTCAAACTGGTGCCATTAGGGAAGAAGAGAATATAGGATATGTGGGCGCTTGTAGGTAGGAGCAGAATGCTCAATGGAGGATGGAGGATGCGTGGCACAAAAAAAGGCCAAAAAGGCCAGACATCGTGCCGACTGAGCCGGCCTCCTCCCATGGGCCCCCCTGCCGCACTGGGCCCCTGTGCAGCCGAACCGGCTGCACAGGCGTATGTCCGCCCCTGGTTTCAATATGAAGGCAACATAAAGTAAACAAATGTTAGTAAATGTTAATTATTGAAGCTGAGCTTGGGCAGAACAGTCACGTGGTTGAAGGGGTTGTCAGGATTCAGAGCTGAACCTGGACATAAGCTCCTTTTCACACATTTAGCCTGTATGAGTGGAGCATCGGAGCATTTCTATCTCCGATGCTTCCCCTTGCCCTGCGCTGCATAGGTGGAAGCCTCTGCCTGGCATGCCCATGAGAAGCCTGGTACGTCACTCACTGGTAGTGAAGAAAAAGCCCTTGTCCCGTGCTAAGCAGCACAGGGTAAGGGGAAGCATCTGAGATAGAAATGCTCGGGCTATGGAAAAGTACTTTACTGTTCTGTCCGAGCTGAGCTTGGGCAGAAGTGAAAGGGGGGGGGGGCTGCTTTTGTTTGAAAGCTGACATTCCAGGCTTTCATACAAGACAAAAGTGATAGCATTAGTCCACGCTAAAAAGGAGATGCGAAGAATACCCAAAGCTCCCTTTTGCAACTTGCAGTAGTAATGGCCAAAAGGGAGCTCAATTTAACTCCTTAACAACTAACCACCTTTGATATGTCGCCATAACGTACCAAAAGTTTTGTAAAAGTATCAGTTCACTTTAAGACAGACAGTCATACCTGACAAAATAGTTAGTAATTAATATTTGCTCTATGTGCACTTTATGTTTGCATCATTTAGCACTTTTATTTTTGGGGGGCATTAGAAGACCTATATGTTTAACAGCAATTTTTCTTGCTGAAGTCTGAAGTGGCTTTGAGGGGCCTATTTATTAGAAACACCCATACATCACCCCATTTTTAAAAACTGCACGCCTCAAAGTATTTAAAATGGCATTTAGGAAGTTTGTTAACCCTTTAGGTGTTTCACAGGATTTAATACAAACTGGGGGTGTGGTGTCATCCTAGTGCGCTACTTGGATTTTGGGGTCTACCATTTTTTAAGTAAGTTTTTTTCAGGTTTGCATTAGCCTTGAGTTGACAAAACACCCCCAAAGACTCAATTTTGGATTTACACATTTTCCATTCATTCTTCATTGTGTCAATCTAGTTTATTGACATACTTACACACCTCATACACATAACATTGCTTTTATCCATATAATTCATACTCTCAGTCTGTGCCCTGTCAGTTAACATTAGGAGCCACCTCCTAGCTTCTCTCTGCTCCTTACATTTGGCGCATGTGCCTGACACTATATTCCCTCACTTAATTATGTCTGGCTTCTCACCCGCCACTGCGCACATGCGCCAGCCACGCCATTACCCGTTTAGATGCCAAGCCTCCATTCATCACACCACTGCCCTGTAGCACCACTCTGATGTGAGTTCGGTGAGTTCTGCCAGCCAGCTTTAGGGGGTTATTTTTACCATGTTCTGCCTTTAGCTCCTACATTATCTGTGCTGACATATTGCTGTAGTTGTTCTATACCTTATGCTATTATTCCTTTACATAGCCAGCCCTAGCTTGTGCCTTCTTTACCTCATAGTTAGCCTATTTTTGCTGATATTAGCCTCTTTATATCATCATACATCCCCTCTGGACCCATTTACCTTGGTACATATATGTGCTACCACCTACGTCACTGATAGTGAACCATTTAGAGACAGAGTGTCCAAACTGCAGGCCAAAACCCACTTATTTATCGCAAAGTGCCAACACGGCAATTTACCCTGAATACTACAGCCAGGTAAGTAGAATCAGTGTGAAGGGCCCAGGAGTAAGGGGGGAGCATTTGTTAGTGTCGGATAACCCCTTTAATTTTTAATTTTTTGTCTTAGTTTTAAAAAACATATCATTGATCAGTGATTGAGATTGGAATATTAGGGCTATATCTGTTTATTATAAACAGGGCTATATCTGTTTATTGAATTTAATCAAACCAGCATTTAGGTGATCAGTATGCCAATACGCACTAGGGTAACAATTTACCTGTGAGTGTTAATGTGAATTTGAGTGTCAGGCCTCAATTGTCTGTTTCCATTTATTCTATATCCACACAGTTAGGGCTCATGCACACAAACACATTTTCTTTTCGTGTCCATTCTGTTTTTATTTCGGACCGTATGTGGAGCCATTCATGTCAATGGGTCTGCCAAAAAAAAAAAACGGAAGTTACTCTGTGTGCATTCCATTTCCATATTTCCGTTCCGCAAAAAAATAGAACAAGTCCTATTATTGTCCGCATTACGGACAAGGATGGTATTGTTTTATTAGGGGCCTGCTGTTCCCTTCCGCAAAATACAGAATGCACACAGACGTCATCCGTATTTTCTGTGGACCGCAAAATACATATGGTTGTGTGCACGCGCCCTTAGAATCACATTTTTTGGGGTTTGTTCAATTTAACTAAACCAGCATATATACGTGATTACTACAACAATACACAACCTAGGGCAGTGATGGCCAACCTTTTAGAGACCGAGTGCCCAAACTGCAACCCAAAACCCAATTATTTATCACAAAGTGCCAACACGGCAATGAAACCTGAATACTAAAGTCCAATATAGTATATCTTCCATGTATCATTTAGCTATAATAGCCTGCCTACATACAATGCGCTGTCTGTGCTGTTCATAGCTTGTCCTGAGCTGATAAATGGCAGGAAAAGCCTAAGGCATATTGGTATGCCTTAGACCAGAGGTGCCCAACCATTTTTCATCTGGGGGCCGCACTAGACATGGAATAAATTTCGCAGGCCAGAACCAGGTAGCATTGCCAGAAAGAAATGCAATCATTCAAAAAAAGGAAATTATTCTACTAATTTAGATAACACAGTATTATAAAGAAATCATAAACTGGAAATAATTTCTGTACTCACCATTTGATGTCATTTCATCAATGTGATGTCTGCAGATCTTTTCCAGAAACCAGTTTTGAAATGTTTGGATCAAAGTTTGTTACGTTGATTCTCAGCACAGAATGCATTTTTCGCCCTATAAGACGCACCGGCCCATAAGACGCACCTAGGTTTTACAGGAGGACAATAAGAAAAAAAATATTTTTCATCAGACCTCAGCTCACAGCCCCAATCAGACCCTCAATGTTAATAAGACCCCAATAAGACCTCAGATCAGACCCCAATGTGAAAAAACCCCAATCAGATCTCAGATAAGAGCCCCTTGCCTCTCATATCAGCCCCCAATGCCTCTCTCAGCCCCAAATGCCTCTTTTAGCCCCCAATGCCTATCAGCCCCCAATCCCTCTCTCAGCCCCCAAATGCTTCTCTCAGCCCCCAAATGCCTCTTTTAGCCCCCAAATGCCTCTTTTAGCCCCAATGCCTCTTTTAGCCTCCAATGCCTCTTTTAGCCTCCAGCGCCTCCATCAGCCCCCAATGCCTCTTTTAGCCCCCAATGCCTCCATCAGCCCCCAATGCCTCTTTTAGCCTCTAGTGCCTCCATCAGCCCCCAATGCCTCTTTTAGACCCCAATGCCTCTTTTAGCCTCCAGTGCCTCAATCAGCCCCCAATGCCTCTTTTAGCCCCAATGCCTCTTTTAGCCCCCAAATGCCTCTTTTAGCTTTCAGTGCCTCCATCAGCCCCCAATGCCTATTTTAGACCCCAATGCCTCTATCAACCCCCAATGCATCTTTTAGCCCCCAGCAGCCGCAGAGTATATAAAATAAAAAAACACTTACCTCTCCTGCTCCTGGATCTTCTTCCTCCTGCTGTCAACTGTTCTGTGCACTGGCGTGCACAACGTGAAGGCACAGAGCGCCCTCACGCTGTGCGCAGCCCTACACAGCCGACAGCCGAGCGGAGGACCAGGAAGCGGTGAGTACAGAGTCTTCACCGCTTCCTTGTCCTCCGGTGCTACTGTAGTGCTTCCGTGGTGTTCCAATCCGTGCCTCCACTCCGCATCTCCCGGATTGCGGACGGCCAGTGCCCGTGTATTGCGGACTCGCCGTATGCGGCCGGGCAACGGCCGTGTGCCCGAGCCCGTGTGCATGAGCAGGGGCATGCGTGGGCCATAGGTTGGGCATCACTGCCTTAGGCTTTTTCCAAGGCACGGGTGCCCACAGCAAGGGCTCTAAATGCCACCTCTGGCACCTGAGCGTCAATTGTAAGTTTCTGTTTATTCTACGGGGTGGGCCATTTATATGGATACACCTAAATAAAATGGGAATGGTTGGTGATATTAACTTTATGTTTGTAGCACATTAGTATATGGGAGGGGGAAAACTTTTCAAGATGGGTGGTGACCATGGCGGCCATTTTGAAGTCGGCCATTTTGGATCCAACTTTAGTTTTTTCAATGGGAAGAGGGTCATGTGACACATCAAACTTATTGAGAATTTCACAAGAAAAGCAATGGTGTGCTTGGTTTTAACGTAACTTTATTCTTTTATGAGTTATTTACAAGTTTCTGACCACTTATAAAATGTGTTCACAGTGCTGCCCATTGTGTTGGATTGTTAATGCAACCCTCTTCTCCCACTCTTCACACATTGATAGCAACACCGCAGAAGAAATGCTAGCACAGGCTTCCAGTATCCATAGTTTCAGGTGCTGCACATCTCGTATCTTCGCAGCATAGACAAAGATAAAAGTCTAAGGGGGTCAGATTGGGAGACCTTGGGGGGCCATTCAACTGGCCCATGACGACCAATCCACTTTCCAGGAAACTGTTCATCTAAGAATGCTCGGACCTGACACCCATAATGTGGTGGTGCACCATCTTGCTGGAAAAATTCAGGGAATGTGTCAGCTTCAGTGCATAAAGAGAGAAACACATCATCATGTAGCAATTTCACATATCCAGTGGCCTTGAGGTTTCCATTGATGAAGAATGGCCCTACTATCTTTGTACCCTATATACCACACCATACCATGAATTTTTGTGTTCCAACAGTCTTGGAGGGATCTATCCAATGTGGGTTAGTGTCAGACCAATAGCGGTGGTTTTGTTTGTTAACTTCACCATTCACATAAAAGTTTGCCTCAACACTGAACAAAATGTTTTGTGTAAACTGAGGGTCCTGTTCCACTTTTTGTTTTGCCCATTCTGAAAATTCAGTGCACCGATCTGGGTCATCCTCATTGAGATGCTGCATCAACTGGAGTTTGTAAGGGTGCCATTTGTGAGTAGCTAATATCCGCCGAAGGGATGTTCGACTGATGCCACTCTCCAGTGACATGCGGTGAGTGCTACGCTGTGGGCTCTTGCTGAATGAAGCTAGGACAGCCACTGATGTTTCTTCATTAGTAGCAGTTTTCATGCGTCCACATTTTGGCAAATCCAACACTGAACCAGTTTCACAAAACTTGGCAAGCAGTTTGCTAACTAGCATGGGAGATGGGTGGTCTCGTAGGGTGTCTTGCATTGAAATCTGCTGCAATGACCCGGGTACTGCGTTCACCAGACATCAACATAATTTCTATCCGCTCCTCACGTGTTAACCTCTGCGACATGTCAATGGCTGTAGACAAAGAGAAGCTTGTAAATAACTCATGAAAGAATAAAGTAACGTTAAAACCAAGCACACCATTGTTTTTCTTGTGAAATTCTCAATAAGTTTGAAGTGTCACATGACCTACTTCCCATTGAAAAAACTAAAGTTGGATCAAAAATGTCCAACTTCAAAATGGCCGCCATGGTCACCACCCATCTTAAAAAGTTTCCCCCCTCCCATATACTAATATGCCACAAACAGGAAGTTAATATGTGGTACTCTACAATGTCTTTGTTGTATGAATATATCTAATAGAACTACTTGTTTTTATTTCCACTATAACCAATAGGAGATTTGAAATAACTGTTTTTCTGAATTCTGGCTCAGAATATGACACCTATTTGCATTGGTGCTAGCATGGTTTACAGTACATAGGGTGCACCATCCAGGCCCTGCGCAACAGACTTAATAACAGGTGTGGATTGGTCATACACCCTACAGAGAAATTTTCCAGGGGGCCACCGAAGCCTTCCTCTCTGCTGCTGGCCGGTTACATAATGAGCCTTCAGCAGTAATTAACAATGTGAGAATCAGGTACTCATGTATCCGGCTGGCGATCACTCATGTCCTCCTTAATTCAACTGCTGTGGCCGCATCTTGCCTCCTAAGCCCCTTTCCCCATATCTTAATCAGAGACCATTGGAGGAGGAGGACAGAATATGGCAGCTATTGATGGCCCCCACCGAGGGACAGCTTTTGGGGCAATATATTGTGCTGCACTGTGGTATATTGTTCATCTGGGACTGTATATTTCTGACCCCACCTACTTGGGTTGCTCCACCTTCTGTCAATTTGGAACCCCCGAAAAGCCACTTTTAGGTTTTTTTTTCCAGGGCCACTTTAAGTTCCCAGTCTGCCTCTGCTTAATAAGCATAGGTTTCCTAAAAACAGTGGAACTTTGGAACATAGTTGTCATTTTCAGATTATCACAGTTACACTAGTTGAACAGATTCCTGCTGCCACCCCTAATAGGTTTTTGAAGTTGAGACAGCGAAAATCTTTCTGGATGTATACAATGAGTTACCTACAATTGGGGGTCTTAATGACAGGGTAGAATCAGCATTTTATACTGTAGTGTTATTGCTACCTTTTTTTCTCCTTTATTTATATACTTGTTCATAAACATTTGTTCTAATTTTAACTATATCACAATCAATGTACTCCTTTTAATTAGATTTTAAATAACTATTCAACTATGTATTCATTTTTAAGTATTTTATGTACATTATTTGCCTGGAAGGTCAGAGGTCACCTCCCGTTAGGTGCTATTTTCTTTCAGTTATACATCCCCTGTCAAGTGTGTCATTTATGTACTGTATGGTTTATGGCCTGAGAAAGATGTGATGTACTGTACACATCGAAACGCGTTTCCTTGTGTCCTTTCTTCAATTAATTTGGAATTTTGGAATATCAGCAGCATTGGTCTTTTTCTGCACCCTTGATATTTCATCAAAATGCATTATTTCTTTTAACCAGGAGTGTATATAATGTATACACACAGTTGTCCTGCCACTGTCCATTCACATTGTTATGACCTCCAGATAATATCTATAGCAGGGATGCTCAACCTGTGGCCCTCCAGCTGTTGCAAACTACAACTCCCAGCATTCCCTAATAGATGTAGGCTGTCCAGGCATTCTGGGAGTTGTAGTTTTGCATCAGCTGGAGGGCCACAGGTTGGGCATCCCTGATCTAGAGTAACCACTGTGTGCAGCTCAGACAGCAGCTAGACGGGCTGGGAGTGATTCAATAAGGTCCTGCTAGGTGGTCACAGGTATCTGGAGCCATGCTGACTGCAGGACGTCCCACAGTTGCTAAAAGGTGTGTGGGGGAGAATCCATACAGCGAAGACAATGATCAAGGTGGTGCCATAGATGCTCAGTTGGGTATTAGGGTGCCAGGGTAGTATTTGAAAGTCTTGGTCATGCTCTACCAACCAATATCGGACATTTATAAACATGTATCATTTCGCATAGTCTTGCTGGAAGATCCCATCTGCCCCAGGGAAGACAATCAGCATGTAGGATGTACATGATCTGCAAGGATGGATTCATACCCAAATCTGTTGACAATGCCTTCCACATGAATGAGTGTGCCCAGAGAATGCCACGAAAACATTCCCCAGACCATAACGCCGCCACCACCAGCTTGTATTCCTTCAGCAATGGTTGCAGTATCAAGTGAGAAACATCAAAGAAAAATTCCATCCGTTCGATGCAGAAGATGACTTATCAGAGAAGGCAACCCCTTGTCAATCAGTGGAGGTCTAATTTAGATACAGACGTGAAAATTGAAGAATTTTCTGCCAATGTAACTCCCTTAGCTGAGGTGCAATGACCATCCATCTGCTTCGGAGCCCCATCAGCTTTGCTGAACTGTTGCTTTAGACATACGTCTGGTCCCCTGACTCATTTTGGCAGTGAGCTGCTCCACTGTAGCTTACATTAGTGGAACGTGGTGCTCTGCATTTTCCACATCACTTATTTGCATTGGTGCCATTTGTGATGCACGATACATTTTCAAAACAGCAGCACAAGAGCAGTTCACCAACTTCAGAAATACTGCTACCCTTGCCCTTAAAGCCATCAATCATCCTTTATTGCAGCTCTGATAAATTCCCCTTTTGCCCACGCCAGCAACAAAGGATATGTGTGTAGAAAGCCAATTGCATATTTAATATGCCCAGCAAGCCAGCTCAGGACACGATTTCCTTCATGAGCCACGCACTGCCGACATCAAAAGTAGGACGTGGTCATAATAATGTGACCAGACTGTAAATTTATGGATCTAGTGTATGTAGAATGAATGTACCCAGTGTGACAAGCTTTACATCTGTACAGAGGTTGTTACCACACTGAATTCCAAATTTGGTGACAACAGATTGTGAGCTTTTCGAGCAGGGCTATCATTCCTCTTGTAATTGTTGACTTGTTTGTAGCTATGCAACGGATGATTTTTTTTGTACATGAACCCTCGGATTTTAAAGTGATGCAAAATATGTTTGCGCTATATAAAGATTATGTTGCCCAGGTATCAAAAGATTGATTCATACAATATATCAGGGTGGCATGATACAGGGGGGGGGGGCATTTATATGGATACATCTAAATAAAATGGGAATGGTTGGTGATATTAACTTCCTGTTTGTGGCACATTAGTATATGGGAGAGGGAGAACTTTTCAAGATGGGTGGCGACCATGGTGGCCATTTTGAAGTCGGCCATTTTGGATCCAACTTTAGTTTTTTCAGTGGGAAGAGGGTCATGTGACACATCAAACTTATTGAGAATTTCACAAGAAAAAACAATGGTGTGCTTGGTTTTAACTTAACTTTATTCTTGCATGAGTTATTTACAAGTTTCTGACCACTTATAAAATGTGTTCAAAGTGCTGCCCATTGTGTTGGATTGTCAATGCAACCCTCTTCTCCCACTCTTCACACACTGATAGCAACACCGCAGAAGAAATGCTAGCACAGGCTCCCAGTATCCGTAGTTTCAGGTGCTGCACATCTCGTATCTTCATAGCATAGACAATTGCCTTCAGATGACCCCAAAGATAGAAGTCTAAGGGGGTCAAATCGGGAGACCTTGGGGGCCATTCAACTGGCCCACGACGACCAATCCACTGTCCAGGAAACTGTTCATCTAGGAATGCTCGGACCTGATAATGTGGTGGTGCACCATCTTGCTGGAAAAACTCAGGGAGCGTGCCAGCTTCAGTGCATAAAGAGGGAAACACATCATCATGTAGCAGTTGAATGGCCCCCAAGGTCTCCCGATCTGCAAAAGGTAAAGAAAATTTCCGTAGCCACGGACAAGAAAAGGCACTTCTATTATAGTGCCGGCCATGTGCGGTCCGCAAAATGCACAACACACATGGCCAGTGTCAGTGTTTTGCAACAGTTGCGGACGTGTGAATGGACCCTTAGGCACCTGGGAAAGCAGAGCAACACTTCCTTTAGTGTCAATGCCCTGGTACTATATAGTATACCTGCACAATTCCACCTTTCACACGCTCTGTACAGGCATTGAGCCACTCCTTTTAGTCAATTCTGTGCTGGTGCACAGGGAGAGAAAAGTTGGCCGGTGGAAGGAGGCATTTCTTGGACTGCATGAAACATGCTTAAACTGCTGTCTATATCAGCTTGCAGATGTTTTGTACAGCTAAAAACTGTATAAAACTTTACTTTGAACATTATGCTTTTTTTTTTCTAGTTTCTCCATCTTTAAAACCAATTTTTACTACATCACCTTATGCTCACAGCCATAACATTTTTATTTTTCCATCAAGGCAGCGGAGGGCTTTTTTGCAGAATGTGCTGTGGTTTATACATGGATTTTTGGTAATTTTTTATGTTATATTTGGGGAGGGAAGTGGCCAAACAGTAGACATTCTGTTAGTGGTTTCAAATGATATGGGGGTTCACCATGGGGTTTAAATGACATCATAGCTTTAGTCTGTTGGTTGATGTGACGAAGACAGAAATTTTCTTTACCTTTTGCATTTTCCATCTCCATATTCTAAGAGCCATAACTTTTTTTTTTCCTGTGGCCGAAGCTGTACAAGCGCTTATTTATTTTGTGAGATGAGATGTAGCTTCCATTGGTACAATTCTGGAGTATATATACGACATTGTGATCACTTTTTATTCCATTATTTGGGAGGAAAGGTGGGTGGCGGTCATACTTAAAATAGCAGCTACTTTTGTCTTTAATATCTCTTCAGTAACACAGACCATCATTGTGCTACAGCTTAGGGCTCATTCACATGAACGTAAGGGTCTCTGTGCCCGTGCGGTGGACCGCTATTTGCAAGGGACCGGCGTTGTGCACTCCATGCTGTGGACCCATTGACTTGATTGAGTCCATGATCCACAAGATACGGCAAAAGATAGGACATGTCCTATCGTTTGTGGTATGGAAGCACGGACCCGAAAGCCCTTATGAGCGTTTCTGATCCGTGCCTCAGCTCCACAAATGATAGGAAAAGTCCTATCTTTAGCCATAACTTGCGCATCCCAGACCCCTTCAAAATCAATAGGTCCGCATCTGCAGCATGAAGTGCACACGACAGGTGTCTGTGCATTGCGGACTGCCATTTGCGGTCCACAGCATGGCGGCCACAGAGCCCTTACGTTCGTCTGCATGAGCCCTTAGACAAGGTTAACGAAGGGAGAAAATTATTATTTTCTGATGAGGAGCAACAACTTGGAAACACCACTTTCTAGCTAGATGTTGCCATTGTGGGTGATAACCTGAGTGTAGGTGGCACTTGACAATTTCATCCTTTCTGAAGGAGAGCTATTTGACAAGGCCAATGAATGAAACATGAAAGAAGACGTGGCTAGATAGGCCTTAAGTTTTCCCTTATTTACCGGAAATGTGTGAAACTGACCCGAGATGTATACAATATAGAAAAAGCCCACAATGAAAACCTCACAACACTATAGAAACAAATATATTCCAATTTCAAACAATTTATTTTAAGGAGCACAGTATGAAAATCAAATTCCAGTGTGCATCTGGCCAATAGGGGGGCAAATGGGACACAAACCAAAGCATTTAGGAAAAGAGAAAATAAGGCAAGGATGAGGGGGGGAAAAAAAAAAAAAAAAAAACATCATCAAGTGGCTAACAAAAATAAAATCTGTATGTGTTATTTTAAATGAGCTGCAAAATTCAGTTGTTTTATGCCAAAAAGGAAGAAATTTGTGCAAGTTCTTGCCCAGAAGAGTCCTTTCTCTTTTTCTTAGAGGTTATCAAGAACTTTGTCTCAGCCTGGAAGTTCGGACAGTCTTTAATGGAGACGGCTTGAAATTTGTTGTAGATATAAGTGACCCGTATCACATATGTATACTCCACAAATCAGCAATATTTCTCCCAGGCTTGAAATGGGCAATCAGCCTTGTGCCCTGTTACATGAAATAGTATGCCAATATTTTGATGAAATAACTCATTTTCTCCATACGGAAGCCCCCTAACCAAATATTGCAAGGAAAATGTTGCCTTCACAGAAAATGCCATGAACATACCTCCCAAAGGGGGGGGGGGGGGAGCAATAGCTACATGTATATAATAAGATATCTTACCAAGGATTATAGGATAGAACTGTTGCTTTTGGAAAATAGGAAGTACACTTAGATAGGGGTCTGATAAATATGCCACAGAAGCTAAAGAAAATGGGGATTTCTATCATGAGGAATGTTTAGAAGCATATACAGAAGCCCTCATTGATCCCATTCACTCACATCTCGAAACATAAATTCACAATAGCAATTAGACTGAATTCATGTATTACATTAAATTCCTTAACAAAGCAAATCAGCTATACATTTACCAGTGTTTGTGCCTTAACAAAAGAAAGAAACCCGGCAGGCAGGATGAACTATACACATTGGGTGTTCATCCCATGACCACCACAACTTTGGCACTTTTTACTAAAGTAGAAAAAAAAATGCAAAGGCAAAACGTAGTGAGAAATTGGTGAAAATTATGTGGGTAGCAGACGAAGAGGCAGGGTAACAAGAAAAACATTCCACAAGAAAAGCTTTACCTTGGAGCATTTAACAGACACCACTCTCGTGCACAAACGGGGATGAAGACCGGGTACTGCATTTATTATTTCATCATTTCTTTACACAGTGCAACAAGAAACCGCAATGTGGGGGTGGGGGCTGGCATTTCACAATAATTACAAGTGCATATTAAAAAACATATATTATATATATAATGTACATCATATAAAACAGCTGTGAAACAGAAAACTTATAAGACAAAATGTGATGTCAAAGCCCAAACAGTGCAAACGGGCAGATAGGCAAGTTCTAAAAACATACTTGTGAACATAGTGATCAAATTGGAGGCATTGTTAGTGTTTCAACGTTAAGAGGTCCCCAACCATTATCAGGGAGAAAGAATTAAGAGATGGCTTCACAACAAACTGATCACAATGTAGCACTGGCCACAAGATATACATGTTGAGCGAGATTCATTGTAAAATGGATAAAAACAGAATATTGAAACATTGTATGGAAGATATGGCTTTAAAAACATCTAAAAAAAAAAAAAGTGAATGTAATCGCTAAAATTGTCAAGGACATTCTGCTTTCAGATTAACTGGGCTACTGATTATAAAAACTTAGCTTGGGTCAAAAAATATATCCAATCTTCTGTACCCTCAAAATGGCCCCATTAATGTGTCTTACGTTATCCTGGTAGTGCTCCAGGAGAGAAGGGGCACAGCAAATGTCTACAGCACAAAAGGGTATATGCCTTAAGGTCTTTTACATGGGACAGTCATCGGGGGCGAGTGTTCAAAGGAAGGCTCATTCCCAATAATTAGCCTGTAAAACATGGCACCCAAAAATAGTTCCTGGGCATTATATCGCCCTGTGTAAACAGGGATCTGCTGCCAACAAATGATGAATCGGTATGGGGATGAATGATCCATCCTCCCTACACAGAGGGGAGGACTGCTGCTTGTCAATGAGCTATACCCTCTGCTCAAAGAACGGTTCATTCCTGATAATTACCTATAAATTGGCCTATGTGAAAAGAATCATTAGACCTTTAATATCCAATCTGTGGCTCTCCACCTGTTTTAATGGGGTTTCTAGGGACCAGTGACTCCCACAAACCCATTTTAATTATACATAACACACCTATAGAAGAAAGCGTGTAATATACTTACATTTCAGAAGTTGTGAGGAGTAGACGCTTTGGTCAAATGACTTATAAAAATCCAGCTTCTACCAATGTCACATCCTTATGCAGCTTTCCAGCCTGAGCTATGGATGGGACATCACATCCACTATTTCCAGAATCAGAACTATTCCTCTCCCTGGAAAATGCACAGACAAGTTGGATTCCGGGGTTTGGGTACCTGACAGGGGGAAGAATAGTTCTGGTCTGTCCACACCAGAATGGAATTCACATCCATAGCCCAGGCCGGAAGACGTTTTTTCAGAAGATAAGCATTTACATGACTGGGTTCCTGTAAGGCTGATCCATGCAACTTCAGACAGATCAGTATATTACAAACTTTGACCTACAGATGTGTTCTGTGCTGTTAAGGTGGCTTGGTGGGACCTGCTAAGTCCATAAAAAAAACACTTTAAAACTATAATTCCCAGTATGACCTGACATCTGTGAGGACATGCGGGGAGATGTGGTTTTGCAAAAATTGAAGAGCCATAGAATGGGAGAACATTGCTTTAGATGTTAATCAACATAGATTATAAATGTGAAGGGTCGACTGGAACAAAGATTTCATAATACAGCTATGGCTAACCAACTTGACACTTAAGAATTTACAGAAATACTGAGCCATATAGACCGTCCAAATAGAACAGTGTATATATATATATATATATATATATATATATATATATATATATATATATATCATACATTACTGCCCTCAAATTGAGAAAATGACACGTCTAAGGAATAATACTCTGATTAGATTCATAAGGCACATTAAAACCTTGTAGAAAAGTAATAATGTAGTTGAGAACTTGAAGAGCAGTCTTGACCAAATTCAGCAGCAAATCAACTTACAGAAAGGTCAGTTCTAGATGGAATAGACAGATATAATGACTTATTAAATATGTTGCCATTTTAATTAAGTGCACTGGAGTCCATGGGGTATAGACAGCTCTCCATTACTCCATGTAGGGAGAGCAGAGTCAGAACTATGAAGCTACCAGGCTTTCTTACCAAGTAAAACTACTTGGAGGGGGGGTGGGGGGGGGGATACATTTTGCAGCCTGTATCCATTAAATGAGCTACAGGGTTCTTAATAGTGGCAAGGGACACCACAGTCATCTAAGTGTGCAATACTAGAGGATGCGTTAAAATAACTGGTAGTAAGAATCCATTTTTGTTTAGTGTAAAAATAAGAGTTTTTGCAACGGTTAAGGTTGAAAGTTGGCAGCTGTGACACATACAAGGTAGAATAGAAGACAAAAAGGAGAACACTTCTGGATTGCGAATACTCTGTATTTAGTGTTGTGGTATGGTTTCACACATACTGCCTGTTAGTGTTACTGTAAATGGTAAGAAAGTGCATAATACATTAGGTATTTTCATCCATCCTGCAAGGTCTGCATTTTGGTAAATCCCCCATTTAGTGGCGGACAGGGCAATTTGCTGCCTTGAGGATTATTAATAGGAATGTCTCCAGTTTTATACTGCTCATCGGAGAGCAGCATAAACTAGTGACAGAGACCATGACAGAAATGCAAGGTCACTTCTTTCCTTAAACCACTTGCAAGATTCTCCAGCTTGGCTTGAGCAGAGAACTGGGAGTCCCAATATTCACGAGCATCAACTATCCAAACCCTCCAGAGGATGACCGACAGTGTTCTTTCCATATGGTCCTTAGGCAAGCTGCTAATCAGCATCAGAGATGGGTTTGGGGAGAGGCAAGTTCAAGAATACAGGACTCCCAAGCTCAGGCATTCTACTGAGCAGACTCCAGCACTCAAGACCTCTGCCACCAGCTTATGCTGTCCTTTAAAGGGGTTCTCTGGGAATAATAACTTTATCTAATGCCCGCAACCTTCCTCTGTGAAAAGAATATTCATACTTACCTGCTCCCCATTGCTCCAGTTCTCAGCGGTGGCTTATGCATGTCCATATTCCAGTCCTCACAGTGTTAACAACCAGCACCAAATGGGCAGGGTCACGTGCTCCTCTGCAGCCAAGTGGCTTCAGCGGTGACATGACCATACTTGGCACATCATTGCTGAAGCCAGTTACTGGCTGCAGAGGAGTATGTGACCATGCAGTACTGGATGTAAACTCTCTGGAGACCAGAACACGGACATGCGGTAGCCACTGTAGCGGGGAGAAGGTAAGTATGAATATTTAGAGAGGCTGCGAGCATTAGATAAAGGGGTTCTCCAGGAATAACGACTAAGCAAAAAAATAAATAAATAAATTTCCAAATGAAATAAAACAAAAACGATATAGGACAGATTACTGGCAGATAATACAGTCTGGAATAGTTTTGAGATTGGGCTTGGAATGAGTGTATAAAATACGTATACACATAACGATACATTAATGTCAACACAAATCTGTCAGTAAAAACTCATGGGATCTCTTCATTGTTAAGCAAGTTACCTCAAGAACTATTTCAGCTCTGCTAGATCGGTACATAGTGTTATCTATTAGTGAATAACGTACACAGACATCACTGCAAAAAATTAAAAAGGTATTCTTAGCCCTCTATGGCGTTGTGCTTTTATGTCACAGGATGCTTTAACAACTTAATATCCTTCTGTATTCAACATCTACGTACCTCTTTCACACCATGTTTAGTTAAATTGATCAAGTTTTTTTCTCAGGGCTCATTCACACGACTGTAGGCAGTCTGTGCCCGTATTGAGGACCGCAAACAGCCATTGACTTGAACAGGTCCGCAATTTGCAAGATACGACACTGCGTGGAACGAAGGCATGGATTGGAAGCCCACGGAAGCTCTTCATAGCACTATGACAAGCTTCCATGGGCTTTCAGGTCCTTGCGACTGCACCGCAAAAGAATGGACATGTGCTGTCGTTGTGCCTGTGCATTGTGGACCGCAACTTACTGTCCGCAGCATGCGGTACACACTGTTGTGTGAATGAGCCCTTAAGCTGAGAATTTCTGATGCATCGGCTTCTATAGGGAAAAAAAAAAATACTGCCAAACATCTTTGTCTATTTTGCATTCCTGTCAAGTTTTTTTTCTTCTTTTACTGGATGGGAAATCAGAGATCTGCACTTTTCCATCCAGAAAAAAAAAAATAAAAAATTCAACTAAAGGTAACAGGAGAGTCAGGTAAACTGATTACATACAATAGCATACATTTTTTCAATTAGTATAACTTGTCCCTAAAAAAAAAAAAATTTAAATTTAAGGAACATGACTGTCCTCCTAATGACACACCCGTGTTTAGTGTTTAAAAATTCAACCAATCACAGGCCACTTGCCTTGTTCCCAGGTAAAACAAAAAAAACTCAAATTTAAAAAAAAAAAACTAAAAACGGACATAAAGATGTTGTCTGCATCTATTTGTCCTATTCTTGTCTGTACTGCACACAAGAACTGTGCGGGATGTGCGAAACGGGAAAGTGCGGAGTGTACACGGCTCGCAAAACGGATATAGTCGTGTGCATGAGCCCTAAATAGGGGGAGTTCCAATACAATACATTCTCCTTAGTATCTAGAGAAATCTTCATAAAAATTCAAGAGGAACTGCAAAAACTCAGTATGTCTAGAATACAAAGGCATTGGTCATTTCATAGCAAAAAACAAAACCTAAAAGCAAGGAATGTGATGAAATTGGGGAGGGGACGGGGAAGAGTAACCCCACCATTCCAGGGGTCCACGCCAGCCTTTAGTTGTTCAGTAATGATTGATGCCACCAGTCACTGGCAAGTACAGAACATCATTGTTTAGTAAAGTAAGGAATGGCACAGCATACAGTCATAAGAATAGATGTTCCAGAATTGTTATTACATGGGGGATGCAGGTAGTTACTAAAACAGACATGGCAGGAGCGGTGACAGGTCCTCTTTAAGATCATGAGAAGTGAGAATCTCAGTTGCTGGCTGAAAATTTACCTCACATTTCTGCCTCTTAATATGAAACTCCACCTTTGATCAACATAGTGTGAGACACTTAAATGGGTATTCCCATCTCACAAATGTAGTTTGTATAGTTAGATATAGCCATACAAGTATTACTAATAGAATGTATTTATATAAAATGTACTGTTTAGATTTGTCTATTTGTATATCCATTGTCCCACACACATCAGTCAGGCCGTTGTCCCTAGTTACGACCACCGCAGCCATGTAGTAGTGGTGGCCGGATTGCTCCTCTTCAAACCCGCTCGCACATTGCATGAGCATGTGGAGACACATCTTGGGGTTGTAACATTTTTGTCTGCGCTTTGAAAGCGCAGAGAAACGGATCCTGTTCCAAGATCAATTCATCTCTATGGAGTTGGATCCATTTATAAAGTCTGCATTTTGGACGGATCCTGACCACTGCGTTTTGGACTGGTAGAGTCCAAAACGCAGATGTGAAAGTACCCTAAGATGTGTCTCCGCATGCTGATGCAATGTGCGCTCACAATACAGCAGTTACCTCAGAGCGGGTTTGAACAAGAATAAGCTGACCACCACTACATGACTGCGGTGGTCGTAACCAGGGGCAACGGCCTGACTGATGTGTGTGGGACAATGCCTATACAAATAGGAAAATCTTCTAAACGGTACATTTTATATAAATACATTCTATTAGTAATAATATTGGTATGGATATATCTAACTATACAAACTAGATTTGTGAGATGGGAATACCCCTTTAAGCTAAGAGATCAGCTAACAGCAGCTCGTCGGTGGTTTCTGGACGTCGAGAGCAGCCTTCTTTATAAAGATGATGGCACTTTACATCTGTTAACTAAAGAGGCACAACTAAATCAAAGCTGGAGCTGCACTTTATAGTTTGTAGTGCAGGGTAGAAAAAGGAGCAATAATCAGGATGTCAGGAATCTCCCTCCAGGAGCCACTGTACAACACAGGATTCAGATTACTAGAGTGAATTGGGAAATGTATTCCCTAAAACACTAGTTTAGGAACTGCTAGCAAAGCAGAGCTCTAATATAATCTTCAAAAGGGCTCCAAAGACAAGGGCTTTCAGGTAAGTTTGGCAAAAACAACTGGAGGTTCTGTCCCTAGGAACCAATACAGCTCAGTGCACATGGAGCCCCTGCAGCTCCGAAATGTTGGTGCACCATTGTTTGAAGGGAAAAATACTTCAGTAAAGACTCATGCACACAACGGATGCACAAAACATGGACCACATACACATGGCTTCCGTCAGTTTTTTAGATTCTCACCCATTCAAAAAAAACAAACAGGACCTGTCCTCCTGCCCTGGGTTTTGCAGACTGGCCCCATAGACACTGAAAAAAGTAGAGATGTGTGCATGAGCCCCCATAACAGCATATCCATAAGACTATGTTATATTACCCCCGAATTGAGCGCGGCAGACTGCAGGTTTGTGGTCTTCAACAACACTTCTGCCAATGTAAGAGTGAAATCACTAGGGAACCAGTTTCCATAGAGGAAGATAGGCACAAAATAAAATTATATATATGTATATATATATATGAGATACAATATACAAACACATACACACACAACCGATTCCATCATCCCTAGAAATAAAAATACATATGTTAGCCCTGCCATCTGTGTAGTCAGTTCTAACCTGCATTACAGTTTAACAGCATCAATAAAAACAATATTATTTCAGTGAGGAACTATGGCAGGGGCAATCCAGTAAAATAAGAGTAATTAAAAAATGACGTGAATTTTACTACGTCAAAGGCAGAGTTACAGCATTATGCTGTATTTTCACTAATTTGGCAAAAAAAAAAAAAGGGGGAAGAAAATAAAATATCAAATTCTGGTAGTAATAAGGGGTTACTACGCTGTATAGGGTTAGGTCACACCAGGTTGTACTCTTTCAGGTTTAGCTGTAGGATGGTGTCTTTGACAGCAGCAAAAACAAAGCGGATGTTCTCCGTGTCTGTGGCACATGTGAAGTGGGAGTAGATTATCTTATCACTATCGGGATTCAGATCCACAAACATCTTCAGGATGAATTCACGAGCAGTCGTCGCATCTCGCTGAGGGCCTAGAGCACAAGAGAAGGAACACGAAGAAGGACAAGATCAGAAACCAACCAAATCTCCAACTGATAATGGCTGCACAGAACCGGCCAGAAAATTGATAAAATGTGCCAGGGCCCACACCCCAACCTCTGCCACACGACCTTTTCTGAAAGTGGCGTGGATGGCATAGAATTGCCAATTGCACCTAGATTTAGGGGGATTAGCATTTAACCTTATAAGGGCTTATTTTTTGAGGGACAAGTTGTACTTTCTAATGGCACTATTTAATATTGCATATGATGTAGTGGGGAGCTGGAAAAAAAAAATCCAAATGGGGAGGAATCGGAAAAATAACGTCACAGTTTGTTAACTGCAGTAAAATTGACCAGTTACCTTCATTCTCCGGGTCAGATTTATTTTCTTTTCATCTTCATATTCTGACCCCACAACTTAATTTGAAGTTTTGTGTACAGAGCTGTATAAGGGCTTATTTTACGTGAGGCGATCTGTACTTTTCAGCGATACCATTTTGAAGTGTGTGTGACTTTTTGATCACTTTTTATAATAAAAAAACATTTGGGGAAGTGACAAAAAAAGGGCAAATTGGCCATTTTTTATTCCCCCCCCCCCATTATGCCAGTCACTGTATGGGATAAATACTGTTATATTTTAATAGTACAGGCATTTTTACACGAGGTGATGTCCATGTTTTTTTTTTTATTTATTGGTTACATATTTTTATTTTGGGGACTATGAATATATACACACACACACACATCGATTGTGTTCATTGACAGCTATACAAGCCATCATAGAACACTCCATTTACAATATACAAATACGGTGCTTCCACCTGCTGGTCTGTATTGGTATATCCCAGTAACAGCTATCAGAGTCTGCTTGAGGCTTCAAACTATTACTGTAACACAACAGGTTCCCCAATCTCAGCCGGGGAACTATTTTATGGGCACGGGAGCACATGGCTCCCACTTCTGGACCGCTCAGATGCCATGGTCACATTTGACTACAGCATCCAAGGGGTAAATGTATGCAATCAGCCATAGGGTTGGTGACTGGAGGATCCTGTGTTATCTATACAAAGGTGATATCTCTCATTGTAATCCTGCCTGTGAGAATGTGATAGTTACTGAAGTCTCATCACTGACACTGGCCATTTCGCCATTCTAAAGCCTGTATTACACCTGCCGATTTTTTTTTCAGCAGATTAACACTTGTTAACAATCATCTTGCAGGATAATACTGTCGCCAACTGCCCAATGAACGAATCCCAATCTTTTGGCATGGTAAAAAAATTATCGTTTGCAGGCAGCAGATTGTGGCGTCTAACCATGATCTGCCACCGGCAAACCGCTATACAGCATGCTATTACTGCATGTAATAGCAGCAGTCTCCTCCACTATCAAGCAGGCGATTGCCAGGAGAGAAGGCTTCCGTCCCAACAATCATCTGCCACATCAGGCTGTGTAATACACCCCTAAGGCTCTGCTAATAGACTGATATGAAGGTGTCATCCAGAGATTAGGAAATACATTTTCTACACATTGAGTGCAAGCATATCAGGAATTATATGCAATAAAGTCTAGACCATGGCAGCAGCACCACATTGCTTAGTTGAGGAACATACATATAGTAACCAGATATGGGGGATGTCCTTCACAGTTTAACAACTGATAGGCATCCATCATACTGCATTTAGGTGGTTAGAAAAAACTCAAACGTAACCATCATTTCTGGAAATCTGGCATTACCTCACTGCTTCTCTACTTACCGTCAAACTCAGGGAAGTAATCTACAAGGTGAGAGTACATTATTTTATCTTCAAGAAGGTCCTTCTTGTTTAGAAAAAGGATGACCGAAGAATTTTGGAACCATGGGTAGGTAATTATAGTTCTAAAGAGAGCCTTGCTCTCCTCCATCCGATTCTACAAGGAATTAACGGAATGTCAGTAACCATAAATCGTGAGGAATCCAAAGAATAATTAATGTGTACTTAACATTTCATATCTTGTAATCCTCGACGGTTCATCTCATAAGAGGGGTTACAGCGCCATTCTCTCCGTTTCTCTTACCACAAACATCATTAATAAATGCCTGCAGCCACCACTTGGGGGGAGCCAACTGCGTATACCTTTATTTTAATTCTGGAGATTAAAACCCCTTAAGAACTGGACAATTATCAGTTTTCATTCTTATTTTTTTACTCCCTGCCTTCCAAAGCAATAACTTAATAAGTTATTTATTTTTCTGTTTACGCATGAGGATTTGTTTTTTGTGGGACAAGTTGTACTTTCTATCTGCACAATTTAATATTGTATATGATTTAGGGGAAAGCTGGAAAGAAAATACACAATATACAAATTAAACTTCGAAACAGTTTTATGGGTTATCTGGGTCTGTACAATTACAGTGATACTACATAGTTTTTTGTGTTTTAACACATTTGAAGTGTGTATGACTTTTTAATCACTTTTCAATTTACTTTTAGGAAGTGACCAAAAAGCGAATTCACTGGAAAGGGACAGACTTGGGTCTAGGACATGTGACTGATCAATGTGATTTCACTGGCCTGGGAAGAGGCTGCAGCCATCACCTTAGTTCCATGGCCTCTACAAACAGCAGATCAGCAGGGGATAGGTAATTAATATTAAACACCCGGGAAATCACTTCAAGTTTAATGAGATCTGTAGAAGTATGTATCTCATCATAGGGGCTTCTAACAGAGGCTAAATTACTTCTTCCATGTATACTCATTGCCATTGCGCTGGTTCATGTCTGGCTGCTGTTGATAATGCTAATTATAAGAAAAAAATAAAACTATACACGTACCTCATTATCAGACTCCACAAGGACTTGGTCATATTCACTCAGAGCTACAAGGAACATAATGGATGTGACATTCTCAAAGCAGTGTATCCACTTTCTCCGCTCTGATCTCTGCCCTCCAACATCCACCATTCTTTTAAGCATAAAAAAAAAAAACAACATCAAACCAAAAAGTTCACATTACCCCTGTCCCCTATCCCCATAAACAATTTAATTTTTTTTGCTGTAATACATTCCTCCCCATAACTTTACTTTTCTGTTCACCAGTTTTATTGCATCACGGCTCATATAATTTACCATGTCATGTACTCAAAAATTCTTTGTGGGATGAAACGGAAGGGGGGGGGGTGTATTCTGCCATTTGAGGTTTTTTGTTCTTACAGCATTCAGTGTGCACTAAAACTGACTTGCTACTTGTATTCAAGGGGTCAGTACAATTACAGTAATACCAAATGTATCCACTTTTTACACCTACTAGTTTTTTTTATTTATTTTTTTTTTATAAATGTTGCTGTCACCATATTTTTATTTTATTTTTTTGCAGGTGAGCTGTATTTTATTGGTGACACTTTTTGATTAACTTTTTCATTTTTTCACAGGGCAAGGTGACCACAAATGGCATTCAGGCCTTTTGATTTTCTGTTATGGCGTTCACTGTGGAGAATAACTAAATACATTTAGGATTTAATAGTTTGGAAATCTTTGGAGCCAACATTACCAAAAAAAATTTCCCCCCCACAGACCCTCTCCCAGTATGGACATATACACAGGGTGTAATCTGCTGTTATTCTGCATTTATGGACACTGCACAGTACGATTGCTAACAGTCTGGAAACTTACTGACAGTCCAAAAAAAGGTGTTTTTTTTTCTGTCCTCTAGTGTCCAACAGAAAAAAAAACATCATTGACTTACTTTTTTCAGTTTCTACTGTGCATATGCAAATGAGCTCTGCCTCTAATGCTACCAGATGTAAGGCAGCAATCCTTTAAGTCCACGTTCAACCTTTTAGGGTGCCTTCACATACTGCAGATCTTGTTGCAGAAATTTCCACTCACATAAATGGTGCTGGCAGAAATCCATGCGGCTACTGCCCCATTCAAAAGAATGGAAATTTCTGCAACATAATCTGCAGTATGTGAAGGCAACCTTAAACGGACCTCGAGACATGACCTCGATAATAAATTAAGCCAGCATCAGCAGACATCTGTTTTGGGGATTGCCCCTCATCAGTGCAGAGCAGAGTACTGGCTTAGTGGGCATGGGTCCACATCCTATCCGCAAAAAATGTGGAACGTACACATCCAGAATCCATGTTATCAGGATCCGCAATTTGCAGGCTACGGTTGTGTGCATGAGCACTTAAAGGGACTGTCCAAAAGGTTTAGTAGTGGACAACCTCTTTAATTTTGGGATATTTGCGATTCAAGGGCATTATGTTGAGTGTGCCATGTGGGGACGTGGACCCAAAATACGGTCATGTGCATGAAGCTGTAATACTAGAGAGCCAGCAGGTCTCAATCTTAAAATAGATGTTACATATTTTTACATACTATATTTGTAGGATCACTGTGACATATGTGAAGCTATTATACACGCTGGTCACAGTACGTCTATAGTCATGCTTAGTGTTTGATCAGGAGTACACCTCCCTTTCCATTCGCGGATCAACACTTATAACGCCTCTTCCACACGACGTATTTTTTGCGGGCGCCGATCTGCATATTTTGCTTATAAGATGCGGACCCATTAATTTCTATGGGTCCGCAAAAAAATACTGACAGCATACTGTGTGCTGTCCACATCCGTATGTCCGTTCCGTAGTCCGCAAAAAAAAAATTATATATAACAGATCCTATTCTTGTCTGTTTTGCGGACAAGGATAGGCATTGTTACAATGGATCCGCAAAAAAAAAAAAAAAAAAAAAAAAAAAAAGTATGCCATACGGACGTCATCCGTTTTTTTTTTGCGGATCTGCAATTTAAGGACCGCAAAACACAACGTTCGTGTGAAAGTAGCCTAAGGAGGAGTTTTTCCTCAGGAATGTTTTATGCTATGACTAACAGTGCTGTACGCACTAGAAACAGTAAGCAACTTGTTTTTGGATTTTTTTTTTTTAACCCTTTTAGCCCCAGGTGGTTTTCCATTTTTGAGAGCCATAACCATTTTTATTTTTCCATTCACATATATGTGGTCCATATATCCGTCCAGGCCTGTGTTGTATGAAACAGCAAAAACCAGGCGGCTATTGTATTCAATCATGCGTATACGGCAGAGGTCACCAAGGGTTTGCAGTGGTAAAATGTTAAAATAAACTATATGTATTTGGTATCACTGTAATTGTACTGACACAGAATTAGTATGCGTTATTTATGCCGCAGAGTTATAAATGGCAGTATTACTTTCCATTCTTACTCAGAGAGTAAAAGTTACTCAATAAAATTTAATCAATTACTGTGTACCCCTAAAAATGGAGCTGCTAAAAACTACAGCTTGTCCTGTAAAAAAACGGTCCTCATTCAACTACCTTGACTGAAAAATAAAGTTATAGCTCTTGGAATGCACGGACCAAAAACATGGGGAAAAAAATCAGCTTGGTCACTGCGGTGTGATGTCCGCATCTTTTGCGGCCTCATAGAAATGAATGGGTCTGTACCTGAGCCGCAAAACATACAGCTCAGAGCCTGCAAAAACCACTGTCGTGTGAACGTAGCCTTAAAGGGTTTCTGGCAGCAGTTTTTGGGGTATGAATCAGGCTGACATTAGAGATGTGCTAATGTCACCCGATTCTAAATAAATAAAATATATTTATTAGTGCTCCCGTTTTTATGTAATTTTAACTTTTATTTTATGCTAATAAGCCTCTAGGAGCAGGGGAGGGGCACGTTACCCCTGCTCCTAGAGGCTCCGTTTGCCCACCTTTAGAAACGCCCCCTTGATCTTGATTGACAGGGCCAGGCAGCCTTCTCCTGCCGGCCCTGTCCTCTGTCTACATCGGCGCCTGCGCTGAATACGTCAGTCAAGCACAGCGCAGGCGCAGTGAGAAAGCCGGGAGCCTGCTAGCATCCATCACTCACTGCGCCGAATAATGAATGGCACAGCGCAGGTGTGTGATGTAGACCGAGGACAGGGCCGGCAGGAGGAGAAGAAGACTGCCTGGCCCTCTCAATCAAGATCAAGTGGGCGTTTCTAAAGGTGGACAAACAGCCTCTAGGAGCAGGGGTAACACCCCCCCCCCAGAGGCTTATTAGCATAAAATAAAAGTTCAAATTACATAAAAACAGGAGCACTAATAAATAAAAGATATATAGATTTAGAATCAGGTGACATTAGCACATCTGTAATGCCTATTTCATACCCCAAAAACTGCTGACAGAAACCCTTTAAGGTCAGTTCGGCCCTGCAGCTTCAGTGCAAAAATTCTGCAAACAACATTAGAAATCTTAGCTTCCTGGACCAATTTGGGAGGGGTGCACCGTGGAGTTAGTGTATTTGTACAGCCTGTTCAGAGCCTATCAATTACTAACAGGCACAGCTCCAGTTTGGGTCAGGTATGAAATCTACAGCAAATACTAACAGAAGACTGAAAGCATAGAAAAGGTTGATACTGCCAAGGTCAAGACTGTAGAAAACTAAACCTTAATATATTCAGTGTACATACACATGGTTTAGAAAAGGATGGGAAAATAATGGAAATAAGTAGATGACCAAAGAGTCCAATTTTCAGCAAAAAATGCCTCATTCCTACAGTCAGTGTTTTCCATCAGTGATGCAGCTCTGAACAAAGAACAGGTGCAGATCTTTCCTTTATACCTTATGTCTCTGGAGGCTCCAATCCTGGTTTTGGCTCACAATCACTGGTGGAAATCACTGAGAAAACACGGACATGTGAATGAGGCATTAAAGAAGCACTCTAGGATTTTTTTTTATTGTTGCTCCCATTAGTAAACTACATGAGGTACAGAGTAGTGCAATCATTTTACCAGCTGCTTTAAGGTAGGTTCACACAGATTTCTGGAGGAGTTTTTAAGGCAGATTTTTCAGCCAAGGCAGATTCAAAAGGAATCAGAAATATAAGGCCTCTTTCACACGAACGATACGGATTAGGTCCGGATGCGTTCAGGGTGCGTTCAGGAAAACCCACACCATTTTGCAAGCAAGTTCAGTCAGTGTTGTCTGCGATTGCGCTCAGTTTTTTTTCCGCACGGGTACGATGTGTTTTTCATGCGCGTGATTAAAAAAAAAAAAACTGAATATTTACAAACATCTCTTAGCAACCGTCAGTGAAAAACGTATTGTATCCGCACTTGCTTCCGGATACAATGCGTTTTTCACTGAAGCCCCATTCACTTCTATGGGACCAGGGCTGCGTGAAAAACGCAGAATATAGAACATGCTGCGATTTTCACGCAACACAGAACTGATGTGTGGAAAAAAAACGCTCATGTACATAGACCCATTGAAATGAATGGGTCAGGATTCAGTGCGGGTGCTATGCGTTCACGTCACGCATTGCGCCGGCGCGGAAAACTCACTCGTGTGAAAGGGGCCTAAAGTAAGGACTTCTACATCTTCCTGCTGGATCCACTGTCTTTGGCTGAAAAACCTGCAGGAAAATCTGCTCCAAAAACAATGGGGGTCATTTACTATCTATGCTACTCCAGTTTTTGGCATGAATAAAGTCACAAAACCCTCTTTTGCAACCATTTGACAAAATAAGTGTGTAAAATACTGTGTACTGTGCTTGCCATTTGGCAGAGATGGATGCCAGAGGGGTGGTGGGGGCACAAAGACGCTGGTCTTTGTAAGTGACCCCCAACGTGTGAACCTAATGTTACGGTAGAATCAGGGCTGTGGAGTCGGAGTCGGTGACCATTTTGGTGGAGTCGGAACAAAATGGACCGACTCCTAAAATATATAATAGATTGGTATATTTAGTTCAATGCAGTATGTGCTGAATATATTTTCATAAGAATTTGGGAACATGATGAAATGTCCTATAAATGTCTGTTCTATTCCTGAACTAAGGATCTAGGCTTTCAGTTGAGATGACTGTGTGCTGCCCTTCATGTAGATGCTCAGAAGTGAAACGCCTCTGCTACAGATCAGAGGAAAAAGGCACTGGGAAGGAATGGCTGTACTCATCTCAGATCTACTAGAGAAAACAGGATTAAAGGGGTTTTCTCACTAATTGCAAAGATTAGTTTTCAAAATAAAGGGGCAGTTAAAATAAGACATGTTCTAAATACAGTGGTCGGTCATGAGCTATAGACAGTTCAGCAGGTCTCTGACTGCACACAGGTTTCTATGGTAACCTGCAGACCAGAAAGACTTATCTGATTGGCTGAGCGCAGGAGTGACCTCAGTAAGCAAAATGTGTTGAGGACTGAAAAGGATGGCTTTACCTGTAATTGTGTTAGAGATCACAATCTCCTGCTCTGTCAGAGTAAGTTAATATATGCTACTAACTGCTGGAGATCCCCCCACAGCCTGAGGAGACAGAGTAAGTGCAAACTGTCTGTCAGCCAGTGAATCAATGTGCTGAGAAAACCCCTTTAAGGCACGTACTTCTTAGTATATCTAAACTTTCAATAAACTGTGCATAAATCACTTGTCCATGTTCTCTCTGCTTTATGTTTTAGTTTGCATGTTTGCTTTTCCTCTGATGTAAAACACCTCGGGCCTTATGTATGAAAACTGTCTAGGTGTACAAGTTTCTTTGTTGCCCATAGAAACCAATCAGCGCTCCCCTTTCATTTCATATAGTGCTCTGGAGAAATGAAAGGGGAGTTCTGATTGGTTGCTATGGGCAACAAAGAAAGTCTTAGGCTAAGGCTACTTTCACACTAGCGTTAGCACGGATCCGGCACCTAAAGGGTGCCAACGGATCCGTGCTAACGCTATACATGCAGCGCTCCGGCCGCACACATGACACACATTGAAACAAGACACAGACATACATACATACATACATACATACATACTCACATACTCCAGGGACGCCGGCAGAACGTCTTCACGCGCCTCCTGCGCGCAGTGATGACGATTCCCCACAGCGCCCTCTGCTGGGCGCAGTGGGGAAACGTCATAGCTACGCGCAGGAGGCGCGTGAAGACATGCTGCCGGCGTCCCTGGAGTATGTATGTATGTATGTATGTATGTATGTCTGTCTGTCTGTCTGTCTGTCAGTATGTATCTATGTATGTAGCCGGATCCGGAATGACCCCCCATTGCAAATCAATGGAGGACAGATCCGGATTACTGGTGTGTCCACACCAAACGGATCCGTCCCCATTGACTTGCATTGGGGGTCATTCCGGATCCGACTTGGTGCGGATGCCTGGACCGGAGAGCAAACCGCAGCATGCTGCGGTTTGTTCTCCGGTCTGAAGACGGAACAGAATGCTTTCAGGAGCACTCCGTTGTCTTCAGTTCAGTTTTGTCCCCATTGTCAATGAATGGGGACAAAACTGAAGCGTTTTATTCCGGTATTGAGCCCCTATGACGGAACTCAATACCGGAATTTAAAAACGCTAATGTGAAAGTAGCCTTAGACAGTTTTCATACATAAGGCCCTTAGTGAGCTGTACCCAGAGAAGCCCGATACTGAAAGTTCAGAGTAAAGATATCTAGTAAAACATAAATTACAAACTTTGTCATGACTTCTGTACTATTGATTTATGCAAAGTTTGTTTAACGTTATCGCTTAAACATGTGCCATGTATGAGGGAGTCGGAGTCACGGGAAATTGAGAAGTCGGAGTCTGGGCTTTGGCTTACCGACTCCCCAGCCCTGGGTAGAATTATGAACTCCAGTCAGGATCCACCATTACATCACATGACCCGCAGGTTATTTGTGCCGTTCTGTGACTTTTCCCCGCTCACGCCAGGTCTAAAAAAAAAAGTGGTGGGGTGCCATGGTGGGGGAAGGGGATGGGCCAACAGACCCATCTCATTCATCAGCATTCAAGCTGGCTTGCATTGGACTGGTGCTGGATACCCTGAAGTTATGTAGAGGCCGGCACTTCTTCATAACTTCGGCTGAACCATTGCCAGTCTTAATAAATGATCCCCTGAATTTTAGTTTTCAGATTCAAGTTTGCAAACACTGAAGGGATAATCCGAGATCCAGGCAGAAAACTCCTTTACTGTACAGGATGCCATACAACAAAAAAATTTCACACCGGGCCCTTCACAGGAAAGTGCCAAGTCTAGTCTAGTGATGTCACTGCCCAGAGAACAGACAGCACAGCAAGAATCGGACCACTGTGCTGGAGAATGAAGTGCTTTCACATATCCTGCACAAATAAAAGGGCTTCCCAAAATACCCGGATCTCAGAAAACCACTTTTTATAAAATACAAAACCATAAAAAAAACAGTAACAGGCAATATTGCATTCACCTAAAAATAATGTTTTCCAAGTCAAAGGGGTACTCAATGATACCAGTAGTTGGCACTCTAACTCTCAGAACATCTTGCTGGGTGGGAAGGTAGCCTGGCTTGGAAATACGATCCACATCTGTCAAGTAACTGGAAGAAGATACAATCATAAATGCTTTTTGTGGATACACGAGGAACAGAAAATGCCACTGGGTCTGTGTGCTACGTTTTTATTTTATTTTATATAAAGTACAAAGAAACTTTTGAGGTGCAACATCCAGATTGACAACTTCAGTCTACGTTGCAAGGTGAAGGACTGCAGGAGGTCCACGCCCCCTTCACAAAAGCTACCAACTATAGATGAGTAAATTGATCTGTAGTGATCAAGTCGTTCATCAAAAAAAGGTTCTTGAGCAGCGAGGGGCTGAAGTAGCGACTGTTGATGTGCCGCTATCCGGAAGTGTAGCAGCCCATGAACAGTCTCTATTCTAATAGGCTCTCCCTTTCTTCTGCTAGTCGGGGTAGCGGTGCTGGTGCAAGGCTGTCAGGGCCTGAAAAGGTGTCCAGCCCTGTCAGTCAAGCAGCAGGGGGAACAGCCCCTCACTGCTCAACAACTGTTTTTGATGAACAAAGCGATCAGTACAAATCTCTACTGCCAAGATAAAATACATTTCTAGCAAACCTTCAGTAATTAGGTAGAAATACTGTCTTCAACATTGGAACAAGTATAGTTAAAGGGGTATTCCCACCTCTAGAATCCTCTCCTAGAGACCCTGTTGCCTGCTGCAGCAAATGGAGAGGTGGCTGCGCATGTATGACCATCATGCCCCAAGTGCCAACAGCCCCAAGATGTGCTGATTGAAGAGGCTGTGGCACTCAGTCTCCTTCACCGTTTACCAGGCACAAGTTATCTGAAAAGTCAACCAGCTTTGTCAGCACAGGCGACCATCAAATGTGTACGGGCATCCCAACTCTCCTCTAAGGGCAGGTTTTTGGAGAAATCTGACATTTCCAATCCTTTCTTCTCATGGTAGATGAGCCGCTGCTAGAGGCGTCTGTCAGTGGCTTATTCTACTCGACAGAACCGAGTATACATGTGTATTACCACCATGAATGCCTACAGCAGGAAATTAGATCTAGTTGCACCCAAATTAGTGCGTATGAAAGCTGTTCTATAGTTACTCTGCCTAAGATGAGAAATACACTACCAGCTTAAAGGGGTTGTCCAAGTTTTTTTTTTTTTCTTTGTATGTTTCTAATACAATATAGCAGCTTTTCCATGCACTCTGTGCTTCACTTGCTGCTTTCTCGGATTTCACCGAGGGTCACATGACCTGTGATGTCAGCTTCTCTCTCTGCTCTGCTGAGGTTTCGTGCACAAGCCTGAGAGAGTAGAACTCAGGGAAGCACTTGTACTCACTCCTTTCGCAGAGCAGGGGCAGAGATTGTTGTTATTGCAGGTAAACAAAGGGCCAGAAGAGAACCAGGGAAATGAGGATATGGATATATAATAAATATAAAATTATTATATATATATATATATATATATATATATATATATATATATATATATATATTTTTTTTTTTTTTTTTTTTTTTGCTTAAAACTTGCTTAACTTAGTTATATATTGCTGCCCATCAGATTTACAGTGCTAGATATTTTTTTTTCCCTGACTTGGACAACCCCTTTAACTAACCTGCGTGCCCAATACATCCTGAGAGGTGATGGGGGGGGGGGGGGGGCATGATAAAATATGGAACTGGGAAATAGACGTTACATTAGGATACTAAAATAAAATCATCATCAGAAGGAAGCATGTCAATAGTCAAAAAGAAAATTCTACAAGAACGTACTATTTGGCTGAATCTGACAGTTGATATTCCCGTCGCCGATCATAGCATTCCTGGATACCTGGGTCATTCCACAGGTTTTTGATTGCATTGATATATGGCTGTTCAAAAGTGCAGACCCTTTCCACATCCACTTCTCGTACAAGTAGTGCATTAGCCTGCAGAGAAAGACAAGTGTGTGGGAGCAGTCAGCACACGACTCCTGACACTCAACAGCATACTTCTACCAGCTCTCAGTAGGAACACAAGTACATACAATGGGTAAGAATACACGTGTAGATTTATTTTTGCCTTGTTTTCTCCTATTCTACGGGTTAAGGAGGTTACAGAAGCAACAGTCAATTTCCAAATATTACCAGGCATAACACCTGTCAAATGTTATGCAGGTCCTGCTCCTGCCTCCAAAACAGCTCTAATTTGTCTTCGCACCTCTGAAAGTTTCCCATGGTATTTTAGTAGTAGGTCTCTTAAAGTGGTTGTCCCATCTCCACATTTATAGCATATTGCTAGGATATGCCACAAATGTCAGACTGGAGCGAGCCCCAACTCTGGGGCCTGCGCCAATCTCCAGAACTGGGCCAGCAAGTGAAGAAAGAGCATCCAGACATTCATGGCCACTCTCTATTCACTGATATGGGAGTTCCAAATATAGCCAAACTTAGTTATTTCTGGCAGTCCCATAGTGATGAAAAGAACCAACGTCTCCTTCACAGTGGAGGTAGAAGACCCCATAGGTAGAACCAGCACCTATCAGACATCTCTGGCATATCCTAGCGATAAGGCATAAATGTTGAGTAGGGAAAACACCTTTAACTCCTGTAAATTGTAAGGTGGCACAGATTTGTTTCTCCAGCACATGCCACATATGTATTAAAAAACAGATAGCAACTCACTGCAGACAACCAGGCTTTGTAAAACGTCCTCACATGAGAGTGAATTACCCAACTCTTCGTACCATCTTCCACAAACTAGTTTTATATGAAGGATCTGGATTAAGACTGTTCTATTGTTTATTTCAACCTTGAGTGCTGACCTTATCATCACATCTCACATATGCATGATCAAATTAAGATCTAGGGAACCTTGAGACCAGGTCAACTCCTTGAAGTCTGTGTCTTCCACAAACCATTCCTGAACAATTTCTGGGGCACGGTCCTGCTGAAAGTGGCTCTGCCATTAGGGAATACTGGTACCATGAAGGGGTGTATTTGGTCTTTAAGAATGTTTCAGTAGGTCATACACATGTCAAAGCAAGATCCACATGAATGTCAAACCTAAGGACTCAAAGTAGAACATTGTCCAGAGCATCACATTGCCTTCTTCTCAAAGCATACTGGTGCCATATTTTCCCCAGGTGAGTGGCACACAGTTGCTCGGTTGTTTATATGAAGGAAAAGAAAACATGATTCATCAGACTAGACTCCTATCTTCATTCAGTTCATGGTCCAGTTCTGACGCTCACATAGCCTTCAGCATGGCCATGGACCAATCCTCAGCTACCATATGCAACAAACTCAATGCACTGTGTGTTCTCATCACAGCCAGGAGTAACTTTCTCAGCAATTTTTCCTACAGTAGTAAGACGTAGGATCAAAATTAACTGCTGTCTGCACTCCCACCCACATCAATGAGCCTTGGGGGCTCTAGTCTCTGTTACCAGTATCCCTTCCTTGAGCTATATCTAGCAAATACTAACCACTGCATACTGTGAACACCCGACAAAACCTCCAGTTCTGAAGATGCTCTGACAAAATTGTGCAGCCATCATGATTTGGCCCTTGTCAACGTCTCTGAGATCCTTATGCTTGCCCATTTTTCCTGCTTGAAATCGATAATGTCACCCACTTGACAAATGCCACTGTGACGAGATATTATTCATCTCACCTTTATGTGCTTTTAATGTATTCATCATATCTGAATTGGTGGAACCTTTTATAGGTATATTCTATTTGTCAACCACATCTTACCTTGTTCTGCTCAAACTTATAGAGGATTTTCAATGTTTCCATGGCACGAATCATAGACTGCATGGCAGTAAAGATATTCTGAAACACAAGCTTGGTAAAGCCCTTTTTGTCTTCTTCTGAGTAGCCAGAGCCATGGATTATTCTCATCTGTTTAATGAAAGTGCTCTTCCCACTTTCTCCTGTACCTAGAACACAAGAAAGAAACCGCGTTAAACATATATCCATGGGCAATGTCAGACCACCGGTCACCTACATAATTGTCTTCCTATGAGATCTGCCCTAGTGAAGGAATTTATTTTGACACAGACAATTCTTTCTTACTCCTCTCATGGCTGTCCATTGTGTTATTCCACTACACAATAGACAGAACTGTGTAATTCCAATGCCACAGCTACTTGAGAACAGCTGATCAGTGGACATGTGGTATGTCGGACACCCGCTGATTAGATACTGATGGCCTTTCCGGAGGCTACGGCATCAATATCAAAGCCCTGGACAACACCCTTAAAGCGCACCCATCATCTAAAATCTGATCAGTCAACGTTCAGGTGCCAAGAACCCCTCAGGAAAGTGAATGCATCAAAAGCGCTCTCCAAGGAAGCAGTGTTCAGATTTCTGAACGTTTATGGACTTTCTGTGAATCTGGACGTTGTTTGCTCTGTGGAGATGCAAGCAGGTCCAAAAAGGAATGAAGGGACACAGCACTCAGCTGAGTGCTTGTGCCCCTTCATTTTATCCATCAGTGCTGGTCTCAGAACCTGGAACCCCATCAATCAGAACTTGAGACCTGTTAAAGAGAACCTTTCACCACTCCTGACATTCCTGTCTTAATAGCTTCATGCATTCCCCATGTAACAACAATTCTGGAACATCTATTCTTATGTTGTACCATTCCATTATTATTTGCACTAGAAGTTATATGTGAATTGCTATTTGCCGTCAGTAAAGGAACAGAGGGGAGGTGGTCAGTTGGGGGTGTGTACCTGCACAGACTGACTCTATCCAATCAGTGCTGCCATGTTCAGTCTGCGCAGGGACACACCCCCAACTTGTTACCTCCCCTCTGTTCCTTTACTGAAGGCAAATAGCAATTCATTCATAACTTCTAGTGCAAATAATAATGGAATGGCACAACATACAGACATAAGAATAGATGTTCCAGAATTGTTAGTACGTGGGGAATGCATGAAGCTATTAAAACAGGAATGTCAGGAGTGGTGAAAGGTCCTCTTTAAAAGACAGGTACCCTTTAATACATAAGACTCACTATTTTGGAGTTCATTCCTGGACTAATAAAGGGTCGATTTTATTTACAGGATAATGGGTACTGCGGTGGTAAAGCATGTGATTTTATCCTTCTGACCATAAAAAAAAAAAAAAAAAAAAAAAAACAACCCACACAACACCACACATACAGCAGAAACCCTGATTTCTATACTGTACATTTCTTGACACCCAGCTACACTAGCCTCCACCATAGGTAAGGAAGAGAATATTCAGAAACGCCTTCGAGTTAACTGTATTAGAAATGCCAAGATGCAAAACGACACCTAATTTGGAAAAATGAACGGGAACGGTGTGAAACTGGCACGTCTGAATGTTGGCTGTAAATCAATAGCACATTTAATAACTATGAAAAAGAACAGAGGAGGGCAGAAGCCCTCACACAAAAGCCTTCACTGTCAAAAATCAACTTTCCAGCAACGTAGCCCTGCATGGTGCAACCCCCAGATAACCTTACATATTAGAGGTTTACAGCGGAAGATATCGCCCTCTTTTCTGACACTTATAACTACCCATAATGAACCCTCGACGTGGAAGCAACCATTTAGGGTGGTATTACACATTTGTGGTTGAGCTACAAGTGGTGCTTGTGGATTACCACCAATTACCACGCAGCGCCAGTACTTTCCATTTGAAACTGTGGCAAGTCCTGGTGCAGCCCAGCCATTACCGATAATCGATATGCCTAACCAGTGGCTCAACTGCACATGTAACGGCATCCTTACTGTCTGATGGGGCCAACACCGCAAGCTCAAAGTGGTGCCAGTTTAGACTTTACTGAGGTTATCTCATGGAGACAACTACTTTCACCTTGAAGTTGGCCTGACAATCCTCTGATCTCCACATCCCTGATTTATCATGATGGTGTGTGCAGGCCTAGTCACTTCCTACAGAAGTCCATGTATCAGACTGGAATCTACTCCAACTTGTAGCTGGCGTAGATTTTGGTCATAATTTATGCCAGTTTCTACAAAACTACTATGACCAACTGAGATCTGCACAAATATTGTCCCTTTTAGGCCGAGTTCACATCAGCGTTCAGCTTTTCCATTATAGGAACTGGAGAACGGATTCGGTATATAACTGAGTCAAACTGAGCCATGAGCCCCATACTGTAATGGGGTCCGTTAGGTTTTCGCTAGGAGGAAGATTTTTGAAGCGGAGACAAAAGTAGTACATGCAAGACTTTTGGCTCCACTTTAAAAATCTTCCCCCTAGCAAAAACCTAACAGACCCCATTATAGTTTATGGGGCTTCATTCGGCTCAGTTATGTGCTGAATCAGTCCTTTTCGTTCTCCTGTTCTTATAACGGAGCAGGAGAATGGAAGGGCTGAACACCAACGTGAACTCAGCTTTACACGGGCCAAGAATTAGTGCAATTATTGGGAAGTAGTGTACCCCAGAATGCTCGTTCCTGTTAACTGCCCATAACTGTGCTGCCGATCACCCGATGGATGAACAAGCACTCACTTGCTGGCTGAGCGCATCTTTAACAAGGAATCAAAAACCAATTTGCCAGCAGCAGTTGCCCGGTTTACAGAGGGATGTGCCAGCAAAATATGAATCTGTATGGGGATGAGAGATCACAGAAATGATTGTTCAACCTCATACAGAGGGGGATAGTAAATGTAGCTCTGCCCTCTACTTACATACGCACATCTATGGTTTGTTCCTGCTAACTGCCTTGTTAGGGGACCTGTGTAAGGTACCTGCACACAGGTGTGGGTTTAAAACAAAATATCCACCAGAGCAGCTGCTCTGTTCATTTCATGGTGCTCCACAGGGTACGGGGACTCCACTCTTGTGATTGTGGGTGTCCCAGGGGTTGGACCTCCAATCTTATAGTTCTCCCCTGTGGATATGGGATCACTTCACATAACTGAAATACTCTTTTAAAGGGGTTGTCAGAGTTCAGATCTGAACCCAGACATACCCATAATTTCACCCAGGCAGCCTCCGATGATCGCATCGGAGCATGTCATGCTCCGATGCACTCCCTTGCCCTGAGCTGGATCACGCAGGGCTAGGGCTTGTTTGTTCTTTGCACACACTGCCAGGCAGAGGCTTCCGTTTTACAGGCTAGGGCAGCGCTACAGCCCGCCCATCAGTGCCGGTGACATCACCGGGCTCACTGCTGGTCAGGAAGCCTTAGCAGGAAGCCTCCACCTGGCAGCCGTCAGGAGAGCTTGGTTCGTCACTGGAACTCCAGAAAATGCGTTTTCCCTGCGCGTTTCAGCATAGGGCAAAGGAGAGCATCGGAGCATAAAATGCTCCGATGCTCTAGTCAGGGTGGCTGTCTGTGTGAAAATATGGGTATGTCCGGGTTCAGCTCTGAACCCGGACAACCCCTTCAACATTGAAATTGCAACACTAAGGACAAGCCGTAAGGTTAGGAAAATTGAGCAACTAGCACAAAGATCTGTACATCAAATTTTCAAGCACCTAGCTCTAATCTATGGCATGTAGGAGGGGCATAAAAGCCAGACTGAAGGCAAAGTATTCTAGCCACATGAAATCAGCTCAATATGTGTGGGATGGTTGTGAGATGCCTCCAGTTTGTCAACATGCCAGTTTTTGCCACTTGTCACAAACTGAGGAGCAGAATCCTTGAACTTAGAGACCTTGGTATCATTCTGCCAGATTGCTACGTGCCCAGGTTGAGATGTCAGCACTGTAATGTTGTGTCTCCTGGTGTTTGGAAGAACAAGGATGAACTGGAATGACAGCAAAAGGTGCATAGATGTGAACCTCTGCACGGATTATGATGAGAAGAATGATAGTGATCCATTCTGCAAGTGAAATTGGATGACACATCCCAAGCCTAAGGCGGCGAACAGTGTCTACAAAAACCATAAGGTGCTTGAACGACATTGGGCTACAAGCTGATGTCCAGCTACAGATGTTCCACAGACCTTATGCCACTGCTCACCAAGGCCATCATAATGAACAGAAAGATGGCAATGGGGGCAGGAATGGAGGTGTACACTTTTCAGCACAGATTCTCGCTTTTGTCTAGAAAGCCGGATATTGGTTTGGAGACCATGTGGGCAACTCCATTATGAGGTCTTCACACTGGTCATAATCCTGGGATTATCGTGTAGGATGACAATGTACAGTAACTGGACCCCTGTTGTCTACATTTCAGGTACATTAACAGCTTGGGTCAAAATGATTTGGTCACGGAACCAGTGTTACGGCCATTTATCCATAGTGTCCCAGGAGCTGTTTTTCAACAGGACAACGCAAGGCAGCATGTTGCTCATGCTACTGTGAGCAGCCTGCATGTACTACTATGGCCTGCATGACTGGTCATTGGTCTGCAATTGAAAAGTGAGATGCCAGTAGTGGATATTGATGATTTGGATGCCCAAGTGCATTCAGAGTGGCAGAACACTCCTCAGACAACCATTAACAACCATACTGATAGCATGCCAAGGCGGGTAAGTGTTCGTATTTCTGCACATGGCACTGAATATCTTGTTGCCATTTTTTATCATAAGTATGTCTATTGATCCAGTGAGTTCCTTAATTCCATGACTTTTCCTCCTTAGAGTTGCAATGTCAATGTTGAGGAGTTTATATCACCTGCTCTGTACAATGCTCATAAGTAGTTCATACAGATATCTGTAGGACATTCACCACTTTCCAAATGAGTGCCAACAACCTGAATGACCGCCATGACTCAATACATCCACCTGGAACCACCATTTGCCAGGAGCCGGACCTCGGTTGATCATCTGACCTCCCCAGCGGCCTCATTCTAATGACACAACCTCTTCAGAGGGTTATCCTGGCGACAGACTGCCTAAAACTAATACATCTCTTTAGGGCATCATTCCAATAACCAAAACCACTGACTGAAAAGGAGCCCTAAACAGCTTAGGGAGTTGATATTTAACCAGTTCTCTATACATTCTCTCAGGTTCATCAAAGGTGAACCTAAGCTCCAATGTCCCAGGGCTCAGAAAAAGTTTACCCTAAATGTATTCAGCAGCAAAGTAATTCACAAACTGGAAGATAAATTTGGGCCGCCTGGCTGTCAAGGACTGCATCATGCTGTCATCAGTGTCAGTAAGGCTACATGCACACGGGAGTGTAGTTTGTGAATTTTTCTACAGATTTCGCCATGTTTCCACACCAATCTGCAGCCGCAATTTGCGGATTTTGTTTAGGACTTGTCCCAGATCTTACCCTTTGGAAAGGCTGAAATTTCCACTGCAAATCTGTACAAACAATTGACATGCTGCAGATTGAAATATCCTCAACACAGGTTATTTAGCTCACCATGAGGTAAATGAGATTTGGAAAATTTTTAGCAGACCTGATGCAGAGCCATCCACTTCAGTGGGGCTGCAAAAGATCCTCTCCACATCCATATGTTCAGTGGCCCAGCAAAAATTAGAACATGTCCTATTCTTGTCTGTTTTGTGGACAAGAACAGGCATTTGTAACAAAAAGGGCGGGACTTGCTGATCTGCAAAATGCAAAACGCACACGGCCGATATCCATGGTTTACAGAACCGCAATTTGCAGACCGCAAAACGGATGTGGTCTTGTGAATGCCCCCCTTAAGCTCAGGATTTTCTGTTCGTAAGGCTATATCACACACCATTGGCCTGCAAACCATATATCTGCAAAATATGGCCACTGGCTGCGTGCACTCCACATCACAGTGCGGGTCCGCGATCCTATCCATTGCGGCACGGAGGCATGTACCTGAAAGAACATGGAAGGGCTTCTGGGTCCATACCTTTGCGTCACCAAAGCTAGGATATGTCCTATCTTTCGCCGCGTGTTTTGCAGGCACAACGGTTGTGTGCATGCGCCCTGGCTTGCACATTCCATTTGCAGTGCTGGACCCATTGCTCCTATATTTACATTGAATGAAACAGGTAAAAGGGGCTATCCAGATAGATAGATAGAGAGAGATATATATATATATATATATATATATATATATATCTCTATCTATCTATCTAATGAGGACCTATACTCACACAAGCCAAGCCCCACACGTATCGCTGGAATAACCAGCTTCCTCAGGGGTCTCCAATTGGAGGTTGGTGATAGGCACCCCCCTAAACAAAGGGGTATTTTTTGACCCCTATCATTGGGTAGTCTCCAGGTTCTTGAGTTGGCAGATCATATACTCACCTGTTCCCACTGGAAAGGTTAATACTGTATGAAGCCACTGTATTTTATAACTAGTAATCTAATTATTAGTGGCCATTGAATTACTCACTAAATGGTCTCCTTTTCCCTTGTTAATATATTTTCTGTACACTCCCCTGACGAGTTATTAACAGAAACGTGCCACGTCGGGAGTGGGCACTAAGGACTTCATATTAGGGAATTGGCCGTTTTTAGGGATACGTATCCGGACGGGGTCGCCCCTTTTGGGGTGGGTGCTCCGTGTAGACAGGTAGGGTTGTATCAGTTCCCTCCCTTCAAGTTTTTAGGGTCATAATAGGGATGAGCACCCACTCCTATACAAATGACTATTGCTATAAGCAGCGCCTATTGGCACCTCGTGACGAATCCCGCCTGATGGTTTCATCTAGACCTGGTCTACAAGTATGGAGAATTAACCTGTATCCATAAACCGATGGTGGATATGGCAAGACCTTTCCAATCTACCCATCACGTGGATATTGTATGTTTATATCTATCAGTCTGTTGATTGGTTTTGAACATGTACCACACTAATGGTGCTGGCGAATTATATTGTGTGTGTATATATATATATATATATATATATATATATATATATATAATTTTCCAAGAGTCATACTTATTCACTTTGTTAAGGCTGAAGTGCACTGGCACCCTGCGATTGCATTCGCCTGGGGCCACTGAAGACAAAGACCCCCTTGTGCGTCAAGATCCCAAGTTTGCTATTCACTGGGGCATTTATTCACTGGGGCATGCAGTTATTTCCATTACTGAGGAAGCCTGACTAAAGTCAGCACCGGGCTCCAGCAGTGATCCGAAAAACCTGGCTCTTGAATCTCTGCCGCCTGCGCCAGGGGTTAATGTTGTAGACAGCGAGGACTGAACACAGAACACTGCCCGCTCCAGAAGGAGAAAATGTAAAAAAAAAAAAAAAAAAAAAAGTTTTTTTTTTTCAAAAAACATTGCCAGACTGTGAAATGTATAATTCATTACAGTCCGCTTACGACTGAGGACAAGCTCTGCGGAAACTAGTGAAATGTAGTCCCTGAACCCTGCCAAGCAAAGAAACACAGCAATTCCATTCTTGGTAGTGCCATGCACAGGTATCACAGCGCGGATTGCATCACCTCAGTACTGCACAGGTTTCAACAGCTGCCGAGCGAGAATCACACACTTTAAAAGGATATATCTAGAATCCAACACTACTCGCCCCTCTGGAAATGAAAAAATGGCAGCTAGCAAATTTATCTTTATCCAGTCCCATAAATAGGAGTCAACATGTGACCCGGATGGTAAAAAGAGGACAGCAGACACAGGCTGGATCTATGGCAGGAGCAACAGATGAAGCTAGGAGGAGCTGCACAGGTCTGCACAAAGCAAAGACCTTTCAGAAAGTTCCCTAATTTTGGATTTAGAAAGCAGCTTACAGTAAAAAAAAAAAATATATAAATTCAAAAATTACACATATACACACACACTACAAGGGTGACCATAGTTTTTACTTCTAAGGTGCCAATATGGGATGGAACTACTGGGGTCATTTGTCAAATTGGTGTAAAGTAGAACTGGCTTAGTTGCCCATAGCAACCAGATTCCAGCTGTAGTTTTTGACAGTTCCTTTGGAAAATTAAAGGTGGAAGCTGTTGGTTGCTATGGGTAACTAAGCCGGTTCTTCTTTACACCAGTTTGATACATAACCCCTATACATCTTTGAACCCACTTCAGACAACAGGTTGTTGAACCCCATTGCCGATATGAACAATTAAGTACCGTAAAACCTTAATATTGTCAAAATCGTAAATCACATACAACCACCACAGTCCATAAAATTACAGAGTCACATGTCCAGCCTTAAAGGGGTAGTCAGCTGAGACATTGATGGCATATCCTTGGAAATGCCATCAATGTCAGATAGATGTTGGTCTTAGAGGTGGGACCTGCACACATCTCCGGAATAGGACCACCAAAGCAAAAAAGTGCATTGTGCAAGCATGCACAGCCTACATTCACAATTATGGAAGTTACGAAAATAGCTGAGGACTGGCTGGGCTATTACCAGCAGCCCTGTAAAGATGAATGGAGAGGTGGCCCTATTCTGAAAATAGGAGTAGGTCCCAGAGGTGGGATGGCATATCCTAGAGATGGGTCAACCCTTTAGTCATGTGATTAGAGGTTGACATGGTTGGCTTTGTTTTTAGGGTACTATCCGCACCCAGACTTGCTATAATGAGCCTTCCCTGCTGTCACTAATGTGCATCTTTAAGAGCAACCTTGGTGAAGGCCTGTTTTCACTGACCAGTTCACATAAGAAGTAACTGACAACTGCTCAATGGAAATAAAGCATCAGCTGATATCAGTATATGTAACTTGTAGGCATCTCAGAGCCATCATTGGACAACAGTGATGTTCTGTCTGTCGGTGCTTTGAAAATTTGTCCTGTGTAAAGGGACACTAGAGTCCTCAATAAATACTTCATCCAGCTTCAGTAGGTTCAGAGAAAGGTGGAGTTTGGAAACACTGTGCAATGGTTTATATCAGGAGACCTCAGGTGGACATATCCTAGAAAGTTGGTCACCCTTGGTGTATTTTTCAAGGTTAATGAAAAATCTCCCTCTGGGTTGATAATGACCACTTTTGAACCTAAAGGTGGCCATACACATTAGATAGAAGTTGGTTGATGGTTGAACAGCAGTTGAACGTTCATTTCCCAGGTGCCACCACACACATTTTAGTCCATACTGGCCATTACAGATGTTCAAACAGCCCATACATCTTCAATGAATCCGGGTGACGGCCAACTTGTTTTCAAACGATAATAGTCCATCGTTAAATTGTAACCAACAAACATTCATTTTGGTTGAAATCAGCCATTTTGATCAACTTTAGACTAACGTGTAGGCCACCTCAAATGCTCAATAATTAACGCCCCTCCGATTGCACTAGCATTCATTCTTCATGATCCTGCATCTCACCATCACACCCTGGCATCCATAGAAGGCTTGAAGTACCTCTTTATAACATCCACATAACTAATGATCGGCCTCATACATATAATACGTATATGTTTATTTTGAGAGAGGGACAAGCTGTTCTACAAGCAACACATACTTCCAAATTAGCAGGCCCCGATTCAGTTGGGGGACGTAGTTAGTGGTGCTATAAGGTTAGGCTACATTCACACAGCTCTTGGCACATACATCATATGTATCCATTCACTTGATGGAGGCCCAAAGCATCATTCTAGCCTCTTTCACCCCTGTATAAATCAGAAGGCAGTACTCAGAACTTTTATAGAAATGAATGGAGCATGCTGGGGTTTGTAGTTTCTCAATAGCGGGAGTGCTGGAGGTTGCTGAACCCTTGCAGCTTTGGTGAGCAAACACATTTTAGGAATATTTTAGAAATTCCTCTGCAAAATGTCTCATCATGTCCTGCTGTAGGCTCTCCAGGCATGCTGGGAGTTGTAGTTTTACAACAGCTGGAGGGCCGCAGGTTGAGCATCCCTGTTGTAGAGTGTAGATCCATTTTAGACCCTTCAAACAGAGGAGGAGGAATCTGGCCTGAACGGGTGCAGATTTGGGGCTCGTCATGTGACCTGGGACAGACTCTGCTGCACTCACATAACAGGCTCCGATCTACGTAATAACCGATTAGCCCATTTGTTTAGAAGATACGACAGTTTCTTGAAGGATTACACAGACCATCTCCGAGCAATTAGAATATCCTCGACAGCGGGTTGGATGGCAAACGCCCTTTGGGAGCCATAATAATTATTACCGCCATTCAAGGGCATTAATCGTGGATGTGGCAGATTTCTCTGATGGAAAAAATATTTGATCCTGGTCACACCACCCAAATCTCCCCTGCTCAAAGGATTCTGTGTATAGTGGGGTGCGAGATCCCCTGAATGGTGACAGAATATAATACCGCCACAACACACTGACCTCTACGCCACCATTTACATGTGAGCAGCGCCAATCACTACAGTCTTAGGCTACGTTACGAATGGAAAACCCGCCGTATAATACTGTACAGCATACAAACCTCACGTCCACATTGAGTATCTTTTACGAGCAGAAATTGACCTGCCCTCCCCGGAAAGTCAACCGTTTCTGCAGATTTTTGGGGAAGGACTTTATCATTTACAAGGCAAACGGCAACATACGGGCAAAACTGTATCAAAATCTGTAAGCAACATGATTTTGGTGAAAATTTGGTGCAGAAACGCACAGAAATCTGCATGGAAAATCTGTTTTAAAAGCCGCACACGTGTGCAGGTAGTCTACAGATGTCCATAGACTTCAGAGAGCTACTGGCCAACAGGTTTTCCTCCTCAACACTTCTTTCTCAGCAGCTGGGGGAATAAACAATCAGGCATGAAATCCAACATGTCCAATCCTTCCTTCCCTGACATCCGCTGCCACATATTAGATGACCTTTCCTGGCAAAGTCTGCAGAGATGTCTACCTAATGAGTATGGGCACCTTAATATGGAGAACCTGATAGATAATGCCAGCGATCCTGAAGTCTCGGGCTCCCAGGAGCCACACTGTGCCCACAACAGTACTACAGCAGGAACCTAATCATTGCCCAATAGAAGCCAACAGCAAAGGATTGGGAGGGTGGTGTAGGGTGTCCCCCTATAGCAGGGATCAGCAACCTGCAGCACTCCAGCTGCTGTGAAACTACAACTCCCAGCATGCAAACATGCTCAACTGTTCTAACTCCCACAGAAGAGAATGAAGCATTCTGGGAGTTGTAGTTTCTGAACAGCTGGAGGTTGCAGATCCCTGCCCTATAGTATGGAGGTTATTTTAGTGATGGGGCTGGTAGAGGGTTCCCTTATAGTATGGAGGTCATTTTAGGGATTCAGGTGTTAAAGGTGTCAGCCTATAGTATGGAGGTTATCCTTGGGATTGGGGCTGGTAGGGGGTCCCCCTTATAGTATGGAGGTTATCTTTGGGATTGGGGCTGGTAGGGGGTCCCCCTTATAGTGTGGAGGTTATCTTTGGGATTGGGGCTGGTAGGGGGTCCCCCTTATAGTATGGAGGTTATCTTAGGGTTAGGGGCTAGTAGGGGGTCCCCTTATAGTATGGAGGTTATCTTTGGGATTGGGGCTGGTAGGGGGTCCCCCTTATAGTATGGAGGTTATCTTTGGGTTAGGGGCTAGTAGGGGGTCCCCTTATAGTATGGAGGTTATCTTTGGGATTGGGGCTGGTAGGGGGGCCCCCTTATAGTATGGAGGTTATCTTTGGGATTGGGGCTGGTAGGGGGGCCCCCTTATAGTATGGAGGTTATCTTTGGGTTAGGGGCTAGTAGGGGGGTCCCCTTATAGTATGGAGGTTATCTTTGGGATTGGGGCTGGTAGGGGGGCCCCCTTATAGTACGGAGGTTAATTTACAGGTAGGTGCTGGTAGGGGGTCCCCCTATAGTATGGAGGTTATTTTAGGTAGGGGGGGCTGTCAGGGGTCCCCTGTAGTATGGAGGTTAATTTACGGATGGGTGCTGGTAGGGGGCCCCCCTTATAGTATGGAGGTTATCTTAGGGATGGGGGCTAGTAGGGGATTCCCTGTAGTATGGGTGGTTAATTTAGGTAGAGGGGGGCTGGTCGGGGGTCCCCTGTAGTATGGAGGTTATTTCAGGTGGGGGGGGGGCTGGTCGGGGGTCCCCTGTAGTATGGAGGTTAATTTACGGATGGGTGCTGGTAGGGAGTCCCCTGTAGTATGGAGGTTATTTTAGGTAGAGGGGGGGCTGGTAGGAGGTTAAGCATCAACCCTCCCCATGCCCAGGATGGGCAGTGCACACCTCAGCTCCCACATATGTCGCCTTCTCCCCCGCCCCACAGTACCTAGCAGCAGCAGCTTCAGCTCTCGCCGAGATTCCTTCTTGTCCCTCTTGATTTTCTTCTCGATCTCAGCGTTGATCCTCTTGGATTCCTTCACCTCCTCACTCAGACAGCAGGCCATCATGGAGTCCAGAGTCATCCCTTCCCCCGGCACCAAGGCCCGCACCGGGGGCCTCTCCCACCCGGGGAGGGGGGGAAGGGAACACTTACTTACCGCCCCGGTCTCCGAGCCTCCTCACAGGGCGCCTAGCATCCAGCCGAGGATACAGGAGGAGGGAGGGGGCGGACACCAAGCACTTCCCCTCCCAGCCTGGCCGTGACCGGGGTTTCCGCTTTCTGAGCCCCGGAGCAGCCACAACCTAACTTCACTGTCAGAAAACAGGCCGTAAAAGGCAGCTGAAGCGACCAATCAGTGAGCCGGTTGTCAGACGTCGTCAGGCTGAGAGGAACGTCCAGCACGTCAGGCTTGGTTGTTCTCTTCCCGTAGGTGCTGGGGCGTGGGTGCGAGGAATTCTGGGTAGCGTAAGAATGGCGCTGTACTTACATAGTTACCATAGCAACGACGGCCTAGCATTTTGGCCTAGCTTCTTAGTAGTGTCTCCCATTCACCTCCTTCTGTAGGAATAACCCCCTTCTTCACTGGGCATGGCCATAAGGGGCAGTGGATAGATGAAGTACACAAAGTTTGCCATGACGAGTGGTTTCAAATAGGTAACGTATAGAATACTGGGTAAACGCTAAAACATAACCTTTACTAGGTATCGTTAAAAATAATGGCCCACATACAGATATACCGTATATGCCGGCGTATAAGACGACTGGGCGTATAAGACGACCCCCAACTTCTGCCCTAAAAATATAGAATTTGGTATATACTCACTGTATAAGACTACCCCTCTCCCAAATGAAAAAAAGTCTGCTTTGATTTCAACATGTTAATTTTAATTCAAATGCATATGACATGCAGGTACTGTATATAGCAGCAAAACTGTCACTTATAAACATAAGGTTGTTTCAAACATGTACGGTAAAGCTAAAACTTTGCAAAACAAACAAGAGAGCAAGTGCCTGGTGATCATAACTGTAAGCTGCGATATTGTAACAGGTCTTGCTGGCATGACAGTTTCCCTTTAAAAGCCTTCAAAATCCTCCTGAGAATATAGAGAATAGTATGCTACTTCAGTATGCTAAGAGCAGGGCTCTCTACGCGCTGACGGGGAAAAAAAAAAACACCTCACACAGTGCGGCCCCCGTATATCCGGCGTATAAGACGACCCCCCACTGTAGCCATTATTTTAAGGGGTTAAAAAGTAGTCTTATACGCTAGTATATACTGTACATAAATAAACATAAATAGTGCGCAATTCAAACCAGTGCAGTGTAAATAAAAGAGCGGTCTTACCACTTAGATGAAAGATGTACAGTGGAAAAGGAGCCCTGATCTAGGGGTACTGGGTTTCTGCCCCTATGTATAACCACTCACAAAAAAAGGTACAGGGGTCAAAAAAGACACCCCACACCACAGGTCAACGTCCTAGCTAGGATATCCCTTCCTGTCCCTCAGGCATAGGTTGACTGCCCAGTAATTTGTCAAAGAGGGGGGTAAGGAGTCCCTAAAACTAGGAAAAAGAAGATAGCAGAAGATTTATTTATGTATATCTGTATGTGGGCCATTATTTTTAACAATACCTAGTAAAGGTTATGTTTTAGCATTTACCCAGTATTCTATAAAGTGCTTGATCACGTGGGTTTGTAGCACCTTGTCCTGGTGCTTTCATTAGACAATTGGATTGTTATTCAAATAGGTAACCCATAATCATTGCAGCCCAGGCCTTGAAAAGAGTCATATCTACCTGAGAAGAGTCATGGTCATTCATAATCTCCTGCTCTCCCGCCCATCTGCTGATGATTGACAGTTCTCTCCTAGAGAGAAAGGGAGAAAACTAGGTAGAAGACTGTCAGTCATCAGCAGATGGACCGGGAGAGCAGGAGATTATGAATAACCATGACTCTTCTCAGGTAGATTTGACTCTTTTCAAGGCCTGGGCTGCAATGTTTAAGATGCTGGTTCTCGGCAACCACTTACTTTTATCTCATGAGTGACACACCGCTGAAATCAGCATTTCTGTCACTAACTTATTCTGCCCTCAGTGAGGTCAACATAAAGTTGATGACAGGTTCCCTTTAAGGGTGTATTCATACGACCATATGTATTTTGCAGTCAGCAAAATGCGGATCCGCCAAAAAAAAAAAAAAAAAAAGCAGATACCTATTCTTGTCTGCAAACTGAACAAGAGGACATGTTCTATCTTTTTTGTGGGACTACGGAACGGACATACAGATGCGGATATTTTTTGCAGACCCATTGAAATTAAGGGGTCTGCATCTAATCCACATTGGATGCAGACCAGAAATACAGCCGTGTGAATGGGGCCTAATGCTGGACCATCAATGGTTGTGAATCACAGCACAGGCACCGTTAAACAGGGCTGTCTAGCCCTGTCAATCAAAGGGGAGGGGGTGTAGTGGTGCTCCAAGAGCTATTACCAGCCCCTCGGTGCTCCAGCTTGGTCATTTGCATAAATATAAAAAGTAATGTATCGCTGCAGCAGTTGATCATATAGCCACAAGACAGATATCAATTTAATCAGCATGATCGGCCCCGTGAAACCAGATAGGGTTGATCATGCTGATTAAAGGTGCTCTTTAAATGTGCCATAGACTGTAAATAGTTGGATTGGTTAGTTTAATAAAAATGTAGTTTGGTAAAATTAGAATAAAGATCCATATTGGTAAACAGCAATTCATCAAGATGACCTGCATTTGCAGGTAAAGTAAACCCAGCAGCAGTGTAGATATAATGATATCCATAGCTGTCAATGGTAATAATAACAATAGGTGGTGTGATCCTCAGCAAAATGACCTGCTGTTGCAGAGTCTTGATCCGTAACGCTGTACTGTATAAAGTGATTTAGATTACTGGCGGTATTTCAAAATGAAGTCTCAATTGACTATGTGATAAAAAAGTAATGTTTGGATTACTGGAGGCTCACTGTAATGTAGTTTACACCACTCGTCTGAGGTCTTCCTCTGTTTTGCAGCAATATTGCGGTGGCGCATGCTCAGTGAAAGTTTCAGAACGCCATCTCTTCCACTTAAGCTTTGGATTGTCACAGCAGAATGTATATACAAGAGAGTTACTGGCTGCGCAGTAGAAACACTTACTTTTGGGCTTGAATGAAGAAAAATAGGAGCTCTACTATCAAACTCTTCAGGTGAATTACTGCTGTAATAAAACTTGTATTTAAAGAGGACCTTTCACCACTCCTGACATGCCTGTTTTATTAGCTTCATGCATTCCCCATGTAATAAAAATTCTGGAACATCTATTCTTATGGCTCTATGTTGTGCCATTGCTTTATTATTTCTACTAGAAGCTATAATTGAATTGCTATTTGCCTTCAGTAAGGGGGAGGTGACCAGTTGGGGGTGTGTACCTGCACAGACTCACTCTATCCAATCAGTGCTGCCATTTTCAGACTGTGCTGGTAAACCCCCCCCCCCCAACTTGTTACCTCCCTTCTGTACCCTTTCTGCAGACAAATAGCAATTCATTCATAACTTCTAATAAATAATAAAGGAATGGTACAACATAGAGACATAAGAACAGATGTTCCAGAATTGTTAGTACGTGGGGAATGCATGAAGCTATTAAAACAGGCATGTCAGGAGTGGTGAAAGGTCCTCTTTAATGAAAGCCTCTAAAGTTACCTGGTCTTCTTCCTCAGTGGACCCCTTCCCATCATCCTTTTTATGGGAAACCTAGTACATGGATGAAATCCTGGACCGGAACCACTGTCTAGTAAAATATTCACCAACAACATAATACTACTATACATAAATTACCATATATATATATCACCAAAGCATATGTCTAAGTATACACAAAACACTTAGAAATCATAAGGTGGGAACTAATATATATGTAACTACTATGTTGAGACATTATAAAATGATGTTTAAAAAACAATTAAGAGCACAATTTTGGTGGACTGTAGTAGTGAAAATAGTAGTGGAGAACCTGGATGAGAATCCCCACAGAGTGGGTCAAAGTACGGTCTAACTCTTGTTCTACTGTAGACAGGACCTCACTTAGCACAGGGGTATTTGTCCGTCAGAAAACCGGTATTTATGCCAGAAACCCACCAGATCCTTGTTGGATTGCATTATGGTCAATTTGGATCTGGTGGTGTCTGGCTAGGTAATCTTTTCCTCTGCTGAACAGACTATTGGAGTTATCTGCCAAAGATGTAATTGTAGCCTTATTGTAAGTAAGAGGACTTTTGTACTGGTCCTAATTCAAATTATCGCCACCAAATTTTTCGTAGTCTAGAATATGCCAAAGGTACTAACACATGGAACTATGAGAGCCAGGCAGAAGTCCAAGGGGCAATACAAGAAGGACATCAGTAGAAAGTCAGCTACAGGTTTAACCCCTTCCAGAGAGAGACAGTTTTCACCTTCCCGACACTGCCTACATTTGCAAATCTTACATGAGTTGACTTATGTGGTAAGAACTTTGGAATGCTTTTACTTATCTAAGCGATTCTAAGTTTGGATTTCAAATAACATATTGTACTTCATGTTAGTGGTACATTTGGGTCAATATGTTTTAACTTTTTATATAAGAAAATCCGAAATTTACAGAAAGCTTGGAAAAATTAGAGATTTTCTAAATTTTAATTTCTCTGCTTTTAAGACAGATAGTGACACTTCACCAAATAGTTATTCATTAACATTCACCATATTTTGTAAATGTCACTTTATTATTTTAGGACATTAGAAAGCTTAGAATTTTAGAAGCAAATGTTCAAGACAATTTCCAAAACCGACTTTAAGGACCAATTCAGTTCTGAAGTTACTTTGAGGGGTTTACATGATAGGAATCACCCATAAATTGTCCCATTTTAGAAACTTCACCCCTTAAATTATTCAAAACTGATTTCAGAAGCTTTTTTAACCCTTTTAGTGTTACACAGGAATTAAAGTGACCCAAAGGTACCCCTACAGTGGAAATCTTCAAAAAGTGACCCCATTTTGGAAACTACACCATTCAAGGAATTTAACCCCTACACACATTATGATGTGCCTGTACATCATAATGCCTTAGGGGATGTATGAAGTGGGCCCGCTACATACATGGCGGGTGCTGGCTGTATCATACAGCCGGCACCCGCCCGCAGTGACAAGAAGCGGCGATTGCGCCGCCCCTGACACCTCACATACCTGTGAGTGAAGGCAGAGGGATGCGGCTCCCTCTACCTTCCAATCGAAGCCCCCGCAGTGAAATCGCAGAGCTCCGATCAGTTGCCATGCCAACCTGGACGCTTCTGAAGCGCTCCAGGCTTGCTATGGCTTTCTCCATACTATGCATGAGGCATAGGTCAGAATGAACAGTGTGAAAACCCTATTCACCCTAATAGAGATCTATTACGGTGAATAGGAAAGGGGATCAAAAGGTCCCATGTACTAGGCCCCTATGGGGGCTAATAATATAACAAACTTTACATTTAAAAATATTTTAAATAAACATATTAGGTATTGCCGCATCTTAAAATGTCTGAACTAATAAAATATATTTTTTTAAATTCCTGTACAGTGAATGCAGTAACATAAAAACACATTAAAAATGCACAATTCGCCATTCTTTTTGCCATCTTCTTCCACCAAAAAATTAAATCACAGTGATAAAAAAGAATTACAAAAATGGTACCAATAAAAAATACAGTTCATTTCGCAAAAAACAAGTCCTCATACAGCTTTGTTGACTGAAATATAAAAAGTTATGGCTGTCAGAATATGGCAATACAAAGAAAATTTAGATTTTTTTTCAAAGGTTTTTATTTTTTAAAAGTAGTAAAACAAAAAAAAAAACCTATACAACTTTGGTATCGCCGCATTCGCATTGAACTGCAGAATAAGGATGTCATATATGTGAACAGAAAAAAAAAAACTTTATGGTTATTGGAATGCGGGAAGGAAAAAAAATGCAAAATTGAAAATAGGCCACGACCTTAGGGGGTTAAAGAGGGGTGTACTGAGCGCTTTGACCCTACAGGCGTTTCATAGAATTCAGAAACAGTTGGCTATGAATATAAAAAATTTCTTCCAATAAAATGCTGCCCCAAATGTTTCATTTCCACAAGGGGTAACAGGAGAAAAAGCACCCCACAATTTGTTACCCATTTTCTCCTGAAAATGACAATACTATATACATGGTCATATTGGCACACTGCAGGGCTCAGAAAAGAAGGAGTGCCATTTGCCTTTTGTAGGCCAGATTTTACTGGAAAGATTTTCGGGCACCATAGCACAATTGAAGAGACCCTGAGGTATTCCTACAGCGGAAACCCAAAAAAGTGACTCCATTTTGGAAACAACATGATTCAAGGAATTTATTGAGAGCTGTAGTGAGTAATGCCAACAGGCATTTCATAGAATTTAGAGACACTTGGCTGTAAAAATGGGAAAAAATAAATCATTTTTCCATATGCCTCGCCAACGGCACTAAGCAGGAGGGAACCCCGCCTCCCAGGGACAGGAAACAACGTGGAGAATCAAGGTTAAAAAGCCTCCTCCCCCTACCAGTTGTTTCCTGTCCTCCGGGATGTTGGAGAATCACGGCAGGAGTTCCCTCCTGCTCCCTGGATGATCTCGCTCAGCCTGGTCTTTCCCTTGCCGGTTGTCAGGAGGGCTGATGCAGGGAAGTGGGCTCAGGGGCAAAGATAGTGGTACCTCCGCCTCCTTTTGCTCAAGTCCCTTGTGTGGTGGACCGCCCCGGGCGTTCAGTGCACTCTCCATCGCAGTGCTAAAGGAAGAAGGTGGCGCCGCGTTCCCCGGGCCTGGGTATCGCGAGATCTGGGTCACGTGATCGCGCGTGTCAGCGCAATGTCCGTGGTGACCTGGAAATAGAGGATAAATGCGCCGGCTTGCAGCGGGAATTGGTGTGCCAGAAGTATTTGCCATGTCGCTCCCTGAAAAAGCTGCAGAGACTTCGAAGCCTCGGAGCCGGGAGGGCGGTGAAGAAGCAGTGCTCGGAAGGAAAGAGCCCGCTCCCCGGTGCTCCGAAGGCTCATTAGCATAATTTTTAAAGTTAAGATTTCTCCACAACCGCTGTGTTCTACTCTGCAATACAGGTATGTGGATTCATCGGAAAACTGCGCCTATTATGTATTGATATACATAGGTTACAACATGGTGACAGAGCCTCTTTAAGCACTAAGTGCCCTCATCAAAGAAAAAATGTGCCATCTGTAAAAAAGTTTTGCCTGGCCATATTAAGAAACCTCTTTGCCAAAAATGTATGGATAGGATTATGACGGAAGAGACCCCGTCTTTGGTGGATACTTTGAAGTCTCTCATAAAAGAGGAAGTCAGTGCTACCTCAGAGACCCTCTTCTTCCAAATCTTACCTGGAGCAACAGGTGGATATGGACTTTGATTTTGATGAGGGAGAAGTCTCATCTGAGTCTGACTCGGGTTCCTCTGATGATGAATCGGGCAGACCCTTATGCAGTGGCGTAGCGTGGGTTGAGAGCACCTGGGGCAAGCCAATTATTGCGCCCCCCCCCCACACCTGTCGACACGCACCTTTTTTTTACAGATAATGTAGTAGATGTCACCTGTAGTCCTATGTAACACCACAGATAACACAGTGATAACTCTCTGAGTATAGATGATGTAGTAGATGGATGGGAGGCCCTAGAATTCAGGACACACACAGTGTAGCCTGAAGTCCCCCCCCCCCCCCCCCGCCATGAAAGAAATATGTGGATGGGCATTGCATATATTGGTACAAAAAATACAGAAGAATACAGCACACATACCTCTTACATCCAGTCACATCTTTCCTCAACGTCTTCATTCAGAAAAAAGACCGCCATGATGCTTTCTTTCAGCCGCAGATTTTTTTGATTCTTCACTTGCTATAACAACACAATGCCTGCTCTATGACATCATCATATCATACACTAATCTGCTACATAGTCATTATAACAACACAATGCCTGCCTTATGACATCACCATCATATCACACACTAACCTGCTACATAGTCACTATAACCACACAATGCCTGCTCTATGACATCACCATTAGAGATGAGCGAGTAGTGAAATATTCGAAAGTTCGAAATTCGATTCGAATAGACCGCGAAATTCGACTATTCGACCGAATATCGAATCCCATTAAAGTCTATGGGAAAAAAATGCTCGCCACTTGGAAATCTCAATTCGACCACTTGGAGGTCACCAAGTCCACCCTGAAACCTCAGAAAAGGATGCCAACACTGCTAGAATGCAACTGGGACAGCAGGGGAAGCATGTCTGGGTGCATATAACGCGCCCAAGTCGCACTATTACGCCACTATCACAGCCTCTCAACAATACACTCCAAAGACAATGTAACCTCTCTGTAAAGTGAGACCATACAAGGAAACCTTCTTTCCTCTACATTGCCATGGACCCCAAGCCAAACTAGACAAAAAAGAAGATAAAATTCTGCACCCCTTAAAATCACGTTGCCTATGACAACCACAGATGGCATAGGCAAAGGGGAAAGCAAATAGACCCCACCCCTAATTGTCATTGTGTGTGTGTGTGAGATGTGGTCAGACATGTCTTCTTTAAAATGTAAAAACAACTCAAACACATGCAGATGCCCAAATTGTTGGCGCTTGAGATGTCAGTGACCCGACCTGGCCCAGTGTCATGTCTAGCAGGTAAAGCAGTGGGGATGTTGAGGGATGCGTAGGACCGCAAAAGGCAGGAAGAGGCCGTGGGCTGGCCAGAGGCTCATGGAGAAGGCAGGCTAGAGCCCGCAGGGCCGCATCTCTTCCCTATAACAGGCCCCCACACAAAGCTCTCCCATCGAGGGCTCTTAGGTCCTTGTTGTGAAAATATTTTAATGAGTGCGCAAAGTTAGCTTGAGGTGAGCCCTCGAAAAAATTATATGCAGGCCCAAGAGGTGACACCTCTTAAAAATTGTATTAAGGCCCAAGAGGTGAGCCATAATAAAAATTGTTTGTAGGCCCAAGAGGTGAGACCTCTTAAAAATTATGTGGAGGCCCAAGAGGTGAGACCTCTTAAAAATTATGTGGAGGCCCAAGAGGTGAGACCTCTTAAAAATTATGTGAAGGCCCAAGAGGTGAGACCTCTTAAAAATTATGTGGAGGCCCAAGAGGTGAGACCTCTTAAAAATTATGTGGAGGCCCAAGAGGTGAGACCTCTTAAAAATTATGTGGCGGCCCAAGAGGTGAGACCTCTTAAAAATTATGTGGAGGCCCAAGAGGTGAGACCTCTTAAAAATTATGTGGAGGCCCAAGAGGTGAGACCTCTTAAAAATTATGTGGCGGCCCAAGAGGTGAGACCTCTTAAAAATTTTGTGGAGGCCCAAGAGGTGAGCCATAAATATATACATTTTTTTATTTATGGAGCAATTCTACGGCGGTTAAGGAGGAGGTGGAGGAGGAAATGGCACTTCATACAGATGGCACTTCACTTTTGGCTGCTTTCCACTGTTGGAGAAGCAAAGTCCGGGTCAATCCACTTGCTGTTCATTTTGATTAGCGTCAGCCTGTCGGCACTGTCGGTTGACAGGCGGCTGCGCTTATCGGTTATAATGCCCCCGGCTGCGCTGAACACCCTTTCGGATAGCACGCTGGCGGCAGGGCAGGCAAGCACCTCCAAGGCGTACAGGGACAGTTCCAGCCACGTGTCCAACTTGGAGACCCAGTAAGTGTAGGATGCCGAGGGATCGGGGAGGACAGGGGTACGGTCTGCCAGGTACTCCCGCAACATCCGCCGATACTTGTCCCTCCTGCTGATAGCGGGCCCCGCAGTGATGGAAGTTGCACGAGGGGGTGCCATGAACGTGTCCCACACCTTGGAGAGTGTTCCCCTGGTGGCTGTGGGCCTGATCGATGTTGAGGGACTCTGGGAGACCCTCTCCTCTCTGCCGCCAGCGATGGTGGGTGGGAAAATCTCCATCATGTTCTGCACGAGTTCCCTCTGGTATTCCAGCAATCGATTCGTCCTCTCCTCTACCGGAATAAAAGAGGAGACGTTATCTTTATACCGGGGGTCCAGGATTGCGAAGACCCAGTACAGTTTGTTCTCCACTATCCGGACAACACGTGTGTCCCGGGAAAAGCAGCCCAGCATGAAGTCAGCCATGTGTGCCAGACTCTGAATAGGCATGACCTCACTGCCCCCACCAGAAGGATCACTTGCCATTTCCTCCTCTTCCTCTTCCGCCTCCTCTCCGCCCCATCCGCGCTGAACCAATGGGACGCACACAGCCTAACTGCTACCCTCGCCGCCAGCATCCTCCTCCTCTTCCACAGCCACCTCCACGTCGTCCTCCTCATCCTCCTCCTCCTCCTGCAACTGCCACCGTGAAGCAGACAAAAGTGTGGTCTGACTGTGTAGCTCCGTTGTGTCTCCTCCTACCCCCGTCTCCTCTGCGTGCAATGCGTTCTCCCTTATTGCGATGAGTGATTCTTTAAGGACGCATAGGAGCGGGATGGTTACGCTCACTATAGCGTCCTCGCTGCTGACCTTCTTGGTGGACTCCTCAAAGATACGCAGTACATCGCATATATCTGCCATCCATGGCCACTCGTGGTTGGCAAACTGAGGGAGCTGAGTTGGAGGCACGCATGGATTCATAATCTGGTACTCCATCAATGCTCTCTGCTGCTCACACACCCTGGCCAACATGGAATAGGTGGAATTCCAGCGAGTCGGCAGGTCGCACAACAGCCGATGTTCAGGCAAATGGAGGCGTTGCTGGAGTTTTTTTAAGCTAGCAGCAGCTACAGTTGACTTCCGAAAGTGAGCGCACAAGCGCCGCACTTTCACCAGTAGCTCTGCCAGGTTGGGGTAAGTCTTTAGAAATTTTTGGACTACCAGATTAAAAACGTGGGCCAGGCATGGTACGTGATTGAGTTCGGCAAGCTCCAGAGCCGCCACCAGGTTACGGCCGTTATCGCACACGACCATGCCTGGTCCTAGCTGCAGCGGCGACAGCCACATCTCCGTCTGCTGCAATATGGCGTCCCTCACCTCTGGGGCGCTGTGCTTCCTGTCGCCCAAGCTGATGAGCTTAAGCACCGCCTGCTGACGTCTCCCCGCGCCAGTGCTGCAACGCTTCCAGCTAGCGGCTGAGGGTGATGTTAAGGCAGAGGAGGAGGGGGGTTTATCAGAACCCATGCTGGCAATCTTGGGCGGGGGTGGTATGTAGGCCGTCTCTGTTTGCGACCCCGTCCCCGCTTCCACTACATTCACCCAGTGTGCCGTCAAAGAGATGTATCCTCCCTGGCCGCAAGCGCTTGTCCACGAGTTGGTGGTCAAGTGGACCTTTGCGCTGACTGCGTACCTCAGGGCCCGCCTGATGTTACGCGACACGTGCTGGTGCAGGGCGGGGACGGCACTTCGGGAAAAGTAGTGGCGGCTGGGGACGGAATAGCGAGGTGCGGCAGCCGCCATCAGGTCGCGGAAGGCCTGCGTCTCCACAAGCCTAAACGGCAACATCTCCAGGGCCAGCAGTTTGGAGATGTGGCAGTTTAAGGCTTGGGCTTGGGGGTGACTCGAGGCGTACTTCCGCCTGCGGTCGAACGCCTGCGAGATGGACAGTTGTTGGGACGAGGAGTGTGAAGGTGCAGGCGAAGAGGCGGGGGAAGGGGAGGCTGAAGGAGAAGGCCCCAAAGTAGCCAAGGCAGAGGCAGATGTGGAGGTGTCCTGGCTGGAGGTCTGGACCGCAGTGGCAGCACACAACAAAGGGGAAGAGGCAGTGGCAGCAAGACCGGGCGCAGGTTGTATTGCGTTTGCTCTCTCCCACTCAGCCCAGTGCTTGACTTCCAAGTGACGCCGCATGCCTGAGGTGGTCAGATTGCTCTTCTCAGAGCCCCTACTCAGTTTTGAGTGGCAGAGTGTGCAAACCGCGCTCAGTTTGTCATCCGCACAAACATTAAAAAATCTCCACACCACAGAATTACGAGGCCTCGATGGGGGAGCTTCGCGCGACTGCCCGCTGCCGGGAACAGCTTCGGCCCTGCTGGCTGTGGCCTCACTTCTCTGTCTGGACTGTCCTCTGCCTGTGGACATCCCTCTGCCTGTGGACATCCCTCTGCCTCTGGACATCCCTCTGCCTCTGGACATCCCTCTGCCTCTTGCTGCCTTTTTCGGTGCTGCGCAGACCACCACCTCTCCACTGCTTTCCCCGCTGGACATCACCCCTGGCCAAGTGGGGTCGGTCATTTCGTCATCCACCACCTCCTCTTCCACTTCCTCACTCTGCTCCTCCTCCTGCCCACTGGACATTCCAACAGCCTCCCTTGATGGCAACTGCGTCTCATCATCATCATCGCTCATGATAACAGATGCTGGTTCAGGGTCCACATCAGCAGGAGATGGCGAATACTCAAGTGTTTGGGCATCACTACAAACAAATTCCTCTGCTAGCTCCTGGGATTCTTCCGGCACATCTGAAAAAGGACCCGAAAAGAGCTCCTGGGAGGGGTCAATGGTGGGATGACTCTGTTGGCCAGGTGTGGAGGAAGGAGGGTCAGAGTGAGACTGTGTGGATGACTGGCTGGTGGACAACTGTGTGGAAGCGCTATCGGCTATCCATTGCACCAACTGTTCAACCTGCTCAGGCCTCAACAGCGGTGTAACCCGCCCCCTGCTTAACTGTCCCATAAAGGCAGGGATTCTGGATGAGTGGGATCCTGGCTGACCCTCACCAGCACGCATTGTATCCCCACTGGCTTCAACAAGGCCACCAACAGCATTTCCGCGCCCTCGTCCGATTCCGCTAGCCCCCCTCCGCATTTTTTTTTTTTTTTGGTTACAATATTTTGCCTTCACAGCCGTGTACTAACAGTTCAGACGGTGTGTATGAACACTACGTATATACAATTATTTTGCAAGAGAACGCAAAGTACAGGTGCCAATGAAAAGGCTTTTTTTTTTTAAATATTTCTAGGTACACAGCCGTGTACTAACAGATCAGACGGTGTGTATGAACACTACGTACGGTATATACAATTATTTTGCAAGAGAACGCAAAGTAAAGGTGCCAATGAAAAGGCTTTTTTTTTTTTTATATTTCTAGGTACACAGCCGTGTACTAACAGATCAGACGGTGTGTATGAACACTACGTATATACAATTATTTTGCAAGAGAACGCAAAGTACAGGTGCCAATGAAAAGGCTTTTTTTTTTCTATATTTCTAGGTACACAGCCGTGTACTAACAGATCAGACGGTGTGTATGAACACTACGTATATACAATTATTTTGCAAGAGAACGCAAAGTATAGGTGCCAATGAAAAGGCTTTTTTTTTTTCTATATTTCTAGGTACACAGCCGTGTACTAACAGATCAGACGGTGTGTATGAACACTACGTATATACAATTATTTTGCAAGAGAACGCAAAGTACAGGTGCCAATGAAAAGGCTTTTTTTTTTCTATATTTCTAGGTACACAGCCGTGTACTAACAGATCAGACGGTGTGTATGAACACTACGTATATACAATTATTTTGCAAGAGAACGCAAAGTACAGGTGCCAATGAAAAGGCTTTTTTTTTTTTTATATTTCTAGGTACACAGCCGTGTACTAACAGATCAGACGGTGTGTATGAACACTACGTATATACAATTATTTTGCAAAGAACGCAAAGTACAGGTGCCAATGAAAAGGCTTTTTTTTTTCTATATTTCTAGGTACACAGCCGTGTACTAACAGATCAGACGGTGTGTATGAACACTACGTATATACAATTATTTTGCAAGAGAACGCAAAGTACAGGTGCCAATGAACAGGCTTTTTTTTTTCTATATTTCTAGGTACACAGCCATGTACTAACAGATCAGACGGTGTGTATGAACACTACGTATATACAATTATTTTGCAAGAGAACGCAAAGTACAGGTGCCAATGAAAAGGCTTTTTTTTTTTTATATATTTCTAGGTACACAGCCGTGTACTAACAGTTCACACGGTGGGTATTAACACCACGTATATAAAATTATTTTGCAAGAGAACGCACAGTACAGGTGCCAAAGAAAAGGCCTTTTTTTTTTTATTTCTAGGAACACAGCCGTGTACTAACAGGTCAGACGGTGGGTATTTACACCTGGTATACAAAAAGGGTATTGCAGGCACACAGAACCCAGAACACTAGAGCCAAATAAACTGTATTTAAAAAAAAAAAAAAAATTCACAGCCGTATACTGCCAGATCAGATGGTGCATATACACACTAGGTATATAACAGGGTTTTGCAGCCAAAAAGAACGCAGAACAGTAGTGCCAAATATAGTTTTGTATGTAGCAGAGCACCTAATACACCACTAATGCCTCTCTCTGTCCCTACTCCAGCAGCTATCCCTGAATACAGCAACCGTTCTCTGCAGACTGTATATTGTAGTAAAGCTATCATTGTACTGCACTATAGTAGCCCTGATAAGGGCTTTTAATCACGCTCCTGCCTGTCCAACAGCTAAAACCTATCTGTCCCTTCTCCAGCCTCTGTCCCTGACTAAGTTCACGCAGCATATGCGAACGAGCAGGAAGAGCTGAGTTTTTAATATTCAAGGTCACATGGTTTTTCCAGCCAATCCATGTAGACGCTGTTTTCGCGCTGCCAGCGTGCTCCGCGGGCCTGTCATACCCCCCCTGCATGTTGATTGGTGGAAAAAGAGCGCCAGGGAAGGTGGGAGGGGAAACGAATTCTAAGTGCGCCATCGCCGTTATACTCGATTGAAATCGAGTATGCCGAATAGCGTAGTATTCGATCGAATACCGGCTCGATCGAACACTACTCGCTCATCTCTAATCACCATCATATCACACACTAATCTGCTACATAGTCACTATAACAACACAATGCATGCTCTATGACATCATTATCATATCACACACTAACCTGCTACATAGTAAGTACAGTCATGGCCATAAGTTTTGGGAATGACACAAATATTATATTTTCACATGATCTGCTGCCCTCTGGTTTTTATGTGTGTTTGTCAGATGGTTTTATCACATACAGAAATATAATTGCAATCATATTATGAGTAACAAAAGCTTATATTGACCGTTAGAATGAGTTAATGCAGCAAGTCAATATTTGCAGTGTTGACCCTTCTTCTTCAGGACCTCTGCAATTCTCCCTGGCATGCTCTCAATCAACTTCTGGACCAAATCCTGACTGATAGCAGTCCATTCTTGCACAATCAATGCTTGCATTTTGTCAGAATTTGTATGTTTTTGTTTGTCCACCCGTCTCTTGATGATTGACCACAAGTTCTCAATGGGATTAAGATCTGGGGAGTTTCCAGGCCATGGACCCAAAATCTCTATGTTTTGTTCCCTGAGCCATTTAGTTATCACCTTTGCTTTATGGCAAGGTGCTCCATCATGCTGGAAAAGGCATTGTTGATCGCCAAACTGCTCTTGGACGGTTGGGAGAAGTTGCTCTCGGAGGACATTCTGGTACCATTCTTTATTCATGGCTGTGTTTTTAGGCAAGACTGTGAGAGAGCCGATTCCCTTGGCTGAGAAGCAACCCCACACATGAATGGTTTCAGGATGCTTTACAGTTGGCATGAGACAAGACTGGTGGTAGCGCTCACCTCGTCTTCTCCGAATAAGCTGTTTTCCAGATGTCCCAAACAATAAGAAAAGGGGATTCATCAGAGAAAATGACTTTACCCCAGTCCTCAGCAGTCCACTCCCTGTACCTTTTGCAGAATATCAGTCTGTCCCTGATGTTTTTTCTGGAGAGAAGTGGCTTCTTTGCTGCCCTCCTTGAGACCAGGCCTTGCTCCAAGAGTCTCCGCCTCACAGTGCGTGCAGATGCACTCACACCTGCCTGCTGCCATTCCTGAGCAAGCTCTGCACTGCTGGTAGCCCGATCCCGCAGCTGAAACACTTTTAAGAGACGGTCCTGGCACTTGCTTTTCTTTCTTGGGCGCCCTGGAGCCTTTTTGGCAACAATGGAACCTCTCTCCTTGAAGTTCTTGATGATGCGATAGATTGTTGACTGAGGTGCAATCTTTCTAGCTGCGATACTCTTCCCTGTTAGGCCATTTTTGTGCAGTGCAATGATGACTGCACGTGTTTCTTTAGAGATAACCATGGTTAACAGAAGAGAAACAATGATGCCAAGCACCAGCCTCCTTTTAAAGTGTCCAGTGGTGTCATTCTTACTTAATCATGACAGATTGATCTCCAGCCCTGTCCTCATCAACACCCACACCTGTGTTAATGGAGCAATCACTGAAACGATGTTAGCTGGTCCTTTTAAGGCAGGGCTGCAATGATGTTGAAATGTGTTTTGGGGGATAAAGATCATTTTCTAGGCAAATATTGACTTTGCAAGTAATTGCTGTTAAGCTGATCACTCTTTATAACATTCTAGAGTATATGCAAATTGCCATTATAAAAACTGAAGCAGTAGACTTTGTAAAAATTAATATTTGTATCATTTTCAAAACTTTTGGCCATGACTGTATAACCACACAATACCTGCTCTATGACATCATGATATCACACACTAACCTGCTACATAGTCACTATAACCACACAATGCCTGCTTTATGACATCACTATCATATCACACATTAAACCTGCTACATAGTCACTATAACCACACAATGCCTGCTCTATGACATCACTATCATATCACACACTAACCTGCTACATAGTCACTATAACCACACAATGCCTGCTCTATGACATCACTATCATATCACACATTAACCTGCTACATAGTCACTATAACCACACAGTGCCTGCTCTATGACATCATCATATCACACACTAACCTGCTACAGTCACTATAACCACACAATGCCTGCTCTATGACATCACCATCATATCACACACAAATCTGCTACATAGTCACTATAACAACACAATGCCCGCTCTATGACATCACCATCATATCACACAGGAGGCTGCTGCTGTGCCCAGACTGTGAGGGCACAATCCTATTTACAGCCTGAAGATTGGTCACACACAGGAAGGATGCCGCAGGACTGTCTAACAATAGGAGAGTGACAGTGCAGACACCCGGGTGTCACCTGTCAGGGGCAGCTGCTCTCTCACCTGTACACATGTGCTGCTGTCTTCCTTCAGTGTGTCGCCATGACAGTGCCCCAGAGCACGCTTGGAGCAGTCATGTGACCCCAGGAGGACGCGCTGCGGGATGTGTACTCTTCTGACAGACTACACTGTATCAGCTGTATCTCTATTCAGAAAGGAGCTGATGATGCAGTTGTCTTGGGTCAGGGGAGTCCCTGTTGTTCCAGAAGATGCCTGTGTGGTACTCGGAGTACCACACAGGCACTCCTTCTGCTGAAACCGCTCCTCACTTTGCTCAGTGCAGCAGAGCAGAATTGAAAAAGTCAATTCACATTTGGCACCGACGGCCAGCGCCCCCCCTGCAGTCTGGCGCCCAGGGCAACGGCCCCCCTGGCCCACCCCACTGCCCTTATGATCAGTCAAAAAAACTGACTCCCTTCTCAAGACCATTTGGGCCGCTATGAATGTAGAGGAGTCAAAGGAATCCCATACGATTCAGGACCAGATGTTTAAGGGTTTAGGAGATAGGAAAAGACGTGTGTTCCCGGTCCATGAAAATATTAAGAAATTTATTGCAAGTGAATGGAAAGACCCTGAAAAAAGATCAGGAGTCTCTAAAGTTTTCAAGAGGAAATACCCTTTCAGTGAGTCAGACTCCGCTCTTTGGGACAAAACCCCGGGATAGACGCCCCTGTTGCTAGAATTTCCAAGAGATCCTCCCTACCCTTTGAGGACATGGGCCTTCTAAGAGACTCCATGGATAAGAAGTGTGAGTCGATTCTCAAAAAGTCATGGGAAACCTGCACCTCTATGTTAAGGCCAAGCATTGCAGCCACATGCACTGCTAGAACCCTTTCCTTGTGGCTTGCTCAACTGGAAAGAGCATTTAGTTTCAGGCACTCCTAGAGAAGACATTCTATCATCCTTGCCTGTTCTAAGACAAGCTACAAATTTTCTCTCTGATGCTTCTGCAGATTTAGTTAAACTATCCGCTAGGTCTGCAGCCCTTTCAAATTCTGCAGGAAGATCTGTGTGGCTAAGATCGTGGTCGGGGGATAATACCTCAAAAAGCCGGTTATGTAACATTCCCTGCGAGGGGGATAGGCTTTTCAGATCGGTATTGGATGACATCCTTGAGAAAGCATCAGACAGGAAGAAGGGTTTACCCTCAGACTCCAGGTTCTTCCATCAATGCCGGGTTTTTCGTAACCAAAGGAAGGGTAGGCCAGATCAGAAGAGAAAGGAAAATCCGGGTTCCTCTAAAGTCCTCAAGTCCTAAGCAAGCCAATGACGCCAGAGACCCAGCCTTCCTCCCAGCCTGGGAAAACATTTCAAAGTCCGCTTGAATTCTGGAGCTGATCCGTCTAGGGTGCAGTCTAGAATTCTCCTCTCCCCCTCCAGAAAGATTCTTTTTGAACAAGAAACTAGAAGCGCAGAAACAGCTTCTTCTAGAGTCTCAGATACAGATGTTATTAGAGAAGGAAGTCATTATCCCAGTACCTCAGGACCAGAAGGGGAAGGGCTTCTACCCCCCAATTTTTCTAATAAAGAAACCAAATGGCTTTTTCAGGGCAATAATAAATCTGAGGGCTCTCAACAGACATATAAAGTACAAAAAGTTCAAGATGGAGACGATCAAGTCAACAATAAATCTATTGTTTCAGGACTGTTACATGATGACCCTGGATTTGGTGGACGCTTACTACCACGTCCCCATTCATGAGCATCATCAGAAATATCTTCGATTTGCAGTATTCCTTCGAGATCGTCTGGTTCACCTGCAGTTTCATGTTCTTCCCTTTGACGTTTCCTCAGCCCCCAAGGATATTCACCAAACTCATGGCATAGGTTTTGGGGTTCCTTCATCAGCAGGAGATCCTGTTTATACCTTATCTGGACGACTTCCTCATTGTGGCCCGTTCGACAGAAGATCTCCTAATAGTGCTGGTACTATTTTTTGGGTACATATGATTTTTTGATCGTTCTTACACTTTTTTGGGCTAAGGTGAACCGATGAGGTGAACAGCCTGATGGATCTAACAAGCGCTAGTGTGAAACTAGCCTATCCTAGTCCTGATAAACACCAAAAACACAAACCAGGCCCACAGTACTACAGAGCTCAGTGCTCAAAGGTCAGTAGTCAAAGTACTGTATTTTTCGCTTTATAAGACGCACCCGATGATAAGACGCACCCCAGATTTTAGAGTAGGAAAATAAGAAAAAAAATATTTTTCATCAGACCTCATATCAGATCCTCATATCAGACCCCCCATAAATATCAGGACATCACATCAGACCCCTATATCAGCCCTCCATGTCAGACCCCCATCAGACCTCAATTCAGCCCTTTCAGACCCCCATCAGACCTCAGATCAGCCCTTTCAGACCCCCAAAAGACCTCAGATCAGCCCTTTAAGACCCCATCAGACCTCATATTAGCCCACTCAGCCCCCATCAGACCTCAGATCAGCCCCCATCAGACCTCAAATCAGCCCCCATCAGACCTCAGATCAGCCCTCTCAGCCCCACCAGACCTCAAATTAGCCCCCTTCAGACCTTAGATCAGCCCACTCATCCCCCATCAGACCTCAAATTAGCCCCCATCAGACCTCAGATCAGCCCCATAAAACTAAAATAAAAAACTTCTTTTACCTTTACTCTGCCGCGGCTCCGCTCTGGCGCTCCTCTGTCTTCCCCTGCCAGCGCTGCACTGTCACCTGACTGCGTGCAGCGTCAGGTCATAGTGCGCACACTACGTCCTGATGCTGTATGGGGTCAGGACAGTGCAGCGCCGGGAGGAGAAGATAATGGAGTGCCGGACCAGAGCGGAGCCAAACACAGGAGGGTGAGTATTCTAAGTGCTTGCAGCGCTTCTTCCCTGCTCCCGGCATCTAATGAATACTATTGAGCGCTTCCATAATGGAAGTGCTCACTAGTATTCGCTTTATAAGACGCACTGCCATTTTCCCCACGTGATTGCCGGTGCCGGGAGCGTGCAGGAGATGCCGGGTCTTTCATAGACCCGATCAGCCCTGCACTGAGGCTGTACAGCATAGTATTATGCTGTACAGCTTCTCTAGGGGCTGTATTTCCCCTGTAACTGGGGCTACTATGTCAGCCCCAGTTACAGGAGAAATCAAGTGTAAAAAAAAAAATAAAATAAATAATAAAGCTAAATGTCCCCCTGAGGTCTTGTATGACCTTATGGGGGACACAAAGTGTAAAAAAAAAAAATAGAGTGTTATAAAAAAAATAAATAAAATAAAATTATTTTCCCCCAAATATGTCATGTTAAAAATAAATAAATAAAATAAACATATTTGGTATCACCGCGTCCGCAACAACTGGCTCTATAAAAGTATCACATGATCTACCCCATCAAATGAACCGCGTAAAAAAAAATCTAATAAAAATTATGCCAAAACAGCTTTTTTTGTCACCTCACCTACCACAAAACATAATATCAAACAATCAAAAAGTTATATGCATCCCAAAATGGTAGCAATAAAAACGTCACCTCATCCTGCAACAAATGAACCCCCACACAAGATCATATCCAGAAAAATGAAAAAAATATGGCTCTTAAAAAATTGCTACACAAAAATATGATTTTTTTTCTAAAAATGCTCTTATTGTGTAAAATGTAAAAAAACACAAAAAAACAGACATATTTGGTATTGTTGCGTCCGCAACAACTGGCTCTACAAAAATATCACATGATCTACCCCATCAAGTGAACGGTGTAAAAACAAATTGAAAAATGCCCCTAAACTGCTTTTTTTTGTGACTTAACCTCCCAAAAATTAGATTAAAAAGTGATCAGAAAGCCGGATGTAACCCAAAATGGTGCCATTAAAAAGCACCGCTTGTCCCGCAAAAAATAAGCCCTCATGCAGCTCAGTCCACATAAAAATTAAAAAGTTATCGCTCTTAAAAACCATGTCAGAAAATTCCATGTTAGAAAATGCAGATGCTTCTCCTCCCCTTCTGAGCCCTGACGTATCCCCAAATAACAGTTTACAACCACATTAGGGGTGTTTCTGTAAACTGCAGAATCAGGGTAATAAATATTGAGTTTTGTTTTGTTGTTAACCCTTGATCTGTTACAGGAAAAAAATTATAAATGATTAAAATGGAAAATCTGCAAAAAAAAAAGTGAAATTTTGAAATTTCACATCTATTTTGCTTTAATTCCTGTGGAATACTTAAAGGGTTAACAACATTTCTAAAACCAGTTTTGAATAGTTTGAGGGGTGTAGTTTCTAAAATGGGGTCATTTATGGGTGGTTTATATTATGTAAGCCCCCCAAACTGACTTTAGAACTGAACTGGTCCTTAAAAAAGTTGATTTTGCAAAAATTGCGTCTAAAATTCTAAACCTTCTACTGTCCTAAAAAAATAAAATGACACTACCAAAATGATGCCAACATAAAGTAGACATATGGGGAATGTCAATTAATGAGTATTTTATGGGGTATCATTATCTGTCTTAAAAGCAGAGAGATTCAAATTTAGAAAACAGTGAATTTTTTCAAATTTTCGTAAACTTTTGGATTTTTTATAAATAAAATTAAAACATATCGACTCAAATTTACCATTAACTTAAAGTACAATGTGTCATGAGAAAACAATCTCAGAATCGCTTGGATAAGTAAAAGCATTCCAAAGTTATTACCACATGAAGTCACACATGTCAGATTTGCAAAATTAGGCCTGGTCAGGAAAGGGGGAAATGGCCCAGATATGAAATGGTTAAGGATGCCAGTTGCCTTGGCAGCCCAAAAGCACTGAGGAGACCCCTGACAGCTGAGTTTGCTGGGAGTATGGACATCCACCGAGATATGGCTCTGGGACCTGGATGGGTGAGTAACAGCAGCCCTCCTCTTAGGAACAATCTCAGAAGGGTTCACCAATGAGTTAAGAGGATACTTATAAATAATTACTTATGAACTTATGAATAAAACTCCTTACATTATTCTCCCACATTATTTTCAAACAGTCCAGAATTTTATTTAACCCATAATCAACAGAAGATTCTTGGATGGATGCTAGGGACGATTGTTGACAACCAGTATGGTTATCTAGTGGGTCTGTGGTAGTTTTAAATGTAAAGTAACAGATTAATCTGAGAACCTGGAAAGGACCAATATAGTGTGCAAATGTTTTTGGCAGAAAGACTGTTGCATTTGCAGTAGTGTCCATTGCCATCTCCCTCTCGGATATGGCCGCTAGAGCACTCATCTGGTTGCTGCACTGCTTCACTGGTGGCCCTTGCTTATTGGTGGCCCTCAGCTCCTAAGGTAGTGCCGTTCCATCCTTCTCATGCAGGCTTGCTTCCTGCCGGCTCTGCCTCTCTCTGTCTGTAGGGCAAGTGCCCTCTCTTCAGCTGTTAAAGGACTAGCCAGCATGCACTTTAATCTTCTCCAGCCTATGGTAGTCAAGGCATCTTCCCCTGTGGAAAAATGCCTGAGCACTAGATTCTAGTACTGTAGTGTCCTGCTAATATGTGCCAGTATCCTGTCTGCCCATGTACCGACTTCTGCCTGTTCTCTGGATTTGCCCCTTCTCTGCCTTAACTCTGTACTGACCCGGAGCTATCTGCCCTGACCCTCGGACTGACTTTGGATTTGCACATACTCTGCCTGCCTTGACTTTGGCTTGTCCCTGACTATGGTTTTGCCTCACCACACAGTGTTTCGCACCAGTGTCTCTTGACTACTGTGGATGAGCAGTCTACTAAACAGAGACTACCTCGAGAGGTAGCAGCCTGGTGGTTTTTCTGCAGCTGAGTCCAGTTCCTTGTATAGGAGTTAAAGGGTGAAGGCCAATGGGGTCACCTAGATAACACCCTTACAGAGTAGCCCCAAGTCAAATTCACTCCAAATCCACTGGATACACTTCTTTTCAAAAGAAGAAATCTCAGGAGTAGGACGCCTATGCTTGCCAGAATTTTTTTTGCCCTTGGCAGTAGCAGAAGTTAGGTTCTCTTATATTTCAGTTGAGATGTTTTGGATTACAAATTAGCTGTCATCAACAGCTGGTACCTAAGATAAAAAGATAGGAAGTGGTAGCTTTAGTTTATGAACAAAAAAACATCCATAAATAGAGATTTGTTATGATAAGGTCAAAATCTACCCAAGATGGATCAGGCAGTTTTTGATTGGAATGGATTCACAGGAATTACTCCAAAGATTGGTTTATCCTCTTGGTTTGACCTGCTGTGTAGGTGGTAAGCTGAAGGAGAGCCTTGCATATAGATCTCCAAAATGTAGAAACAAATTTTACTTCATAGTCCAAAATGCAAACCATGAAAGTGAAAAATTTTAAAGAAACCCTGGGCCAATTGAGAAGCAGAAGATAATCCAGGCAAATTAATTAAATGCACCGTTTTAGAGAAATGAATTCACCACCACCCAGATGGTGGTAAATCTCTAAGCTGGAGCCAAATCAGTAACAAAATCCAGAGAGATCTCAGACCCAGAGAACTCAGTGCATATTTAGTACAACACTTGACAGACTCCTTAACATCCTGCAATTTGACTACCAGTAGAAGTGGAGAGAAGCTAAAATGTATGTTTAAACTTCAGATGTCCAGCAAGCAAAGAGAAATTAACCCAATACTGCACTTGGTGGAGCTTTCCATTCTCTTGTGGATTCTTTTGGAATAGTACTGATAGCAGCTAATATACAGTTAGGATCAATGATATGAGCTGGAGTCTTAGCTTAAGAACCTGAAGAGTTAAAGGGATTGTACCAAGTTTAGAAGTTTTCCCCTATCCACAGGATGAAGATAACTAATCAGTGTGGGACCAACTGCTGCCAGTTACATGGCATGGCAGGTCGAGCATGCGCCCTGCCACTCCATTCATTCTCTATGAGACCATCGGAAATCTCCAGCGGTTCAATACAGAATGAATGGTGACGCAGTGCACATGCCCAACCTGCCACTCCATCAGATTTGAGGAAAGGTTCTCTGGATCACTGGGGGTCAGACCCCCTGCAACAGTTAGTTATCCCATTTCCAGTTGATAGAGAATAACTTTACAACTCGGCACAACCCCTTTAAATAATCTAGAAAGAATATCTGCCCTACAATGTTTCACTGTGGAGCAATAGATAAGGACATAGTTGAAATGGGAGAAGAAGAATGTGCATTTAAAGAGCAAGTTCAAGATATTCACAATTTCTGTGATCAGTAAAAATAAGTTGATTTTTGTGGCTTCTTCCAGGAGGTGGCAGCAGGGTTACCAGAAGTTCTCAATCACAATGTGAATAGTTTTTTTCTGCCACAGAAAACTTTGAAAATAAACCACATGGATGAAATTTGGTTTTATCAGACTATTAAAATACCTGTGCTTAAACTCCTACAGATGAGGCATCAACTTCTAGATAATTGGAATCTGGATGATGAAGAATAGGAGAAGAGGAGAAACAAGACTGATAGGTGAAGATCTGTACATCAGAATCTGTCCAGTTACAGGTGAGAGCAGTTAGAGATGCAGCCAGTTGGGAATAGTTCTGGATAAGGTCGCAAACCCAACAAATCCTTTTAGCTTAGGGCTGCAGAAACTTTTTCAGGTTCTATTTGCAACTCACCTTGGGCAAGGCCACAGCCCAAAAATGAAGTTCTTGACATTCAAATAGAGGTTTTTCCAGCTTGGTATATAAAGAGGTTTCCCATAGGCACAGCAAGACTAACATGGAGTTGATGGGACTTTGGGTCCCAAGAAAAAAATCAGGATATCATCCAGAATTGCAGATATACAACATACTGATATAACATCCCAAAAGATCTCATTCTCAAAGTTCTAAAAGACTAGAGGAGAATTACCAAGGCCAAAGTGTGTAACAAAGTACTCATAAAGGCAATCCCAGGTGCGCATGGCTTACCAGAATAGTGGATCTTCTGGGTTGCTATGGATTTGACTGACGGCTAAATTGGGAAGTAGAATCCAAGGGTATTTGGGTTCTTCAACCTTAACCACTTTAGGCCTCTTTCACACTAGCGGCACCTAAAGGGTGCCAACGGATCCGTGCTGCCGCTGATACATGTGTGGAGCCGGAGCAGCGCTCCGGCCCCACACATGTTGACAGACATTGGGACAGAAATACATACAGACATACACACACAAACACATACATACTTACATACTCCAGCCCGGGACGCCGGCAGCATGTCTTCATGCGCCTCCTGCGCGCAGCTATGACGTTTTCCCGTCATAGCTGCGCGCAGGAGGCGCGTGAAGACATGCTGCCGGCGTCCCTGCCTGGAGTATGTGAGTATGTATGTGTATGTATGTATGTATGTATGTCTGTATGTATGTATTTCTGTGTAGCCGGATCCGGAATGACCCCCCATTGCAAGTCAATGGAGGACAGATCCGGATTACTGGTGTGTCACACCAAACGGATCCGTCCCCATTGACTTGCATTGGGGGTCATTCCGGATCCGTCTTGGTGCGAATGCCTGGACCGGAGAGCAAACCGCAGCATGCTGTGGTTTGTTCTCCGGTCTGAAGACGGAACGGAATGCTTTCAGGAGCATTCCTTTGTCTTCAGTTCAGTTTTGTCCCCATTGACAATGAATGGGGACAAAACTGAAGCGTTTTTTTAAAAAATTTAAAAACGCTAATGTGAAAGTAGCCTTAGAGTTTCGGCTAGCCGAGCCACAGTTGGTCAGGAAATGTGGCCTTCACACAGAACATGTTTCATGGACTGCACATGGCCATCTAAAACCAGCCATAGGTGAGGGAGTGTAGTGAGAGTATAGAGATGGAACCAGCTTCTGAGTTTGGCTTACCTACTGACTCTTCCTGGATGCACATCAAAAGGATTGCATAATCCCAACAAGAATCAAGGTGATTGACCCGTGAGTCATGAGGAATATTAAACAAATCTTGCGGTCTTTTGCTTTCATCTCTAGAAATATATTTTTGTTTTGTTAAGTTTTAACATGTATTTCACAGAATGTATATGTTAATTAGGAACAGTAGATTTACAGTGATAACATATGCAACAGTAATTAAAATTTCTAGGTCATGGCGAGGAGAGCACGTTTTATTATCATGCTTTCACACGGCAGATTTTGTTACAGAAATCTTTGCAGTTCCATTCATTTGAATGAGGCTTGCAGAAATCCAAGTGATATCCATCAAAACAACCCCATTCAAATGGATTGTAACGGATTTCAAGTCACATAAGTTTCTGCAACAAAATTTGTTGCTTGTGAAGGCACCCTTAGAGCAATCTGCTACTGCCCCACCTTTCTTGATACAGACAAAAGTTTGCTTTAACTCCTTCCTGGGGCAGCGACTTTCCATTTTTGCATTTTCGTTTTTCGCACCCTTCCTTCCTAGAGCCATAACTTCTTTATTTTTTCCATTCACATAGCTGTATGATGGCTTGTTATACTTTCTAATCCCACCATTTAATATGCCATACAATGTAGAAGGAAGCTGGAAAAAAATTCCAAATGGGGTTGAATTGCCACAGTTGCCACAGTTTTATGGGTTTTGTTTTTACGGCATTCACTATGCGGTAAAACTGACGATCGCACGGTTTTATACTTGTATATGTTTTTTTTTTTTTTTAATTAACTTTTTTATAGTTATGTCTGCAGAGATGTGTAAGGGCTTATTTTTTGCAGGACGATCTGTAGTTTTTGATAATACCATTTTGGGGTGTGTATCACTTTTTGTTCAATTTTTTTTGGGAGGTAAAGTGATGAAAAAAACAGCGAATCGGTGATTTATATTATTTTTTTCCTTTACAACATTCACCATATGGGATACTTTTTTTTTAATAGATATCTTAATGGTACAGGCATTTTCACACTCAGGGAGGAGCATGAAGTTTATTTTTAAATTGTTTATTTATTTTGATTTTGGGGAAAGGGGGTGGTTTGAATTTTTACATTTTGTTTTAAATATCTTTCCCCAAAAAAATTGTACTTTTTTAGGTCCCTAAGTGGACCCCAACATGCAATCATCAGATTTGTATAGAATATGGTCCATTATCCTATACAAAAATTGCTATATTACAATGTTGCAAGGTGCCAAGTAATGAGCCTGGAAGCCTAGTACAGGCTCATTATGTGCATAGAATGCTTTTCCCGATCTCTGCCAGGGGAAAGCATTCCTACCCTAGAAGCACGCGCTTCTGGCTTTTAGCCCTCTCAGACGCCGTGGTCACATTTGACCATGACATCTGAGAAGTTAAATGTCCGCACTCGGCATTACTGTCGATCACAGGCATTACCTGCAGGTTATCTGCTGTATGAAACAGCAGGCACCTGCTCGCTAAGACACTCGCTCCACTCTGAAGTGGGCACCATTTTTAAAGAAGGGGTTAAAGTATATGACTGGGCTGACAAATTCAGATTTTATGGTCAGAATTATCTAAACAAGCTGCATAAAAGGGGTTTTCTGGGATTTTACTACTGAAGACCTATCCTCAGGATAGGTCATCTGTATCTGATCGGTGGGGGTCTGACACCCGGGCCCCCCGCCAATCAGCTGTTTGAGAAGGTACCGGCTCTCCTGTGAGCACTGCTGCCTTCTAGCAGCTTATCAAGCACAGCAACGTACAGCGGGGGTGATGGGTGTTGGCCCCCCAACGATCAGATACTGATGACCTATCCTGATGATAGGTCATCAGTAGTAAAATCCCGGAAAACCCCTTTAAACTTGTGACAGGAGACACAGTCACAATCTTAACTGATGGTACATTTTAAAAATAGAAAACATTGTAGTGAATTGGGAGTAGATTCTGAATCTGATGTGTAACTGAATGAGCTCTTATGGAGAAGCAAATAACCACAAATCCCCTCTGGCATGAGGCCAGTTTGCTCTTTTTTGTCATACAGGTTTGTTTGGTAAAACTACTTGAAAATGATCATTCATGGAGACAGTCAGTAAGAGAAAATGTGTTTTCTGACTGATGGAATCCTTCTCCATCTGTCAGAAATATATTCGATTTCCCTCTCTATTGACAATCATTATCACTATTACTGTAACATGGTGGGTATCGCTATAGAGGTGGTCTGCATGTTTTACGCTAAACATCCATTATGTACAGGATAGGGACAGTGCAAAATGTCAACTAGTTTGACGCTGTGATATGGACGCTGATTAATATCTGGGTTATGGGGGCAATAAAATGCCTAAATAGGCAAAGAGGGGTGATTTTTTTCTCCTTTTCTGGACCCCCCTCCATATGTGACAATCAGAAAGCAAGTATGCTGTCTGGCTGATATGGGATTTATTAGGCTGAGTTCACATCTGCATTGACTTTTTTGTTTTTCTGTTCCATCAGAGGAACAGAAAGAAACAGCTCTGCTAAATAGACTGAATAATGGATACAAAGAGAACACTTACTTAATTTCTGTCCATCAGTCATCGACTTTAATGTTAGTTTAAAAAATGGAAAACTCCTTTCTGTTTTGTTCCCATTATTTTGAACTGTCCTGCAGACAGTACTTTTTCTCCTGTCAAAAATAATTGACATATGACAGAACAGAGTCAAACTGAGTATAATTGATGCTAATATCACATCACATCATTGATAATTATAGCAGAACCTTTTTTTATTCATTTTTCTATTCTTTAATGGAAGAGAACAACAGAAACCATTAGCTTTGAAGTGAACATAGCCAAATTTTACATGCAAAAAAGTCCATGTTAGGCATTCAGAACTGCATTGTAGGGTTAATGACGAGCCCATGAAAAATATGGGAAAAAATTGTACAGCATACATTTATGGCTGGCAAAATGTGGAATTTTCTGATGGAAAGCTGATCCTATTATATAGTCAATGGCGTCCATCAAGTATCATTCATTTTCGTCACATTTGATGAAAAATGACACTTCCATCCTGAACCCACCTTACTCCTTCCTTAGGCACATGTACATGCAGGGACAGAAGAATCTATACGTTTCCTACTGTCCATGTAGCCAGTCAGCCCTTTTTTTAGTCATAACAGCAGCAGGATAATGGGATACTGGTAGGACAGATGGAACCTTTGCTTTAATTAAATAATTAATTAATTAACCCAGCCTCCTCCATAATACAGGCTACCTACTCCACTACCTATTGTGTAAATAACAAGACCTAAATAAGGGACAGAGACTTGTGCTGCTGTAAGGATCAAGGTAAAACACTTCCCTTACATCCTACCAGAAGCACAATAATGGGGAATTAACAAGAAGTATCCCCATCGGGAGGATCCTCTTGTAGAATGGAAATTGTAACAGACCACCCAAAGGCAGTATTCTCTGAGATCTGGGAAGACAACCTATAGTAGATGAAGAATGTTGAAAGCGAGCTCCAAAATGCAGCAATGGGATCAGACTTTTTATGCCCAAGATGCCACAACAGAACTGGGTATAATGGGCACTAACAAAACTAGTTGGATCAAGACCCTAGGATGAGAAAGACAGACAAATTGCTTTCTTAATTTACCTACTCAAAGGTGACTTTGAGGCCTTAGACTCTTTTTTTTTTCTCTCAAGAAAAAAAGAACCAGAATGTTCTCTAACCTTTTAGCTGACGTGAGGGTTAATAAAAGTGTCGTAATAGAGGGTTGACACTTAAAACATAGCTTTTACTATACATGATTAAAATAATAGCCCACAAACAGTTATACTAAAAAGTAGTGATACACCTGATGCAACGGCCTGGTGCACAAAAAGGGGAACACCACTACTAAGTACATATAGTGCCACACTCATCAAAGCCCTAATCTAGGGATACTGGGTCTCTACCCCTGAAAAGCCCTATTAATCACTAGGAACCTAACAGTTATATCTCACAGAGGTCTAAAGAATAACCCCACAGACAATAAGACCAGGGCTAAATCCTAGCTAACAGGTCCCTAGGTGTCCCTAGAGCACAAGTTGACTGCCCAGTAATTCGTCAGAGGGAAAAAGTATAGGGAATCCCTATATGCTAGCAAAAAACATTTGACAATGAGTTACACGACATGATACAAACACAAACTGTCCCGACGCGTTTCTTTGGTTATACATCACCAAATCCTCAGGGGACCGATATTCAGATGGAACGAGGACCAGCACTAGTTTTGTAACTGGACCCCACATGGATTAAGGGGGCACGCCTACAGTCTTAGTGAGTTACAGCATGCAGTGTCCCGCACCGGTGAAGTGCATGGCATCCACCATGTTGGCTGTGCAGCGTGGGTTCATATACCCCACCTGCACAGGAATACTCCGCCCTCCGCACTCAGTCACAGCGGCGGGTGCGCACCCGCTCTCCTTTTTGTGCACCAGGCTGTTGCATCAGATGTACCACTACTTTTTAGTATAACTGTTTGTGGGCTATTATTTTAATCATGTATAGTAAAAGTAGAGCTGGGCGATATGGCCAAAAAAAAAAAATCTCGATTTTTTAAAAATTTTGGTCGATTCACGATTTAAATCTCGATTTTCTTATTTTAGTAAAAATATTTAAAAAAATAAATAAAAAAAGCCTACTGTGGCCCCACCAGACCTCAGATCAGCCCACTGTGCCCCATCAGACCTCATATCAGCCCACTGTGCCCCCATCTGACCTCATATCAGCCCACTGTGCCCCCATCAGACCTCAGATCAGCCCATTATGTCCCATCAGACCCCACATCAGCCCACTGTGCCCTCATCTGACCTCAGATCAGCCCACTGTGCCCCCATCTGACCTCAGATCAGCCCACTGCGCCCCCATCAGACCTCAGATCAGCCCATTATGTCCCATCAGACCCCATATCAGCCCATTATGCCCCATCAGACCCCACATCAGCCCATTGTGCCCCATCAGACCCCACATCAGCCCATTGTGCCCCATCTGACCCCACATCAGCCCAGTGTGCCTCCATCAGACCTCAGATCAGCCCATTGTGCCCCATCAGACCCCACATCAGCCCATTGTGCCCCATCAGACCCCACATCAGCCCATTGTGCCCCATCAGACCCCACATCAGCCCATTGTGCCCCATCTGACCCCACATCAGCCCAGTGTGCCCCCATCAGACCTCAGATCAGCCCATTGTGCCCCATCAGACCCCACATCAGCCCATTGTGCCCCATCAGACCCCACATCAGCTCCCACATCAGCCCACTGTGCCCCCATCAGACCTCAGATTAGCGCACTGTGCCCCATCAGACAAGCCCAAAGTGCCCTCTTCAGACCTCAGAGCAGCCCAAAGTGCCCCCTCCAGACCTCAGAGCAGCCCAAAGTGCCTCCTCCAGACCTCAGAGCAGCCCAAAGTGCCCCCTCCAGACCTCAGAGCAGCCCAAAGTGCCCCCTCCAGACCTCAGAGCAGCCCAAAGTGCCCCCTCCAGACCTCAGAGCAGCCCAAAGTGCCCCCTCCAGACCTCAGAGCAGCCCAAAGTGCCCCCTCCAGACCTCAGAGCAGCCCAAAGTGCCCCCTCCAGACCTCAGAGCAGCCACCATCATAATAATAAAAAAAAAAAGTCCCTTACCTGTCCTACGCCGCGGCTCCGCTCCAGGTCTGTGTCTTCTTCTCCCGGCGCTGCACTGTCACCTGACTGCGTGCAGCGTCAGGTCAGAGTGCGCGCACTACGTCCTGACACTGTACGCGGTCAGGACAGTGCAGCGCAGCCCCGGAGAAGAAGAGGAGCGCCAGACACCGGAGCGGAGCCGCGGCGCAGGACAGTTGAGATATTTTTTTTTATTTTATATGTCGGGCGCCATTTTAGGAAAATCGAATTCACGATTTTTCTAAAAATTAAAATCGTGTGGCTTGCAATTAATTCGAATTAATTCGATTAATTGCCCAGCCCTAAGTAAAAGCTATGTTTTAGGTGTCAACCCTCTATTATTACAATTCTTTTGATTTGAGTGGGTTCTATTGCACCTTATCCAAGGGTTATAACTGACATTTTTGGATTGTTAAGATTTAATAAAAGTGTCACCTTATGGACAGGTGCATAAGATCAGTCTCCTCCAAAGGTTCAAGTGGAGCTTCACATAAGCCTTTTAAGGCCAACCAATAAGTTTGAGGACTACAGGTGTCACCCTGGCAGCACCCCTAGGGTACTTCTTAATAAGTGGATCATTCTCTGAGGGAATAAGTAAGGTAGCCATCAAGGCTGATATCTGGACTAAGTGTAGCCACAATGAGGTCCCTATCAAGGCCTTCCTGTTGGAAATCTAAAATGCTACGAAGTAGAGGAGCTTGGGAGTCCACTTCTACCGTGCATCAGGTTGTGAAGATCTGACATAACTCTTCTTAGTAGATTTTACTCTGACTGAGGCAAAGTCCTTAAGACGGCATCAGAAAGCTGTCTAGATTGCAGTAGAAGCTGGTCAACCTCCAGGCTGTCAAGATGAATCTCCTCAGATCTGGGCAGATTTTCGCAACTTGCATTATCAGGTTCTGCACTGGGGGAAGTCTCCAAGATTTCCCTTGACTCATTTGAATGAGCTGGGTAAACCAAGCTCTTTTTGGCCAGAATAGTGATGGCAGTTGCCATGGCTTGGTCCTGCCTGATTTTCATCAATACCCTTGGTATCATGCAAACTGGATGGAATATGCAGGCTATCCTGAACCTTCAAGGAATGGACAGAGCATCCAGTGCCAAGGGATTGTCTTCCTGATAGATAGGGAGCAGAATTTCTCCACCTTGGCATTGAACCTTGTAGCTATGAGATTTATATCTGGAATTTATATCTCATGGTAATCTGGGTAAAAACCCCTGGACTCAGAGACTACTCTACCAGAATTGATAATCCTCCACTCGGCCACAACATATGAGTTCCTTAAATGTGAACAGCCATGAGATGGGAAAGGTTCTTCTCTTCCCATGACAAGATCATGCACACTTCCTTGAAAAGGGGTTTTGATCGAGCACCTCCCTGTTTGTTGTTGTAAAAAAAAAAAAAAAAAAAAAAAAAAAAACATTCACGTCCAACCAAATCCTCCAAGTAAACCAGGGGAGCACAACAATGTCAGAGGGCTAGCTTTACTGCTCTGAGCTTTATCAGATTGGAGGAACATAGCCTCTCCTGTGTATTCCACTTGCCCATCACAGGAATTCTGTCCAGATGGGCTCACCTACCTAGTTGGGATGCATCTTTTGTCAACAGTATACAGCAAGGCTGGATCCAGGACTTCTCATCCTTCAGGTGGAGCCACCACTTGAGAGACTCACGGGTTCTCAGGGACAAGGGGTACTTCTGTTCTAACCTCCTTGGATTGCGATTCCACTTGCTTAGGACCTCTTGCTGCAGGGGCCAAAGAGGTCAATGAGCCCAAGGTACTACTTCTACAGTAGCAAACATGAGGCCTAACACCCTCATCAGAGTTCTGATGGAAAAGCGTTGAGATGCCAGCAGAAACTTAATAGCTGCTCTCAACCTGTCTCTCCTTGCAGGAGTTAGGTATACTGTTACATTCAGAAAATTTATCATAGATCCCAGGAATTTTTTTTTCTCTCTCAGCATGTTCATCTGATTTGTCCCCATTTATCACCCAGCCCAAACACTAGAGGAAGATAGTAAACTGAATGTGATTGTCTAGGAGCTGTGTTGATTTAGAGAGCCTGTCACAGCAGCCACCGCCTTTGTAAAAGTGTAAAGGGAGGATGATATCACAAGGGAAGAGCCGCAAACTGAAGGTATCCCAGTCATCCTCTGAGTAGAACCACTAAATATTTCCTGTGAGGAAAGGCAATAGGAATGTCAAGGTATGCATGCTTCAGATACAACATGCCTATGTAACCCCCTTGTTCCAGGATAGAAGTGACCTACAGTATGTTACTGTCTCAATACGGAACCTTTTCCTCCATGCTGTGGTAACTAAGGAACCTGAGATCTGTTATGAAATTATGACTCTCCAGACTCCCTAAGGCTTTGGAACCAGGAATACTGGAGAATAAACCCCTTGGCCCTTTTCAACAACAGGAACTTTCTCCAGGTCTTTTTTCTGCAAGACCCAAAGATCTTGGAACATGAAGCGCCAAGCATCTAAAAAATGAGAAAGATGTCCCCCACCCGGAATATCTTTCCTCTCCAAAGATCTTCTGCCGTTAGAACTCAGGATTTTTTCCCTTGAAATTGCTCTTCTGATGTCTAGCTTCTCCTCTACGAGAATCCAGGCCTCTCTGGGGCCAGGAAGTCAGTTGCTGAGATCTTGAGGGGATTTGTCCCTCCTAGGCTGAGTATGTCTACCGTGAAAGGATTGAGGAATGGATTTACCCTTCTTGTTTGCTAACCCCTCCAAAAGAAATGTCACAATCCCTAGGTATATTGTGAATAGCTGCTCTCAAAGAAAAGAAAAACACATAAGAGCTGGGCAAACAATTAGAGCCCAACTCCTCCATCTGTCCTTGTTTGCACAGGACAGAAAAAAAAACACAATAGGTAGTGGGCTAGGTGCCTTTATTGTGGAGGAGGCAGGGTTAATTAATTATTAAATTAAAGTAAAAGGTCCATTTGTACTACCAGTGCAGAAATATCACATTATTGTGCTGCTGGTAGGATGTAAGGGTAATTGAGGGTCCCTGAGTCCCCTGTTTGAATGGTGCAGACCAAGGTGAGTCATTGGATGTCTTATATCCTGACTTCTCCAAAGCATTTCATACTGTTCTGTGTAAAAGGTTTGTACATAAAATATTTTGACTGGGGGAAAATGTGTGTATGTGGGTAAATAACTGGCTCAGTTGTACCGGGTGGCCCACGAAAAAGTAGCCAGCCTCTAGCGATAGTATGACAAGGTGAACGAGCAAGTGAATTTTTTAAATTACCCACAAGACATAAAACCGTCCCCGTTCAAATCTATGCATCTTGGGGCTTGTCAGATTATGTTGGCTGATACTGCTTGCAGCTCTTCAACAGTGATGCTGTGGATAGTGTTTGTGATGTTTTCCTTGAGCTCATCCAGGGTATGTGAATTGTTAGAGGACACTTTCTGTTTTAAATTTCTCCACAGATAAAAATCGGAGAAAGTGGTGGCCATAACCCGTTCACAGTTCGCTCCTCTGTAAACAGTTCATGAAACCGTGAAACGTGTCAGTGAGTTCTGTGAGGGGCGGCATGTTACCCCATCTTGTTGGAAAAAGCAGGACATCTTTTCTTCTGGTGTTAGTGGGTTGTAAAACTGTTCAAAGATGTCCTGATAAATTGCGGTATTCACAGTTGATTTTAAGAAAATTGGGCCCACTATTCCGTGTTTAAGACACTGCGCACCAAACTCCAATTTTCTGGTCGTGAAATGGTGTTTCACTACTGTTGTTTCAGCGGACCAGTACCTCGTATTCTGGGAATTTACATGACCTGATAAATTAAACCAAGCTTCGTCCATCATGTAGTAAAACAATGGGTCCAAATGTCTATCCAAAATCAGAAACCAAGTACAGTAATTTGTCAGACTTAGTTTCAGTTCCTGCACACACGTTATTCGGTACGGTTTCAGGTTTCAGCACTTGCTGACACGTCGCTCATGATACACCAACTTGCTGAGACAGTGTTCGAGTTGATTTTTGGGAGATACTTGCAATCCACTTCTGAATTTCATGCACAACTTCAGCCTCCTTATCAGTGGAGTACATAGAGAAGTAAGGGCCTCATAGCAAGGATCAATCCAGGCCCCCAACACAGGACAGAAGGGTTTCCACCTAAACCCCTTTCAATGACCCTTGGGCCATTTTTTCCACTGCCTTGCTAAAAGTTCTTCCTTTAGAGGGTAGAGTCAGTCCTGACCAAGTTTTCACCCCCTCCCCCCGTAGAAGAGGGGATGATCCCAACTGGGCCCTCCCCCCTTGCCCTGGGCTCCATAGCATTCACATGGTCTGCCGCTATAGTAGTTACTCCTCTGCTCCTGATGGAGGCCTTGGTTTCTTCATGTTTGCAACAGAGCCAGTTTGATGCCATTTCCGAACCAGACTCTGGATACAACGTTTAGCTGGTGGTTTTGTTCCTGGGTACTTGTCAGCAAAGTTCTCTTGTGTTTCCTTAATCGATCTGTTTCACACATAGCCTTCCACAATCTATTCACAGGGAGAACACCATCTTTCTGACTGAATAGGCCACTTTAATCAAACTAAATAATAAATCAGTCTTAGTTGCCCATAGCAACCTATCAGAGCTCAGCTTTCAGTTCCTACAGGGCTCTGAAAATGAAAGCTGAGCTCTAATTGTTTGCTATGGACAACTAAGACTGATTTATTATTAGGCAGTATCATTTGGAGATATTGGAGGCAGGCTACTTTTTCGTGGGCCACCCTGTAGAAAACAGATGGTGGTTACAGTGGTGTACATAGAGAAGTAAGGGCCCCATAGCAAGGATCAAACCAGCCCCCCCACACAGGACAGAAGAGTTTCTGCCTAAACCCCTTTCAATGACCCTTGGGCTATTTTTCCACTGCCTCATTTGTTAAAAGTTCTTCCTTTAGAGCAGGCATCCCCAAACTGCGGCCCTCCAGATGTTGCAAAACTACAACTCCCAGCATGCCCGGAAGGCCTACAGCTATCAGCCAACAGCAGGGCATGATGGGAGTTGTAGTTTTACAACAACTGGAGGGCCGCAGTTTGGGGATGCCTGCTTTAGAGGGTAGAGTCCTGACCAAGTTTTCACCTCAAGTAGAAGAGGAGATGATCCCAACTGGGCCCCTTCTTGCCCTGGGCCCCATAGCAGTTGCATGGTCTGCCGCTATGGTAGTTATGCCCCTGGGTGGTTAATAACAGTACATACTCAGACTGGGTCCCTGTAACTTGTGGGGTACCACAGGGGCCCTATTACCTTCATTGTCTTCAGTATATTTATTAAAGGGTTTATCCCATGAATAATGTAAAAAATAAAATTCAGACATCATCTAGTACATGACTTTTCTCAAGCAGTGATACCACTGCTCACTACTTGAGAAAAGTCCCAGTGAGAGGACTGAAATGTCGCGTTTTTGTTTGGTGATTAAAGAACACAACACTTGATACTATTTTCTGGGAGTGCCGTGGAATTTTTTATTTTCTCTTTTTAACAAAACTAGATCTCCCCATTCATTGCTCCAATTGTTCTGCTAGATTTATTTCAAGCTGGCAGTTTAGAGGGCATGTCCATTCTTAGGAGTGTGTCCTTTCTGCTGCAGCTGGTGGCATTTGAAGGATGGAACTGAGCATGTGCTTCTGTCTCAAATAACAGGTGGCGCTATACAGACAGATTTAATTGAATAACTCAGTAGCTGTAACAGATGTTTAATTACATGCAACTACAAAAGTATGCAGATAGGCTGCACAGTATAATATCATTTTTTTCTGATGATGCTAAACTGTGAAAAAGTAATTAACACAAAAGAGGACAGTATAATGCTACAGATTGATCTGTGTAGGTTGGAGGCTTGGGCAGGGGATTTTCACATTTTATGTTGTGGCCTTGTGCTAAAATTCAACTTTCCTCCCCATCAATCTGCAGTCAATACCCCATAATGAGAAAGTGAAAACAGAATGTTAATTTTAAAAGAAAAACTAAAATCTTGCATTGAGATAAGTATTCAGACCCTTTACATGGGACTTAAAAGCACCTTTTGCAGCGATTACAGCCTCCAGTCTTCTTGGGTATGATGTCACAAAGTTTACATACCTGGATTTGGGGATTTTCTGCCATTCTTTTCTGCATTTCCTTTTAAACTCTGACAAGTGACATGGAGACTGTCGGTGAACAGCCATTTTCTGATCTCTCCAGAGATGTTTAATTGGATTCAAGTCAGGGCTCTGGCTGGGCCACTCAAGGACATCACAGAGTTGTTCCTAAGCCATCCCTGTCTTAGTTATTTGCTTACAGGGGTTGTCTCACTTCAGCAAATGGCATTGATCATGTAGAGAAAGTTAATACAAGCACTTACTAATGTATTGTTATGATCTGTATTGCTTCCTTTGCCGTTTTTCATTGCATTATACACGTCTCTTTTCCATGGTTACGACCACCCTTCAATCAGGATTGGTGGCCATGTTTGCACACCATAGGAAAAGCGCCGGCCTATATGTGTTCCTATGGTCCCAGCCACCAGAGAAGCCAGTGCTTTTTTCTTTAGTGTGCAAGCACGGCCACAGATGCTGGATTGCAGGGTGGTCATAACCATGGAAACGAGAAGTGTATAATGTGATGGAAAAATGAGTCTAGCCACCAAAGGAAGCAATACAGATAATAACAATATATTAGTGAATGCTTTGTATTAACTTGCTCTACATGATAAATGCCACTTGCTGAAGTGAGATAACCCATTTAAGGTCAGTGTCTTGTTGGAAGTTAAACCTTTGGATCAGTCTGAGGTCCAGAACACTTTGGCTCAGGTTTTCATAAAGTATATATTTAAACTTTGCTTCATTCAGCTTTCCTTCAACCCTGACTAATCTCCCTGTCCTAGCCACTGAAAAACTTCCCCACAGCATGACGCTGCCACCACCATTCTTCACTGTAGGGATGGTATTGAGCTGGTGATGAGCAGTAAAAAAAAAAAAAAAAGGTAAAGGGAGTCTTTCACCTGTTTTTCATCTATATAAGTAAGAGCACTGCCCCACAGAAGATTGCAGACACATCCCAGACATACCTGTGTGCACTGTGTGTCTGTATTACATGTCCAGAAAAAGCACTTTTATTCTGCTGGAAAACAGCTCCCAAGTGCCCAGTTCTGCTGCTGCTGCTGCTGCTGCAAACCAGACTGAAGAGGGGAAGGCTGCTTTAGGTGCTCGTATCTTGGGACTGGTAGCAGATTGAAAAATTGTTGTGAACTTTTTTGAAAGCTGGCATTACAAACTTTCAAATGATACCAAAATCACAGCATTATATCCAGTATATCAGAAGATATAGCTGTTAGAATTCCAGTCGGGAGAGAAAGCTGTTTTTAGTTTCACATTCAGCTGGGCACTTGGGAACTGTTTTCCAGCAGAATAAAAGTGCTTTTTCTGGACATGTAATACAGCATACAGTACACACAGGTATGTCTGGGATGTGTATGCAATCTTCTGTGGGGCACTGCTGTTAGCTATATAGGTGAAAAACAGGTGAAAGACTCCCTTTAAATCTTTCATCAGACTAGAGAATCTTGTTTCTCACAGTCTGAGGGTTCTTTAGGTGCTTTTTTTGCAAACTCCAGACAGGCTTTAATGTGTGTTTTACTGAGGAGAGCTTTTTTCCTGGCCAGTCTGCTATAAAGCCTATATTAGTGGGGTGCTACAGAGAAGATGAACTTTTGTGTTCAGACACCCACTTTATTTTTCTATTGACAGAGCTGTGTGAGGACTTGTTTTTTCCTAGCTGGTATCACTTGGGGTACATACAACATTTTTAAAACTTTTTATGCCATTTTTTAGTAGGTTTAGTATGTGAGGTGGCAAAAAGAGTTCAGTTCTAACAGTATCACAAACTTACCTGTCCGGGAGAGATGCACTGTGAAGCCATTCCCGCTGGTGACACGATAGCATCCCTAGCAACAGGATGCAATGCTCTGTTTCTCTCCACAGCAGGCGTGTGCTGGAGGAAAACTAGCAGTGCTTGATTATTCAGCTGTCCTGTTCCTGTGAGCTGTGCCTGACTAATAGAGCACTGAGTCATGGACCTATCAGGTTCTGATCCTGGGACTCAGCACTCTATTTAAATCCCTTGCTGGCAATTCACCCTTGCCAGTTATAGGTTCACTCCCTTGCTGTGATCCCAGTTCTGTTCTGTGCTTGTTTGGATTGCTTATTATTATTGACCTCGGTTTGCCTCAGACCACCCTCCGTCTTGTGATTTGGTACTGTGATTCCGGATGTCATCTGTGTGCTGCCCGCATCTGTATGTCCATACCGCAAATTATAGAACATATCCTATTCTTTGCCACAAACTGGAGTCTGTGCTTCCATTCAAGTCAATGGGTCTGCAAAAAAAACATGGATGGCATAGGGTTGAGCGGTAAACCGGTGTGAATGATATACCGCGGTATTAAGAAACAGCGATATGGCGATATCGCTGTTTCCAAATAACCGCGGTATTTAGTGACGTCATAGGAGCGGTCATATGCGCGCTGACCACTCCTAGATGTGCGACAGCCCGCCTCTTGTATATGCCTACCGTAGATATTACTTCGTGCAGCTGCCGTCCCTGGCTCCTCCTCGCTCCCATATTCAAGTCTCCTCCCACCGGCCGAGCTCACGAGCGAGGAGAGAGGCGTGCAAAATCAGCAGTCCATGAGGAGGAGGAAAGAAGAGTGAGATATCCTAACAGCCCTGGTGTCATAAATAATACACTGTCTACAGTCATGGCCAAAAGTTTTGAGAATGACACAAATATTATATTTTCACATGATCTGCTGCCCTCTGGTTTTTATGTGTGTTTGTCAGATGTTTTTATCACATACAGAAATATAATTGCAATCATATTATGAGTAACAAAAGCTTATATTGACAGTTAGAATGAGTTAATGCAGCAAGTCAATATTTGCACTGTTGACCCTTCTTCTTCAGGACCTCTGCAATTCTCCCTGGCATGCTCTCAATTAACTTCTGGACCAAATCCTGACTGATAGCAGTCCATTCTTGCACAATCAATGCTTGCATTTTGTCAGAATTTGTAGGTTTTTGTTTGTCCACCCGTCTCTTGATGATTGACCACAAGTTCTCAATGGGATTAAGATCTGGGGAGTTTCCAGGCCATGGACCCAAAATCTCTATGCTTTGTTCCCTGAGCCATTTAGTTATCACCGTTGCTTTATGGCAAGGTGCTCCATCATGCTGGAAAAGGCATTGTTGATCGCCAAACTGCTCTTGGACGGTTGGGAGAAGTTGCTCTCGGAGGACATTCTGGTACCATTCTTTATTCATGGCTGTGTTTTTAGGCAAGACTGTGAGAGAGCCGATTCCCTTGGCTGAGAAGCAACCCCACACATGAATGGTTTCAGGATGCTTTACAGTTGGCATGAAACAAGACTGGTGGTAGCGCTCACCTCGTCTTCTCCGAATAAGCTGTTTTCCAGATGTCCCAAACAATCGAAAAGGGGGTTCATCAGAGAAAATGACTTTACCCCAGTCCTCAGCAGTCCACTCCCTGTACCTTTTGCAGAATATCAGTCTGTCCCTGATGTTTTTTCTGGAGAGAAGTGGCTTCTTTGCTGCCCTCCTTGAGACCAGGCCTTGCTCCAAGAGTCTCCGCCTCACAGTGCGTGCAGATGCACTCACACCTGCCTGCTGCCATTCCTGAGCAAGCTCTGCACTGATGGTAGCCCGATCCCGCAGCTGAAACACTTTTAAGAGACGGTCCTGGTGCTTGCTGGTCTTTCTTGGGCTCCCTGGAGCCTTTTTGGCAACAATGGAACCTCTCTCCTTGAAGTTCTTGATAATGCGAAAGATTGTTGACTGAGGTGCAATCTTTCTAGCTGCGATACTCTTCCCTGTTAGGCCATTTTTGTGCAGTGCAATGATGACTGCACGTGTTTCTTTAGAGATAACCATGGTTAACAGAAGAGAAACAATGATGCCAAGCACCAGCCTCCTTTTAAAGTGTCCAGTGGTGTCATTCTTACTTAATCATGACAGATTGATCTCCAGCCCTGTCCTCATCAACACCCACACCTGTGTTAATGGATAGAGATGAGCGAGTAGTGAAATATTCGAAATTTCGAAATTCGATTCGAATAGACCGCGAAATTCGACTATTCGACCAGATATCGAATCCCATTAAAGTCTATGGGGAAAAAATGCTCGCCACTTGGAAATCTCAATTCGACCACTTGGAGGTCACCAAGTCCACCCTGGAACCTCAGAAAAGGATGCCAACACTGCTGGAATGCAACTAGGACAGCAGGGGAAGCATGTCTGGGTGCATATAACGCGCCCAAGTCGCACTATTACGCCACTATCACAGCCTCTCAACAATACACTCCAAACACAATATAACCTCTCTGTAAAGTGAGACCATACAAGGAAACCTTCTTTCCTCAACATTGCCATGGACCCCAAGCCAAACTAGACAAAAAAGAAGATAAAATTCTGCACCCCTTAAAATCACGTTGCCTATGACAACCACAGATGGCATAGGCAAGGGGGAAAGCAAATAGACCCCACCCCTAATTGTCATTGTGTGTGTGTGTGAGATGTGGTCAGACATGTCTTCTTTAAAATGTAAAAACAACTCAAAAACACATGCAGAAGCCTTAAAATGCCCAAATTGTTGGCGCTTGAGATGTCAGTGACCCGACCTGGCCCAGTGTCATGTCTAGCAGGTAAAGCAGTGGGGATGTTGAGGGATGCATAGGACCGCAAAAGGCAGGAAGAGGCCGTGGGCTGGCCAGAGGCTCATGGAAAATTTTGTGGAGGCCCAAGAGGTGAGACGTCTTAAAAATTGTGTGGAGGCTAAAGAGGTGAGACCTCTTAAACATTTTGTAGAGCCCCAAGAGGTGAGACCTCTTAAAAATTATGTGGAGGCCCAAGAGGTGAGACCTCTTAAAAATTATGTGGAGGCCCAAGAGGTGAGACCGCTTAAACATTTTGTGGAGGCCCAAGAGGTGAGACCTCTTAAACATTTTGTACAGGCCCAAGAGGTGAGACCTCTTAAAAATTATGTGGAGGCCCAAGAGGTGACACCTCTTAAACATTATGTGGAGGCCCAAGAGGTGAGACCTGTTAAAAATTATGTGGAGGCCCAAGAGGTGACACCTCTTAAACATTTTGTGTAGGCCCAAGAGGTGAGACCTCTTAAAAATTATGTGGAGGCCCAAGAGGTGAGACGTATTAAAAATTATGTGGAGGCCCAAGAGGAGAGACGTGTTAAAAATTATGTGGAGGCCCAAGAGGTGAGACCTGTTAAAAATTATGTGGAGGCCCAAGAGGTGAGACCTCTTAAACCTTTTGTGGAGGCCCAAGAGGTGAGACCTGTTAAAAAGTTATGTGGAGGCCCAAGAGGTGAGCAATAAATATATACATTTTTCTTATTTACGGAGCAATTCTACGGCGGTTAAGGAGGAGGAGGAGGAGGTGGAGGAGGAAATGGCACTTCATACAGATGGCACTTCACTTTTGGCTGCTTTCCACTGTTAACCTCTTAAACCTTTTGTGGAGGCCCAAGAGGTGAGACCTGTTAAAAATTATGTGGAGGCCCAAGAGGTGAGCCATAAATATATACATTTTTCTTATTTACGGAGCAATTCTACGGCGGTTAAGGAGGAGGAGGAGGAGGAGGTGGAGGAGGAAATGGCACTTCATACAGATGGCACTTCACTTTTGGCTGCTTTCCACTGTTAACCTCTTAAACCTTTTGTGGAGGCCCAAAAGTTGAGACCTGTTAAAAATAATGTGGAGGCCCAAGAGGTGAGACCTGTTAAACATTTTGTGGAGCCCCAAGAGGTGAGACCTCTTAAAAATTATGTGGAGGCCCAAGAGGTGAGACCTCTTAAAAATTATGTGGAGGCCCAAGAGGTGAGACCGCTTAAACATTTGTGGAGGCCAAGAGGTGAGACCTCTTAAACATTTGTACAGGCCCAAGAGGTGAGACCTCTTAAAAATTATGTGGAGGCCCAAGAGGTGAGACCTCTAAAAAATTATGTGGAGGCCCAAGAGGTGAGACGTATTAAAAATTATGTGGAGGCCCAAGAGGAGAGACGTGTTAAAAATTATGTGGAGGCCCAAGAGGTGAGACCTCTTAAACATTTTGTGTAGGCCCAAGAGGTGAGACCTGTTAAAAATTATGTGGAGGCCCAAGAGGTGAGCCATAAATATATACATTTTTCTTATTTACGGAGCAATTCTACGGCGGTTAAGGAGGAGGAGGAGGAGGAGGAGGTGGAGGAGGAAATGGCACTTCATACAGATGGCACTTCACTTTTGGCTGCTTTCCACTGTTAACCTCTTAAACCTTTTGTGGAGGCCCAAAAGGTGAGACCTGTTAAAAATTATGTGGAGGCCCAAGAGGTGAGACCTGTTAAAAATTATGTGGAGGCCCAAGAGGTGAGCCATAAATATATACATTTTTCTTATTTACGGAGCAATTCTACGGCGGTTAAGGAGGAGGAGGAGGAGGAGGAGGTGGAGGAGGAAATGGCACTTCATACAGATGGCACTTCACTTTTGGCTGCTTTCCACTGTTAACCTCTTAAACCTTTTGTGGAGGCCCAAAAGGTGAGACCTGTTAAAAATTATGTGGAGGCCCAAGAGGTGAGACCTGTTAAACATTTTGTGGAGGCCCAAGAGGTGAGACCTGTTAAACATTTTGTGGAGGCCCAAGAGGTGAGACCTGTTAAACATTTTGTGGAGGCCCAAGAGGTGAGACCTGTTAAACATTTTGTGGAGGCCCAAGAGGTGAGACCCGTTAAAAATTATGTGGAGGCCCAATAGGTGAGACCTCTTAAACATTTTGTGCAGGCCCAAGAGGTGAGACGTGTTAAAAATTATGTGGAGGCCCAAGAGGTGAGACCTGTTAAACATTTTGTGGAGGCCCAAGAGGTGAGACCTGTTAAAAATTATGTGGAGGCCCAAGAGGTGAGACCTCTTAAACATTTTGTGGAGGCCCAAGAGGTGAGACCTCTTAAAAATTATGTGGAGGCCCAAGAGGTGAGCCATAAATATATACATTTTTCTTATTTACGGAGCAATTCTACGGCGGTTAAGGAGGAGGAGGAGGAGGAGGAGGTGGAGGAGGAAATGGCACTTCATACAGATGGCACTTCACTTTTGGCTGCTTTCCACTGTTAACCTCTTAAACCTTTTGTGGAGGCCCAAAAGGTGAGACCTGTTAAAAATTATGTGGAGGCCCAAGAGGTGAGACCTGTTAAACATTTTGTGGAGGCCCAAGAGGTGAGACCTGTTAAACATTTTGTGGAGGCCCAAGAGGTGAGACCTGTTAAACATTTTGTGGAGGCCCAAGAGGTGAGACCTGTTAAACATTTTGTGGAGGCCCAAGAGGTTAGACCCGTTAAAAATTATGTGGAGGCCCAATAGGTGAGACCTCTTAAACATTTTGTGCAGGCCCAAGAGGTGAGACGTGTTAAAAATTATGTGGAGGCCCAAGAGGTGAGACCTGTTAAACATTTTGTGGAGGCCCAAGAGGTGAGACCTGTTAAAAATTATGTGGAGGCCCAAGAGGTGAGACCTCTTAAACATTTTGTGGAGGCCCAAGAGGTGAGACCTGTTAAAAATTATGTGGAGGCCCAAGAGGTGAGACCTCTTAAACATTTTGTGGAGGCCCAAGAGGTGAGACCTGTTAAAAATTATGTGGAGGCCCAAGAGGTGAGCCATAAATATATACATTTTTCTTATTTACGGAGCAATTCTACGGCGGTTAAGGAGGAGGAGGAGGAGGAGGTGGAGGAGGAAATGGCACTTCATACAGATGGCACTTCACTTTTGGCTGCTTTCCACTGTTAACCTCTTAAACCTTTTGTGGAGGCCCAAAAGGTGAGACCTGTTAAAAATTATGTGGAGGCCCAATAGGTGAGACCTCTTAAACATTTTGTGCAGGCCCAAGAGGTGAGACGTGTTAAAAATTATGTGGAGGCCCAAGAGGTGAGACCCGTTAAAAATTATGTGGAGGCCCAAGAGGTGAGACCTCTTAAACATTTTGTGCAGGCCCAAGAGGTGAGACCTGTTAAACATTTTGTGGAAGCCCAAGAGGTGAGACCTGTTAAACATTTTGTGGAGGCCCAAGAGGTGAGACCTGTTAAACATTTTGTGGAGGCCCAAGAGGTGAGACCTGTTAAACATTTTGTGGAGGCCCAAGAGGTGAGACCTGTTAAACATTTTGTGGAGGCCCAAGAGGTGAGACCTGTTAAACATTTTGTGGAGGCCCAAGAGGTGAGACGTATTAAAAATTATGTGGAGGCCCAAGAGGTGAGACCTGTTAAACATTTTGTGGAGGCCCAAGAGGTGAGACCTGTTAAAAATTATGTGGAGGCCCAAGAGGTGACACCTCTTAAACATTTTGTGGAGGCCCAAGAGGTGAGACCTCTTAAAAATTATGTGGAGGCCCAAGAGGTGAGACCTGTTAAAAATTATGAGGAGGCCCAAGAGGTGAGACCTCTTAAACATTTTGTGGAGGCCCAAGAGGTGAGCCATAAACATATAAATTTTTCTTATTTACGGAGCAATTCTACGGCGGTTAAGGAGGAGGAGGAGGAGGAGGTGGAGGAGGAAATGGCACTTCATACAGATGGCACTTCACTTTTGGCTGCTTTCCACGGTTGGAGAAGCAAAGTCCGGGTCAATCCACTTGCTGTTCATTTTGATTAGCGTCAGCCTGTCCGCACTGTCGGTTGACAGGCGGCTGCGCTTATCGGTTATAATGCCCCCGGCTGCGCTGAACACCCTTTCTGATAGCACGCTGGCGGCAGGGCAGGCAAGCACCTCCAAGGCGTACAGGGACAGTTCCAGCCACGTGTCCAACTTGGAGACCCAGTAAGTGTAGGACGCCGAGGGATCGGGGAGGACAGGGGTACGGTCTGCCAGGTACTCCCGCAACATCCGCCGATACTTGTCCCTCCTGCTGATAGCGGGCCCCGCAGTGATGGAAGTTGCACGAGGGGGTGCCATGAACGTGTCCCACACCTTGGAGAGTGTTCCCCTGGTGGCTGTGGGCCTGATGGATGTTGTGGGACTCTGGGAGACCCTCTCCTCTCTGCCGCCAGCGATGGTGGGTGGGAAAATCTCCATCATGTTCTGCACGAGTTCCCTCTGGTATTCCAGCAATCGATTCGTCCTCTCCTCTACCGGAATAAAAGAGGAGACGTTATCTTTATACCGGGGGTCCAGGAGTGCGAAGACCCAGTACAGTTTGTTCTCCACTATCCGGACAACACGTGTGTCCCGGGAAAAGCAGCCCAGCATGAAGTCAGCCATGTGTGCCAGACTCTGAATAGGCATGACCTCACTGCCCCCACCAGAAGGATCACTTGCCATTTCCTCCTCTTCCTCTTCCGCCTCCTCTCCGCCCCATCCGCGCTGAACCAATGGGACGCACACAGCCTGACTGCTACCCTCGCCGCCAGCATCCTCCTCCTCTTCCACAGCCACCTCCACGTCGTCCTCCTCCTCATCCTCCTCCTCCTGCAACTGCCACCGTGAAGCAGACAAAAGTGTGGTCTGACTGTGTAGCTCCGTTGCGTCTCCTCCTACCCCCGTCTCCTCTGCGTGCAATGCGTTCTCCCTTATTGCGATGAGCGATTCTTTAAGGACGCCTAGGAGCGGGATGGTTACGCTCACTATAGCGTCCTCGCTGCTGACCTTCTTGGTGGACTCCTCAAAGATACGCAGTACATCGCATATGTCTGCCATCCATGGCCACTCGTGGTTGGCAAACTGAGGGAGCTGAGTTGGAGGCACGCGTGGATTCATAATCTGGTACTCCATCAATGCTCTCTGCTGCTCACACACCCTGGCCAACATGGAATAGGTGGAATTCCAGCGAGTGGGCAGGTCGCACAACAGCCGATGTTCAGGCAAATGGAGGCGTTGCTGGAGTTTTTTTAAGCTAGCAGCAGCTACAGTTGACTTACGAAAGTGAGCGCACAAGCGCCGCACTTTCACCAGTAGCTCTGCCAGGTTGGGGTAAGTCTTCAGAAATTTTTGGACTACCAGATTAAAAACGTGGGCCAGGCATGGTACGTGATTGAGTTCGGCAAGCTCCAGAGCCGCCACCAGGTTACGGCCGTTATCGCACACGACCATGCCTGGTCCTAGCTGCAGCGGCGACAGCCACATCTCCGTCTGCTGCAATATGGCGTCCCTCACCTCTGGGGCGCTGTGCTTCCTGTCGCCCAAGCTGATGAGCTTTAGCACCGCCTGCTGACGTCTCCCCGCGCCAGTGCTGCAACGCTTCCAGCTAGCGGCTGAGGGAGATGTTAAGGCACAGGAGGAGGAGGAGGAGGAGGAGGAGGGGGGTTTATCAGAACCCATGCTGGCAATCTTGGGCGGGGGTGGTAGGTAGGCCGTCTCTGTTTGCGACCCCGTCCCCGCTTCCACTACATTCACCCAGTGTGCCGTCAAAGAGATGTAGCGTCCCTGGCCGCAAGCGCTTGTCCACGAGTCGGTGGTCAAGTGGACCTTTGCGCTGACTGCGTACCTCAGGGCCCGCCTGATGTTACGCGACACGTGCTGGTGCAGGGCGGGGACGGCACTCCGGGAAAAGTAGTGGCGGCTGGGGACGGAATAGCGAGGTGCGGCAGCCGCCATCAGGTCGCGGAAGGCCTGCGTCTCCACAAGCCTAAACGGCAACATCTCCAGGGCCAGCAGTTTGGAGATGTGGCAGTTTAAGGCTTGGGCTTGGGGGTGACTCGAGGCGTACTTCCGCCTGCGGTCGAACGCCTGCGAGATGGACAGTTGTTGGGACGAGGAGTGTGAGGGTGCAGGCGAAGAGGCGGGGGAAGGGGAGGCTGAAGGAGAAGGCCCCAAAGTAGCCGAGGCAGAGGCAGATGTGGAGGTGTCCTGGCTGGAGGTCTGGACCGCAGTGGCAGCACACAACACAGGGGAAGAGGCAGTGGCAGCAGGACCGGGCGCAGTTTGTATTGCGTTTGCTCTCTCCCACTCAGCCCAGTGCTTGACTTCCAAGTGACGCCGCATGCCTGAGGTGGTCAGATTGCTCTTCTCAGAGCCCCTACTCAGTTTTGAGTGGCAGAGTGTGCAAACCGCGCTCAGTTTGTCATCCGCACAAACATTAAAAAATCTCCACACCACAGAAGTACGAGGCCTCGATGGGGGAGCTTCGCGCGACTGCCCGCTGCCGGGAACAGCTTCGGCCCTGCTGGCTGTGGCCTCACTACTTTGTCTGGACTGTCCTCTGCCTCTGGACATCCCTCTGCCTGTGGACATCCCTCTGCCTGTGGACATCCCTCTGCCTCTGGACATCCCTCTGCCTCTTGCTGCCTTTTTCGGTGCTGCGCAGACCACCACCTCTCCACTACTTTCCTCGCTGGACATCACCCCTGGCCAAGTGGGGTCGGTAATTTCGTCATCCACCACCTCCTCTTCCACTTCCTCACTCTGCTCCTCCTGCTGCCCACCGGACATTCCAACAGCCTCCCTTGATGGCAACTGCGTCTCATCATCATCATCGCTCATGATAACAGATGCTGGCTCAGGGTCCACATCAGCAGGAGATGGCGAAAACTCAAGTGTTTGGGCATCACTACAAACAAATTCCTCTGCTAGCTCCTGGGATTCTTCCGGCACATCTGAAAAAGGACCCGAAAAGAGCTCCTGGGAGGGGTCAATGGTGGGATGACTCTGTTGGCCAGGTGTGGAGGAAGGAGGGTCAGAGTGAGACTGTGTGGATGACTGGCCTGGTGGACAACTGTGTGGAAGCGCTATCGGGCTATCCATTGCACCACTGTTCAACCTGCTCAGGCCTCAACAGCGGTGTAACCCGCCCCCTGCTTAACTGTCCCATAAAGGCAGGGATTCTGGATGAGCGGGATCCTGGCTGACCCCTCACCAGCAGCATTGTATCCCCACTGGCTTCAACAAGGCCCCCAACAGCATTTCCGCGCCCCTGTCCTCGTCCACGTCCTATTCCGCTAGCCCCCCGCCGCATTTTTTTTTTTTTTTACAATATTTTGCCTTCACAGCCGTGAAATTAGTTTGCAAGAGAACGCACAGTACAGTTGCCAGTTAAGGCCTATATATTGTATTTTTCAAGGTACACAGCCGTGTACTAAGTGATCAGAACGGTGTGTATGAACACCAGTTATGAGAAATTACTTTGCAAGAGAACGCACAGTACAGTTGCCAGTTAAGGCCTATATATTGTATTTTCAAGGTACACCAGCCGTGTACTAAGTGATCAGACGGTGTGTATGAACACCAGTTATGAGAAATTACTTTGGCAAGAGAACGCACAGTACAGTTGCCAGTTAAGGCCTATATATTGTATTTTTCAAGGTACACAGCCGTGTACTAAGTGATCAGACGGTGTGTATGAACACCAGTTATGAGAAATTACTTTGCAAGAGAACGCACAGTACAGTTGCCAGTTAAGGCCTATATATTGTATTTTTCAAGGTACACAGCCGTGTTCTAAGTGATCAGACGGTGTGTATGAACAACAGTTATGAGAAATTACTTTGCAAGAGAACACACAGTACAGTTGCCAAGTTATAAGGCCTATATATTGTATTTTTCAAGGTACACAGCCGTGTTCTAAGTGATCAGACGGTGTGTATGAACAACAGTTATGAGAAATTACTTTGCAAGAGAACGCACAGTACAGTTGCCAGTTAAGGCCTATATATTGTATTTTTCAAGGTACACAGCCGTGTTCTAAGTGATCAGACGGTGTGTATGAACAACAGTTATGAGAAAATTACTTTGCAAGAGAACACACAGTACAGTTGCCAGTTATAAGGCCTATATATTGTATTTTTCAAGGTACACAGCCGTGTACTAAGTGATCAGACGGTGTGTATGAACAACAGTTATGAGAAATTACTTTGCAAGAGAACGCACAGTACAGTTGCCAGTTAAGGCCTATATATTGTATTTTTTCAAGGTACACAGCCGTGTTCTAAGTGATCAGACGGTGTGTATGAACAACAGTTATGAGAAATTACTTTGCAGAGAAACGCACAGTACAGTTGCCAGTTAAGGCCTATATATTGTATTTTTCAAGGTACACAGCCGTGTACTAAGTGATCAGACGGTGTGTATGAACAACAGTTATGAGAAATTACTTTGCAAGAGAACGCACAGTACAGTTGCCAGTTATAAGGCCTATATATTGTATTTTTCAAGGTACACAGCCGTGTACTAAGTGATCAGACGGTGTGTATGAACAACAGTTTATGAGAAATTACTTTGGCAAGAGAACGCACAGTACAGTTGCCAGTTAAGGCCTATATATTGTATTTTTCAAGGTACACAGCCGTGTTCTAAGTGATCAGACGGTGTGTATGAACAACAGTTATGAGAAATTACTTTGCAAGAGAACGCACAGTACAGTTGCCAGTTAAGGCCTATATATTGTATTTTCAAGGTACACAGCCGTGTTCTAAGTGATCAGACGGTGTGTATGAACAACAGTTATGAGAATTACTTTGCAAGAGAACGCACAGTACAGTTGCAGTTAAGGCCTATATATTGTATTTTCAAGGTACACAGCCGTGTTCTGAGTGATCAGACGGTGTGTATGAACACCAGTTATGAGAAATTACTTTGCAAGAGAACGCACAGTACAGTTGCCAGTTAAGGCCTATATATTGTATTTTCAAGGTACACAGCCGTGTTCTAAGTGATCAGACGGTGTGTATGAACACCAGTTATGAGAAATTACTTTGCAAGAGAACCGCACAGTACAGTTGCCAGTTAAGGCCTATATTTGTATTTTTCAAGGTACACAGCCGTGTTCTAAGTGATCAGACGGTGTGTATGAACAACAGTTATGAGAAATTACTTTGCAAGAGAACGCACAGTACAGTTGCCAGTTAAGGGCCTATATATTGTATATTTTTCAAGGTACACAGCCGTGTTCTAAGTGATCAGACGGTGTGTATGAACAACAGTTATGAGAAATTACTTTGCAAGAGAACGCACAGTACAGTTGCCAGTTAAGGCCTATATATTGTATTTTTCAAGGTACACAGCCGTGTTCTAAGTGATCAGACGGTGTGTATGAACAACAGTTATGAGAAATTACTTTGCAAGAGAACGCACAGTACAGTTGCCAGTTAAGGCCTATATATTGTATTTTTCAAGGTACACAGCCGTGTACTAAGTGATCAGACGGTGTGTATGAAACACCAGTTATGAGAAATTACTTTGCAGAGAACGCACAGTACAGTTGCCAGTTAAAGGCCTATATATTGTATTTTTCAAGGTACACAGCCGTGTACTAAGTGATCAGACGGTGTGTATGAACACCAGTTATGAGAAATTACTTTGCAAGAGAACGCACAGTACAGTTGCCAGTTTAAGGCCTATATATTGTATTTTTCAAGGTACACAAGCCGTGTACTAAGTGATCAAGACGGTGTGTATGAACACCAGTTATGAGAATTACTTTGCAAGAGAACGCACAGTACAAGTTGCCAGTTAAGGCCTATATATTGTATTTTTCAAGGTACACAGCCGTGTACTAAGTGATCAGACGGTGTGTATGAACACCAGTTATGAGAAATTACTTTGCAAGAGAACGCACAGTACAGTTGCCAGTTATAAGGCCTATATATTGTATTTTTCAAGTACACAGCAGTAGTGCCAAATATAGTTTGGTATGTAGCAGAGCACCTAATACACCACTAATGCCTCTCTCTGTCCCTACTCCAGCAGCTATCCTGAATACAGCAGCCGTTCTCTGTAAAGTCTATATTGTAGTAAGCTATCACTGAAGTCCCACTGTAGTACGCCCTGATAAGGGCTTTTAATCACGCTCCTGCCTGTCCAACAGCTAAAATCTGTCTCTCCCTTCTCCAGCCTCTGTCCCTGACTAAGTTCACGCAGCATATGCGTACGAGCAGGGAAGAGCTGAGTTTTTAATATTCGAGGTCACATGGTTTTTCCAGCCAATGCATGTAGACGCCGTTTTCGCGCTGCCAGCGTGCTCAGCGTGCCTGTCATACCCCCCCTGCATGGTGATTGTGGAAAAAGAGCGCCAGGGAAGGTGGGAGGGGAAACGAATTCTAGGTGCGCCATCGCCGTTATACTCGAATTAAATCGAGTACGCCGAATATCGTAGTATTCGATCGAATACCAGCTCGATCGAACACTACTCGCT